>OZ008368.1:329350067-329990188 GCA_963931995.1 Phaonia tiefii | reverse complement strand
TATCAGGAAAAATTTTATTTTTTCACAAAAACGGTACTCTTTAAAGAAAAGATAGTTTTTTAGAAGAATGCAATTTGTTATAAGAAAATTTGCATTTTTAAAAAAAGGTAGTTATTTAAAAAAAAATAATTTTTTTAAGAAAAGGTACTTCTTTAAGATAAGGTATTTTGTTAAGAAAATGAAAATATGAACAAGTATTATGCTGAGAAAATTATCTTTTTATTCGAAAAGGCACGTATTTAAGAAAATGCCTTTTTAAAGTTATTTCGTTTTAGCTTTTCTAAATTATCTTTTTATTGGGCCTAAAACTACACCCTATACTAAATATCGGTCACAGGCTCCACCTAGAAAGCTTCTCATTAAACAAGAGATTTCCAAAACTATATTAGTCTAGATATAAACCAAAACAAAGGTTGTTTAATTTTTTTTCATTTAGCCCCCATCCCGCAACGTGCGATAAGAATCTTCATTCCAAAAACTTTCGAAATAAATAGCATTAATTTATGGGACATAAAAATTTAACTATTACCATATTAGTGATTCCCTTAAAATCCGAATTCACTCGTATAAATCTGCTGATTTCAGACAAATTAAAATTATTAATTTATAGAAAACTTGCGATTGAATTGCTGATCGTAGAAACCACATGAGTCAATTTTTTTAAAAACTACTTTTCTCACATGCCCGTTAAGCCACTGCGGTGTGTATTCACACTAGTTTAACTTACTTTTAACAGAAAAATTCTGAAATGGTATACATTTATTGTATTTCGTTACTCATCGCTTAAGTGCTATTATTTAAATTGTTTCCCATGTAAGGCACACTAATACAAATGTTTAAAACTGACCAGTGTTGTAGAAAACACACACTCCAACCTTCTAACTACATTGACCCACATCACACAGCATGCTCGTGGGACCAGATACACACGGACCCAGTCACAAATGGAACTTGACCCACATAATGGTGAAGATTTAATGTCCTGCTTTCAGTTTAACCAGTAAATATTAATTCTTGTATACTGAATCAAGTAGAAAATAAATTTGTGTGCCATGATAACACGCTCCAGAAGTGAAACTACACTGGTGTAGTTAAAATAATTTTTGCAGTTCTCTATTGTATCCAATGCCTATGAGTAATCTTTCATATGTACAGATGCGTGTGTATGGATGTGTATATATTTGTGTATGTTCGGTTTGAGGTCTTTGTAGATAGCAGTTTACTTCTTGGGTCCCCATTTGTTTAGTAGTATTGTATTTGAATTGATGTCGTTCGTCTTGTACAGTGATTATATGCGCATGTGTAGAGGTACACTTATTCAGGTTTTACAAACACTTGTTGTACCTTTTTACACACGGTTTCTACTTTTGTAAATGCTTGTTGCACTTTGTGTCCACTTTCTGTACTTTTGTGTACAACATTTAGAATTTTGTGTACACTTTTTGTATTTTTGTGTATACTTCTTGTGGTCATTTTATGTAAACTGTTTGTAACATTATATGAAATGATTGTAAAGATAATTTTAATCGGTATGAAGTCATTCATTGCGACAAAAAACATTTCGGTTAAACCATATGAAAAATGCTGGTTTAACCAGACATGCAAGAATGCTGTCAGATCTAAAGAGGAAGCTTTCAGTGAATGGTGTCGAAATAAAAACGTCCACACTGAAATGCTACGTAAGCAGGCAAGATCAGAATGTGCCAAAGTACTTCTACGCGAACAATTTCTTTACGAACAGCGTATTCGTGCAAATGTCCTCTCTTTCCCTAGGGGAAATAAGAACTTTTGGTCATTTGCGAGAAGAATAAAGAATAGTTATTGTTCTATTCCAACTCTTGTCAAAGATGACCACTTATTCACTGAACCGGTTGATAAAGCAAATCTTTTGGCTGAAATGTTTGCAAGGAATTCTTCCTTGCCGGAAAGCAATCAACCACTCCCCGTAGTAGATAACGTATCTGGCTTCATGCCTGAAATATTGTTTCGAACACGAGGAGTTAAAAGTAGGTAAATCCCCGGGTCCGGATGGTATATCAGCACTGGTTTTAAGTAGTTGCTCTTCAACGCTGGCACGCCCACTGCGCAAACTTTTCAATCTTGCATACCGCGCTGGGGTTTACTCGGCGTGTTGGAAGGTAGCCAACGTCCAGCCTATTCCCCAAAAAGGTGATGCAAGTAACCCCGCCAATTACCGCCCAATTGCTATTTGTTCTGCGCTCTCGAAAGTTATGGAGAGCATGGTTAACCACCATCTTGTGAAGTATCTCGAGTCAAATTACCTGCTTAATGATCGACAGTATGGCTTCCGTAAGAGAAGATCTACGGGAGACCTGATGGCGTTCCTTTCGGAACAGTGGAGTCGATCCATCCACCGGCTTGGTGAGAGTAAGGTGGTGGCACTAGATATTTCCAAGGCCTTCGACAGAGTTTGGCATGAGGCACTCTTGTCGAAGCTGGCTGCTTTTGGTGTTGGTGATAATTTCACTCGATTTATATCGAGTTTTCTCAGAGATCGCACTATAAGAGTTGTTATAGATGGCATCTCTTCCGATGAACATAAATTAACGGCAGGGATACCACAGGGCTCTGTTCTTTTTCTTTCTCTTTTTCTTATTTTCATTGACGATCTCCTGGGTCGGACTGTGAACCAAATCTACTCTTTTGCGGATGACAGTAATCTCTGCCATTCATATTCATTCGACCACAGGCCAAATCTTCACGAAATTAGTGATAAACGTCAATTAATGAATGAAACACTCAACCGCGATCTCGAGGCCATTGTTGAGTGGGGTCGATTGAATAGAGTAAGTTTTAATGCGGGGAAGACCCAGTGCAGTCTGCTTTCGCACAAGCGGACAGCTGACCCAGTCGTATCGTCATTATCTATCGATGGTGTGGATATTGAGGAATCAGACGCTCTTGATGTTCTGGGCATGAAAATACAATGTGATGCTCGCTGAGCAAAACATGTATTTGAAGTGTCGAAAGATGCATCGAAGTGCCTGGGCTTTTTAAAGCGGTGCAAGAAGTACTTCACTCCATCTGATCTCCTTAATATCTACACCACCTACATCAGGCCGCGAATGGAATATAACTCCCATATATGGGCAGGTGCTCCAAAGTCATCTTTGGAGTTGCTGGACCGTGTACAAAGGAGAGCAAAGGTGTTGATAGGGGACAGTAGGGTGTCCAGCTCTATGGCCTCCCTTGAGAATCGGCGTAATGTGGGTTGCGTGACACTGTTCTATCGGTATTTTCACGGTGCGTGTTCCTCGGACATCCGTCAACTTATACCAGATGTGAGGACATTTGGCAGAAGTACGCGGCTTTCAAGGAACTCCCATCCGTTTACTATCTATTGGCCAGTCGATCGCACAACACACTACAGAGAAAATTCGTTCTTCAGTCGAACGGTCCGTATGTGCAATAAACTTCCCGCAAGTGTATTTCCCGCCAATTGTGACATACAGCGATTCAAGGTAAATGTAAATAAGCACTACTCCCTCTTTCCACCCTCCTCTACCTAAATTTCCTTCGCCAGCACAATGCATTGCATTTATAGGGGGCATCCCCTGAGTGCTGGTCTTAAAAAAAAAAAAAATATACCGTTTTTGTACCTTTATGTACACCTATTTTACATTCGCGCAACGCACTCGCACTGCTCATCTCATCCTCATCTGCAGGGAAAATATAACAACAAATTATAACAGTAAACAAACCAAAGTAAAAAACAAAAAGGAAAGATCTTTCCAGAGACTGGTAAAGTTAAGATATCCGAAAGGTACTGTCCTCGCAGCACATGAATAGATGACTTATAGAGAAAAGAGATGACGGTTAAGAAAGAATTTCTAGCGGACGATAAATTGACTTTTTAAAATTTAACGGTTAAGAAGTATACAAACTTAAGATCTTAAAAATTTTAGTGTTCAAGAATTTAATAATTCAAGAATTTGCGAGTTTAAGAGACAAACAAACGGTCTTATGCATAAAAAGTTCTGTGAGGTTTGAGGGATGATTTACCACACAAAAAACGTCTTTCAAGTCTCTCACAACTTTTTATGAATAAGGCAGTAAGAGTTTATGGGATACAAATATTAAGAATTCAAGAGTTTAAGAATTTAACTGATCAAGATTTCAGGACTATAAAAATATTTCAATTCAAAACACCTGGATAATCCCACAAATAGTACCGCACTACTAAATAAATTGTACCTACAACGCACCTTAAATTACAATAATAAAATTATATTAAACTCTAAAGACTTGGATGACTGTATCGAATCCATTTTTAATGATTCGTTAAGCCTATCCCAGCAATATATCTATATTAATTCTTGGAACGTGGCACACAAACTCCCCCTCTCTGTGAGAATATAACCAAAGGAAGAATGAAGGAGCATTTTATTTTATGGACGATCATTCATGTCTTTAAATGTTTGACTCCTGTTCGTTATCTTAACTGATGTAGTGATGGATGACTTTATATTTAATGTGATGTGACTTCTAGTGGATTTATTTATATATAGAGCTACAGTACCAGAACGTTAACCGAAAACAATGTCTATAAACAAGTTTTACTGCCAATAATTAATTTTTGCGGTTATTAATAATGTATGGCTCAAGTCAAGAAATATTTCCTAAATTTGAGTAGGAACGGGATTTTGTAGGCGGGATTTACTATGACAATCACAAAATTATAATATTCAACTCTTTTACATAGAATTAGTATTCGCTTCAAACTTCAAACTAATCGAACCAGTTGGTCTGTTGGTCTTATTGTGAAATCCGTTTATTGTTTTCTGTTGTTTTTCTGTTGGTCTTATTGTGAAATCCGTTTGTTGTTGTTTGTTGTTATGTCTGTTTATATAGTCATTTCATATAGTATTTATATACGTTTGAGGTAATGGTAACGTCTTTTAATGCGTTAGATTAGACGACAACTGCGAATGAGATTATATCATTTGTATAGAATTTCAAAAAATTTTCACTTTTGCTTTGTGTTCTTCCAAAAGAAATTTTCAAAATGCCTAAATAATCTCTTTTACAAAAGGTCTACTGCTACTACTGCTTGACTCCAAGCAGCCAGAATCATTGTTATCCTTAAGTGGCTATATCTGTCAACTATCTGTGTTTGTATCTGTCACCCTGAATATTGTGAAAATCCCTTCAAGTATTGTGAAAAATACTTTGCAATCAACGTCCTAAAGCATCAGCGGGTGTCATATGCTACTAATGCTACTGCTCATATTATTACAAATTGATATAACACAAAGAACGACAACTAAAACATAAATGGTTCAAATGGTGGAGAGTCAGCTCCACCCGGTGAATTATCATGTTCTTTTAAGTCACCTACAAATTCGTTCAGAACCGTAGTTCCAATGTTTGGAAGTTTTCAAGTACTTACGTATTTTGTATTCCTTTCTTGTTTTACCAAATCTTTAGCACTTTATTTTTTGAGTCAGTAAATTGATATTTAATGGTTACGAAAGAAACCCAAGCGTACAAAACACAGAAGTTTAAGTTTTTAGACAAGGTTGGAAAATAAACCAAATCTGCCAAACATTTTCTTCGATTTTCAAAAGCTATTTACAATTCCCAGTGCATTAAGGGAATTAAAGTCAATTTGGAATATGATTATTATGGTGTGCTCCATGTCCTTGTATTCTCATAATGCTTCTTGAAGTTCATAGTTGCCCTGTCGTCAGCTGATACTTTAAATGTTAGAGGAATGCATGTGCTGCCAATATGTAAATGCGAATATTGTCACTACTGTTAGACTACAAGCCGTCAGAATTGTTGTCATTCTTAAGTGATTTCATCTATTCAGTATCTGTGTTTATATCTGCCACCATGGATATTATGAAAATCTGTTCAAGTATTGTTACAATTTCATGTAAGCCATAGGACGACAACTAACATCTCAATCGTTGAAATGGTGGAGAATCAAATACACGTGGTACATTAACATATTCGTTAATATCGGGGCATTCCGGACCCGCTGAATTACTACACCGGATCAACTCTATTCCCGTAAAAACGGACTACTGTATCCCCTACCTTCAACCAGCGACAAATCTAAGGACTTTTATTCCGAACAGGAATACCTGGAAAAAGTCACTGGAAAGGGATACCAGTAGTATCAGATTTTTCACGGATGGATCAAAGTTGGACGAGCAAGTAGGTAGTCCATTCACCGGACCTAAATGTAAATATCTCCTTCAAACTGCCTGATCACTGTTGTGTATTTCAAGCGGAAATTACCGCCATACTGGAGGTTGCTGCACTACTGAAAAGTAGTGTCACAACCCTCCGGAGAATATGTATCTACACAGACAGCCACGCTGCCATAAAATCCCTGGAAGCCATGTTTGCTACGTCCCTGACGGTAAAAGAATGCCGGTGATGGCAGAGTATTTTGACATCAGGCTCACCTAAGTACCGGGACACAGCGACATTCCAGGCAATTGCGTAGCGGATGCGTTAGCTAGACAAGGTACTACCACACGTTCTTCCAGCAAAAGAAGGTGTTAGTATGCCAATCCCTACCTGCCGTTTGCAGATCAGGCCGTGGGCCGATAATATATTCAAGGACAAGTGGAGACTTACTTCAACTTGTAAACAAGCCAGGGTCCTCTGGCACCAGGTGGACAGGAAGAGGACTAGGTAACTACTTAACCTGCCGAGAAATAGGTTATCCACAACGATAGGAACACTAACGGGACATTGTCTTGTAGGAACACACGCCCTAAGATTGGGACATAGAAACTCCACTCTCTGTAGATGCTGCATGGAAAAGGACGAGGAAACGACGAAACATCTTCTTTTGGATTGCCCTGCTCTGGCAAGTCTGAGAAGTAGGATATTCGGAACAGAGTTAGTTAGCACCGTAGCCCTAAAGATTATCCCTGTAGGTCTTATAGACAAACTCATTGAAGGACAAATTGGCTAGACGACTAGTCAATAGTTGCTATTGAGGAAACTGCAGGTATCACAATGGACTTACGAACATATTTATTCCCTCATATAATCAAAATAACATTTTTCCAGTACATCAGTTATAAATAAATATAAATATACTTCCTCGCATCTAGTGACCACTCGAGGATTTTAAGATATGTAATAAATACAAAAAATAAGCGTAAGGCCAGCCCGTTCTATCCTTTAACAATTTTCCTTCCATTTGTTATAAATACGGCAAAAAGAGGACTTAAAACCCGTTTTACACAATGGGCTTCTTTAGTCTAAGTGTGCTAGACAGCGTGCTGTCTTGCAGCCTTTTCAACCAACCAACCAAACCAACTCCTTTTTGACAACATTGTTTTGATTTATTGCAAATTATAAATCAGTTGTTTTAGATTCTTTTAACATTTAACTCCCATTTGTGGTATGAAATGTGCTCCTTCTATTGATGTCCTCCCGAACACGATGTAATGGATACACATAAAAAAATAGAATATTCCCACATTTGTTTACAAAGTTAATTCTTGTATTTATTGTTGGGAAACTAAACCAATGTACAAATGTTTACACTCTTCTTTACGACTGTAACATGGACATAAGACATTGTACTACTACACTACTAGTCAACTCACCATTAATTGTGCCTAGGAACCTGCGAGCTTTCTATGTCAAAGGTCATGTTATCTCGCTATGGTTGAAACTCTTGTCCTCTTCCACCTTAATCCAGCTTTTCAAAAGGTAAAATTTGTTGTGGTTTTTACTTTATGTGACACTTAAGTTGTATTTAAGCAAAACAATAAGAATAATCATATTTTTTAACTTTAGTTTTTCCATTGCTGGTTTCTAATATACGGGTAAATATAAAAGTGTTCTTCGCTGACCATTAGGGATGGAAGGGACACTCTCTCTAGCATTCCCATACAAATGCATATCAACTTGTCTTTCCCTGGCCGAGTAAGTGAAAAATTGGGAAGTTGTACTAACTAGGTTTTGGTCGAGGACGTGGTGATGCTATTACTACGACATTCAGTGTTAGATCCCAGGATATGCAACAAAGTTATATATACTGCATTACCAACATGCATAAAAACTGAACTTGAACATTCGTCAATTTGTTGTGGGAAGGCGGCAGTTATGTGTCACATATAAAATGCCATATATGTGTTTGTACCTTCCGATACTTTTCGGCGATGATTATTTTTTAATACATATCGTTTGTCAAAGCCTCTACTGATTCCACGGAAACGTTAATGTAAATCTACTATATTCTTCAGAGACTGTTATTTATTTTGAGTAAGTACTCGAGTGTACAGTCTATAATCCATGAATGATAAAACGCATTGCAACTGGTTAGTTTGTTTGACTGCGAAGTCATAGAAGTGATCTAGTATAATAAAAAAAAACTCCTAACGTATAAAACGCAGCAGCTTTTTATGGCTCATGGGTTCGGCTCGTGCCATCATTGAGATCAGTTTATGTGAAACAACGAAATAGGGGAATAGCATTCATATTGTTTATTTGAAGAAAAATATTTATGTACTTACCTACAGACACCTAGACATCATTTGTTTGTAACAGTAAAAAAATCCAAATTTCCATTTTTAAGTTGTTTAATTTCTATTTTGCTAATTTTAAGTTGATTTCGTGATATTTGTTAATCTTTTAATAGCGTAACCGCTTGTAATCTCGTAAACTCTCAGACTCGGAAGCGATTAATCCCTTAGGCTCTTGAAATCTTAAATTCATAAGGCTTTCAGCGACGTTTGGGTATACTGCAATTTCGAGGTTAACGAGATTTAAGTCCACCAACCATCTGATTTGCAGTACAAAATTCAGCTGTTAATGGATACTAAATTGCGAAAATTTGTGAAATCTTGGTATACCTGCACAACGCGTTAAATTAATCAACTCTTGAACTCACCTGTGGGATGAGCTTCTCACTTATCTTAACCCTCAAATGCACATCGATTCCGAGCGGGTTTTTTCCGAAACAGTGAAAAGTGGTCCATAAGTAGAGTGCTGAAATAATCGGCATTTTTTTTAAAACCCATGAGAAATATCAAATTTTTAAGGAACCGGCTTCCGTTTTATCATTTTTGAATAAAGAGTGAAACCGGGTTTTTTATTTACATTACGCAAATGTGCCACTTACAATAAATTTGTTTAAGTTCGTTCGTTTAAATTTCAAGATTTCAGGACTGAAATTTCAGTTTATAACGACGTTTAGATTTAAAGTAGACGTTTAAGCAATATTTCAATTTAGAATGTGTATTTAATACAAAATTTTAAAGTTTATTCAAATTCACACTAGCGTCATTCAAATATGATAGAGATTTTTATGAATGAGGCTCCTATTGCATTGTGCGACAAATGGTAGGGTCAGTGATCGGCGTGGTTTCTGACTACCGGGAAAAGTTATATCGGTCAAAAACCAGTTATACGTGTCCCGGTGTTTCGCTGCGTCACGTCTAGTTCAAGGATTTGAAGTTAGAAAGTATCATATAGGGGACTCTGTTTGACATAATAACTAACTCGGAAACGACTGGTCCGATTTTGCTGCAACAAATCTAGAAAAATGCACCGGTTTAAAACTGAGGTTCAAAACACAGTTGCTTTCATTCTGTAATAACTTACATCGCCATAAATTGTCACCGGATGTTGTGGAAAGTTGTGTCATTAGTCATATTTGAAGGGATACAAAAGATATTCTGTGATTGGAATAAGGTTGCCGTCGCGTGATATCCTAATGTGACCTTTACTCAATACTTACTTTTATTGACTATATTACAACCTCATGAGGTCAGACGTCTTACACATATTAATTAAACAAACAAGTTAAACAAATTTCAACATATTCTTCCAACTGGCTCTATCCTTCGCCTTTTCCCGCCAGTTGGTAACACCAAGGATACGGAGGGATTCTTCTGCCTGGTCTTTCCAGCGGAGTCTTTCGCGCTGGCTCATCTTCATCCATTCTGATAACATGGCCTAGCCAACGCAATTGGCACACTTTGATTCGTCTAGCTATGTCTACGTCAGAATAGAGACTATATAGCTCTGTGTTCCAGCGACGTCGGTACTCGCCGTTTTCCCCAACAGGCCCATATATTTTACGGAGAACTTTTCTCTCGAAAACTCCTAGGTGTTTTTCATCCACTTGCGATATGACCCAAGTTTCGGAGCCATATGTCAAGACAGGTAAAATGAGAGTCTGATATAGCTGGACTTTTGTCCGTCGAGAGAGGGCTTTGTTCCTGACACCATCAATAACCTCTCGCAAATTTCGCCCAATGATGTCTATGTCGTCAGCATACGCCAGCAACATATGGCTTTTCGTGTTAATGGTCTTGTTCGTATTTACTGCAGCCTTTCTCATTATTATCTCCCTTAAGATGTTGAAGAGATTGCACGAAAGTGTGTCGCCTTGTCTAAGTCCTCGCTTGGTACATAATACGCTGGACAAGACCTTATACGCGATGGATAAACGACTGATACCGCGATAGTCGGGAAAGACACACGGATCACCCTTTATGAATACAGGACATAATACACTGAGACTCCAGTCGTCGGGCATAGATTCCCCCAGCCATATACCGCATATCAGTTGATGCATGCGGGCTATCAGTCCTTCGCCACCTGCCCCAAAAGGTTCAGCGGGTAGGCCATCCGCACCCGCGGCTTTACCATTCCCCAGGCGGGAGATCGCCGTTCCAATCTCGTCTTGGTTGGGGGGGGTACAATATATACTATCTTCCACTGAATCTGAGTGGAGTAGTGCTGAAAAGTGGTCTCTCCACATTTTGAGCACACACTGCTTCTCAGTCACCAGATTTCCATTCTCGTCCTTGCAGGAGGGCAGCCCATTATTAGGCCCGTTGGTCGATCTTCTTTCCCTCTGGAAAAACTTTCGCGATTCACCATTCATCCTGCACATTTCGATTCTTTCACTCTCTCTCTGCTCCCACTGCCATTTTCCACGCCTAAATAATTGGTTTTCCTCCCTTCTCAGCCTCTTGTACCGCTCACTCGCAGCACGCGTTGTAACTGACTGTTTCGTTGCAATACGTGCAGCGTCTTCCTCACCAGTTGCAATGCGACATTCTTCGTCGTACCATGGCTTATGCTTCTGCGGTTTTCGATAGCCAAGTTCAGTCATTGCAGCGATTTCCAAAGAATGGGAGATGTGCTTCCACTGCGCATCTGAGTCTTCGGGAGGGGGGGTATTCTGCTCCAGCAGGAGAGAGAGTTTCTGTCGATAGGACATTGATATCTCCGGTATTCGTAGCTTGTCAATATCGAACTTTTCCTGTGTACGTTTTTCGCCCTGCTCAATCTCGTGCGAACTTTCGCAGCCACCAGGTAATGATACGATTCGATATTGGCACCTCGAATCACACGTACATCCATTACACTAGAAGAGTGCCTGCCATATATTACCAAGTGATCAATCTGGTTCTTCGTCCGTTGATCAGGAGATATCCAGGTCGCCTTATGAATGTCCTTATGCTGGAATCGTGTGCTACTAACTACCATGTTCTTTGCAGCGGCGAAGTCTATCAGTCTTATTCCATTATCGGAGGTGGTATCAAGTAGACTGTGATTGCCGATGGTTGGTCGAAAGACACTTTCCTTTCCTAATTTGCCATTAAAATCGACTAGAATAATCTTAATGTCGTGGTCAGGGCAGCGTTCATATACTTCCTCGAGGCGCTCATAAAATGTTTCTTTGACCTCATCATCCTTATCCTCTGTCGGTGCGTGCACTCAATACTAGCTTATATGAAAAATAATTCCCAAATTCACCACTCTAATTTGAACAATCAAATATTGTAGGAAAATTACAAAAATCACAACTATAAATCTGACGAAAGTTAAAACAATGACGAAAGTTCTGGATAAAACTGAGAAATGTTATCAACTACTGCCAACCACGACTCATTCCACATATGTCCTCCATCAGCAGAGTCACGACAAAGTTTGTAATTCTATAGGTGAATAACATTACAACTTTCCACACAAGATAAAAATATCAATTAAAAAAATTGTTGCCTGTAAAGTCGGTTTTACGGGCGAAGATTTTACGTGACAACGTCTTTTTCTCGGTAGAATATTTATTGATATGAATATAATTAAATTGCACAATAGGAACAAGGAATTGAATGAAAATAAGAATTGCACAAATTTTAACTATAGAAATATATTTTGTTTAGATTGATTTGATTTTCATATTGATTAGATGTTAAAATTCTTGCTCAACACAGTTTAAATCAAGTTTTCTTATATCTGCCACTTTTTCTTAATATTTGTAATTTTAAAGAATCAATTCGAAAATCAAAACATTTATTCAGATCGAAGGTTCAAATTTTTGCTAAATAAATTTGAAATTAATTAAAATTTGTAAAATAAAAAAAAAACCAATGAGTGTTAGAACTCACGGGCGATGTTTTAACATTTATTGAAACTTATGGTTTAGGAAAATAGAAGTAATTTCAACACCATCTAGGTACCTGTGCGATTTCTATGAACACATTATCAAATGTGACATTATAAACAATAAACATATCCTTTATTATAAAATATAAACATTTCTTTTATTATAAAAAATAAACATTTCTTTTATTAAAAACAAAAGAAAATAATTTACTAACCAAAAAGTATTTCAATTCATCATATTCGCATATCGTTTTTAAAGCCGACCGCAGCTCTCTGTTTCGTTTTGGCTACCTAATTCATATGAAAATTTCTACACACAAACATACACTACACATATCATAAAGCCAAAAAACAAAAAAAAACAAAAAATAATACCTTATCCAATGCAGACTGATCTAAATCAATATTCATACACACGCACATACATACTTGCTCAGTCGTCATATATATGATGTGCCAAAAAACAAAAACACTCACACCACCGACCAACAGCCACTAGAAGCCAGCAAAGCAAATCGTTTCTGGCACACAAGTAAACACACACATCCGCACACACAGAATTATTTATTGAGTGGGAGAGAGACGCAAGGCATTCGGCGGGCCTCTCTCTCGTTCGGTGACTCATCGTAACGTTACCGGGCGTTACACTTTTTCATAAGTGACTCCCAGCCGCAACCTAATTTAAGACGTTGTCACGTCAAAATCCACATACGTTACTATTTTCCAATTCTTAATTTAAAATCCGTTTTGGGCGAGAGGAACAAACTAAACTAATTGTATTAAATAGTAGTGGCTGCCGTGGAGATAACGGTTTAATATACCGTGTTCTACTAGAGCTAAACAAAAAATTGGAAGCTGGTTTCCAGGCACAACTCTATCTACTAAACGCAATAGAGTAATATGTTTACAGATGTCACTGAAAAAGGAGTGGATTTATAGTCGTAATTTGAAACTATTTTGTTATGGGTAACAAACAACAGGACATCTAATAAAACAAATATCAATTTGATAACAACTAAAGTAAAAGGAAATGCAATAAGTTTGTTTGAAGTCATCAACAATTAATGGTGTATGAAATGTCGGTTTCGAAAATTACAAAAATGTCGGTTTTCGGTTTCTTCGAATATTTCGATTTTGGCGAAACCGGTGTTCGGTTAAATCGAGGTGGAGAAACCGGTTTGGGTTTTTATGACAAAATGGGCAACTATGCGTTTTATAAAAAACGTTTATTTTTAATTCGTAGCTTTGAATTTTGATAGCGACTATCGCGTACATTGCCATAAAATTGCTTGACAAGATACCGTTCAGAACCGGTGTAAATCTGCGGGTCCAATCAAAGTGTGTGAACCTATTCCTTCATGGGATGTCATGGGAAACTAAATTTTAAATTTCATTTCACTTTAATTAAATACTAATAGATATTTTTTTCAAAATTATAATTTTATTTGTTATCTATTCAATTCGTTTCGCGTTTTAAGGCCTCAAAGGACTCGGGATTGTTTGCGTAACACTTATATTTAACGGCGCTCCAGAGATAATGGTCTAACGGGTTCAAATCGCCAATGGACTTCCAGATTTCGGCTGATTATGCTGTTTGCGAACACAGTGCGTACACAGTCGCCCTGTTTACAACTTTTGCGAACAAAAAAACGTTGAGGAAGGCACGATGACGCTCGTCATTGACGGTTATGGCTGCTCCTTGTTCATTTTCGGAGGAAATTGGGCCTATGGTGCCGCCTGGCCAAAAAACGGGGATGCATCGGATTCTCCTCGACGACGTGTGGATATTTCGAGCCCTAAACGCGACAATTTTGTTTGGTAACGTAATCCCTGAGGTGAAAATTAACTTCATTGGGAAACATGATATTTCCCTAAAAAGCTCAAAATTTTGCGAAACGAAGTGCGAGCAATGTTCAGTTCTGCGAACGGTGGCAAGTTGATGTTGACGGCTGTTCAAACACACTTTCAGCTAAAGCGGCAACAATTTCCACTGAACGCACGGGACGAGCACGTCCACGAGTAATTTTGTTGATGCGTTGTTGGCACTCTATTTCAGTCGAATTTATTTCGTTTATTATATTTCCCAATATATTTTAGAGCGTAAAGCGACCCATTTTGAAAATTTCTAGCCTTTAACAAATAATCTGCCACTTCATAGATTTGAGACGGGCCATCTGCTTCGAAATACCGGGAAGTTCAAGTTCCGAATTTTATATGTCCCACCCCTTCTCATACACATTTGATTTACCCAATTAGGAAAAATCATCGTTTTGCAAATATTCCTTTGGACGTTTTGTACTTCCTTTTTGAATGTGAATAGTGTTTTTATGCATTTCAGCTAACATACCACCTGTGTTGTCATTAGATCCAGAACTTAGATCTAAATCGAAGTTGGCAGATATGACTCCTAATGCCATTGGACAACCAATTTCAGCAAATTATCGGCGAAATAATTCGTTACCAAAGTCATTTGTGTCTGTCTGATGGGGCCAGTAATCATTATAAGCTATGTAATTTTGCGGTGTTATATCAGTTGTGTAAAAACCGAAAAGACCGGTAATTCAACTTGAAATAACCGGTGAAACCGGTTCTTCGAAAATAGCAATTTTCAGAAAACCGACATACGGTTAACCGACCGGAATTCGGTTAACCGACCGGAATTCGGTTAACCGATTTCGCTTTCGAATACAGTATGTAGGGCACATGGGAAAACTTCAAAATATATCAAGTTACTTAAAAATTGTACATTAGGTGCAGTGAGCACTAAGGTTGTATTCAATATTTAAGACAGATGGCGATGGCTTAGGTGACGATTTAGCCGTCAATAAGCTAAAGCATTTAGAGTATCTTCAAAAGGATTGGAGTGGATTGGATTTGAGGTTGAGGACTTATATCGTGGACAACTTTAAATACAGTTTAGGATATTTAAAAAAAAAATGGTTCCCCATTACATCCCATGAAGGGACCGGGGAGAAACTTCTCAAAATCACTGAGCTGTGCGCTTTCCAGTTTTTACTCACTGATTGGGACCTACAGTTTTACACCGATTCCGAACGGTATTTTGAGAGGCTTTTTCATGGCTATATACTCGATAGTGTCGCCGTCACAATGCGAGGTGACCGCCGCCGAAAAATGTTTGAAGGTGGTCAGAGCAGGGTTCGAACCCAAGATCTCATGTACAAGAGCCGCGCACACTAACCATTGCACCACCGACGGCCACAGTTTAGTATATTTAGCTTTCGATTAAAATCTGCACTGCAATTTATACTACTAAAATTAACTTTTTTGGAATTAACATTAGGACTTGATTTAAAAGGCTCCTTTTTTTGATATTTAATCTTTACCTTTAACATTAATTATATTTAAAAATGTGGCATCTGTTGTCTATGTACGTTGTACTATAGATATGTATGGATGTACATATTTGCCAATTTATCTGATATCTAGAATAAGGACCATATTTATATATCGTATCTTACGTTTTCCTCTAACTGTATTATATGTCGGCAGATGTTGGCGCGTTTTCTTGACACACTCGAGCACATAAGCAACCTTCAACAGCACCAACGCTTATAATAGCCAAGGCCGGAGTCCCAGAAGGAAAATAAGCTCGGTCTTGGGGGCCTAGTTTTACGTATCTACCATTAATTTCGAAGTAGATGCTGTGATCAATGTTTTGGTGTAGGTAACATTATACTGTTCTCGTACTTAATGATGACATTATTTCCGTTTCTCTTTTTTCTGGCTTCACCGTAAAAATGTAGTGCACACATATTTCCCCATTCCAGTCGCTTTTTAGCAAATTAGCCATCAACAAAATATAAGCGGCAACGAGATGACAATAAACGTTACAATGTTAAAAGTTAACATCTTGAATATACTTTTGGAGTCAACACCAACGCCTGCAGCAATAACAACAGCAATAGCATCAATTTTAAGGTGCCTTGAGTGATTATCGCGGGGATTCCGGCTGCTGTCTTTCCTAGTTGGATGAACAAATCCAACCGAACTGTCTTAAGAGTGTTAATGTTATACAATTTGAATTAATCCAATTAGATAAATGCGGATGACGGTGAGAAGGTTTTGTCGGCTATGAAAAGAGCGTGGCATAAGGACGTATAATTGCAACAGAAATTCTTGGAACAAGACATCCTGCCAGGTAGTAAGGCCCAATTTTTGTGGTACAACAAACAAACAAAAAAAAAACAGGTTGCTAAATAAATTTTTAATAAATCTTTAAGTCGAAATACTTATACTGAGAAGCCGGCATTGAAATATAATTGTTTCGTTGTATTAAAGAAACAGGGTTAGATATATGCTGTCAGTAATGAATAAAATATATATTTTGATATAATGAAGTTGCACATTAACAAAATCAGATTTTGATGTGTAAAACATCTGTAGGCATACAGTCTTAAATAAAATAAAAAATAAATGGTTTCCCATTACATCCCATGAAGGGACTGGGGAGAACTTCTCACAATCACTGAGCTGTGCGCTTTCCAGTTTTCACTCAGTGATTGGGACCTACAGTTTTACGCCGATTCCGAACGGCAATTTGAGAAGCTTTTTCATGGCTAGATACTCGATAGTGTCGCCGTCACTATGCGAGGTGACCGCCGCCGAAAGAAATTTTTTTTGAAGGTGGTCAGAGCCGGGTTCCAACCCAGGATCTCATGTACAAGAGCCGCGCACACTAACCATTGCACCACCGACGGCCAGTCTTAAATACTCCGGTTAAACAATTTCGAAAACATTTTCACATGTTCAGAATTGTTACAAAATTTCGTAGAAAACTTGTACAAAACTTTGCGACTGATAGGACCACAAAAGTTGTGAAGATTATGGTGATTCCTCTTATATGTCCTTCACCAAGTCTCCCACTTTGGGTAGTATGAAATTATTAATGGGTATGATTAAGTAATGTTATCAACCAAATTTACAAAGCAATTTTAATTTAAAAAGAAACTACGAGTACAAGTTGTATGGGTCGATATTCAGTCATACGTGCATGAGGTATAAATGCTAGACAGACAATATTGTGCTGGTTTTGTACCCGAACGCCAGGGGCTACATCCCCAGGCTCAAGGTGGGGGATGCGGATATCGGGATTTCGAGGGATATCAAGTACCTTGGGGTAATGTTCCATGAACGGTTCACCTTCGTGAGCCATGTGGACTACGCTTTGCGGAGGCTAGATTTGCCTTTTCTGCATAATTTTTGCCTTTCTGCATACAGGCTGTTGGCGAGGGCGAATGGCCTGAGTACGGAGGTGCGTCTGCTGGTATACAGGCAGGTCATAAAACCTGTTTTGGTGTATGCTTTCCCGTCCTGGTTTCCCATCTCGTCGAGTCAGATGGAGAGGCTAAGGCAATGGGAGCGGAAAATACTCAGGACCTGCCTGGGTCTGAGGGTAATTGCGATGGCGGATGGCTTTTTCCGCATGCCCTCCTGTAGGAGGGTATATGATGGCGCAGGTTTTGGGAGGATGGACAGGTTCATGGTGGACTCTGCTCTATCTTTCCTGGGAAAAGCGGCGGGTCTGGATAATGACCTGGTTAGGGCATGTTTCGACACGACGGATGCGGACAGTCTTCTGTCACGCTGGTTCTTTGGGCCAACGGACCTTCTGGCCCCCAGTAATGGGGGCTATCTAGGAACGGACGAGGCTTTGTTGTTTTACCACAGAATATTCGATACATTGGGTATCGATGATCCTGTGTTTAATTTCTTCTAACCGAGGTGGAGACTGGAAATTTTTCGGAATTTGTGGTCTAATGATTTATGCGATCCGGCTTGCTGGATTTCTTGTTTTTATTTAATTTTTAAGTTGTTATTTGTTTTTTAAGTTTCTTTTATTTTTAGGTCCAGACGACAAACAAGGCGTTCCCGTTTTGCATGGATTTTTCGGGATAATATTATTTTCAATTCAATGGGCTAATGAAACTTTTCGCAAATTTTCTGGGAACTAATCACCCTATGGCATAAATTTACATTGAATAGTCTTAGCCCTTGCAAATATCAACAGTATACCACTTGTGATAGTAACATTTGTATATCGTGTAAAGTGATAAAAATACGATTTGCATTCGTTGATATCAGGCTTTGGAATGGAAAATACACCCTCATCCTCTTAAAATCAGGTTATATACCCAAAAAAAATATATGGCCTTCTCAGAGAGAACAGTTGACCAGTTGACTATTGGTAAAAATTGTTGCAATCTTTGTGAACAACCAATAAAAGTGAAAAAAGAAAAAAAAAATACAAAAAAAATTTCAAAAATTTTAACTCTATCAGAAATGCAATCAGTCATGAATTCATTTTAAATTCATTGAATGAATTCATTTTCATGTCGCCAAAAGTACATACTTTTTTAACTCCTGTGTAGCGAGAAGGGGATTCCGAGAGACGGAGTTTTGCAGTTACCATTGCATTGCATAATCCCAATGAAAGCTTTTGGGCGAGGGGACAAGTGTACTACAATCATTTTGATGATAATAACGATGTTCAGGAGTTTTTACAGTTTGTGAACTGACCAAACTCCATCAGACCACAATCAATTAATTGGAAAATAAAAATCATTTAAAATATCATTAAAATTGATTGGTTCGTTCATCTGTTCAAATTTCAGTTACATTAATTCCCACAGTCATTTATGCACAAAGATCGCCATGACGCAGAAATGTATTCTAATTAATTGAAATGAAAATGTAAATAGTAAAACAAATTCCAAATCTGTTTTATTTCCCCCACACTACCTGGCCATTTAACTTGGTGGATATCCAAACAACACCTGGAAATCCCGATACACGCAAATGTTGACTGCAGCAAACTCTACAGCTAGCTCCTGAATGTATGCTTCCATTGGAGAATGTAACCGAAAATGCGTAGTAGATATAAAGAATATGAATGAAGGGCCCTCAAATTCCACCAATGATGATACAGATGACGAGGAGTTCTATGCCTTAATTGATGATGAAAGTGACTCAGATTCCAGATGTACAATGTTCTTAAATCTAGAATGTCGCGTAATACCATTCACTTCTTCCTATGTAAAGGACTTACACTTTATATGATAGGTCTATACAGGGTGTTTTCTATGTTCAAGGCCGATGGTTTTTGGCCACCATTTCTGTTTGGTTGACATTTGTCAGTTTGAATTTTTGAAATGATTCAAATATCAATTTATTATGGAGTTTTAACTCACCAACAACGTGTTGAAGTAATTAAAACATTTTATATAAATAATCGTTCAATTATAAAAACGTGAAAAATTTTGCGGGATATTTTTGATTTAAATAATGTGCCGAGCTAGTCAACTTTTCGGCGTATTGTAACGAACTTTGAAACTCTGTATACACTTGGACATAACGAGAAGTTTGACCGAACTCGTAGCGTTCGCATGACACAAAATGCTAAAGAACAACATTGTTTTGTAGGAATTGGAGCAACAACACTTTTAATATGCCAAAATGTTGTGCAAAATTTGGTTAAAAGAGCACACGTTTGCCAGAGGCGGTCATCTATCCGATATTATATTTCATCCAAAATTATTATAAACCAAACTTTCATGCAATAAAATATAAAAAAATGTTGTACCGTTTAAGATTCATAAACAAATCAATGAGTGTTCGAACTCACGGGCGATATGTTAACACCGTTTTGTCACACGGTACCTGTTCGATTTCTATGAACAACTTAGTAACTGTTATATTGGAAAATAAAACAAAGAATAGGTGTTGTGCAGAAGGCTAGTTTGCTATTGTAGTTCCTTTTTTTTAAATCTGCTTTAACATTAGATGTAATATTGTTAAAATAAATACAGCAATATTTAGCTCACTGAAATAATTGTTTTTGTTTTGCCATAAACGCAGCGACGACAAAAGGTATTGAATAGTATAGAGAACTTATTGCACTCATGAGCCTGCGTAAAAGAGCATAAACGAGTCTTATTCGCTTTATAGAATATTTCAATATAAATGCACCATTTCGACAATGTTATTACATAAAACAATACAAAAACAACCAAACACACAACATCACACATACTTTGTCCGAAGTAGCTGACGAATACGTGTGTCACATAACCACATGTTTGCCATATCAGCAGCAACGAAATAGTCAAACACACAACATCACACATATTTGTTCGAAGTAGCTGACGTATTAGTGTGTCACCATAACGTCGACTGCGCAAGCCCATGGGATTGCAAATGAAATTTTGCGTGGCTATGCTTTATATCTCCGTTCAACAACTGCAACAGACACATGTACAGACATACATTATTATGTTAATACATACGCTACAGATACAATTTCGTTTACCTCACCCCTGCCACACCACTCTTTCATTGCTCTCTTGCTCGCTCATTTTTGTTTAACACGTCATTATTCTCTTTCGCAGTCGCAGAAAATCTGGTTTTAGCAGCAGCATAAAATCTGGTTTTAGTCCTTATACGCCGCTATAGATGTTAACACATCAAAAATATCTGCCTGGAACATAAAAAACTCCCTATATAAATTTTCAGAGATATGATGGTATCGAATTTCTGGGCCTTTAAAGCAACTAATCCAAATGAACAACTATATTGGCACAGACTCCGCAGTCGCATGCGGTCTCCTGGCAACACTTGGCAAACGGTGTGGGAAGAGGCTAAACCTGTGCCAGTATCAAGGCAGGTGTGTATGTATTTAGAGTGATAAATCGATAATCTAAAGGCTGGTCCGGTGTGCTTTCCTTTCTAGTTTTAAATATAGATTGTTATCTCATCTGTAAATGATTTAAACACTTTTGAATCCATCGTCTTTAACATCAGCCCCGGCAAATGCAAAAAGACTCAAATTGTTTGCAAAGACGAAAGTATTTACATCCATCTCTATTACAAACCAAAATGCAGGCCACAGAATAATGACCCCTTGTGAATAAAAAATGTTTTATAGGAATTTTATGACACCGAGGCAACACACAAAACAACGTAAAATCAAACGAATGATATAATTTTAAGGCTGAAACTGAGCCAACTATTCGGTCTGTGCTGTGCACAGAGTCTAAGTCCTAAAAATTTACTGTTTTTTAAGAAATACATTCTCTAAAGGAAGAGTTTTTCTTTAAATAGGGTTTATCATTTTACAAAAAGGTTATCTTCTTAAAGATCCATTTAAATTATCGTATTTTTCAACGGCTGCCTTAAGCGTGTCGGAAATAACTAGTACATAATGTACAGCGAAAGGAACTTCGTTCCAACCGGGTGTCCTCTAACACTACATGTATTTTTTTTTTATTTATTTTATTTTATATTAGGTCTTTGAGTAATGCTCGTTCCATTCTTCCACCACTTGCCAAATGAATGCATGTAAAATAATGCCAGTGTCCGCAGTTCGCTTCGCTTAAAATATATTCAAAGCACACACTATATTGTATTATGTCAACTTTTACTCCCTTCTTAGTTGGTACTACTCATAGTAAGATTCATTTTTGCTAAAGGTTTATTTTTTATATTCCAAGCAACATGTCCATTTCTTTTTTGTACTTACACATATATATTTGAATATTTTTATTCTGTTGTTCGACCTTTTCTTTATCAATAAATAATCAATATTCTTCGAGTTTGAGGTCAGATTTGCTGTTGTTGTATTTATTTTCCTCGATATTTCGCTACTCCTTTGTGTAGCATCATCAGGAGATATAAACAATATTGAACAATTAAAACAAAACAAAATTAACAATTGTGAAAAAATTATGTCAATTTAAAAATGTTCAAACAAACGAAACTGGGTTATGGAAAATTCAAGAGGGATAATCGAACGAGATTAATAATTAACAGGTACAAGACAACCAGGGACAAGATCGTAAGGATAAAGTCGACAATTACTTTTCTGATTCGTTGTCGAAAAACTGGTATTTTCCCAAATTTCATCACAAACTCAACTAGGAATATACAAAGAATCTTTTCTGAAAATGGGTTGCCATCAATTCAGCAAAATATTTCCATCCCATCATATCCGCGATGTGGTTCATTTTTGGATGTATGTATTGCAGATGGTAGAATATTTGTTTATAGGGAAAATGATTCCATTAACTGTCTGAAGACACTAGATTATGATAGTGATCATAATGCCTTGCAAATAATCATTTCCAAAAACTCACAAATGGAACCCTTTGATTTTCTGAATGCGACTCCTGATATGCTTTTGAACTATAGGAAGACAAACTGGAAAAAAGTTTCCAATATTATTATAAATTCGATTCACAGTAATCCGTTCATACCGAACAATAGAAATCTAACCAACGGCGAAATAGATTTTCATTTGAATAGGCTTAGCAATATGATTATTGATGCAATTATGAAAAGTGTACCGGAATATGTAAAAGGGGATCAACTGCGGCACATAGTTACCCCAATTATCAAGAGACTACAGTCTGAGAAAAGCAAAATGCTAACAGCTATTAAAAAGCATAATAGACTACAGAGAATACTCCCACAAAGTGAATTGTCTTTTTTGAAGAATAGATTAAAATTAGTAAAAAAACTGATAGAGGATAATTTTATAATCTCTATGAACGATACTTACAGAAGGAGACTATCACGGATAAGTCCAAAACATTCGTCTCATATGTCTTCTGAGATACGTAAACAATTCAAAAGTCAAACTCCTATGGACCTTAACTTACTGAAAATATCGTCAAATTATGTATGTCTGCTGCATAGAGCGGAAATCAATCCTCGTACATTAGAAAGAGATTCGGTGTCTGATCATTATATCATAAGGGACAAAGTCCATATACTGGATGTTACAGGTGCATATTTTGAATCAGTATATTCGTCCAAGAATATCGACGCTTCTAATAATATACACAGCAATGTTTGTGAATGTTTCTCCTCGTTTTTGGAAACAAAAACCAGGCACGAGAACGAGCAAATAAGCTTGGTACAATTTGATGAAAATAGAAAGTCTAACGAATTGGATCCTTCCATCACCAATAGTTATTTCATTACTCGAAAGGAACTCTTATACATATTTTCCAAATTGAAAGGCAAATTATCATCAGGCAATGATAAAATACCAAACATTGTATTGAAGAAAATACCACCGATTTTAATTTCTGAATACTTAACGTTGTTTAATAATATGCTCAATAACGCATACTTTCCGGAATCGTGGAAAATTGCTAAGATTGTAATATTGCCCAAAAAGGGAAAGGATAACACTGACCCAAAAAATTATAGAGCAATCTGTTTACTTCCGAATATTAGCAAAATTTTTGAAATTTGTACAAATAAAGCCATAATTGAAATTTGCAAAGGGGAAAAACTTATATGTGACAAACAATTTGGCTTCAAGTTTAATCACTCCACTGTACATGCAACAAATTTACTTGTTTCAACCGTGAATTGGAATCTGAATAAAAATTATTGTACTGGTGCATGTCTTATAGATTTTGAAAAGGCGTTTGATAATATATGGTTGCCTGCTTTGATTTATAAATTATTGAAATACAATTTTCCTATCCATTTTGTTATTCTTTTGTATAAAATGGTCAGTAATAGAGAATTCGTTGTATGTAACAGAAATAAAACAAGTTCGAAAAAATTTAAAATGATTAACGGGCTTCAGCATGGAACTGTTAACGCTCCGATACTATTCAGTATTTTCATTCATGATCTACTTGAAAATGTTGAAAATATAATAGGATTTGCTGACGACATCATAATTTATCACTCTAATAATAATATAGAAAAAATTAACAAACATTTGCAAAATACGTACAATGTTGTTGAGAGCTATGCGATTAATTGGAATATGAAAATAAATATAGATAAATGCGAATTGATTCTTTTCCGTCCACCGGTGGGTAAATGTAATTACAATGTGAAAACTAATTGGAAAAAATTTAGTATAAAATCTTTCGCAACTAATCAAACAATTCCAACTAAAGAAGTTGTAAGATATTTAGGTATATATCTGGATAAATTTTTATATTTTAATATCCATATTAATTCTCAGCTGGAAAAAGCAAGGAAAGCGTTTGTTATGTATAGAAGTATGTTCTATTCCAAATATGTTGACAAAGATGTTAAAATTCTTATGTACAAGTTATTTATTCGTCCAATTGTAACTTATGGTTGCTCTATATGGTTTAACATTTCACCTGCATATATGGAGAAAATTCGGAAATTTGAGAGAAAATGTTTGAGATCCTGTACCTCCCTATATAGATCCCCTCATAGTAACTACACTAAATACATTTCAAATAAAAAATTATATAATTCCGCAAATGTAATTCGAATAGACAACTTTATAATTAAGCTTATAAGAAACCATATATTGAAAAGTACAGAATGTAATATAAATAATTTGATAAAAGCACCGTACTACGTAGATGATCAGTATATAATAAATACACTAAAATCTGGTTATGTTCCTCCTGAGGCCTTTCTGTATATGGATAAAAATGGGTATATTCAGAATGATCTTGGTATACCGATTTTTTACCATTTATATAGAAGGGCTAATAATAAATCATTTAGTGAGACCCTAATGTCCGACAATGTGATAAGATTTGATACAAGCATACCTGACATAGACTGCAATGAATCACATAAATGCAAATTTTGGTGGTTTTCTAACTAACCTTTCTTTTAATCTCCTTAACAATTCTTTTATATAAATTTAAAAAAACCATAATTAAGTGATGTTTATCTGTGTACTTTTTCATCACACATTATACATATAATTTTGTATATATGTACATACGTACACTTTTGTAAATAAATGATTTCTAAAAAAAAAAAAACTTTATTGTAATCAAAAATATGCTAGAGTGTTCTACTATGGACCAGTGTGTAAATTATATACTATATTTCCTTATCTATTTGTTTATTTGTAGCGATAATATACCATTAAACTTTATAAATAAATAAACTTAAAAAAAAAAAAAAAAAAAAAAAAAAGGATACTATAACAAATAATTTAGGTAGATATTTTTCGGAAGAAGAAATTAGAGAATTTTTAGAATATGAGGATAGGATAACGATATCAAAAAATAATAGGACAAAGGAAGTACATCAAAGGAAATTTAATTCACTTGTAAATTTACAAGAAAAGAATTTAGGATTTAAATTAAATGAAAAGCGGTTTGTTAATAAAACTGACGTAGACATTCCTAAAGAGGTGAAGTGGATTCTTTCACTTGGTCAGAAACATGCACTACCAGTAGAGAGGAAAGATTTCCCAATTTTGAAAATGATCGCAGAGGGGGAGGATCTTGTACAAACCTTAGGGGAAAAGGAAGATCAAGAAATAGCACGGACTAAATTAACAACAATGTTAGATAGTCAAACGAATAAAATGAAACTAACGAGTACAGATAAATTCATTTTAGATAAAGTGAATAAGGCAGAGAAATTCCTTAAAAGTAATAAGGATATTTTAATTGCTAATGCTGATAAGGGAAATGTAACAGTAGCTATAAAGAAATGTCACTATGACTCGAGAGTAGGCAACATTGTTGGAAATACATCAGAATACAAGCTAGTGAGCAAAGATCATACGAGTCCACTAGAAAGGAAGAATAATAAATTCGTTGGGGAAGTGCAAAAAGTAGGAATTATTAATCAAACACAGAAGAATAAACTTAAAACAACAGCATCCACAGCACCGAGATTATATGGAGTTCCAAAAATACACAAAGAAGATTTTCCATTAAGACCAATTTGCTCTTTTGTTAACTCTCCATCATATGAACTGTGTAAATACATTACAAACATCCTTAAAAAGATAACGGAAAATTCGAAATATAATGTAAGAGATGCAATACAATTTAAGGACAGAATAAAGAAGCAGAAGATTAATAGTAACGAAATTTTAGTTTCGTTTGATGTAGTATCTCTTTTCCCGTGTGTTTCCCGTAGACTTCGCTATCAGTATCAAAGAGGAAAAATGGAACACATTAAAGCAACATACAGACATTAAAAAAAAAAAAATAATTGGTTTCCCATTACATCCCATGAAGGGACTGGGGAGAACTTCTCACAATCACTGAGCTGTGCGCTTTCCAGTTTTCACTCACTGATTGGGACCTACAGTTTTACACCGATTCCGAACGGTAATTTGAGAAGCTTTTTCATGGCTAGATACTCGATAGTGTCGCCGTCACTATGCGAGGTGACCGCCGCCGAAAGAAAATTTGAAGGTGGTCAGAGCCGGGTTCGAACCCAGGATCTCATGTACAAGAGCCGCGCACACTAACCATTGCACCACCGACGGCCACGTACAGACATTAATAAATCTTTATTTTTAGATATATTAAGATTTTGTATAGTGGATAACCGATATTTCCAACATGATGGGAGGATATATTTGCAACAAAAGGGACTCCCAATGGGTTCATCAGCTTCTCCAATAGTTGCTGACATCGTTATGGAAAATTTACTGGACTCTTGTATCGAAAAATTGGATATAAAACCAAAAATTTTGACAAAATATGTAGACGATTTATTTTGTGTCGATTCAGAGGGCGAAACAAATACAATTTTGGATGTTTTTAACAATTTCCACTCCAGTATTAAATTTACAATGGAAAAAAGAGTCAAATTCAGAACTTGCCTATTTGGACACATTGGCGGTCAGGAGAGGGGAAAATTTATCAATTAATTGGTATCAGAAACCAACGTCTTCAGGAAGAATAATCAACTTCCACTCGAAACATCAAAAACGTGTGATTATAAATACGGCGAAAAATTTAATAGAAAGCGTTTTGACTATAAGTGATGTAGAATTTCACAAGGCCAATAACGAAAGGATAAGAAGCATTCTCAAGGACAACAACGTCCCGGACCATCTTACCAACAGACTGATAAGGCAATTTGAGGATAAAGGTCAACCGAACAGGGTTACTACAGATGAGCCGAAATATTTGACGGCAAGAATTATAGGATAGCACACAAAACATATAACACAATAGGCAGAATATTTAGTAAAACAAAGGATAGTTTGGACAAATTTGATATGTTTAATATAGTATATAAAATACCATGTAAGGGGAATGACAACGAGGTTTGTGACAAAGTATATGTAGGGACTACAAAAAATAAACTAAAAACACGAATTGCAGGACACAAATCAGGCACATTTCTACACAGAAAACAGCAATAACATCCCATTGTGCTAGTTTAAATCATTACCCAAACTTTCAGGATACAGCGGATTTAAATAAAGAAAACAATTATAAACGTCGTTATATGTTAGAAATGCTACAGATAATTAATACACCAACATTGAAAAGAATTAACTATAAAATAGATACAGATAATGTAGCCCAAATTTACAGACATTTAGTTAGTAAAAAGTAGAACCATTAAACAAAAATTGTTTATCAATATAATATTTTTCTTTGGGTAAATTTATATGAACTTTTTACGAACATTATTTTTGGTTGTGTAACTTCAGAAAATTTTGAAAAAAAAGGCGGGAAAATTTGTTTGAACATTTTTAAATTGACATAATTTTTTCACAATTGTTATTTTGTTTTAATTGTTAAATATTGTTTATATCTCCTGATGATGCTACACAAAGGAGTAGCGAAATATCGAGGAAAATAAATACAACAACAGCAAATCTGACCTCAAGCTCGAAGAATATTGATTATTTATTAATATATATTTGATTTAAAAAATTTAAAAAAAAAATTTATTTGAATTATAAAAAATACAAAGATAACGAAGAAGAACTACTCACTGGGAAGATATGATTCGTATTGTATTGTGTGCTGCATCCCTTATTGCGTGTGATGAGCTTACTGCTTTGCCTCTGCTGCTGCGGTCGGTGAGATAGCATAGTATCTCAATGCTGAAGTAAACGGCGTTAAGAATCAACCGTAGGAAGTTCATGTTCTAGAAAGTTGTTTAATGATATCTTAGGTACATTTTTGTTGTTGATTGTTTCCTTGAATTTTGAACGGTTTGCTACTTATGGACCTGAACAGGGTAAAAAAAGGTAAAAAAATCGAATTTCTTAAAGATTTTGACCTTGAAGATGAAGTTTTTTTGATTTTATATTTTGGCAATTTTTATTATTTATGACAAGAGCTACAACTTTCCCTTAGAGAGTAAGTCAAAAATCCGAACGAATTGCAATTGGGGCCCATAAAAAAAGTGCATGACTTTGGACAAAAGTGGAAGACACGGGTCTTTTTTTTGTCGTCTTTTATCACGTAGTGGTGTCCGTATATGGCTATGTTTCCATGACCTAAAAAAAATTATACCCTGTGAAATTAAAAAAAATTTCGGGAAATTTTTCACTTTTGCGGCTACGTAAACACTACCTAAGTGCTATCTAAACGGTGTTAAGAATCCTTTCTAGGAAGTTCATATGTTCTAGAAAGTTGTTTATTGAGATCTTAGGTATATTCTTGTAGTTGAGTCTTACCTTGACCTATGGACCTTAAAAAAAACGTAACAAAAATCGAATTTTAAAAGTTTTTAGCGATTTTTACCTTGAATATGAAGTTTTTTGATTTTACCTATTCACAATTTTTATTCTTTATGGCAAGAGCTACAACTTTGCCTCAGAAAGTAAATCAAAATTCCGAACGGTTTGCAAGATATGAGGCTGAAAATATTATCACTTTTTTGCAAAAATGACACCGATGCCACAAATCTCTGGAGGCTAATAAAAAATGTGCATGACTTTGGGCAAAACTGGGAGACACGCCCTTCGTTTTTGGTCTTTTATTATGTAGTCGTGTCCGTATATGGTTATATTTTTTCGTGTTGCACTGTGATATCCGTTCTATTTTTTTGTATTAGATATAAAAACGATGTCCTTAGTAGCGCGTAATTTAACATTGAATCTTTGAATCTTCATTGATTGAAAATTTCTGGTACGTTTGCAGCAGGTAGGAATTAGCTACCATCGCCTTAATGACCCGCTGAGGTTGTATTGAAAAATTATAAGTCAGGAAGTAGTTCTGTCCAATGACAATACCATGTTAAATTAATTGCTGTTGCAGTCAAAGTTCCACTACTACTTCCCGAATAACTGTGGTGGAAATTATAATGCCATGTTTTACGGGCTGAAAGGGAAAACAGTGTCAACTTTTAGTACCCTCGTAGGCATGACTGAGCACAATCTTTAACACGAAAGTTCCAAATAATTTTTAAATAACTATAACTACTCCCTTGAAGTTGGAAAATTTTAATGGACCCAGCCTTCTGACTAATAACTACAAAACGACGTCCTCCCCTTAAATATTTTGTGGGGAAGCGTCTCTTGAGTTCCTTTTATGCTGCTGCTCCTTTTGCATTCTTTGTTTTATACAATATTCCTCATATAAATGCATTTCATTATGCTAAACACTTTGGGAGTTCTCTCCAAGCTTAAAGTTATGAATACTTAAAAAATTTAATGTCAAACTATATAGCAACTTCAAGCGAACTTGGAATAACAGGAGAAGAACTAAACAATATATGTGACCAATAAGTTAACAGTGATTTTATACAACGCCTTCTGCTGATACACAATACGCCAATCTACTCCGTAATTCTGGTGCTGTTTTGTTATAGAGCAAACCTCTTCAATTGTATTTCAATTTTCACTTTTTGGTACTTACCAAAGCAGCGACGAACAATATTTCCGACGAAATGCAATATATAACCTTAAGCAAGGGAACAGAGGAAAATGCGACAACATTCCTAACAAGTTTGGTCGAGACAGTGGTTAGAGAGTATATAAATAACTAGTCAAGTGTCAGGGAAACTTGCCGGAAATTCCTATCAGTGATTGTATGCTGGGGTAAAGTCTCACGATTCTTAGATATATGTATGGTATTCTAAATTAAAAAACCTTCCCAAAATATTGTTCGGAACCGGTGTAAAACTGTAGGTCCCAATTAGTGAGTTTACAAACGAAACCTAACATCTCACTGATTGTGAGAAGCTCCCTTAATCCCTTCATGGATGTTATGGGACAGCATATTTTTTCTGTTAGGTTAAATATGATCCTTACAGGTTTTCGAATAGGTTGTGAACTGGCCTCACTGACCGGCGGCGGTCACTAAACGTTTCTCTGCTGACTTTCAGCTGAAACTAATTTCCCACGACGAAACCACTGTTCTGCTATCCCATAAAACAGTTAAGGTTAATTTGTCACTTTTATAGTCCCTTGATCGTAGTAAGAGGAGGAGGGTGGGAGAACACAGTGCAGTAAATGAACGAGCCAGTTTTATTCGTTTTGTAGTAAACCACAAATTTTAACAGAGCATGGTAATACGAGGATGCGCTTGATTCTCAGAAAGAACATTATTAACAAAATAAAAAATCCATAATGTAACCTGCACGTTGCTCTTGTCGTCCCCATCATCATCGTCATAATATCCACCCAGTGCTGCATTTATTATTTGCTGCCTCCTTCTTCAGGAAGAGTCATATTTTCATGATAAATCTTTTTTTTTTAGGGGAAAACTCTCAGCATCTCAAATTTTTAATCATTTTGCACCAATTGTTTCTAGTTTGTGTGTATGTGCTGATAACACCAAGTACCACCAAAATCTGCATCAGTACCACCGACAACAATGACAACATTACTAAATTTAGCGCATCAGTAAACACGCGACAAGCGACAATGGTGTTCAAGATGGTGACGACTACAATGACGACAAAGGGTTCTACAAACTACAAAAAGTGTCACCAACACGTCCTTGGAATGGGTTTTGGCGAACTAATACACTTCTTTACATCTTTTAAGTTGTTCGACTCTTACACTTATAAAGTTATAAAGTGACTTAGGTCCATGAGTAGCTTTGGTAGAATCAGCATCAATAGACAATGGGTGAGTCAAATTGTATGGTGAGCCAAACGGTATTAAGCGGCACTAGAAACTAAACCGTACATTGCTGTATTAAGCAGGCACAATGTTGCCAGTGTAGAAACTGCAGGAAAATGACGCTAGATGTCGTTAGTGCACATTGAAAGATAAGAAGAAGGAAATAATAATTTTCAGGAATGACTACGCACCACGCGTTAGACCAAGACGATAATATGAAGTTGCGAATTTTTTAGATATAAACTAAGTTTTTGGAACGAAGTTCTTTATCGCACGTTGCGGGATGGAGGTTAAATGAAAAAATGTTAAACAACTTTTTTTAACTACTTTATTACAACTATATAGGGTCCTTTTTTTTTGGTTTGGTTTAAAGGCAACTTTTCTAGGTGGGGCCTGTGAATTACATATTGTAGTTCTGAACCCAATAAAAAGTAAATTTAGAAAAACAAAGTGAAAGACTGCCAAATACATGAAATACACTTACACTTACACTCGTACTTATTGTTTGGTTTTTGTCTAGACTAACATATCGGGGGCATTTTTTGTTTAATGGGAAATTTTCTAGGTGGAGCCTGTTTATTACCTATTGTAGCTTGAACCGAATAAAAAGCAAATTTAGAAAAGCCAAAAAAAAAAGTACATTTTCTCAAAGAAAATACCGACTGATATTCTTAAACAATCTACTTTTTCTTAAAAAAAATACCTTATCTTAAAGAAGTACCTTTGCTTAAAAAAGTAAATTTTCTTACAAAAAGTACCTTTCTTAAAAACAGTAATTTTTTTAAATAAGTACATTTTCTTAAAAAAGTACATTATCTTACAACATATTGCCTTTTCTTAAAAAACTACCTTTTCTTTAAAGAGTACCTTTTTTGTAATACAAAATAACTTTTCTTGAGATAAATAAAAAAAAATGGTTTCCCATTACATCCCATGAAGGGACCGGGGAGAACTTCTCACAATCACCGAGCTGTGCGCTGTCCAGTTTTCACTCACTGCTACACCGATTCCGAATGGTATTTTGAGAAGTTTTTCATGGCTATATGCTCGATAGTGTCGTCGTCACTATGCGAGGTGACCGCCGCCGAAAGATATTTGAAGGTGGTCAGAGCAGGGATCGAACCCAGGATCTCAAGTACAAGAGGCGCGCACACTACCCATTGCACCACCGACGGATAAGTACCTACTCTTAAAATTGTACATGTTCTTTCGTAAAAAAAAGGTTTTCTTCAAAAAAAAAATCCAAGGAGTGTGCGAACTCACGGGCGATGTGTTAACACCTTTTTGCTACACGGTAACTGTTCGATTTATATGAATACATGTGTGAATGTTACATGGGAAAATAAAAAACAATATTCAATCATATGATGACACTTGACATTGTCATTTAAATAATATTAATATTTAAAATTATTTAAAGACCAGTGCAAGCACATGTGTCATTATTTTCTTGCTTAAAACTTTTTATTTTATTCACACAAACAACAAAGAGAATGGAAAGCAACAGACACATGAACATACATACAGTGTTATGTTGCTCTCTTGCTATCTCATTTTTATATACGTATAATACGTCACTATTCTCTTTGCTCTGAGAGTGCTCCGCACCCACATTTTATTTGACTTCCCTTTCACAATAATAAAAAATCAACCCGGAAAAAAACAGTTTTTGACTATAAATTCTTTATATATGGCCGCGCCCATTTGTCTAATCCCGCCCATATTTGTACCAGATCTTAGAATATGTAAACCTAACCAACATACCCAATTTTGTTCAAATACCGTTAACAGGAACAGAAATAATGGATTTTTAATTTGTGATTTGTATTGGAGGGACCACGCCCATTAGTCCAATCCCGCCCATATTTCGACATTTCATTTTTGTCGTCGCCATTAGTTTGCCTGCTCTCTTTCTTGCCCTCTTTCTATCTCATTTTTATGTACGTATAACCACATCATTATTCTGCTTGCTCTGAGAGTGCTTCGCACGCACACAATACAACTATTCGCTGCCGCTACATCAGCGTGTTTGTTTTTTCGCAGTGTGACAATCTGTGTTTCGCAGTCGGACAACTCTGTGTTCTATATAGAGGTGGGTCACCCTTCTCATTTAGGGGTATGAAAAGTAGATGTTGGCCGATTCTGAGACCTACCCGATATGCACACAAAATTTCATACAACTGGGTCCAGCCGTTTCGGAGGAGTTTAACGGCAAACAATGTGTGATCGCAGTCGGACAAATTGTGTTTGGATGTATTCACTTTGTGAATTTACGCCGTACCCGCGCCTATAGAGATGTTAACACATCAAAAATATACCTTTTCCGGGTTTTATGGTCCTTTTCCCGCGAAAGCTGAACCAAGAAGAGTTTTAATATATACGCAAGAGTATAAGTGGGCTGGTCTTACAGGCACATGAATTAAACATAAGGCATATATTCCCAGTACAGTCTTAGGACGTTGGGAGAGAAGAAGAATCTCTAGAATAAGTTATGAAAATTGTTAAATGAATATATGGACAAAATAAAAAAATTTAAAAAATATACCTTCTCTTAAAAAAAATAAATTTCCTTACAAAAATTCCTTTTCTTAAAAGTACATTTTCTTAAAAATATAATAATACCTTTTCTTTTCTTTTCTTGGGATAAATAGCCTTTCTGAAAATAAGTAAATTTTCTTAAAAAAATAATCTTTTCCTTCTTTAAAAAGTACCAGTTGTAATAAAAAAGTACTTCTTTGAAAAAAAAAATTCATACTCTTAAGGTTTTTCATACAGAAAGCACTTCTTATTAAAAACGGTAGCTTTTCTTAAAAAAAACATTATCTTCTAATAAAAGAAGTACCTCCCATTAAAGAAAGGACCTTTTCGGGAAAACATATTACATATTCTTACAAACGGGACCTAAAAATATACTTTTTTTTACAAAAATACATTCAATAAATTAAAAATTTCTTAACAAAAGTTTATCATTTATCAAGATCCATTTAAATTACAGTATTTTTCAACAGGCGCCTTAGGGGTGTTGGAACTAACTAGTACATAATATATAGCGAAAGGAATTTCGATCCAATCGGGTGTCCCCTGACAACTCGTGTAATGTTTTTATTTATTTTTTATTAGGTTGCAAGTCAAATAATAAATTCGTTTATAAATATACAGGGTGTCCCCTAAACTTTTGTCTAAACTTAAACACGTGATAGCTGAGAACAAACGCTACAATGTTTGTTCTTACGCCAATTGCCTAGATGGCTTCGTTTTCGAGATATTCGTGTTTAAAATAATTGCATTTTTGAATGCATTTTCATTTTTTTAATGCATTTTTTCGTTTGAAATGAAAACGAATTTTTTTTTTAAATTTTCAAAATGAGAGCCTTGTTGCGTTATGTACTTAGATAAGCGGTCTCTTATTTCAGTTGTAGTTGTATTAATAGTCATTTCCTGTCGCATTTGATTTAAAATCAATTTTGAAGCAATTTTCAATGATGTTTCTTTTTCATTTAAAAAGTAGATTATGCATTTATTGAAAATGCATTCAAAAATGCAATTATTTTAAACACGAATATCTCGAAAACAAAGCCACCTAGGCAATTGCCGTAAGAACAAACATTGTAGCTTTTGTTCTCAGCTATCACGTGTTTAAGTTTAGACAAAAGTTTAGGGGACACCCTGTATAACAAATTACAAACATAAATTAAAGTTAATTGAAATTTGTATTCAAAATCGAAAATTAAATGAAAAATAAAATGTATATTATGCAAAAATATAAGTGCTTCAGCGCCTCCAGGGCATTATTGAGGCTGGTTGGCAACAAAAGCTTACCGTTGACAATAGAAACAAACTAGTACATTTAGATACAATATTGTATTACGAGTACTATATTCCTATCAGAAGTATATCTATATTCTGTTGTAAATATTCTTTCAATCTTTTTTTAAATATTGAAATGGTTTCGTTATCTTTTATAACTTCCGTACTACCCGAGTATTCCATTCTTTGCTTAGTTATTTCAAGACGACATCTTGTAACAGCCAAGTTATTATTGTTTCTTGTATTAAAAGGGTAGTAATATCTTCCAAAATGTACGGTGTGATGTCCTATATTATGTAATTGCTTATATACGTATATTAATAATTGCATTTGATATAAGCCGTAGATGCGTAAAATATTTTCTGCATATTTTCTATATAGTGCTAAAGTTGAAAACAATATGGGAAGATTAAAAACGTTCTTTAGCGACTTGATTTGCAATATTTGAAGGGATTTTAAATCGGAGTTTCGCTTGTAGCCATACATATTTGGGAAATACTTAACATAAAACGATTGAAATAATATCAGTTTAGTTCTTCTATCGAACTTGTATTTTAGCTTGTATAAAATTCCAAATATTGGAGCCAGTTTTAGTCTCAATTTCTCAATATGTAGTTTCCAAGACAGATTACTTTGGATATATACTCCCAGATATTTTACATATGAAACTTCTTCAATTGCTTTCCCATCTAAACAAAGTGTGCAAATATCATTCGGCTTTGGTTGGGTTGCCGTCTGAATCGTATGATTGTTGTTTTGGTGCCATTTACGACTATGTAGTTTATTCAATTTAGCGTATTCTGTTACAAGTTAAATGGTACTGTCACACAAACCGGTACGAAACAAGAGTTTTGAGAGGAGTTCTGTAGTTCACGAAATTTAAGTCCGTGTAAGGCGACCAAACACGACCCTCACGGACATAATCTACATGTTTGATATGGCGACTGTGGTCGTGTGTCCGGGTAATCTAATTGAACGACTTCGACCCGAGTGTAGTGGTAAGTACTTCGCTGGGATTTGAGCGTTTATAAGATTATAATTTTAAAAAAAAATGAGATGGTTGTGTAAAGACAATACTCATTATAAAAACAATATATACCTAACTTATATACCTAACTTCAACACTGCAGATAAGTGGGGGTACGTCTTGTTCGTGTAATATGCAGCATGAAGTTCTTTAGATGGCTTGACTACAGATAAAACCTAATGAACGGGTGAGAGTATAATCACTTTTTTAGTTAGTTATGTTTTAAACGGCTCTTTTGGTCTCAGTTTTTTAAAGTACACAAGAGTTTACAATTTTTTCCCAACGTTTCGGAACTTTTTTGGTTACTTCTTCGGGGGATTTTTTTTTATTTATTCTATAAGACACAATAATAACACTTAACACAAATAGTTTAATTAAATATTCTAAACTTACTTACAATTTCTATGTTAAATTCATTATAAATATAAATTAATCACGTCCGTCCTATTCAGCCCTATAGTGCTAGTTGGTAGTGATTGTTTATTATATCTTTGTCCTCTTTAGTGTTCATAGTGGTGTCAAGTTTTCGTTGTATGTGCAGGCTTTCCAGAGTATATCGCCTATTTGTATTGTTTTCTCTGTCTAATATTCTGATTTTGTCAAAATCAGCTGTATGCTTATGTTGTAATATATCTGTGGTCACAAACAATAACAGCCTAAGTCTTTTCTAAAAATTTTCAGGGAGAGCAGTTTAAAGTTTAATATCTATACTGGAAATCAGGAGTCGGAGTTTTTGTGATAACTTTGTCACAGATAACAAGGAAACGAATTCTTTTACTTACTTCTTAACAAAAAAGAGTTGCTTATTTGAGCACGGTGACTTCTCAAAAAATGTTTTTGAATTTAGTCCTTACTCGAGTTAGGCTGTTATTGTTTGTGACCACAGATATGTTGTGATAATGCAGTGCTCGTTCGTTTGTTTCTTATGTCTGCTTTGTGTTCTGTCATCCTTTTCTCAAGTGATCTCTTCGTCCTACCTATATACACTTGTTTACAGTCTTCATTCGCGTTCCCTTTACATTTTATTTCATAGATAACATTGCTTTGTTTTAGTTTGTCTATTGGTGTTTTTGTTTTTGTAAAAAGTGTATTCAAAGTGTGGTTTGGTTTGTGCGCTAATTTAATGTTGTTGTTGTTAAATATTGCTGTCATTACGTTTTCGTCTGTCAGGGATGGTATACATATATGGTATGCCTATGTACTTTATAGGTTGTTTGTCCGTAGAGTTAGTTATGATTTTTGTGATATTGTTTTTCTTTTTGTATAGTAAGTTTTTGATTGTCTTGCAGGGGTAGTTATTTTTAAGCAGAATGTCCGTGGCTATTTGATAGTTTTTGTCGTGAAATTGTTGGTGACTGTTGTCTATTATGGTGTTGATCAAGTTGTATGCTGTATTGATTTTCTGGTAGTAGGGTTGTGTAGAGTGGTAAATAATTATTCGTCCTGAGGATGTGGGTTTCATGTACCAATCAGTTGTTAGTCTGTCTTGCTCTCTGTGTATTTTAATGTCCAAAAATGGTAGACTTCCGTTTGTTTCAGTTTCTATTGTAAATTGTAGTTTATCGTGGTAGTTATTTAGTTGTCTAAATATATTGTTCATGTCGTTTTTGTCTATGATCGCGGAAATTTTTTTATTTTAAAAACTAAGCTAGAACAGATTAAAATATGAGAATAGAGTGAGAAAATGATTGAGAACGTGTCTGAAAATGATTACCAAAATCCTTCAATCTTAAGCGCTTTATAAGCGACTAATTCGCTGCTAAGTTGAAGACGTATACAAATTTGAAATAATTTCCAATTTAGGTTGTTCAAAAAATCCATTCATTTAATACACTGCTTAAATTGAATATGCCCCTTTAAACCAAAAATAAAGATAAGATATTTTTACTTCCAATATGTTTTAAAACTCATAAAACTAAAAACATTTTAAAACTATAAACTCCTCAGAAATTCCTAAAATGGGGATACATTTAATTAAGGATTCAACATTTGTTGTTTCATTGCCATGAAACATTCGATTAAAGGCATTTTGTGAGACATATGCGGCATCTTGTTTAACATAACACTTTTTTTCAATTACCGTAAGTAGTTATGTCCTTAAAATGAATTCGCATGATCTTAATTTCTCAAAGCATTGGGGAATTGCATAGTTTTCGTTATATCCACCCTGACTTATAGGAACACATATCACTGGCATTTTCATTTCGGTAATATGTCAGAAGGGACTGTGAATGCCAGGAGGAGGAGAACGCTCATAGCTGCGTTAATATGCGTACTCCTGAAGACATTGGTTGCCTATGCCATACTGTGGAATAGTGACATAAGTGAATGGATCTGTGGAATATTACGGGGATGGGTAAATGATGGATGCACAAAGTATAAAGTACAAATGTCATAGCAAGCATATAAAGGGTGTCTTAGTAAGAATGCACTTTTTCATTTATAAATAAAAGCAAGCATTTTTGAGATAGCTGTAATTCTTTTATTAGATTGTAAAGAAGCCATGTTCCGAGTAAGTATGGAATAAAATATCAGTCAAATGGACCCACCGCTCTCATGAAAGGCCACTACTCGTTTTGTGAAATTTTCCATGATTTTTTAACACAGATGTGGCTGTATCTCATCGATGACCCGTTGGATATCGGATTTGGGATCAGGAATTTTTTCTGGTTTATTCGCATAAGCCCGAGATTTCACAAAACTCCAAAGTAATAAATCGCACGACGTTAGATCGCATGATCTTGGTGGCCAGTTGACATCAAAATTCCTGGAGATAATTTGTTCTGGCAATAGTTCCTGCAATAAATCGATTGTTTTTTGCATAGTGTTCCAGGTGGCGCCGTCTTGCTGAAACCGTCCAGAGTCGTCCAGATCCATGCTGTCCAGTTGAGGCCACAAGAACTCCGTTATCATGTTCCAATAAAGAATTATATTCAAAGTCGCTCCAATTTCCGCCTCATCTTCAAAAAAGTAAGGGCAAATCACACCGCCTGACTAAAATCTGCAATAGACAGTTACTCGCTCTTGGTGCATTTGTTTCTCGTAGATTTAATGAGGATGTTCTGAGCCTCAAATTCGAAATGTTTGTGTTTCCACGAAGCTATTCCGATGGAAATGCGCTACATCGGAGAGGATGATTTTTTTTTTTAAATTGGAATTGAATTCACTTTGCTCCATTGCCCAATATTGGAGGAATTGACGGCGCTTTCCATTGCCTGCTGGTTTAAGCTCCTGCGTAAGTTGAATTTTGTACGCATGAAGGTGGAGGTCTGGTTTCAAAATTCGCTGCGTAGTGCTTCGTGAAATTTGTTGAGAACGATGAAATTTTGAAGTTTTCCGGTTTTTGGCGACACTCTAGTTTACTGCAACACAGTTTTCAAGAGGCCGACATGTAAGTTGACGCTCCTACTGTCCATAATCGACCCAGTTTCTTTAAATTTTTAGACCACTCTTCGAATGGTTGACACATTAGTTGCACTTTCTCGACTGAAAATTCTCCGAAGATTGCGAGCGGTCTCAGCTTAACTTTCCAAATTTATGTAATAAGTTTTCTCAATTATAACGCGTTGTTCTTTCATAAATCGCTCCATTTTTACCACTCGGTATAAACATACATATGTGACAGCTGCCAAATTTCAGAGTTGCCACTTGCGCAAACTTACTGAGACACCATATATTATTGAAAATTTTCAACAACTTGCCAGTTGTTGCTTTTGTAAGTATGTATTTTCGCCGTGATTGTGACTGACAGGCAGACCTACAGAGATTCATGCGACACATAATAATGTGTTATGTGCCACTATGTTAGACCGCAAATTATTATACCCCCATATATGTTGGTACAATGATTTTGTTTCATTGCTGCAATGAATGTTTTGAAGTGTTTGAAATTGTTTATTGACTATTGTACATAAATATACTGTTAGTATTACATTGCAGGTGTTTTGATAACAATTTTTTGAATTTTTGTTTTTGAAAATCTATTTTCTAAATGTTGAAATGTTGATGTTGAAACACTCGTCTGGAGAAGATTGTGGTAGTCGAGGGGTTGAGTGTTATTATTGCCGTCATATTCAGGTCCTGCAATTAAAAACATATACGAGGAATTTATTGTTAATTGAATTTATGTACATATTTATGTCTGCACTTACCATGAACATAAGCTCTAGTCCCCCATGCTCTATTCCTTTAACATAGAACCACATCCTTGTTGTATTAAATCATGCAATTGCTGCTGTGTTGAGGGTTTTGATATTCAATTGTAGCGCCAAATCTCCCTGTCATTAAGCCACTGATGGCTTTCCGAGTGTTTTCTCCAACTGGTCATTTATTTATTTTATTTTAAAATTTCGATTGGATTCATTTGATTGTATGTTGAATTGTTATTTTTTATGTTCGTCATACTTGAGACACTTTTTTCTTTGGCTTCGACTGTCCGCAAAAATGTATGTATGTTTTCGTTTTTTTCTGAATCCAAATACCAACACAACGAAACAGGCGCGACCGAATTATGATTAAAACACAAAAACACCTACATTTTCAGTTCAGTTACATATTTCGGGGTAGTTTTTCTGCTGCCGATGCGTCACTTGTTCTGCTGTCGTGTTGCTCCTTGCATTCTGTTTATTTATCTATGTATTGGATTTATAGATTCGCAAGTTAGACAAACGATCGCAGGAAACAGATAAATTCACACAATTTAGTTTTCACAATAAGAGATTATTACTAAGTATGGATAACTAATTAGTCTATTTTCACAAATTTATTTAAATTATTCCGGCCGAGAAATATGTCTACCTCTTTCGATTGTTGCAATGGAACTGATTTAAGATGTGTACGTGCCCCACCCCTCACGCTCACCATTTTCTCTTGCTGCCCTCTTTTTTACGCTCGCTCATTTTTTCGACGGCTTCTCTCTCTATACCATCATAAAAATTAGTTTCGTTACAATAACGAAATTGTTTCGTCAACTAAAACTGTTGACAATCCTCCAAAATTAATAAATAATTAATATAACCTATAAAAAGTAAGAGATAAACCAAATATCAGTAGTTTAAAACTCGTGTCTTTACTTTTTTTAATTTTCAACCCATTTTTCTACAAAATTCAAATTAAATAAAATTGTTGCAGGAACAACAAGTAAGTTGCTGCAGCAACGAAATGAAAAATTGTCAAAGAAGTCAAGTATGAAATTTTTCGTTGCTGCAACTACCAAATTGTCGGATATACGACACTTTTCACTATAACATCGTAAACACATTAACGAAAATGTTTCATCCATGCGACGAAGCGTTTTTCTTTCTGTGTACCTTGAATTATTTTTGGGAGGAAATTCATCAACTGTTACAAAGATTACAACTGCAACAGCGAATGATACCAATCAAGCTTGCTTCGAGGGTCATCATATGTTCACTAAAAGTGAACATGATTTCTGTGGCGGAATTTTACGACCTATGGGACACGCGCTGGAAAAAAACTGAATATGCAGTTTTGTTAATAATTAATTAATGCTTTTTAAACATAATTTTTTTTGGCTTCAGCAGTATTTTTTTTAAAACATGATGCTAAATGCTTTTTAGCAAAATTTTCACAAAATATTTCCAAAAGTTTATATTTTTCGCCAAATTGTTAGCATAATTTTTTTATACAAGGTGGCGCAAAAGTAAACTTCCGATGTTTTTTGGCTGTAATTTAAAAAAAAATTAAAAACTTTGATTCTTCTTGTGGATTATTTTTATTTGGTCTTTTAATTTTTTTTACATCAAGTCGAGAATTTCCATCATTTATGGCATTTTCCATCACTTTGGCCAAAACTTCCGGCGATACGTCCTCACATTCTTGACGGATATTGTCTTTAAGAGCTGCAAGAGTCTGAGGCTTGTTGACATAAACCCGCGACTTCAAAAAGCCCCACAAAAAGAAGTCTGGAGCGGTCAAATCAGGCGATCTTGCTGGCCACTGCAAATGGCCAAAACGGGAGATTAGGCGCCCGGGAAATGCATCCTCCAGCATATCGGTTGTGGCACGTGCAGTGTGTGCCGTTGCACTGTCCTGTTGGAACCACATGTTTTCCAATCCCAATTCATCAAGTTGCGGCAAAAAGAACTCGTTGTTCATTGCTCTGTATCGCTCACCATTCACAGTAACCGTTTGGCCCGCGACGTCTTCGAAGAAAAAAGGTCCGATGGCTCCTCCAGCGAAAACAGCACACCATACAGTGACTTTGAGCGGGTGTAATGGCTCTTCGTGGGTTACACGCGGATTTTCAGTGCCCCAGAAGCGTAAATTTTGCTTATTTACGTACCCGCTAAGATGGAAATGGGCCTCATCACTCATGATTATTTTTGATGAAAAATCATCTTCCTCTTGGTGGTGATTAAGGATGGCTTGAGCGTATGTTAGACGCGATTGGCGGCCAGCAGCTAACAGCTGACGCACCGTCTGGACTTTGTACTGAAACATCTTCAAATCTTGTACCAAAATTCGCTGTAAAGACCGTCGACTGATACCCATTTGCGTGGCACGTCGTCTGGTCGATGTCGACGGCGCATCCATGACATCCTCGGCTACAGCAGCAATATTCTCTGCAGAACGGCTAGTCCGGGGTCTGCCACGCCTGGCAGCATCTCGTGTTGTGCCAGTCTGTTCGAGGCGAGCGGCTAAATGTCGCAGTGTTTCACCAGTAGGCGTTGGACGGCCAGGAAATCTGCGACGAAATTCACGTTGTGCGAAAGTCACCGACCGATTATTGGCCAAATAAATAGTCAGCAATATTCCGCGTTCTGGAGCAATGTAGCGTAACATTGTTTATTAACGTGTATTTCGCATGTGTTTACTACACAAATGTCAAAACAGAACTGACATTAGGGGCAAAATTTATAGCATTTTCTAGTAGGAGGATTACTTTTGCGCCACCTTGTATATAATATTTGAAATTTAAAAAAGGTTCAATATCAAAGGTACAAAATTAGAAAAATATCAAAAAATTTACTATTTTTTACTCCTAACACGCTTTTTTGGTGGTTCTTCTGTATTTTTCTGCTTTTCACCTTTGTCTGATTTTTTTTAGGAAGTTCTTCCAGTTTCTTTTTTGTTATTTTCATCTCCGATTTATTCACCATTGTAGCACGTTTCTTTATAGATTGTTTATCTCCGCCTTTGTTTCTGGTTTTCACATCAGCCTGAGCTTTTTCAACTGCAGCTGTCTTCTTAGGGAGTTTTTTCAACTTTTGTTACCGATTTTTTAGGAGTCTCAGTTTTGTTTTCAGTCAGTTTATTTTTGTTCTTATTTTTTTTTTGGTGACTGCCTTGGTTTCGGTTGACGTAAATTCTTTGGATTTCGCTGCCTTCTGCCTTCATCGGTTTTTGTGGCTTCGGAGCCACATCATCGCAATTTTTCTTATTATCTCTTGAAGAGATAATTGCACCGCTTCTGAAACTTTTGGCGATGAAAATGCATCCGACTCATCACTGATAATACGTAAGCATTCTTCCACACAATCGCTAAAGTATTGTTCTTCAACACTCTTAAATTCGTCTTCCAGACACATTAAGATTTAATTAAGATTTATTTTAACCTGAAATTAATTAAGTAATAGATAAATTAATTAATAATAAATAATAGATTCAATTCTATCGGCTTAAATCCAAAACATTGATAATTTGATAAGGAATAAAACAGCTCCAGTAATTTTGAAAACAAAATTAGCAAAAACAGGCTTTTAACTGTTAGAAATATTTTTCATAGAGGCAACACTGCATAGTGAACATCGTACAAAGTACCAGAGAGTCGAAATACATCGCCAGATGATTAGGTTGAAGGAAGAGTTGCATAACCATGCGCAAAACACGGAAAAACGAAGCGCTTTCTCTAAACGCGTTTTTCTCAATAACTTCTTTTCGGCGCAGAGTAACTTCTTTTCGGCGCAGAGGTCCCTTTTCGTGGAGCAAGTCACATTTAATATTTTTTATTTATAACTAATTGAATAAAACGTTTAACATAATTTTATTTCGCATACACAAATACATAAATATATGTATAAGACGCATTTCGTTGCCACAACTACAATTTAATTTTAACTTTGTCTTGCATAAAATTAAATTGTGGTTGTTAAATTTGATCATTCAGGAGAACTGTTAATTACTGCTGCAATATTTAACTATTTATATGAAACCAAAAATTGTCCTTTTCTTTGAGTCTTGAATTACATTTTCATAAATTTCAATCAATTATTTATCCATCCGTCCGAATACCAAAACCTTTGTTCAATCGAGTAAAGCGGTGAATGTTAATAGATGATTTATAATATTTGATTGCAAACATGCAATAATTAATTCCATTATAATCGTATTTAACAAGTGTGTACGTGTGTGTGGGTACCGGTGTATTGTTGGGTTTGTATTTAGTTGTAATGAGGCCTAATCGGCTAATCACCTCAGTTGCATGAAGTGAGTTCAATGGGCAGTGACATTTCTCCTCTAGTTGCTTTGAAGTTAATGCACTTGAGAAGACATTGTTGGGGAGACAACTATACAATGAACGCCTTATTGCCATGGAGAGATGGTAATGTAGGGAGGTTGTAATATGACGGGGATTCTAGATGCGTTGTTGTGAGTTCCCCTTGTAACACCCAGACGCTCCACGGTCAGTCCTAGGGGATAGTGACAATTTGGATGGTATCTAATGTCGATAATTAATAATGTCGATACTTAAAATATTAAGAAAAACATAGGTTCCAAAGATACTAAAGGGATTTTCAACAGAGACGCTATAAAAGTAAATCGATAGGGACAGCAAACGACGCCATGTTTTTTCCCGCTCTTTTGACATTCCTCTTCAGTAAGGTTTGCGATTTCATCAAGAAAAGATATACGAGCCAACAACGAGTCGAAATTATTAATATTTACTACCGAAATTTGGGATCAGTGGCCTTAACTTTAAGAGCGCTACGTCCAACTTATGGTCGTCATAATCGTCCTACCAGATCAACAATTGAGCGTTTAGTGGAAAAATTTGAATCCACAGGCACAGTACAAAATGTTCCCGTGCCAGTCAGACAAAGAAGTGCCCGTAGTGTCGAGAATATTGCTGCCCCTGAGGCTTCAGTTCAAGAAAGCCCAAATGTGTCTCTCACACGTCGTTCTCAAGCGGTGGGCATCTCTGTGACGTCGTTGTGGCGAATTTTGCGAAGAGATCTTGGCCTACATCCTTACAACATCAAATTGACGCAAGAACTGAAGCCGCTTGACCACCATAAGCATCGTATGTTCGTGAATTGGGCTGAGCAACAACTTGAAAATGATTCGGATTTTCATCGGAAAATCATCTTCAGCGATGAGGCTCATTTCTGGCTGAATGACTTCGTCAATAAGCAAAATATTCGTTATTGGCCACACAGCAATCCACACGTAATCCATGAGTCATCATTGCATTCCGAAAAAAATTGCGGTTTGGTGCGGTTTATGGGCCGGCGGCGTCATTGGGCCGTACTTCTTCCGTGATGATCAAGACCGGCACATTACTGTGAATGCGAATCGCTACCGTTCAATGATAACCGAATATTTTTGACCCCAATTGGATAATATGGACCTGGAGGACATGTGGTTCCAACAGGACGGCGCCACAAGCCACACAGCGAATGAAACAATCAATTTATTGGAAACCAAGTTTGGTGAACGTGTTATCTCAAGAAATGGCCCAGTCCATTGGCCGCCTCGGTCGTGCGATTTGACGCCGTTAGATTATTTCCTGTGGGGCTACGTCAAGTCTATGGTCTATGCCAACAAGCCAGCGACGATTGATGAACTTCGTACGAATATCGAACGTGAAATTGCAGCAGTATCGGCCGATTTATGCTTGAAAATTGGGTTCAGCGTCTGCACTTCTGCAAGAGTGCCCGTGGTGGCCATGCCAAAGAAATCGAGTTTCATACATAATGGCATCGAACGTGCTTTCACAGGAATATAGAATTTCATTGGTATCTAAAACCGGTTTTGTTTTATTTAAAAAAGCTTTTGTAGCGCTCTTATTGAAAAACCCGATACATACGTCATACTATGTGGTTGAAGTAGTAGTAGTAGTTAGTACATGTGGTGTGAGGATGCGGTGAGACTACCAAGCTTAATTACATTATCACTGAATGATTAAATGTAAAATTCAGCTCATGGAACATTCTCGTAGTTCCCTGTCTCTTGAAGTGTGTACAAATATTTGAGTGCATGGTTATTAACTGGCATATGTTCAGACTTGAGCCTGATTGAAGCATACATATATATCATCATTATAATCATCTATTACCTGCCCTCCTATCCATCCTAGCGTCTTACCCAACTTCATCACAATCATCATCAGCATCATCCTCACTTGTGTTACACTTAATTAGTAGGTGGTTTTGTTGAAATGTTACATAAATCCGTTTGCAGCTTTTTTGCCTGTGATTTCTGCTGATGAAGATCTTGGCAAGATCCGAAATAGCTATACAGACAGCCTTGGTATCATTGGAACATTTTTATGCTCGACTTTTTTGAAAGTAATATAAAGATAATAAGCTTTATATTATTTAAAAAGGTCTTGAGCTTGAATAAATTTATAAGTAGTTCTTAATTTTGTTAAAACCAAAGCAATACCTAGTAAAATGTTAAATACTATAACCGCTATGCAAATAACGTTTTAAATGTTGAGGCCAACAAACTACACAGTAGATGAAGGAAAATGTTACTGTTGTTTGCGTGGCATTTTAGAGTTGCAGATAATAGTGTTCCCGGTAGCGAATGTCTAGCAATTATGTTAGAGGGTGGCATGTTCATAACCCTGACATGAAAACATTTCTAAAGTAATCTTATTCCAATACCATGAGATTCAGATCTCAGTATTTGATATACCTTATGAGTATTGATGTTCTTAAATGTCATAAATCATTAAGCTCTGTTTAATTCCCCTCACCATACAGCAAACTGCACATCATCAAGCTCTTGTCTTTCATTTAATTCGTTTTCTGTGTTTCATGTGAAATTTTTTTATTGATTTACAGATCTCTGTTTCTCCAGTCTTAAAAACTACAAGAGGTGGTTCGTTTTATTGATAATTCCAATACGTGGTGGATTACACAGTGCAACACGAAAAAAAATAACCATATACGGACACCACTACGTGATAAAAGACTAAAAAAAAAGACCCGTGTCTCCCAATTTTTCCCAAAGTCATGCACTTTTTTTTTATGGGCCGCCAAAGATTTGGGGCCTCGGTATCATTTTCGTAAAAATGTGATCATTTTCTCAGGCTCATATCTTGCAAACCGTTCAGAATTTCGCTTTACTCTCTGAGGCAAAGTTGTAGCTCTTGTCCTAAAGAACAAAAATTACGAACATATAAAATCAAAAAAACTTCACCTTCCAGATCAAAATCGCAAAAAACTAGTGTACCTACTATCTACACTATGTTAATGTTTTCTTTTCTGTCGTTATTTTTTGTTTTCATTTAACAGGCGTACTTAATGGCCCTGACATTAGAAAGCTATTCAAGAGCAACTTTGATTCATCGCTTGATAAAAATCATTCAATAGCATGGATTTACCTTCAGCGTGTATGCACCAGAGTCTTGGGAGGGGATCGAGACGCGGAACCGGAAGCAAGAGAATGGGTGAAACAAATGCTGCATTATTTTGAGATAATCGGCGCATCGATGACATTAAAGCTGCATTTTCTTCATTTTCATTTTGACGATTTTATCAAACAACTCCCTACCGAATCCGATGAGCAAGGAAAAACGGTTTCACCAAACCACAATGCCCATGGAAAAACGGTACAAAGGCAAAAACCTCGACGCATTGCTTGCAGAGGTATGTTGGTGGAGTCACAAGATCACCCTGTATGATGTTAATGAAGTATTTGAAGAAGAAAGAGCTGATGATGGAGGGCAGTCTGGAAGCAACGTCCCTGTGGACACCATAATTGCTGAATCAGAGTCAGATTCGGACGGTTCGGACGACGATTTGGATCCACAACTTAAGAGAGCGCGATTTGCAAGTCCAGGGCCATCAACATTATAAACATAATACGAATAATTTTTTTTTAATATTTTTGTAATAGATAGCATAGTATCTCAATGTTGAAGTAAATAAAAAACAAATGAAATTAAAAAACGGTGTTAAGAATAATTCCCAGGAAGTTTATATGTTCTAGAAACTTGTTTATTGAGATCTTAGGTAAATTTTTGTTGTTGATTGTTTCCTTGAATTTTGAACTGTTTGCTACCTATGGACCTGAACACGGGAAAAAAGGTAAAAAAAATCGAATTTTTTTAAGTTTTTTGCGATTTTGATCTGGAAGGTGAAGTTTTTTTGATTTTATATGCTCGCAATTTTCGTTCTTTATGACAAGAGCTACAACTTTGCCTCAGAGAGTAAATCGAAATTCTGAACGGTTTGCAAGATATGAGCCTGAGAAAATGATCACATTTTTACGAAAATGATACCGAAGCCCCAAATCTTTGGCGGCCCATAAAAAAAAAAGTGCATGACTTTGGGAAAAATTGGGAGACACGGGTCTTTTTTTTTAGTCTTTTATCACGTAGTGGTGTCCGTATATGGTTATTTTGCCATGTCTTAAAAAATTACACACAGTGTTGTTTATAGAAACTATGCCAAAGCATATAATTCAGAATTCGGCCCGATTCCGATCTGACTTCACTGACCTGGTTTAGATATCGGGTTCGTTCTCGATTCGAGATCGAATACTCGAGCGTCCGTACTGCCTCTTTCGATCTCGAAACGAGAATTTTGTCCGATCTTGAAATGTGGTCGGATCCATCAAATTGGATGTGATATCGAACCGAGAATTTATCCGATGTTTAAAACGTATTGGATCCAGTAATGTTATGTCTGCTCCAAATTGAAAAAGAAATATATAAACTATAAAATGCAAATAATATGAAATACAAAATAAATCAAGTATATGGTAGTTTCTATTAATTAAAAACACCAACTTAATTGTTATTTTTTACTTGCATGAAATCAGAGAAGTCGGATCTGTACCGGATCCGAATTGGTCAGCATAAGCGAAATCCAAGACATCGGAGTAAAACGGAAACTGAGCGAATCAGTGCAAGCGGAATCCGACGTATCGTACACAAACCATATTCCAATCGCATCAGATAAAGCAAACTTCGATATGTCGGGGGCGAAAGGATCAGCAATAGCGTAATCCAATGTGTCGGACTCAAACCGAATCTGACTTTGTACTTATTTGGAAAGAATATTTATTCAACGACATTTCCTATTAATGTCCAAAAATAACAAAAGTTGTTTACTTAATATGATTGATACCAAAGGAAGCAGTAGACAAATGTTGTTGATAACTTTACAACTGTCATGGCGAATAAAAATTTTCGAAAATATGTTTGATCAATGTGAGCTCAATATCTTCCTATTTTCAAAGACAAATTGACACATATCGGGGTAAAAATTAATTAGTGAGCATCTTTCCGACTTAAAAAGCGAAGCACCACTACTACCAGAACAAATGAAAATGAAATCCTTTTGTTGTTTCTATTCAAAAAGTATAACTATTTGTTGATTTGAATTGTTTATGAATTGCATTTTATTTGTGTTTATTATTATTTATGAATTTGAATTTTTGCTGCAGAAAAGGACGTTTTGCCCAACAATTACTCCATTGATGATGTAAATATTGTTGGTGATAATGACGACTGAATTATGTTTTACTAACTTCAAGACAAATATAAATATTTCAAATTAAAGTGCATATATAAAAAAAAAAAAAAAAAAAAAAAATGCTTTCCCATTACATCCCATGAGGGGTCAGGGGAGAGTTTCTCACAATCACTGAGCTGTGCGCTTTCCAGTTTTCACTCACTGATTGGCACCTACAGTTTTACACCGATTCCGAACGGTATTTTGAGAAGCTTTTTCATGGCTATATTCTCGATAGTGGTTTTAAGGTGGTTTGAGCAGGGATCAAACCCAGGATCTCATGTACAAGAGGCGCGCACACTACCATTGCACCACCGCATATATTATCGAATTGAAAATGAAGTTTGAAGTTAGATTTTTATTTGTATTATTGTAGACAGCAAGCACTTCCGTTGTATATTTACAAGAATAATTTAGTTGTGAGTTGGAACATTTTTAACGATGCAAAGAATTCAACAATACATCGGCCATGTTCCGAGATGCGGCCGCCATAAACAAACAATTCTCTGCATGAGAAACCAAAAAAAAAACACGTCCAATCGATTTAGACCTAAAGCAAACTGATTTTACCTTATACGGTGTTAAAATGAATACTAACTGAAAAAAACTATATGAAAGTAGAAAAAATTCCAAAAGTGTACACAAAGCTACAACAAGTGAACACAAAAATGTAAATAGTGTACACAAAGACACACCAAATGGACACTAAAGTAAGAATATGTATACACGAAATTGCAAAAAGAGTACACCAAAGTACCAAGAGTGTACTCAAAGGTAACACAACAGTACACAAAACTGCATAAGTTATTCTCTTAAATCAATAAAACCCTAAATTTGGAAAAATAATTCATGTCAAAAAATATATCAGGGCCATTAAACACACTGAGGCAAAGAAAAAAAATACACTTACATAAACCCAACCATGCGTCCACTAACACACTCCAATATAATGACTGACTACTCCCTTACGCAATTATTCACTGCACAAGACGAACTGCAACCGTTTCATATTTATTGTTGTTGGTGGAAATGTTGCCCTGCGTATTTGCGTGAATCATTAAAAAAAAAAATAATAATTGTGGTAGCAAATTGCGAAGCATGGAAGAGTGTAAAATACATGAAATAGGGGAAAGAGTAAATGAAATTAAACAGCAACGACATATTGCTATTGTTTTGGGTGAACGACTATTACAGCTGACAAATTGAACTCTAAACTGCCAATAACAACTAAATAATTTGTAGTGGTGGTTTCAGACGTTAAATGACACGACATGATACAGCTAAGCTGGCAGACACCATTGGCCCCGAGATGATAGGCGAGCCAGACAAAAGGAAGGACACACGCGCCAAACTGTGAGTGAATATTAACATCAACTGTTGCGCTGCAATTACGTATGGAATTTCGCAATTTTATGACTTCATTTAAATTGGCCATTTGCGAATGGAGGAACATGAATGTGGGTGGCAAACATAATTTGAGGTAGCTACTCGTATCGTTGATGACTTTGTGATTTCGGAAACTTAATGCTTCATTTGCAGTTTCCATACTGTGGCGCTACCAAACTATAGTTCATGAACACTTTGCCATCAACATCATTATCCACCATAGCAATCATTAAATTTTGACGAAGTGGTTTATTGAAGCTCGTTGATGTATTGCGACGATCTCTATGGTTTTTGATTATGATTTTTACTTTATTGTTTCCTTGGAAATAATTTCATATAAGTGGCAAGTTTTGTTTTAGTAGTAACACAAATTAAACATAACCAGATGGTAATGATATCTGTGGCCCAATTCACACGGGATTAATTGTTCTGGTCTAACATGGCAGCTTGTAGGCATTTTCGGTGAGGAGAGTCGTTTTTCGTTGGAATAATTTTTCATCCAGCTCCAACCCCGCATTAGCAGAACAAAACTAATACATGCACACTTATGAAAACACAGGTTCTGTGTTTTATTTTTTGCGGAGCGATTTTTAGTCTTTATTTGTCCATCGTCGTGTAAACATGAATTTGAAAGCAGAAGGTGGTTGGTCGCGCCAACAAACATTAAAACTAATATAAATAAACGTCAAATAAATAAAAAAAATACTAACACACACAAAGCTGTGTATACGTATACAATTTTAGACAGATTAATTAGTCTCGTGTGTTTTGGAAAAAACAAAAGTTGTTCGGACTAAAAATTACTCCCGTGTGAATTGGGCCTGTCAGATTGAATGTCTCAGACAGATATTGTTATTAGTGCTACTCCAGCAAAAAGTATTTGCAATTTGAAAACACTAAGTTATTTCATTTGGATTCCATTTATGTGAAGCATTGTGACTGATGCCGTTAGTCCGTTGTTCCCCCGTCTAAAGCATTCAGTCAATCATGGTTGTGACTGTTCGTCCCCACGTTTGCCTTGTCCATTGTGCGATTATTGCACCATATTTATCGGGGGGATAATTAGCATATGAATAATTTGCATCAGATTGCAGTTGAAATGTAAATTTTCAGTTTAGTTTTCAATATCACGAACTTTTCCTTGCAGTCATCGTCGTCATCTGAAGCAATCAACAACGTCCGAGACGGCAACCAACATCGCAACATAGCAACAGAAACTTTTATAATGAACACAAAAGCTTAAAAAACTATTTTGATTTGATACTGACGGGTTTGTGTTCATTACGTATCTTTCTTCTTAATTGATATTCGTAATTTATCATTTCTGCAAACAGAAGTAATGTAAAAAAAAATCGCATAAGGTGTCTGGGGACACCCGGTTGGGACGAACTTCCTTTCGCTATATATTATATATTAGTTAGTTAAAACACACATTAAGCGCCTGTTGAAAAATACGGTTATTTAAATGGATGTTTACGAAAAGATAGTTTTTGTAAAACGATACACTTTTTTAAGAAAATTTATTTTTTATAGAATGCATTTTTTTTCAAGTATATTTTTGATCCTTTTTGTAAGGATATGTATTACATTCCCCGAAAAGGAATTTTTTAAAGTGATGTCCTTGTGTTATTAAAAGCTAATGTTTTTTAAGAAAAGCCACTATTTTTAAGAAAAAGTACTTTCTGTAAGAAAAAGCCTTAAGAGTATGAATTTTTTTTACAAGGTAGTACTTCTTTGAGAACAGGTATTTTTAAAGAAGTGGTACTCTTTCTAGGAAAAGGTTATTTTTTAACAAAATATACTTATTTTCAGAAAGGATATTTATCTGAAGAATAGAAAGGAAAGTGTATTATCTTATTTTTAAGAAAATGTGATTATTTCACAGGAGCACGTGGATTGTATGTCACTCTGACCATATTTCGTTGATTTCGAAGGCAAGCGCCTTGCTAAACACCGGCGATAATATCGCGTAATTAGCTATTGAACAAATCTCATCATAAACGTTCGGAATATGTGTAAGACTGCCAGATTTTAAGGCGCATGGCGGCTCGCTGATTGTAAGAAGTTTTCCTCAGTTTGTTCATGAGTTCTAGTGAATTAGTTTAATATTTTAATTTTATTGTGGGTCCGCTATCACTCATATCATCTAAAGTTTGATGCTTATAGACGATATGATGTAACGCACACTATGTGACTGCAGATGATATTAGGAGCAACGTAATCTCAAGCCAGAGGTGGACAAATTTTATATATAAAATGTATCCAAACCTATGATGTTTTCCTAAAATAACATCCAGTGCAGCCCCAATATTTGTTCTGAAGTGAAACATGACTCCCAGAAGGTGAAGAAATATATTGTATTACACATACGGCTCGAAGGACTATGTTAGCGACTTCGAAATATTTATTGCGATATTAAAGGAAATCCAGATACATGTTTAACCTGATAAAAATTCCCACAATTTTTTATAAATATATTTGAGATAATGGACAAATTTTATATCTGCTGCATATATAAAATGTTAATGCTACTCGTATTTCATTTATTTTAAAAGGTCAATATTAACAACCCGTTTAGTACATCGTGTTTAGTTAATTGTTTAGATTTGCAATCCACACAATCTTTATTTATCGAGCTGGTGATGAATGATGACATTGAGCTCATTAAACCATTAACGCCGACGGGTGCAAAAACGCATCAAAAAAATAGTTTTTTTGAAAATTCATAGGAAATGTTTCGTAATTGATATCGCATTTCTGTCTTTTGGTATGGATAAAAGATGGATGCCTTTACATATTTTATGTAGACTGTTTTTTCATACGACGCCATCTACGTGATGATAAACGCATCGCCAAGTACATGTTTTTCCAAATGCAAAAAAATACCCTATTATACAGATAAAACAGATAGAAAACAAATAATTAAAAAATATCTAATAATATGGATCGGTAGCCCTCTGCCGCATATGAATTTCAAATTTGGGCTTGTAAACGTCTTTGCCCAGGTTCATGCTGTGCGTTTTCGCACCCGTCGGCGCTAATGTGTACATTTTTGCTAAGAAAAATATTTTTGGTTATACGTATGTGCGAACGCTAATGAAGCACTCACGATCTCTTTTATGCAAAATTTCGGTCAAGAATCAGATCAGAACAGCTATTGCCCGGCTTAAGAACAAGAAAGCCGCAGGAGCCGATGGATTAGCGCCGGAGCTGTTTAAGGCTGGCGGGGATGAGCTGATAAGGTGCATGCATCAGCTCATTAGCAAAATTTGATTAGACGACTGCATGCCCGGCGATTGGAGTCTCAGTGTACTATGTCCCATATTAAAAAAAGTGACCCGAGTATCTGTGCCAACTAACGTGGAACAAGCCTTTTATCCATAGCATATAAGGTTCTATCAAGTATAATGTGCGAAAGACTAAAACCAATTATCGCTGACCTGATTGGACCATACCAGTGCGGCGTTAGGCCTGGAAAATCGACAACTGACGAAAAACAAATCGACGCCTATCATCTATGTATCGATTATAAGGCGGTCTTCGACAGGCCGATACGCGAGAAACTCTACGAAGCAATGTCTGAGCTTGGTATTCCTGCAAAAGTCATACGCCTTTGCAGGATGACCCTGAGAAACACCAAATCCGCAGTGACAGTTGGTAAGGATCTTACCGAACGCGAGGCCTCAGGCCAGGCGACACCCTATCGTGCGTTCTCTTTAACATCTGAATGGAGATCATTATGAGAAAAGCTGCAGTCAACATGAATAAAACCATCAGCAGCAAAAGCCACATGCTGCTCGCGTATGCTGATGATATAGATACCATTGGGCGCACAATTAGAGAAGTTATTGCGATTTTTTCGAGAATTGAGAAGGAGTCAGCAAAAATGGGTCTGACGGTAAATGAGGACAAGACAAAATTAATGGTTTCAACGAACAGGGCCTCCACGCGATTAGACCAAAGCGTGAACGTTGATAACCGTTATAACTTCGAGGTAGTGGACGAATTTATATACCTCGGATCTGCCGTGAACAAAAACAACAACGTCAGCCTTGAGATCAAGCGGAGAATTGTGCTTGCGAATAGATGTTATTTTGGGCTAAGCCAGCACTTTAGAGATAAAGCCCTCACACGAGTAACAAAAGTCCAACTGTACCAGACTCTCTTTCAACCTGTCTTGCTTTATGGCGCAGAATCCTGGGTCCTATAGCAAGCAGACGAAACGTCTGTAGGAGTCTTCGAGAGAAAAATACTCCGAAAAATGTATGGCCCTATAGTGCACAACGGCGAGTATCGGCAACGCACGAACCATGAGCTATATGAGCTATATCCCGACAATGACATAGTTAAATGGATCAAAATAACGCGATTGCGCTGGCCAGGCCATGCCAGTAGAATGGATGAAGACAAACCAGCACGAAGAGTTTGCGAAATCGAATTCGAAGGAAGACGAAAAATAGGAAGACCGTGACTCCGCTGGAGGGATCAGGTTATCGATCCCAGCGTACACGTGGTATTGCCAACTGGAGAAATAAAGCAAAAGACCCAACTGGTTGGCGAAATAGGTTATTTTCATTTTGTAAGGTCCCTGACCCCCAGGGGTTGTCCGATACTGGATAAGTAAGTAAGTAAGCCTCAGGATTCGAACACATGACCTCAGCACTTGCAGCCGGATGTGTTACCTACTCGGGTACTGAATGTTGTGATTTTTTTTACTGCGAATTGCGAACATACAGATAGACAAGTTATCACGAATAACAGCATCCCTATAGCATTACCTTAGCCGGCCTGCCCACAGGGCTGCTTGGATTAAACCTCTGCAATGAATGTCTTGAATGATATAACAAGACATTCGCTTCAAAAGTGAGTGCGTCAAATACTACATTCACTGCTAACAAAACAAACTTGTATTTATGTGATCATTCATTTAGAAACAAAATGAAAAATAAATGAGAACGAAAACATCAAACACATCAAAACAATTTGAAGCAAAACAAAAGTACTACTTTTCAGAGAACACTGGAATCAATACTCACTGTCATTTCAAATCTAAAAAAACTATGCGTGGTTGCAAGAAAGAAGAAAAGAGACTGATTCGTTCGTTACTCCATGAATTTTCCTTTACAATGCAATTTTTAAAAAAACTCTTGCCAGTACTAAAATTGTACTCACTAACGCCGACGGGTGCGAAAACGCACCACCCCCTGCACGGGCTGTGGGTGGAGATAGGGGGCTGAATTTTTGTGAGCGAAATATGAGTGACCCTATGGCATCCTCCACTAAGTTTCAACCTTTCTCTCCCACTAATAAGGGAGCCGGCGTTAATGGGTTAAGAAAATGTGACCATAAACATGACCAGCTGTTTTTTAGAAGTTGTCTGAAATAAGTTAAACAAATAAAAAAGAAAACCATGCCAAGAAAGAGCCATTCAGAAAGACGAAATTCAAAACAACTTTTTTCTGCTAACGACTTCTGAAGATGTTGACTTCTGTGTCATGCTCAGCAAAATGATTGATGCTCAGATGTTTGGAAAATAAAACATTGAAAGACAAGGCAACGGCAATACCTCATATCTGGCAAAAGTTGAGATGACCATACAAGAACGTTAAAGATTTGCCCGGTTGTCCGTCTGTAGGTTGCCTCCTTTTTGATGGATGAGTACGCTTATTATTACAGCCATCATCTTATTGGTATCTATTTGCTTTTTTACATCCTTTGCCCTGATTTTTCATTATTGGGGTTTTCTGTTTTCCATGTAGCATACAAAATAAGTTTGTGACATGTTTACTACATAAGTCGAAGAATACATTAAAAAAAAACTCGTTGACTAAAACTTTAGAGATGCATGGCAAAATCATTAGGGTCAGTATCCCATAGCCAACATATTTAGCACTGACATCCAAGGATGTAAACAATGTTACCAAACCAGAAAAATGTACGTTTGATCACGTGGCTGGTATTTACCTTTTCAAACCAAACATCGAGTGTGAGCCTGTGTGGGGTTTATCGGTTTTATTTTGCTACATCCTTTTAATAAAAATGTACATTTTCTTGGTTCTTAGTTTCAATATTGGTTGATTTTTTGATAAACTTATGTGGTTTTGAAAAATTCGACGAGGAATCCAAGTTGGGTTACACAACACACAATTTGCCAAATGCTGTTGTATTTTAATACGGTCAAAAGTCCATACGTATTCAATTAACCGTGAGTCGGCTCGAAGGACCTGGCATTTACTTATGTAGGTGTACTATGAGTTTCTCAGTTGGAACTCTCTTTGGAGACTTAAAAAAATAAAATAAATGGTTTCCCATTACATCCCATAAAGGGACTGGGGAGAACTTCTCACAATCACTGAGCTGTGCGCTTTCCAGTTTTCACTCACTGATAGGGACCTATAGTTTTACACCGATTCCGAACGGTAATTTGAGAAGCTTTTTCATGGCTAGATACTCGATAGTGTCGCCGTCACTATGCGAGGTGACCGCCGCCGAAAGAAATTTTTTTTTTTTTGAAGGTGGTGAGAGCCGGGTTCGAACCCAGGATCTCATGTACAACAGCCGCGCACAATAACCATTGCACCACCGACGGCTTATTGGAGACTTATTATAAGGACAATGTATAGCTTAGACTTGTCCTCATTGATCTTTATTTTCCACTTGGAGAAATATTTGTCTGCTGCGGAAAGTGACTTTTGCATGCGTTTTACTACGGCATTAGAGATTTTGCCGTGACAAATAAAAGCACTGCCATCAGTGCTTGAAGTCTGAAGTATACAAAATATAAAGCAAGGGTGACAATACCGATCCCTGAGGCACTCCGGCTGGGATATCTTTCATAGCGGACAACTCTCCATGACCTCAACTATGAACTTTCTGTCGGTTAGAAAGCTTTTGATTAGCTTTCTTATGTACATTGGGCATTGCATTTTATGAAGTTTATATATTAGTCCATTGTGCCAAATGGAATCAAAAGCTTTTTCAATATCCGAAAATAGTACACCGGTGCTATATCGCCTATTCTTATTCGACCGTATCATATTTACCACTCTCTTTAATTGGTGCGTTGTCGAGTGCTGAGGTCTGATCCCATATTGGCAACAATGCATTAGATTATTTTCGTCTACAAACGTTCTGAGCCTATGCAAAATTATTCTTTCAAATACCTTGTCCAAAGAACTTAATAAACTTATAGGACTATAGCTTGATAGCAGTTTAAGATCTTTACCATTCTTACCAATCGGTTCAGCTTTAGCCTTTTTGAACTACTTTGAAAAATATGAATTTTTTATGCAAACGTTAAATAACTTTACTAAAAAAGTATCAGCTGAGTTGGGAAGGTTTTTAAGTAAAATGTTGCCCATTTGATCAAGACCAGGCACTTTAGAATTTTACAGGCCGTTAATGAAAAATGTTACCTCATCAAAAATGTTACCTCATCAGACGTTGTTAGAGAAATCGGATCGACGTTTGGTATTATATCTCATTCTATTGCCATCTCACAACTGAGTCAACTACCTTATGCATCGAACTACAAGAGTTTATTGTAGTAAGATGCGCATTTGCGAAATGATTTGCAATAATATTTGCCTTTTCTACATTATCAGTTATTTCTCTGTTGTTCATTGTCAATATCTGCTTTTACCTTTGATACGTTTTGCTATTTTAAAATAATGCTTACCTCCAATAGGTAACTTATATAAAAAATTAGAGCATTGAGAATTCATTGCATTGTCGATGTGACATGATATAAGCTTATTAAGCTCCTTTATTATTGCCTGGTACGTTACTCTTAAACTATAATCTAAACTTCGTTGCAACTTCCTTATATACACATTTCTAATGGAAATTAAGAGTTTGCAAAGATCTGTAATTTTATAACCTTTAATTGTATGCGAAATGTGAGGTATAGCCTCCATATTTGCATCTTCAAGTATTCTCGTAAATTCTTGAATAGATTTTTCAATATTTACAGATGTTAATTTAAATTAAAGATTTGAGTTCAATATCCTTTCATATATTTTCCAATTGGCATTCTGAAAATCTGGATAGAGTTTTCACAGACATGTTCATTTATACAGAAAGTAATAGGTAAATGGTCCGAGTATAGTTTACATGGATGAGTTTCTACATCTGTAAATGGTATAGAAGTGTTAGTAAGCATAAGGACAATTGTTGATGGGCGTCTAAGAGTTAGATTCTGAGGGAATCTTGTATGGTTAGTTGGGAAATAAATGTAATATTCATTAATATTTTGATGATTGTACAACTTTCTTCCAGCTCTATCAGAGGCTGCACAATTCCAGCTGGTGTGATGGGCATTGAAGTTGCCAAGGATGAAGAAATCTCCCCTAGTGGATGTTAGCAAGTCAAGATCGGCAGCAAATTCGCTGGTATACCGGGGGCAGTATGCTGCTATAAACACAACTTTTCTATTATAGAACTCCAGGGAAATGCATACATTCTCGAAAATCTTAGTGGACAAGATTTTTCCAATTTATGTTTTAATGTCGATCTTATTGAAATTCTATCTATCATCTTCTATACACATTGTATCCGGGTAAGGTGAACTTATGACTTGGTTTTAAGAAGATTTCATTTAGGAGCAGCATATCCATTTCGTATTCCTTCAAGAAATGATGTGGTTGTAGCTCTGCAGAAAGATTTGTAATGCCCTGACAGTTCCAGTGCATTATATGGAGACGATTCGTTGAATTTTATTGCAGATTTCAGCATGGTCATAATAACATGGAGTTGTTCCATTTTCGACGTATACTTACGTAGATTTGATATTGCTCCAGTGAATACACTAAACAATTCATCAATGCTATACAAGTCATCACTTGCATTGCGCTGACGATTCGGTGCTCTTAAAACTTCAGCATAATTGCTTATCGGTGAACTAATTTTGTTTCCAACTGGCAAAGCGTGTGCCGATCTGTTAAGCTCAGAAAAGTCTGCAGGAGATTCTTCGAAAACTTCCCGAATATTGCGGCTCTGAAAGGTTCGATATATAATCGATGAGATAATCTTTGCGACTAGGACAACTGGGGTTGTCTGCTCTATGGCTTGTATTTTTTAAGTTCTTTTTGACACAGTTAAAACATTTATGTATATGCCGCCGGACCCTCTTGCGGCGTCTTCACCACTTGGCAGTTAGATATGTCGTGGTCTCCGTCACACGCCATGCAGACATTTTTACGGTGACAATTGTTTGCGCTATGACCATACATGACACATTTCGTGCACTGAGTTGGACCTTTGCTCCCTTTTTGTGGCTTTCTCCAGTAGACAATGATGCTACATAGTCGTGTGGTTTTTAAGATCTGAGACTTGGAGTTCTGAGTTCGATCGAATTCCAACATGTACAGAGCATCGTCCTCCGAAGAACGAACAGTTTTGTTTTCCTTAACATCTATTGCGTTAATGTCAGCGAGTGTAAAACTAGAGCGCGCACAGCTTACTGGTTGTGAGAAGCTCTCCCTAATCCCCTCGTGGGATGTAACGGGAAACCATTTATTTATTTTTTTATCTAACAAATGTAGATTTTTCCTTTCCTTCTGTTGCAAAGACGAAATAACGTACTAAATTTGCATTAATCTCTTTAAACTTTCCTGGTGCACTTCCATCTTATGAGAGTAGATGTTTGCTCATTTCCATGAAATCTTTAAAATCTAGAAGTGATATTAGCTCTTTAATGTTTCTTCATCGTATTTTGGATAATTCTGTGGACTGCGCTGAATTACTAACTTTTATACAATTTAATGCTTCTTCTCGTTCACTTCGTTATTACTGTCCTTTTTATATTGGTATTCATACTTCTAATTGTGCTTTAAATGAACCATTGCTTAGGGTGATGATATTGTATAATTCATTATATAACTCATTAGATTTTCCTATTCCTATGTATAAGTTTACACTACTTCTTAATAATTTAATTAAGTAACTATTTATACTTTAAGCTGCTAGTCTGTAAGGAACTATTGCCCATAGACTGAATAAATTAAAGGAAATAAAAATTGGATTAAAACCAAGTCAGTCTAATGCCAGTAATCCAGGATGGCAAACTTTTTTGGAGGATGTCATAGAGAGCAGAGTGGTAACGCTCATAGATGTTGGTAAATAAGTATTTGTAGCAGAACTACAGGCTGACAGACTAACTATGAGCTCAACGATGACGAACTAGATATACACGTCTTTGATGAAGTCGATCGTGACTTACAGGTCTGTCGTATTATAGGCATCAATGCACAATATGTGCTACATTCAAAGACTGAAAAACAAACATCCATTTGAGTATCAGAGGGATCGGGTTATGAAGTCTTTCTAAACCCTATTGACGTACAAACTATGTACGAGGCTGCCGTGGCGCCGAAACTACTGCAGGCAATAGGAGAATGAAGCCGCGAGAGTCACAGCTTCTTACACCAGGACATACTGGAAAAGCTTACCGGCTTATCACCATCGGAACAGAGAGCCGGTTGTGTTCCAGAACAAAAGATTGTAGCAAAGAGGGTCGTAGGCAAATGGGTTTCACTGCTATTGAGGCGGCTCAAAGGCAGGTCAGAGAAAAGGTTTACAACGAAAAAAAGGATATTCGAAACTGCTCACTGCTGTAATTCAGCTTTTATGTTGCAGTAATTAATAGTGTTCATCAGAAGGCGGCTACGATATCTGCGGTGACCTTACATCTCTTTCGACGACTAGTAAGTAGCCATGAAATACTTTCTTAAAAAAACCTTTCGAAACCGGTGTAAAACTGTGCATTCAAATCACTGAGTGTAAAACTACTGCCCAAAACTAGAAAGTGCACTGCTCATTGACCGCTGGCAGCTATTTAATGGATATACATCGAATGGAGTGGGTAAATATATTTTTGTTTATTTTAGTTTATCAAGTACCTACATTTTAAGCGGCACTATTGCCTTCCAGACCATTACACTGTTCTACAAGTAGACGTTAAAATGACATTGACACAAAGGCTGAGTTCTCAAATGATATTTTAATGAAAGATGGCGATAAAAAGTGCTACACTATTGGCATCCTGGTAATTATATGGTCTCCTGGGCACTACGGTATCTTGAAAGATGAAATGGCAAGAATTGAATAGGGTAAGCTGTAACTGGAGGACGATAAAGCCTTTCCAAATATTAAGTACTCAACTTCGAAAGTAGATAAGAATAATAGACTTTAAATTATGGAGGCTATCAGAGTGGTGAAGAAACCGAAGATCAGAAGGGGGTTCCCGAATGGAAACAAGACCAGAGAATTAATTAAGTTGCTAATATTCGATGCATTGATGTTTCAACTAAACTCGTCAATCCGACAGGATATCCTCATCGAATTGTACGAGTTGGCATAACGAATGCCGTCCTTTTTACAGTGTTTTATTTAACTTGCTTTGTTGTCTGTCAGTCTGTATTGTTCAAATCTAGTAACTCAATTTTAACACAGTTGCAGTTGACCAATCAAACTAAAATTTTGCACACTTGTCCGATTTGGATGACAATACATGAATATGAATTAAAAATTTATTTACTAAAAAATTAAAAATAAAAAAATAAATTAAAAAAAATTAAGTTACAGTGTTTTATTTATAAATGCACTAAAAACTAGGAAATAATGTTTCTCTTAGCCTCAATAAGTACATATATTCTTCTTCATGATGGGGTTGTACAATGGTCCGCCTACTTAGCTCTTCAAAACAATGGTCTAGATCAGTGATGGCCACACTAACACTAAGAAAGTACATTTGTGTGCGTGCAATAATAGGCAACTGCGCTGCACAGCAACTGAGATCATTTGAGTAAACACGTTGTTTTGTTGTTGCTACAATCAAATGAGCATGAACGTGTGGGGGACGGAGCATCAGCAGCATTTTTCGTTTCCTACCACATGTGGTATGTTTTTCAATTTTTGGCCATCACTGGTCTAGATACTTTCAATAAAGAGCGTAATTAAAATGAATTAGTTAATTATTTTCTAGGGATCTCCCAAATAAAACGCTTGCATTTAAATTAAAAATGGTGACAAAATTAAATGTCAAATTAAGTGTCAAAATTAAATGTCAAATTAAGTGTCAAAGTTAAAGTCAAAATTAAATGTCAAATTAAGTGTCAAAATTAAGTGTCAAAATTAAATGTCAAATTGAGTGTCAAAATTAAATGTCAAATAAAGTGTCAAAATTAGATACCAAAGTTAAAGTCAAAATTAGATGTCAAGTTAAGTGTCAAAATTAAATGTCACCATTTTTAATTTAAATGCAAGCGTTTTATTTGAGAGATCCCTAGAAAATTAATTAACTAATTCGTTTTAATTACGCTCTTTATTGAAAGTATCTAGACCAGGCTTGTCTAAAGTGCGGCCCACGGGCCGCATGCGGCCCACGTCCCTTTGCAAATTATGAAAACATTTAAATTTGCTCATTTCTACTAAAAAAAAATAATGTTTGCAATATTTTTCATATGTATGTAATTGATACGTCGAAATTAATAACATAACGTAAAAGTGATGTAAGAAGATCAAACATCTGTGTATAAACTTTATGGTATGTGTGTATGTTCGCACCAAAGAACTAGTATGTGTGTGTGTGTGCATGGTAACCCATGTGTGCCATGGTAACCCATTCCTTCGCAATGTGCAGAAATTTCTACATCTCATTTGCACACATCCACACGCAAGTCTCACACTGAGTATAGTATGTATATATCAGTGATCCGCAAATTCACCAAATCTTAGTAATTAGTCATACACATAACTTCACGCTTTGCAGCGACGTCGTACATCATGCTGACGATGCAATAATTTCAAAATAAATAAAACAAAGTGTCGCATTGTTACCGTGGAAGTGCGCAACCGCAGATATATGTATATGAAGAGACAGCTTGTACGCGATAGTGTGTAACAGAGAACGTCTGTGACCATTAGGACCGTTAAGATTTTACCACGTGTGATCAACAATTAATAACTACAAAACAGTGTTTGGACAGCCTTGTGTCTCATTTTTAGTAGTCAGTTTCCTTGTATCAAATTCTTTAGAAAGGTATGAATAATTCTACTAATTATGGACATTTGCTTAAAAAAAATAAATTTTAATTTTTTGAGCAAATATCCATATTTTTATTTTTAATATATTCTTTTAATTATTAGAATATATATATATAATTTTTTATAGATGGCGTCCACCTCCATGTCATTAAAAGCAGATGCAGGACCCAAAAAACGGAAAGTTGAAGATGAAAAAAGAGTTTTTAATGAAAACTGGACGGAGAAATACTTTTTTATTGAGCAGAATTATAAGGCACTTTGCTTAATTTGTAGGGACTTTGTGCCAGTTTTTAAAGACTATAATTTGAAACGACACTACAGTCAAAAGCATGCCGCAAAATACGATGTATATCACGGCATTTGCCGTAAAGATAAAGTCGCAGAACTAAAAAAAGGGCTATCGTCTGAACAAACTTTTTTTAAAAAAAACCACTAATCATAATAAGGACATTGTAAAAGCAAGTTATGTCGTAGCAAATTTAATAGCAAAAAAAATCAAAACCTTTCATTGATGGCGAATTTTTAAAAGAATGCATGGAAAGTGTAGCGAACATAATTTGAACTGAAAAGAAGTTGGATTTTTCTAAAATCAGTATATCACACCAGACTATAGCCACGAGAATTGAGGAGTTGGGGGATTCAGTTGAAAAGTCTTTAAAAAACGATTGTACTAATTTTTAACTTTATTCGTAGGCCATGGACGAAAGCACTGACTCTTCTGATACAGCACAATTGGCAATATTTATTAGAGGAATCGATAAAAATTACAATATCACGGAAGAAATGCTTTCTTTAGTACCGTTAAAAGATACAACTAAGTCTATAGATTTACTCGATGCCTTAAAAACGACCATGGAACGGTTTTCCTTATCTGTGAAAAATTTATCAGCTACCGTAACTGATGGAGCTGCTGCCATGGTTGGTAAAAATGGTGGACTCGTTCAAATGGTGAATAATGAAGCCATTGCTAACGGCAATACGGTCTTGATGGCATATCATTGCATCGTACACCAGGGCAATTTATGTGGAAAAATTTTAAAAATGGAAAGTGTTTTATGCGTAGTCATAAAAACAATTAACTTTATAAGAGCAAAAGGACATAATCATCGACAATTTCAGGAGTTTCTTAAGGTAATGGGTACTGAATTTGCAGATGTTTGTTATTATCTTCTGATGGCTTACTTCTGATGGCTAAGTAAGGGGCAAATGCTTAAAAGATTTTACAATTTGAGAACTGAAATAAAAATATTTATGGAGACAAAAGTGAAACCTGTGACTGAATTTGAAGACGAAGAATGGGTTTTAGATTTAGCTTTTTTAGTAGACATAACAGAACACTTAAATGATTTAAATTTGAGACTTCAAGGAAAAAATCAGTTGATTAATAATATGTTCCAAACAATAACAGCGTTAACAAAGTTAAAATTATGGCACTGTCAAATAAAATTAAACACATTTCAGTATTTTGGCTGCACATAAACCTGTGAGTTGCACAAAATATGCTGCATTGGTTTTTGATTTAATTAAAGAGTTTCAATGCAGATTTCAAGATTTTAGACAGAATGAAGAGAACTTCAAACTATTTTCTACCCCATTTTCTTTAGACATAAATAAATTACCTTCTAATCTTCAAATGGAATGCATTGAATTGCAAAGTGACATTCAACTTAAAGAAAAATTTGGGAATTTTTCTTTATTGGAATTTTATAAAACTCATTTACCTTGCGATAAATATCCTAATTTTTATAACCATGCATTGTTAATGTCGTCAGCTTTTGGTAGTACATATATTTGCGAACAACTTTTTTCAAAAATGAAATATACAAAAAACCAACATAGGACGAAGATCACCGACAAACACCTTGAATATGCATTAAGACTTGCAACTTCATCAATTGAACCAAATATCGATTTTCTTGTTCACCAAAACCAAATCCATCCATCACATTAATTTTAATTTTACATATATTTTGTATATACACATTTTTATAAATATGTTCATTTATAAATTTATGCATAATGTATCTAATTCAAATAAAAAAATTTTATAAAAAGAAGTTAGTTTATTTTAATAAAACTATTTATATTTAATAGCGGACCCGGCGAACTTCGACTCGCCCCAATTTAACGGTGATAATAAAACACAGATAGTTTATATTTGAAGTTCATAAATAGGGAGAAAATCGCCAAATGATTCTCCATTTTTTTTGTTTGTATGTAAATAATGAATCGTTCTGTCACTATCACACAAAATTTCATATAAAAACTCAAACTCCGAATGTTTCCAATTTTCCGACTTTTCCGGAGGGATTTTCCAAAATTTTCTTCCGCAAAAACTTTCTCCTCGAAAATACAAACAACTGACAAACAAATTTATAGAAATCGGCCCAGCCGTTCTCATTTTATGAATTACTATACAATTTTTACACAATTTTTATATAAATATATAGATTTTATTTCCATTTGTTAAAAACATATTTATGTGCGGCCCAGCATATTTTTTTTTTTGCAATGTGGCCCTCCAATGCTTGTAGTTTAGACACCTATGATCTAGACCATTGTTGTTGAAGTGCTAAGGAGGCGGACCATTGTACAACCCCTTCATGAAGAAGAATATACTTATTGAGGCTAAGAGCAAAAAATTTTTTTCTAGTTTTTAGTGCGTTTATAAATAAACCACAGTAACTTAATTTTTTTAAATTATTTTTTTATTAAGTATTTGTTTGTGTTTATGATTTCTCCAGATTATTACTATCTTTCCGGTGATAAAATTAGTGATACAATTCTGAAAAAATTTGTACAAAGTATAATCTTTCTATGACTCCCTAAATTATTCGTGAACATATTTTTTCAACTATTTATTGTAGTGTTATTTTATGGTGTTTTATATAATTATATATGAACTATTATTGAAAATTTCCAAGGACTACGAATGCCGCACTACACACCGGCCTATGCCAATAAATGGACCCTGATGCGAGTAACCAATGGTTCGTTGCCATTCGTCAAGTAAACTTAAATCAAATAAAATATTAGAAAAATATTTGTCGCTCATAATTTGAAGATTTTTTTGTTTACCCAGCGGAATCATGCCGAATTTCTGTTTTAAAATAATTCAAACAATATACAGTGTAGATAGTTCGTACAGAAAAATCTCTTGCCAATAAGGCAAAAGGATGGTCCACTCTAAGAAATTGTGATAAAATTAAAAACTCAAGAAAGCGAAAATTGCCTAAACTCCTACTTGTCCGAAAATATCCACAACAATACTTTGCCATATTATATATTTGCTATGAATAATTAAATGTACATACATGAATTAAATACTATGTAAAAGTATAAATACTTTTATAACTTGTTTTTTCAATTTTTCCACATACATCTCATTGTATTTTGATTTAACTTCCACATATTTCTACTGTGTAAGACTTCAAAAATCAATTATAAATGAACCTAAGGATGATTAACTTAATGATTCTCAAGTTCTCGAGTGCATTTTGTATGCTATCAATTCTATATAAAAGTAATGCCCGCAATATACCAATGTCCTTAATGTTATTGGTCCCGACTATTGATGTAATGATTGTTGTAAACTTTCAGTTGATTTCTTTTCAATATAAAATTTTGCTCTTACTCGTGTTTATTTATTTATTATTTTATTGCCTTTGCATTTCGTATCAACTTAAAAAAGTTGCAACTGTAGTTTTCTTTTAACGATTTATATGCTGCTGTTGTTTTTGTTTGAGAATGTTACTTTGGATTGCACTTTCATGAGCCAATAAGGCAGAAGACTGGTTAACGTGGAATCTATGTTTGTGTGTTCTTCGAAGTAGGTGGTAGAATGTAACTTAGTTAGTATAACTGCAATTCGTAAAACTAAAGGAACTTTGTCTTTATACAATGATTCCGTTTGTACTTTAATAAAATAAAGGTCATGGAAAAAGTTGTGAGTATTCCCAGTTACAATGTTAAAGAATAACCATTTGTAGTCTTCGAGGGAAAATACATTAAGTCAATTAATTGGACAGTAGGTTAAATGCAATTCTAACTAGCAAGTAACTCAATTCGTATAAATGTGGGGTGAATTAGGATCTGGTAAACTTGTGTTTATCAGGGATGTGATATCAGTGTTTACTAACAAACATCCCAGCAGCAGCAAACATATAGTTGTTTGCTTTGTAAACATACGTATGTGTAAAAAAAATATGTTTGTTAGTTTACAAAACATATGGATGTTTGATTGGCAACCATATTGTCCACTCCTTAACCAACACGGCAAACAGTTGTTTGTTCTGGTAGTAACGGGTTTTTCAATAAGAGCGCTACATAAGTTTTTTTTTAAATAAAACAAAACCGGTTTTAGATACCAATGAAATTCTTTATTCCCGTGGAAGTACGTTCGATGCCGTTATGTATGGAACTCGATTTCTTTGTCATGGCCACCACGAGCACGCTTGCAGAAGTCCAGACGCTGAACCCAATTTTCTACGGTTTTCAAGCATCAATCGGCCGATACTGCTGCAATTTCACGTTCGATATTCGTAAGAAGTTCATCAATCGTCGCTGGCTTGTTGGCATAGACCATAGACTTGACGTAGCCCCACAGGAAATAATCTAACGGCATCAAATCGCACGACCGAGGCGGCCAATCGACTGGGCCATTTCGAAACACGTTTACCAAACTTGGTTTCCAATAAATTGATTGTGGCATTCGCTGTGTGGCTTGTGGCGCCGTCCTGTTGGAACCACATGTCCTGCAAGTCCATATTATCCAATTGGGGCCAAAAATATTCGGTTATCATTGAACGGTAGCGATTCGCATTCACAGTAATGTGCCGGTCTTGATCATCACGAAAGAAGTACGGCCCAATGACGCCGCCGGCCCATAAACCGCACCAAACCATAATTTTTTCGGGATGCAATGATGACTCATGGATTACGTGTGGATTGCTGTCTGACCAATAACGCATATTTTGCTTATTGACGAACCCATTCAGCCAGAAATTACGACGACCATATATTGGACGTAGCGCTCTTAAAGTTGAGGCCACTGACTCCAAATTTCGGTAGTAAATTTTAATAATTTCGACTCGTTGTTGTCTCGTATATCTTTCCATGATGAAATGGCAAACCTTACTGAAGAGAAATGTCAAAAGAGCGGAAAAAAATATGGCGTCATTTTCTGTCCCTATCGATTTACTTTTGTAACGTCTCTGTTGAAAACCCCTTTATGTGTGGAAATCAAGATTGCTCAGTATCAGAGTCGAATATATTTTTACAAATTTATTTATAAGTATATTATGAGTATTTTTCGTGATGATTTGGCAGAACAGAATTTTTAGTCGGGTGAACCATACCATACATTGGGTCCGTGTTCTATTACAAAAGTTTATATTTTTTTGAAGCAGACCAACCTTCAGTAATCAAATGGGCATCACAAATTCTGTCATTCTCGTACTCAATAGCAGATTAACAAGAATATTGTATAATTGTATAATTCCCAATTTTGTTAAGATCTGTTCTGTTCTTAGACATTTATCGTGACCACACAAGATTTGTATGAGAGTTACAAACGTGTGCTTGGCAGAGTTGCAAATTTTTATTACAGAGCTACTTTTGACAAAATATTTCGTGGTACCAAATTTCATTAAGATCGGTTTTGGTTTACGGGAAACTATTGCCCAACTATTGTACGGGAAATGCAAGTTTGTTAAGTTTTAGTTGCAAAGTAGCTTTTAACAAGACAAAAGATATCGTATCAATCAACCGGACATTCACCCATTTTTTTATGGGAGACACAAATGTGTCAAATGTGTAAATTTTTTTAATTGCAAAACAGCTGTTGACAAAATATTGCCCAGTACCAATTAATATCAATCAATAATATCGGTGTGGTGTATGGGAGATAGCGCAGCTGTAAATAGACCAGTCGCGCATTATTTATGTGGGCGGTACCATATAGGGAGTGATCGCAGCAAAGTGAGTGTGGCGTTTCGTTAAATATTGCTCAATACCAACTTACCAACACCCGCTCAAAGTCACTGTATGGTGTGCTGTTTTCGGACCTTTTTTCTTCGAAGACGTCGCGGGCCAACCGGTTACTGTGAATGGTGAGCGCTACAGAGCAATGATCAACGAGTTCTTTTTGCCGCAACTTGATGAATTGGGATTGGAAAACATGTGGTTCCAACAGGACGGTGCAACGGCACACACTGCACGTGCCACAACCGATATGCTGAAGGATGCATTTCCGGGGCGCCTAATCTCCCGTTTTGGCGATTTGCACTGGCCAGCAAGATCGCCTGATCTGATCGCTCCAGACTTCTTTTTGTGGGGCTTTTTGAAGTCGCGGGTTTATGTCAACAAGCCTCAGACTCTTGCAGCTCTTAAAGACAATATCCGTCAAGAATGTGAGGACGTATCGCCGGAAGTTTTGGCCAAAGTGATGGAGAATGCCATAAAAAGGGCTCAAATGACAATCAACTGTGGCGGCGGCCATTTACATGACATCATATTCTCGACTTTATGTAAAAAAAATTAAAAGACCAAATAAAAATAATCCACAAGAAGAATCAAAGTTTTTCATTTTTTTTTTTAAATTTCAGCCAAAAAACATCGGAAGTTTACTTTTGCGCCACCTTGTATATTACGGGAGTTGTCTTGTTGACGAACCAGACGGCCACACAATTTTTGTATGGGTGTTACCAAAAAGGGGATGTCGAAATCAACCTTGTTTTCATAGTTGACTGGGCTTGGGCAGGATGAAGGCTAATACCTAATTTCATTAAGATGGGAAGAATTTTAGGCGATTTATCGTATGGGCAAACAAGTCCGCTCTCAAGCTTTTGTATGGGAGGTAGCAGAATGGACGTGGCAACACCGCCAGTGTTCTAAAGTTTGGTAAATTATTACAGATTATAAACCAGTATCTGAGTTGAAGCTGATCTCATACAGCAGAATGCCTATTTTCAATCCCAAAATCAGTGTGAGAAATTAATAGTAACGGGCAAAAATTTAATTTTGATACTGAAAACTTTCGGCAGTTATCGTGTTGACCAATCCGCCAGCCAGCCAATCAGGTCATACCACAGTCGTTTTAAAAATCCTAAAACGAATTTCGTTGAAAGATTCTAAGAGTGTAATATAACTCATTTTATTCCCTATGGGTGAGTCTATTACCATTACATTTTTACAAACAATACATTATTTTTTTTTTAAATGTCAATATCTTCTGAACCCATGAACCGACTGCCAATCAAGAATGCGTTTAATGTGAGGTTTTATGAAAGAATTGTTAAGACTTTTTTTACCAGGATTTGTGGTTAAGGTCTCGGGAAATATAGGTAAATAAATATGTATCTGATATTTGAAATGTATATTCCAAAAACTAAAAGGAATCTTTTCACCCAAAAGTTGTTTATATTGATTTGCATATTTAGCAGGCTACAATACAGAGGCTACAATGTCGTCTTGCATACTGTAATTAGTCGTGAAAAATCCCTAAGCTCTTCCCAACAATAAGTACATAACTCGATTAAAAGTTTAAATAGGAAACAAATTACAGCCAATAATCTTTTGTCGTACACAAGAAGAAAAATATTTTCTTTATAAATTTGTAAATAACCCATTAGATTTAACATTGTCAAAATTAAACTTCAAACAATTTGACACGAATTGTCCATTTTACAAATTTCAAATATTTGCAAATAACCTGAAATGCTTTGCCATTGAAAAATGCCCTAAATCTTTCATATTTTCTAATTGAATTGTGTCTTGCATCAAAACAATATCTAGAGCAGACAAAATTCTCAAATTTGAAATCATAAATATTTGAACGTAAATACGGAAATATCGTATTCCCCTCATGTCTGTATAAGGCCGACTGATGTATAATGTGCATCTCCCCATGTTTCAATTGCCCATTTGTCTATTCAAGCAAAACCATACAATTCAATGTGACATTTGCCAGTTTTGTGGTCAAATAAGCAAAAACCGAAGTTCAAAACACATGTATGCAGGCTAGACACCCATTTAGCTACGCCAGTACAGTTCAAGTCAAAAAGATGATTATTTGTCTGAAACCCCTGTGCAGGGGGAAAGGGCATTCAGACAGTTCAACAACAGATACTGGTCCCCTTCTATGCACTGTGCTTTGGATGCCAATTTTAGGGAAGCAGCAAAGATGATAATGCCACCGAAAATCAAATTGTGGATGCAACAGTAGCAGCAGCCTTCAACAACACCGATATCGACACCACAACACAACAATATCAACTAAAGGATATTGTTACCTGTCTACAAATAAAAACCAATGACAAAAGTATTAGTAGTTGGACAACCTTGAGCAAAATATTGCCCTCATGGTGATGACGTATGAATTCTCATCACCGTTCATAGTAGTGGGTATATGGTTCTCATCGAATCCTACAAATGAATGCACTGTTAAATACGTAGCCGAACTGGGCTATCCAGTTGATTGCCCTCTGTGTAGCTGTGTATTGCCATAATATGTGTTCACAGTGTTCATCTATGATATTATAAGAATGATATTGGAATATAGTGATGATAATGTCAGCATTACATAAATGTATTCAGCAGAACTTCCATTACCGTGACGTCGTTTGTGTACATTGGGTGGAAAATGCACCGTAAATAGATTATCTAAACTTGGCCATTCTGGTAAGCGAATGCGTCAATGTCACAATAACTTTAGCAGATGCCAGAAGCATAACGGAAATTTTACCAAATCACTGTATTTAAAATGAGGTCTTAAACAATGCGCAATTAAATCTGAAGAGCACTTTAACCCTTCTGCATTCCTTGCATATACACCCCTCCTATGATCCTTGGGTCAATTTGACCCAACATCATAATTTCTTAAAAAACACGACATTTGAGGGAGAAATTTATTATTCTGGTTTTTTACCACAACAAAAAAATACATAAAAGAAAAATAGAGAATCACATAAGTATATTCAAGGTGGCGCAAAAGTAATCCTCCCATCACAAAATGCTATAAATTTTGCGATTGGCCCCTAATGTCAGTTCTGTTTTGACATTTGTGTAGTAAACACATGCGAAATACACGTTAATAAACAATGTTACGCTACACTGCTCCAGAACGCGGAATATTGCTGACTATTTATTTGACCAATAATCGGTCGATGACTTTGGCACAACGTGAATTTCGTCGCAGATTTCCTGGCCGTCCAACGCCTACTGGTGAAACACTGCGACGTTTAGCCGCTCGCCTCGAAGAGACTGGCACAACACGAGATGCTGCCAGGCGTGGCAGACCCCGGAGTAGCCGTTCAGCAGAGAATATTGCGGCTGTAGCCGAGGATGTCATGGAAGCGCCGTCGACATCGACCAGACGACGTGCCACGCTACGGAGCAATGATCAACGAGTTCTTTTTGCCGCAACTTGATGAATTGGGATGGAAAAACATGTGGTTCCAACAGGACGGTGCAACGGCACACACTGCACGTGCCACAACCGATATGCTGAAGGATGCATTTCCCGGGCGCCTAATCTCCCGTTTTGGCTATTTGCACTGGCCAGCAAGATCACCTGATTTGACCGCTCCAGACTTCTTTTTGTGGGGCTTTTTGAAGTCGCGGGTTTATGTCAACTAGCCTCAGACTCTTGCAGCTCTTAAAGACAATACCCGTCAAGAATGTGAGGACCTATCGCCGGAAGTTTTGGCCAAAGTGATGGAAAATGCCATAAAAAGGGCTCAAATCACAATCAACTGTGGCGGCGGCCATTTACATGACATCATATTCTCGACTTGATGTAAAAAAAACTAAAAGACCAAATAAAAATAATCCACAAGAAGAATCAAAGTTTTTAATTTTTTTTTTAAATTACAGCCAAAAAACATCGGAAGTTTACTTTTGCGCCACCTTGTATAACTAATCGTAATTACCTTTGAGTCAAATTGACCCACAGGACAATAGATGTATATATTTTACATATTTGCATGCAGAGAAACCTCAAAAATAACTAACTACATGTTTTTCTTGCCAAACCATAGTTTGTCACGCTGTTGAGGATATCATAAAATTTCAGCTTGATAAGTCGTAATTTAGAGAAAAAAATTGCATTTTAAATATAAAATTGGGTCATTTTGACCCAAGGAGTGCAGAAGGGTTAACGTCTTGCCTAAATGTCTCTGGCAGATATTCTTACCCATATTCACTGCAATTTTTGTTACGTGTTAAGAGAATTTCGCGATCGGTTCAACATCGTCATAGGCACAATAAAGAAATTATGTATCGGGCTTTTTTTGTACTGGGATGAAATGAAAAAATTGTAGTAATACTTGTAAGGATCATTGCATTTTTCAGAGAGAGAAGATAGCACAGACAACGAACAGCGACAAAAGTGGAACTTCAACGAAAAGTCACCTAGTTAATGATTCATTTATTTTAACCAAATAAACTTGTCATGGAAGCTATGAAACGTTTTCGTAGATTCTATAAACGAACTGTATACAATTTTTTCATAAGATGTATGAAACATTTTCGAAGACTTTACGAAATCTGTCAAAAAATTATGAGTCTTAATTGTGATCCTTGGTAAACCATACAGATGTTCCAGATCGAGGTACAGATCATTGTCAGCCATTGCTCTTAGAGCTGATATTAAAAACGATCTTGCTAGGAAAGCCTAAAGTGAAATCTCCAAATGCACTGAAAATTATTTAGTACACAGTTGCTGGCACTCAAACACAAGAAACTAAAATTATTTTTGTGCATTTTTATTATGAACACGATTCGGATATTCGTAAACTAGTTGTAAAAACTTCATAACATTAATGAAGATAGTTTTAATGCAAATTGTTTGATAAATATTGCGAAGGATTTATCAGGGATGATTTTTGCCGGGAATCATGAAGATTCATTTTGCAAAATTTCTTTTTAAAAATTATATCTATATAGAAGGAGCTATGGAATGGTCTTGAGCTTGAATGGTAAAATGAAAAAGTATAGTTCAAAGTATATTTTTCAGTGTACAACCAAATTTATGATTTAGACCTTACGTTTACCATACAATATAACATCTCTCAAACGGCAAAACGTTGTTAAATTAATTGTTTACGGCTCAAATGGGACCTCCTTGGTTATGGCACCAGTAATTAGTAGTCTGTGATTGTGATATATGGCCGAGAATTGTTAGGACTATTGCGGAGCCACATATATAAACTGACAAGATTGATATGATTAGTTGACAAACGTATAACGCTATAACGAGGCATATACATATAAATATCGCGATTTGGCTTAGTTAGGAGCTGTCTAAGGAAAGTAATCAACGATTAAAAACCTGGTGGGTGGTGGTGAAAAAAGAACCAGTGCGAGTGGTTACAGAAATATATAAAGACAACCATAAATTGTGCCTTCTAAGATAATTTGAGGCCTTTCGTGCACCATTCCTTGAAGGACAAATTAGAACCAGTTGAAGTGGCCGCTTCCTAAAAGAACTAGGTATAGGATGAACTTTAAACTAATAAAGTTTATCATCGTACTAGTTCAGTGTTGTATGCGCCAGTCATCAAAATATCATCAAAATATCATCAAAAATATTTGTCAGCTTAGCGAATTATTTATTCAAAAGTTAGCAAACATACAGATTCATCACCACGATGTAAAAATTCAAACCAGCAACAACAAAAGCGTCGGATGTACGAAACTTTTCACGGCCTGAAAACACACTAAAAACTGTGTTTCATTTGTGTAGCAACGTCAACTCTGTGTTTCGTGCTTTTGTTGCCAATTTTCCTAAAATTGTAACTACAGATTTGTATCGTTAAAAAGTTATAGAATCCCGGTGCTGGTCTATGATATAGTTATGGTATTAAACGCAGATTCGTTAGACACAAAATATCCCATATGTCTCACTGAAAATGTGTCACAGAACAAACTTCCATATGCATAACCGACTTCGCATAACTTTCTTTATTGAAATAATGAACAGTTTGTAACTTCCCCCCACTGTGCCTAGCCGCTAGTTGGTTAAAGATTTTGGTTGCATGTTTCACTGAATACAATTCGCTGCTAGCATCAAGCTCGTCAGATACATTTTATAATTGTTGATAGGTACAAGTATTCATTTCCCACTCATCCTTCTGCCACTGGTACTGTCTACTACTACTGCAATGTCTTTCTTTCCCGATCCTAATCAACTGCAATCGTAGAGAGGACAATTTTTGTTAGTTTGTGTAGTAGTAAAGATGATTCAATGGAAACCGGATGTGTGCTGATAAAGAGTTTTGCCTCTCACGCACATGAAAATCACTTTAATTTAAAATTCTATTAAACCCATTTTACTAGTGTATATCCTTTTACCCGATACTTGGGCTGTTGCGTGTAGTAAATAAACGTTCTAGTTTTCGAAGGATAAACATTGTGTAGCTCTTTATAAAAATGTGTATGTATATATGTACATTAACGGGTACTGTCTCAAAAGACGCATATTGGAGAGCCGATTACGGTAACGTCGAACTTCTTTTACTCGAGGGCATTTATTGTATCCTACCACGCGAACCCTACTGAATTTTGATAAACAGATTGTTGGTCTATATGGCACTCAAATGACGTGTCACGATAAGCATAAACAGAAAAATATATTTTCAAAATTAAGATAGAGTATCTCTTTTTCACAACAGCATTTTGAAATCTTAATTAAGCACAACTTTTCTTCCCAATTTTTCAATTAAATATTCAATTTCCTACTTTTTTAAATGTATTCACATGAAAATTCTATCAAATTTATACAATAAACATAATAAAAAGCTAATTCTCGAACTGCAATGAAAAATTCGCGTAAAATCGGAAAAACTGCTTGATCAAGACTTTTAAATGCTACCGAAAAGTCAAGTGCTCTGTAAAAATGTACGTTGACCAAATAAAACTTTAGACCAAAAAATTACAGCAGACAGTTGTCCGAGGCATTCGGCCACGGACTGTCCCTGCAGGCTGTGTCAGAGACACGGCCATTAAGTTTAACGTAGAATACGCCATCCGATAAGACAGAAAACATATATAACAATAAATTCATTTGCTTATATTATTTATCATTTATTGTTATATATGTTTTCTGTCTTATCGGATGGCGTATTCTACGTTAAACTTAATGGCCGTGTCTCTGACACAGCCTGCAGGGACAGTCCGTGGCCGAAGGCCTCGGCCAACTGTCTGCTGTAATTTTTATATTTACCAACGGCATTTGATTCAAGTCCGTTTAAAAAAAAATATTATGTTCAATTTTTTTAAACTTAATTTAATTTATGTATTTTAATTAATATTTTTATTGAAATAAGTTCTGCGAATGTTGAGAGGGCCGCCCTAATATTAAAAAAGGTTTACCTTATCGAGTCTTCGCATTAGCATTCGACCGTTGTGTGAAAGCTTTACGCTTTACAATTCAAAATTAATGCTACAACAGCTTTATTGAAGCTTTCGCAAAAAAGCTTTATTACGTTAGCTTACTGTTTGCTTCACTTTTTACTAGATACATGTTGCCAAGCAACATTAGCTTGCTGTTCGTTTCACTTTTTACTAGAAACATGTTCCTAAGCAACCAAAAACACTCAACCAAACACCACACATATGTTTGAGTGTGTGTGTTTAAACAATTTTCATTTGAGAAATTAAAATACTAGAAATATATTAACCAATATGAAATGTATATCAAACGAAAGATAACATCTTCATTTACCTACAAAAAAAAATTTTAAAAAAATTCATCTAGCCGTTTCCTCAAATTCAATGAAATAAAGATTACAACAATAAAAACCTGACATGACTCCTCATACCGTAAGGTAAGACGTATTCTACGTCAAAAAATAATTTTGTGTTACTCAAATACACTAGCAATAAAAACTGCAACGGTTGGTATGGGACTACCCTTGTGTAAAAAAAAGTTTGACGTTTCCGTAAGGAGCTCTCCAATATGCATCTTTTGAGACCACATAATTGAAATTCAAATAGGAGCGGTTTTCAGCACACAATAATTATACATATGTATATCTGCCAACTACTTTTTGTTCTGGGGCGTTCACTATTCTTTTGTGATTCTAAAAATATAAAATATAGGTTATCATACAAACCCTTAACTATTTAATATGGTGATGCTGGGTGTTGAATAGTATCTATATGCAAATTATATATCAGCAATATTTTTGATATCATGATAGTTCGAAGTGCTTTAGTTCATTGTAAACCATTCAATACTATCACCATTTTATTTTTGGTTACTTGTATGTCTTAATGACAAAGTCCTTTATTTTCAGGATTCGGCTCATATCCAGTTTAGGTCGGTATCTCGGATCGGCTCCAAAGTACCATCACTAGGTAGAACTTGTAATCCAGGAAAAAAGGTGAATATTTTTTTTGGTGCTGACCCATATCTCCCGGATTGCGGGACCCCTAAGATTCAACATATAAACCCCCACATATTCCACATATATTTTGACGCACAGTGACAATATGGGTATCATTGGAAAGCTTATCAAGATATCTTCAAAACTGCATCAAAAATTTTGGAATTTGCTAATCCATTGCGAGCCTATATCGAATATTCGACTTTTATAGCCCCACTTTTTGAGGAAAACGCCTATTATCTCAGAATAGTACGTTAACAACATACATATTTTCACACGCTATTATATAGCTTAGACATTCGGCTAAAAAACTAGATATCACTTATTCTTTTAACCCATTAATGGCCGAAGATATCAAGGGTCAAAATTCACAAAAACAAAACAAAAGTAAAAAATTATTTTTAAAAAATCGCGCGATTTTTTTAAAATAATTTTTTTCGCACAAAAAATAAAAAATTATATTATAATTGTGTTAATTTGATAACATTTTTATTCTTTTCGTAAATATCTGTATAGATTTAAATAAGGGCGTCTCCCTCCTCATCCGATATTGGAAGGGACTCACAGTCGGAGTCCAATTCCAACACCTCCTCGGCGACCTCTTCAACAATGCGTCCTGAATTGTTCTCTAGCAGGGGGTTATACATTTCTCCGGCGAACCGGAGAAACTCTTTAAAGCGGTTAACATTATTGGCCCTGCACCACCTCAAAAAAATGAATTTCTGCACATATCCGTTGAAAAACTGTTTTCGGCGGCTATATTGCGGAATTGAGCACTTAAAGTGCCGCCATAAACTTTCGACAGTGTTGGTGTGTTCGCCAGACTCCTGGTCCACAAAACCAATACTATGGTTAACTCGAAAGTGGGTGTACCCCTCATCCTTCAAAATATCGTAAGCCTGAAAACTTAAAAAAAGTCAGAAATAATTAATGACCCTTGTCGAATATGCGTTTTTATTATCGCCAAGAGTGTTTGTCGGCTTCTGTCAGGAACACGAAGCATTCTGTCCTTCAACTCTATGGCCTCTGTTATACTTTCTCTTGCCCAACTTCGTTTCGTCTATTTCTACGATTATACCGGGTCCTCCTATAACTAAATTCGTTTGGAAGGCCCCATATACTACTACCTCCCGGCAAAAGCTATTCCAATCAGCTCCGGTTTGGAAGGAATTTATCCGGATTGTACGGAGTATAAATGTCATTTCGCAATTCTCGGTCCATAAAAGCACAAACATCAGAATTTTTGCTATAGGCAGATGAGATTTTGCAAAAAACGTCTTCGTTCTTAACGACACTCGGACTTTACACCGGCCTGTTTTTTTTGGCCTTTTAATGGCTACCGTACACCTAAAGAAATACAAATTAACTCATTTTAATTTTTTTGAAAATATTTCCACTTACGTCCAGCTCCATCCGTCAAGGTTTTCCTGCCTTATTGGCCTCATAGGGTGGCCCATGGGCCATAAATATTGCCCTTCTCTGGGAATCAACCCCAAATCAACTAAGGCCTGCAGGGCTCTTTCATTCAGGGGTCCCTCAATCTATTCAAATAATTCGTAGATGTCTAACACACTATTAACTTCCATGTTCTTGTACTGAATGAGATGCCCACGAGATAATATAAAGCATCATGTACTTAAAATGTACTTCCCCTTTTTTTTGGGAAATGCAATTTTGGTAAAATGTTGCTATATTGACTGCAAAACAACTTGCAAAAATTTGAAAAAAAAACGATATTTTTTTAAAAGTAACCATCCGATATCTCGATAACTAAGGCAGTTATGGAAAAATTGTGTTTATTTTTTTCGTTTCCTTTTCTTATTCTCTATTAAAACCCATCTTTTTTTCTGCAAATTTACAAAAAAAGTATTATTTTTTCAAAATTAATCATCCGATATCTCGATAACTAAGGCAGTTATCGAAAAAATTTGTTTAATTTTTTTTTCTTATTTCCAACTTTTTTACATAAAAAAGTGGTCAAACAGCTCCCATAAGACGGCACCACACTCGCAATACTACCCCCTATGTCCGAACTTTGGAGGCCCCTAACTCTGAAAATAGGGGTTAGCACCGATCTTTTTATTTTACATTTTCATCTTAAAAATCCGTGTTTTACCCCCTCAAAAAAAAAATAAATTGGACGTTCCGCACTAAACTGGATATGTTCCCGAATATTGCCTGTTATCATATCGTCCGTCTCAGATTATCAAATTCCAACACCTCCTGCTCTTTTCACCTGCTCTTTGGTAAATTGTAGGCAATTTTTACGATCCAACTAAGGCCTTGGGTATGCTTAGTCACTTCATACATATTTCATAAACTAATATTTGAAAAATTGTCTTCTCTCTAGGAAAGCTAAACCTGATCAAACATTTGAATTGAATATTTGTCATTTCAATCAAATGGGAAAATAAGAAATTTTGTAGTTCACCAATCATAGTTTGCTGTGTCTTTTAAACCTGTACAACTTCTAGTCCAAACTATGGGGAAAATGCACCGTAGTCAAATATGGGTATTGGAAATAATTGGTGTTTGTACAAGGTTTTCGGTTGATTGGCGATACACCACGTTTTCAGGTTGTTATTGGGGGTTTGCAAAAATGCAACACTAAAAACATCATCATTGACCTTGACTTTACAGTTGCATCAAGAACCAGAAATGCTGGTTTGAAAACGACAGAAATAAAAGCGGTGATACTTCACCTTACAGTGAACTTAAATTCGTAACTTAATTTAAATTGGAAAAGGTTTATATCTCACCATCGCGTTTCTGCTGGTACCAAAAATTGAGACCATACGAAATCTGAGAATAAAAATACAAGATTTCAATGAAAGCCTATACAGGTAGACCTTATGTGATATTTTAATGAAGGATTTGAATGGAAATTTTTACACAAGTAAGTGTTTGAAACAATTTTGAAAGTTGAGTTTTGTTTGCCTTTATAAGGTGTGATAATATAAGTATACCTAAATACTTGGGGAAAACCGAGCTGGTGCGATGTCTTGATGTCATGGAATTATATACCCAGTAAAAATTGTGGCCGTCGGTGGTGCAATGGTTAGTGTGCGCGGCTCTTGTACATGAGATCCTGGGTTCGAACCCGGCTCTGACCACCTTAAAAAAAAAAAAAAAATTCTTTCGGCGGCGGTCACCTCGCATAGTGACGGCGACACTATCGAGTATTTAGCCATGAAAAAGCTTCTCAAAATACCGTTCGGAATCGGTGTAAAAACTGTAGGTCCCAATCAGTGAGTGAAAAATTAGAAAGCGCACAGCTCACTGGCCATATTTACTTATGTATTTAAGTGAAACAAAATGTTAAATGTGAATTTGAATTTAACATGGATATATAATAATAAAAAATATAAATCAAATTGATTTGCGTCTGTTATTTATCATTTATCCTACTATTTTAATTTAAAAACATATTTATCTTAATTTTCCTACCATAAGCTTATGTATATTATCAAAAGTAACTACCAAATAAATAAATTCATTTGCTTATGTTATTTATCATTTATTGTTATATACGTTTTCTGTCTTATTGGATGGCGTATTCTAGGTTAAACTTAATGGCCGTGTCTCTGACACAGCCTGTAGGGACAGTCCGTGGCCGAAGGCCTCGGACAACTGTCTGCTTTATTTTTTTTCTGTTTTATTCCCACAAAAATCAAAGACTGCAAAGCAACAGACACTTGTATACATACATTGTTATATTCGTACATACGCTACACAAGTTCACAAAATTTTCGTTGCTCTCTTGCTATCTCATTTTTATATACGCATAATACGTCATTATTCTCGTTGCTCTGAGAGTGCTCCGCACCCACATTTTATTTGACTTACCTTTAACAATAATAAAAAACCAACCCGTAAAATACATAGTGTTGGTTTATAAATTCTTTATATATGACCACGCCCCTTTGTCCAATCCCGCGCATATATGTAGCAGATCTTAGAATATGTACATCTAACCAACATACCCAATTTTGTTTAAATACCGTTAACAGGAGCAGAAATAATGGATTTTTAATTTGTGATTTGTGTGGGAGGTACCACGCCCCTTTATCCAAGCCCGCCCATATTTTGATAGTTTATTTTTGTCGTCGCCTTTATTTTTCCTGCGAAGTTTCAGCTCGATTGGATCACGGGAAAAGGGTTAAAAATCAATCCAAAATTTTTTCGGCATACATGCATACAGGCAGTGAAGTTAATATAAAGAATTTAAAAAGGCGTTCAATTATAGGATGACTTTTCATTTAAATAATATTAATACTTAATAACACTTAAAAATATTTAAAGACAAGTGTCATTATTTTCTTGCTTAATACTTTTTAGTTTATAGTATAGTGATGCCCAAACACTTGTTAAAACAACGAAGCCTAATCGTTTTTCACACACACACAACCCGAACGTAAATAAAAAGAAAAAGAGAAACCAAAAAAAACAGTTTAGTTGCTTGCCAGCATTGGATGGAGTAAGTCGATAGCGCTGTGTTTGATAAAATAAGTACACTGACTGAACATTCTTTTTTTTGCTTTTTGTTCTTCTAATTTACTTATATATCAATATTTATAAAATTATTATATATACATATTTGTTTGCCCAGTACATTATTGGCAAATAACTCATGTGCCTATTTTCTTAAAGAACATTTTTTTATTACCTACTAATTTCCTCTTATGTTTATTTCTTTCTTTATTCGCCTCATAGCTGAAATTTATCACATAAGAACATAAATAGTAAAACAATACAACATTATTAACAAACAAAACAAAAAAAAACAAACAAAACCAAGTGATTTTGTTCAGTGCAAAAGTACCAATACAATCTCATTTTTTGCAATATAACTAAACCATGCTCATTTCTCTTTGTGGGCACCGCTGGTTTATACCCACAAAAAACAAAGAGAATGCTAAGCCACAGGCACATGAAAATACATACATTGTTATGTTCGTACATACGCTACACAAGTTCACAAATTATCGTTGATCCCTTTCTATCTCATTTTTATATACGTATAACCACGTCATTATTCTCTTTGCTCTGAGAGTGCTTCGCACCCACGCCATACAACTACCCAGCGGACCAAAACTTCGTATACGATATCGCATACGAGAGTTACGCGAAACTTTTGCGGGTAAAACTCTCGAAAACAGATCCGAAAACGATCGGAAAATGAATCATCAGTCGCTCAGTTTGTGGCAGTAAAAGTTTCGTTTACGATGTCTTGCAAGAGATTCGTTTGCGAGACTTTTGCAATATCTGTTGCGAGAACAACTCGAAAAATAAAACAAAATGCAATAGTCAAAACTTTGTTGTTGTGTCGTGTGCCTGCACGTGTGTGTCTCTGTTTGACGCACGACACAACGACAACAATGTTTCTCTCTCTTTTTTCGTCCGTTTTAATTTCTCCCCCGGTTTTGGTCCGGTAAATACTCGCTTCTGAGCCCGTTTGCGAGCATTTAGCGTAACACTCGCTACGGCTCGGTTTTTTGCCCGCTGGGTATTCGCTGCCGCTACATCAGTTTGCGTGTTTTTTTTTCGCAGTTTGACAATCTGTGTTTCGCAGTCGGTGTATGATCTAGGGGTATGAAAAATAGATGTTGGACGATTCTGAGACCTAACCGATATGCGCACAAAATTTCATACAAATCGTTCCAGCCGTTTCGGAGGAGTTTAACGGCAAACAATGTGTGATCGCTGTCGGACAATCTGTGTGAGCGCAGTCGGACAAATTGTGTTTGGATGTATTCACTTTGTGAATTTAGGCCGTACCCGCGCCTATAGATGTTAACACATCAAAAATTCTGTAACGTGTGGGAAGTTCATACTTACTACAAGTATAAAAATCGTTGTTTTAAGTTTAATTCACCTCGATTAGTGACGGTGACACCATCGAGTACTTAGCCATGAAAAAGCTTCTCAAAATACCGTTCGGAACCGGTGTAAAATTGTAGGTGCCAATCAGTGAGTGTAAAACTAGAAAGCGCACAGCTCACTGGTTTGTGGGAAGCTCTCCCTAATCTCTTCATGGGGTGTAACGGAAACCATTTATTTATTTATTTTTTAGACATACTTGATCTTTTCGTTGCTGTACGTTGTTGTCGTTGCTGTAATGAATATATACGTTAAGACAATGCGTTTATGCGTTAGGCCACTTTTGTTAAAACTTTTTCCAGTGCAGGGTGTAAGAATCTCTGACAAAATTAACAGGGTTCGACAAAATATTAAAAGATTAACCATTGGAGCTTGCTTGTACTTGAATCCGATGATTTAGAATAGGTGTAAACTGCCAATTAAGTATATAAAAGTCGTGTTTTGGATACAAGCTAGCGGTTATCGCTTTCTAAGTTGCAAAGAAAATGGTAATTTAGCGATAAGTCATATTATTCGAAAATATGGAAAAGGGTTGAATGTTGACAAAGATTTAAAAATAATATAAACGTAGCGATAATAACTTGTGTCGTCGCTAGGTGCTTCATAAAAACAAGTGATTAAATAAGCAAGCGGTGTAATTAAAATTATGACACCCTCAAAGATGCGATGATTGTTAAATATTTATGCTTAAATGATTGTGAAAGGTTACGTGTTCACCCATGCGCACGCCCATACTCCCATGTATGAAAAAACAATTGACCCTGCCGAAGCCATGTGACTTTACAATCCATTTCACCCGTAATTCATTCACTTTCTTTTAATGTCGTTAAATGTTGCCACAACATTGACGACGTGTCAAACGATATTGATGATGGGTTCTGGGATTACGATGATCCTAGTGTGGTTCGGGTTTCAACATGTAATTGTTTATAAAATATTGAGGAAACAAAGAAATAGAGATATAGGATGTGAGTGAAACACATACTGGTGTTTTGTAAGGATATATGTATGTGAGTTGTTTGTTAATCCGATAAGTACGTAATTGATAATAAAGGTACGACAAAGGTATACACGGAAGTGGGAAGCAATTGGCGAAACAAATAAATATTGAATGTTTTGTTTAAACTCATTTCCAGTAATAGTCCGTTCTCTATCTTCTTCTATTATGTGGTATTGTGGCAGTTTCCTTTCATTATTATTTCATCAATTTCATTTGATTGCCATTTTTTATTGCCGTTGCCTTTGCCATTTTGCCATTTCAACTGACGACAGTTACTGGCAGCGGGAAACAAAGTTAAACTTGATAGGATATAGGGTGACCAGAAGGCAAAGGAAAACGAAATAAGAAATTGTTTATACAATTCACTATTAAATTGTGGCAGTATTGAAGAATAATTCCTATCTTGAGTACAAAGTGTTTCCGCCAAACGATCTGAGAAATAGAAAGGAAAAAAAAGATTGTTTTAGTTAAATTGTTTCGTTTCAGTTATTTAAGTCTATGGAAATAGATACATCTTTGCAGAAATTTAAAAAATATTTATAATTTTATAAAATGTTATCATATTTAAATAATTTAGTTATAATAGTTTACACCACAGAAATATTATGCGTTTTGGATCAAGGATTTCTTACATTTATAATCTCCTTTGGCTTGGCAACATTTTGTGGTTGCAGTTTAAATTTATTGAATTAATCTGCATACACCTTTGAGCCCGCAACTAATACGAATGTCATGGCATACATTCAACTAAATATTCACTGATTATACTTTTCCAGTTGTGTTGATGTAATACACTGAGGAAATATCATATTTTATATCGAATCGAATGCACTAGACACTGAAGAGGGTGATGATAGAACCAGCGAAAGGATTAATTAGGTGCCTTAGTTTTTGAGGCACTATTTGTTGTGGGAGAAATGATACGGCTATTTCTGGGTAATAATACCGCATTTATAACAAGAAGACTGTGTGAACTGTGTTAAAACTTTGTAGGCATTAGAATTTCCAAACGTTATTAAACAGGTCAACATACACACAGAGCTAAGAGATCCGTTGCCACAACTATATTTACAGCCAACTAAAATTTGGTGGTTCCTTGGACTATCACATTATTAAGTTGTGTTTACCAATAATTGTGTTCTTTATCACTAAATGTTGTGCATATCAATTGATTTGTAATTCAGTTTTGGTTTCAAGTACTGAAATATTTAGTTGAAGTCACAGCAACAAGAAACAAATGTGATATGACAATCGAGTTTTAGTTCTAGCAATCAAAATATCCTGTAGTGGTGATTATTCTATTTGTACGATCAGTGAAAAAAGTAAAACGTAATTTGGTTGTACCAAATAATATATTGGAATGATCAACTAATTAATTGACCTTAATGACTGTCACAACCATTTATTGATGTCATATCCCATTATTAATTTTATAATAAAAAAACAAAAAAATTGCATGAGTGTTCGAACTTACGGGTGATGTGTTAACACCTTTTTGCTACACGGTACCTGTTCGATTTCTATGAACACATTCGTAAATGTTACATTGGAAAATAAAAAACAGCGTTCAATCATATGATGACGTTACAGTTAAATAATTTTAATACTTAAAATTATTTAAATTATTTAAATTTTAATACTTAAAATTATTTAAAGACCAGCGCAAGCACATGTGTCATTATTTTCTTGCTCAATACTTTTTGTTTTATTCCCACAAAAATCAAAGAATGCAAAGCAACAGACACTTGCATATACAGTCACTCACATTTAAAGTCGGGCAGTACCATGAAAATACTTTCAGTTCAAATATTTCTGCGTTTATAAAAGAAAATATATTTTATTTTTTACCCCTTTTGTCACAAAAACTCTTGGCTTTAAAAACAACTACAATGAAATAATCTAAGTACCGTTATAAAATGCTCATGAAGTCTAAACTAAGACTTCTTCTCTTTTTTGCCTCACATTGAAAGTCGGGCAAGCAATGTTTTGAGCGAGAAGTCAGTAAATATACCGTTAATTTTTCGTTTTCTGTAATTGTTTTTAAAATTATTGGTCATTGTTATCTTCTCAAGTGCTCAGTGAAGTCAATTAAAATTTTCTGTAAAAATGCCACGTAATATTAAACAGTCCACCTTGGAAGAACGCAAAATAGTTATTGATCAGCATTTAGAAGGAAAACCTGAACGCGAAATTTCGAAACTAGTGAAGAAAAGCAAATCAACGGTGCATGACAAAAAAGATGGATATAAAAAAGATGGGTTGGTTCCCAAAAAACAACGCCTACCCCGATTAAAGAAACTCTCCTCTAGGGATGCGAGTATGATTTTAAGAAAAGTTAAGAATGATCCCTTTATTTCTGCACCAAATCTAACTGCGATGGTCAAAGAAGCTTCTGGGACAGAGGTTAACACAGAAACAATATGAAGATTTCTTCGAAAAAAATAACTTTCATGGCCGGGTTGCACGGAAGAACCAAAATGACCGACTTGTTTTTGCCCATCAATATATGGCCAAGGACTTTGACTTCTGGAGCACTGTAAGTGTGGGACAAAAATTAAGGCTTTATGATTTTAACAATCTATTATTAGGTACTGTTTACTGATGAAAGTAAATTTAATCTATTTGGATGCGATGGAAGGGGTAAAATATGGCGCAAACCAAGCAAAGAACTAGAATCAAAAAATTTGAGAAAACGGTCAAACATGGTGGTGGGTCCGTGATGGTTTGGGGGTGTATGGCGGCTTCAGGAGTTGGCAACTTACACTTTATCGAAGGAATAATGAACAAGAATGTGAATTTGAATTTTGAAGACAAATCTGAAAGATAGCGTAAAAAAACTTGGCATTGAATAAAACTTCAAATTTTATCAAGATAACGACCCGAATCATTCGGCACACGATGTTAAGAGCTGGTTGTTATATAATTGTCCGAAGGTGATCAAAACTGCTGCACAAAGACCCGACCTCAATGTCATTGAACATTTATGGTCGAATTAGGACGCAGGATGCAGGACAGGCTCTGTTCATCAAAAGATCAGCTGAAAAATGCTCTGTTTGAAGAATGGAACAATATTAATCCAGATTTTTGCAAAAAAAATTGTTCAATCAATGCCAAGCCGCCTACAAGCTGTAGAGAACCAAAAAGGCGGAGCAACAAAATATTAACTCTTTTTTTCTTAATATTTTTTATTATGCCCGACTTTCAATCTGAGGCAAAAAAAGTGTAGAAGGCTTAGTTTAGACTTCATGTGCTTTTTATAACGGTACTTAGAATATTTCATTGTAGTTGTTTTTAAAGCCAAGAGTTTTTGTAACAAAAGGGGTAAAAAATAAAATATATTTTCTTTTATAAACACAGAAATATTTGGACTGAAAATATTTTTATGGTACTGCCCGACTTTAAATGTGAGTGACTGTACATACATTGTACATACAAGTTCACAATTTCTTTGCTCTCTTTCTATCTCAATTTTATATACTTATAAACACGTCATTATTCTCTTTGCTCTGAGAGTGCTTCGCACCCACACAATACAACTATTCGCTGCCCTGCAGTATTGGTAATCGACTCTACGCTGATGAGTTCATCGACTACCACAAACCTTTCGTCGACTACTCGCTAAACTATCAGCAATGCTTTTGAGCGGCGAATTTAACAAGGCGATGTCCGCTTTGGTAATGCCTTACTGTTCGTCGATTACTTCATCGGTAACATTTCGTCGACGCATTTATCGGTAACATTTCGTCGACGCATTTATCGGTAACATTTCGTCGACTACTCGCTAAACTACCAGCAATGCTTTTGAGCGGCGAATTTAACAAGGCGATGTCCGCTTTGGTAATGCCTTACTGTTCGTCGATTACTTCATCGGTACAACAAATTATTCGCTTTATTTTGAACTCAAATTTTTTATTTGAATTCAACTATAAGGTTAACAACTTAAGGCATAAGATGAAACTAACAATATTAAATTCTTAAGGTTAAGAAAAACAATAGAAAATCTCTGGAGACACTACCTTACAGATTACCACTGAGTACCAATGTAATCGGCGATGTAGTCAATGAAAAATCAATGGCGATGTAGTCGATGAAATGTTGCCAGCCACTACTTGTGAAACTGCAGGGTGGCGCTACATCAGTGTGTGTGTTTTTTCGCAGTTTGACAATCTGTGTTTCGCAGTCGGACAAATCCGTGTTCTATATAGGGGTGGGTCACCATTCTCATTTATGAAAAATATGAAAAATAGATGTTGGCCGATTCTGAGACCTAACCGATATGCACACAGTATTTCATACAAATCGGTCCAACCGTTTCGGAGGAGTTTAACGGCAAACAATGTGTGATCGCTGTCGGACAATCTGTGTGAGCGCAGTCGGACAAATTGTATTTGGATGTATTCACTTTGTGAATTTAGACCATACCCGCGCCTATAGATGTTAACACATCAAAAACTGTTAAGGGAATGCAAAGAGTGGAGAGTGTGAGTGTAACTTGTCATGGTTGAGGGTATACAAGCTTCGGCCCGGTCCAACTTAACACCGTTTCTACTTGTTTTTGTATACACCGGGCAATGCTGAACATCAAATGACTCGCTTTGTTTGGCCATAGCAACAACAACGAAACAACCAAACACACAACATCACACATACTTTGTCCGAAGTAGCTGACGTACATATACGTGTGTCACATAACCACATGTTTACCATATCAACAGCAACGAAACAGCCAAACACACAACATCACACATACTTTGTACGAAGTAGCTGACGTATTAGTGTGCCACCATAACGTCGACTTGCAAATGAAATTTTGCGTGGCTATGCTTTATATCTCCGTTCAACAACAGCAACAGACACATGTACATATATACATTATTATGTCAATACATACGCTATAGACACAATTTCGTTTGCCTCACCCCTGCCACACCACTCTTTCATTGCTCTGTTGCTCGCTCATTTTTGTTTAACACGTCATTATTCTCTTTCGCAGTCGCAGAAAATCTGGTTTTAGAAGCAGCATAAAATCTGGTTTTAGCAGCAGCAGAAAACCTGTCTGTGTGTTGTTTGCATGCGTTGACTTTGATAGATTTAGTCCCTATACGCCGCCATAGATGTTAACACATTAAACAAATATTTAAATGTGAACAAAATTATTATTATATGTAACCAGGCTACCGGTCATAACGCCCAAATCTTTTTTTTTTGCGCGATTTTTTTTTCAAATTCCAGCTCCATAATTTCTCCCATTTCCAAATTGCATTCCCCATTCACGTTGGAAATTCTAATCATCACCAGCTCCATAATTTCTTACATTTCCAAATTGCATTCCCCATTCACTTTGTAATAATAACGACAATTTTTTTGTATTTAGGTTTTCCCTTTCGCATTTCTCTTGATGGCCAACAAATCTCAAAAGGCATATGAACACATTCTGCAGTTTATCAATGTCGACATTTTTCAACTTCAGTCTACGACTTTTACTAGCGGCTTCGAAAAAGCTCTTCGAAATGCTACTTTAAAAGCATGGTTACGAACTCTGTTTGTACGACAACCATATACAAACAGTTATAATCTAAAAATATTATATCTATGTTCAAGTTAAATTGTGGCATCCACAATAATAGTTCCTCCAGACAAGTGTCCACAGTTTGTTGCATGGTTGTGAAGGCGTCAATAGAGACATCAGTTTCAACGATTGTATGTAAAAGCCTCACCTCACCTCAATTTATTATAATACTAGTAAAATAAAAAAATAAATGTGATTTAGAAACTAGTGTGGTGAGATATATCAGCTGGGCATATTCGTCTTGTCGATAGCAATAAAATATACATGGACTTGAATTGCCTTCTTTTGATATCGTAAAAGTCAAGTCTCTTATGATAACTCGAATACATTATTTCGTAACAAATGTTTTTGTAATAGAAAGCAAATTATAATTACACTGACTAATGTTTGTACACGAATTCGAATATTGTACTTTCTATGAGTTGTATTTTTAAATTTCAGATGAATGAGGTTTTATGAATACTTAAATTGCTTAATACAACTTAGTTTCTGTAGTAACAACTTCTACTTAGTAAAACCTATTTCCAATTTATCAATAACATTGGAAAATAATTCGGATGTATGACTATTATGAATTCGTATCAAAATATAGACCTTATCACGGAATTTACAATGCCTCAATTGATTCCAACTAATGTTTTCCCTGTGTGCATGAATATTGTCGACGTTTTCTGAATTATCAGGCCTGTCACAGAACTCTTGCGGAATGGTTTTAATTCCGTAGTTACAATTCCCTACGATTTAGTTTTACCTTCTCCTGATTCCGATTGATTTTGTTAATTCGAGCTTTAAGAGATGCTTCGGATCCTTTGTCATACTCAAGTACAGTGTAAGTACAATGTAAAATACACACAATTGTAAACTAAACCTTTACTTATATTTTAGTTTTATTAGCTATTACCGACTGAACAAAGAGGCTTTTGTTATGATAATGGAACAGCTAAGTCCACATCTTGAACCTTCAACAATACCACCAATAATACAGCTATCAACTACACTTAGATTTCTAGCTACTGGTGCATATCAAGGCTTAATAGGTAACAACATGGTAATAGCTGATATTATCTGCTACTACTAATTGTAAATATTCCAGGAAAAGATTTTGATGTCAGTGTAGGAAGGAGTACTGTTTCAAAACTGATGTGGAGAGTACTAAATGCAACTGAAAACATAAATAGCCCGCTATGGATAAAGTTAGAAGAAACGGCAAATGAAAACCAGGCTTATAAGATATATTTTTTTCAAAAATACCAAATACCAGGCATTATTGGATGCATTGACGGTACACACGTGAAACTGAACAAGCCATTTGAAGATGAGTCACTTTATTTAAACAGAAAAGGAACGTTTAGTGTAAGAAATTTTTAAATTTTATTTGAGTGTTTTATTAATGCTGATATTGTATATTATAAAGATTTGTGATCATAAAATGAAAGTGCGCGCTGTAGATGCTTGCAGACCTGGATCTTACCATGACTCTTTCATTTGGAACATGAGTGGTGCAAGGAACTACTATCTGAATAAATATTCTAATGGCGACCACAATTCCTGGTTGCTCGGTGATACAGGGTACGGTTTGGAGCCGTTTCTAATTACACCCTACAAAGATGTAGCTTGTGGAACTATGGAGCACAAAACACGCTTCTGCTCGTAATATTGTAGAGCGCACGATAGGCGGTTTAAAAAGCCGATTCCGATGCTTGCTAGGCACACTGTCATAAACTCCAGAAAAAGTTATTAAAATAATAAATGTTTGTTGTGCACTGCAATATATAAGCAGACAATTTAACATAGACTGTGAAGAAGACCCAGCATATAATGAAAACAATGATGACCAGATGATTGAAGACGATGTTGGGGAGGATTCCAACAGAAGCATGTTTAATATTGCCAAAAGATTAAGGGATACTATTGCTGTCCAAATTCATTAAAGCAACATGTTTATATTTTTTTAATCATAAAATTTTATTTAATAAATTTAATTAAAAACAAATTTTTTTATTTAACATAAACCACACAATAAGACTAACGACGGTTTGTTTTTTCTCTTTCAAGCTCAAATTTTAAGGTTTCAATTTCAATTTGCTTTAACTTCAGCAATTTTTTTTCTTTTAATGCTTTTTGTGTTTCAACTCTGTTTAAGTGAACAGCTTTATAATGAGTTTCTTAAATATTACACGGTCTGTCAAGCTTTTGAGTTTGCAGCTTCATTTCGTCACGTTGCACCTCCATCAAATGCACAATATTTTGTAACTTGACTGCTCCCTCGTCCATTATAGCGTAGACAGACGACAGCGTTAATTTGCATTAGCAGTCTTAATTCAAATTAACTTGTGAATTATCCCCGTCCCAATGTGTATTAGCTTTGGCGTAAATGCATGAAATCAGAGTGCATTTATACTGCATTTAGGTATTTCAATATGGCAACACCGTCGACAATCAATCAGCTCAAGATGTATCTATACATAGAGGTGATAGCCGGAACACAGTGGAAGTGGAACTTTCTTGTGTTTGTTGTTTGCTTTGTTGATTTTATGTACTGATGCTTGACACCGCTGAAGTGGATGTTATTGCAACAACACCACCTGCTATCACCATGTATTTGATACATCTTGAATCAGCTGTTGTCAAATTGTTTGCTTATTTTAATTGTTTTTTGAAAAAAAATGAGAAATATTTAAAATCGAAGAATATTTAAAGAAGAATAGCACCAACAGAATAGCTGCTAATCGTATTTTCCGCCTTCTATCCATTTCATTTCGATGTAAAAGTCCAAAAAATTACTTGACAAACAAACAGTTGTTTACAAACAAACAGCTGTTTACTAAATGCAAAAACTGTCGTCTGTCAGGGCAAAATGTTAATTCACATTAGTGAGCTTTTAATGCAAATTAACGCTGTCGTCTGTCTACACTATTACTGTGAACAATTCTTTTTAAATGTTGATTTTCTTCAGCTAAAAGGTTGTCTGTCCAGGTTTTTTTTCCAACCATTGTAATCCTAGGTTGGTGTCCCGGCAGAATTAAGTTTTTCTGTGAGCTCTGCCCAAAGCGTTTCTGCGACAACTCTATCTCTCTTAACGTAGCCTCTGGCAATATCCTGGTGGCACTCCATGAACTCGATAAAAATCTTCTCTTGCACTGGATTTCTATGCTTTCCCCTTAAATACTAAAAGTTTTATTAAATTTTAAAGCAAAATTTTACAATACTTACATTTTGGTTAATTTTTTTAATCTATTGTTTGCTTTATTTTCTTTCAGTTTGGCGGTGCCAGATTGCAAACTTATTACCTTGTTACAATGTCTGTACGAAGAAAAAAAGTGGTTTAGCCGATTTTACAATGTGGTAGCACTCCCACAAAAAGTGTTGTCATTACAGAACAGAAAAAAAAGTGGTTTTATTTTATTTGAATTATTATTTAAATAATTGTTTCATATGTTTATTTTCCGAACAATAAAGTAATAAAACTATGATTTTGATGAAAAAAAAAATATAGTTTCAACTACTTTTTTACATGCTAAGTGGTTCAAAAAATCAATACCAAATTCAAAACTGACGGTGGTTTCATTCCGTTAAATTTTTTCGTTTTATGGAATCCAGAGAACCTAATTACGGAATTTGAAACCATTCCGAACGTAATGGGAGTCTGTGTGACAGGCCTGTATATCGTGTATACATTTGCATCATATATATTTGTATATTTTATATAAACCACTAAAATGCTAACATTAAAATGATAATATGTAATAAAAACATAAATTTAATTTATTTATTTCCATTATAACTAAACGCCAAAACCAACACACAAGTGAGAATTACAATCACACAAAACCCACATAGTGTCACAGAAAGAAGCCAACCAGCAGGAAAACCAACTTTAAATTCAGTTTGATAGAGTGAAGGAAAGAGATTTTTTGTATAAAAAAAAGGAAAAAATCAGCACAAAAACCAAAGACAATTCTGATTACCATTTGAAATTTGTTGATTAATACGAGTATTTTGTTTAAATATTTGACTGAAACCAGACAAAATTTTTGTTTCAAAGTTTTATAGTCAAACACCACATTCATTTATTTAGCAATTCCGTGTGACCAAAAATAAAATCCTAAAATTAAATTGTAATGAAAATACAAACAGATAGTAAAATAGTTAACGAATATTTAGAATTTATACTAGTTGTTGAAAATAATTGGAAACATAAGCTAAAACCAATGAATATTTAAGTACAAATGTCATAGATATATAGAGTTAATTGGAATGCTGAAAGTTGGAAGAATTTAATGCAATTTGTAATACATTTTAAAATTAGTTGAAATTCTTTAAATCAGAATAACATTCTTACAATCATAAACGATATATCTGTCTGTCGTTCTCTTTTCAAATATTTTTATTTTTTTTATTTTTTCCGCCCTATTATTGCAACTAATACCAACATATTTCATTACCCGAAACTCAACTATCCGGGAAACGTAGTCAAAATTTCCCTGGTACACTAATAATTTTTTGCTGATATTAATATTTGACGGAAGTGTTTCCATTTGTCTACTTTTTAGTACAATATTAGCTATTAATTTACAACCACAGTAGAAGACAATGGAGCCACAGTGGTGATCCGAGTATAGCGTACCACCGTCATCCATTTCTTAAATTTTTGGGCTGCCGCTGTTACTTCTTGTGTTATTGGCTTAGATTGGTTGAAATTTATAAATTCGATCGTGTTTTGATGCAAATCTTACTTCACGTGCCAACTAAGCAGGGAACATCGTGAATTTGGCAAAAATGAGAAAAGACGCAGCCAATATGAAAACTCCGTTTGCCGATTTCAGACGGATCGCTTCTGTCGCCCAGGTCCGTTGGTTGGAAAAGAAAAGAGCGGAAAATGTCGTAGTTTTAGAGAATACATCAAAATAAGCCTACAATTTTAAGCAAATGTTATGGAATTAATTTAAATTTAAAAAAAAAATCAATGAGTGTTCAAACTCACGGATGATGTGTTAACACCTTTTTGCCATACGGTACCTCTTCGATTACTATGAACACATTAGTAAATGTTACATTGGAAAATAAAAAAAAATAGTTTTTTGTATACACCGGGCAATGTTGAACATCAAATGACTCGCTTTGTTTGGCCATAGCAACAACAACGAAACAACCAAACACACAACATCACACATACTTTGTACGAAGTAGCTGACGTATTAGTGTGCCACCATAACGTCGACTGCGCAAGCCCATGGGCTTGCAAATGAAATTTTGCGTGGCTATGCTTTATATCTCCGTTCAACAACAGCAACAGACACATGTACATACATACAATACATACGCTATAGATACAATTTCGTTTGCCTCACCCCTGCCACACCACTCTTTCATTGCTCTGTTGCTCGCTCATTTTTGTTTAACACGTCATTATTCTCTTTCGCAGTCGCAGAAAATCTGGTTTTAGAAGCAGCATAAAATCTGGTTTTAGCAGCAGCATAAAATCTGACTTTGATAGATTTAGTCCCTATACGCTGCTCAAGATGTTAACACATCAATAATGGAGTATATTGAGGAGATATATTGATTTTGAAGGTAAAAGCCATTCATCGGGTAAATTAATTATAAGTATAAGTACTTATATAAGAATTATAATTTGTAGTTTAATTAGAATTGTAGACATAATATAAATTCATAAAATTTGATTTCCATTGACAATTGTACTTATTTGCACAGCATTTCCTTCAACTATGGCAGATGTGGTTTTCAAATATTTTATAAGTACCCATTTATGAGTTTGAAAGTTCTACGAAGCAACACCAATCGAAGGCACAAATGTCTAACATGTAAAATACACTGAGAAACACTCCTGTTCACTCATCTAAACGCATTAAAAATGCCATATTCAGCAGCCTGTAACTTAAGCAATTTGTAGCCGATTGCAGAAATTTAAAATGGAAATCGAAGAATGGAATGGAAATGGAAGATCTAAAAAAGCAATTTATAAAAAAAAAATTACATGAGGTGTCAGGGGACAACCGGTTGGAACGAAGTTCCTTTCGCTATATATTATGTACTAGTTAGTTCCAACACACCTAAGGCGCCTGTCGAAAAATACTGTCATTTGAATGGATCTTGATAAATGATAAACTTTTGTTAAGAAATTTTTTATTTATTGAATGTATTTTTTTAAAAAAAAGTATATTTTTAGGCCCCTTTTGTAAGAATTTGTATTATATTTTCCCGAAAACGTCCTTTCCCGTTACATCCCGTCAAAGGATTAGGGAGACCTTCTCATAAACCAGTAAGCTGTGCGCGTTCTAGTTTTACACTCACTGATTGGATCCTACAGTTTTACACCGGTTCCGAACGGTATTCATGGCTGAATACTCGATAGCGTCGCCGTCACTAAGCTAAGAAAAAGCCTGAGAGTATAAATTTTTTTACAAAAAGTACTTTTTTAAGAACATGTACTTTTTAAAGAAGTGGTACTCTTTTTCGGATAAGGTTATTTTTTAAGAAAATTTACTTATTTTCAGAAATCCTACTTATCTCACGAAAAGAAAAGAAAAGGTGGTACTTTATTTTTAAGAAATGGTACTTTTAAGAAAACGAATTTTTATAAGAAAAGGTATTTTTTGTAAGAGAAGGTATTTTTTTTTTTTGAAGAAAAGCTTTTTTTTACGAAACAACAGATACAATTTTAAGAGTAGATACTTATCTCAGGAAAATTTATTTTGTTTTAGAAAAAAGGTATTCTTTAAAGAAAATTTAGTTTTTTAAGAAAAAGCAATGTTGTAAGATAAGGTACTTTTTTAAGAGAAGGTACTTATTTAAAAAATTACCTTTTTTAAGAAAAGGTACTTTTTGCAAGAAAAGTTACTTTTTTAAACAAAGGTACTTCTTGAAGATGTTATTTTGTTAAACTTCTTTCACTTTGGCTTTTCTAAATTTACTTTTTATTCGTTTCAAACCATAGATAAAGGAAATAATAGATATAACGCGCCCATTGTCAACTTTGTTCACTAGGTGCTGTCTTATAATACTGTCACTTTCACTGAAATTTCCCATAATTGTCATTGAGTTTCCCATAATTGTGGGAAATTTTTGTGAAACTAATGTAAACAATGGGAAATGTGACAAAATTTATGTGATTTTACATAATTACATATGTTTCTTATATTAAAAACTATTTCAAAGCCATGAGGCCGGTGTTGGGATATCAATCGGAGAAAACCCGTAAGACCGCCCAAATATGAACATCCCGGAACGCCTTTTAAATCTAAAAACTTCCCCGCCCAAAAACTGTAGCAACTTCTGTGGTCGCAGATGCCAAAACCGTTAAGAGTGTCTGAGGACTCTCAACAAGGAATGGTAGCTGAACTGAGGGAAGAACCAATTTATTAGGACATGTACGGTGGTGACTTAGCTTTGCAATTCGATGGCCATCAGATATTCTACTTTAAGTAACGTGTTGTATTCTTCATATTTTTGTTGAAAATTATTTTTTATTTTGATATGAAATTTCAAATTTTTATTATCGAAGTTTGTGACTTTTTTTGTGGGAACAAAAAAATTCCATTTATTGCTTTCAACGACATCTAGATAATTACCCATTACACTAAAATTTTCCCAACACTTGTGCTTCATCTATTTGTTTACTTTATCTATGGTTCAAACTACAATATGCAATAACCAGGCTCCACCTAGAAAATTTCCCATTAAACAAAAAATATGTTAGTGTGGACACAAACCAAAAGTACGAGTGTTCGAGAGCTGCCAAATATAATTCCATGCTGAGGGTTGTGTTTTATGGATTTGCCAGTCTTGCACGTTGGCTTCTCTAAGTTTACTTTTTATTTGGGTTCAAAACTACAATACACAGGCTCCACCTAGAAACCTTCCCTTTAAACCAAACCAAACCTAACGTACACAATATAGTTGATAATAATGGGTTGTAATAAAGTAGTTAAAAAAAAGTTGTTTAAAAATTTTTCATTCAACCCCCATCCCGCAACGTGCGATAAGGAACTTCGTTCCAGAAAATCCAAAAATGTGCTATTTTTTTTGGTTCACTTGAATAATGGCACTTTAACTAATTTTAATGAAAAACAGTTTTCATGTTTTTTTAAATTTATTTTTCTTTATTTAAAAACTATTAGTGATGGGTACGACCCCCTTTGTTTTTAATAACTTCAAATATACGGCTATTCATTGAGAGATAAAGAGAATTTTTGTAATCCAACGAAATGTGATTCCAAGCATCCTTAATGGCCTGCATTAGTGACTACTTGTCATCAAATTGTCTACCTCGTTCTTAAAACTTACGAGATATCCAACCCCAGACATTTTCGATAATGTTTAGATCTGGCAAATAGGGTGGCCAGTCAAGAATATTAACATTTTGGCTTGCAATGAACTCCCTTACTACTCTGACGTTGGGTATAGGGGCATTATCATGTTGCAATATCCAAGATATGAGACCAAATAGTTCACTGAACTTCGGAAAAGCCGATTCCAATAACGTTTTGTAGCTTGCACCAGTAATTTTTGCACTTTGAAATTCTAAATCGACCGTGTCATAGTACGTAATAGCACCGCCGCCCTCTCGGCTGTGATGTCGGTTCAAAAAACGTTTTTCTTTGCGCAGATCATGAAAATAATAGTTGTAAATATTTCCCTAATAGCAACTATAATTATAACCAAATAATCTTCTGATACAGGTATTTTGTTAGAATAAAAAAATTGGTAAAAATTTATATATTGAGTATCTGAAACATTCACATATGATTCATGATTGCAATCTCTAAATGACATTTGAAATGAAAACTTATCTCCGAAACATTTAAGACCAAACGCGTTGCTCCCTTACAACTATTGGCAAAGTCAAAACACCTAACTTCTTGATGACTTTATTTGATTATCTAAAAGATAAACATCTTAATACTGGTATAAATTTTAACTAATGAATGCAACAGAGTGAGTGTGATATGAAGAAGGAATGAGAGGGTGGAGAGAGCTAAACACAATTACCTTTAAAACTTCTTGTTCTTATTTGTTGCTAAATTATTTTGCGATTGTACAGGTACACGAGTGTTGGGCGTTACGAGGGTTGAATTTTATGTTTCGGGATTTGGCATCCCTAGTATTCCAATCAGGCAACTGACAGCTCTATCGTAAAGTTGGACATTTTTGAGGTTATGCGTACTCAGAACGTTTTGACATACGAGCGCTATTTGTGTTGTTTACAGTGACTTCAAAGATTCATCTCGGCCCAAAAATGGAATTAAATCGTGAACATTTTCGTGCGATTATTTTTTACAAATTTCGACGTGTATTAACTCAGCAACAGTGCATGGATGAACTTAATTCAATTTTTGGCGATGAAGCTCCATCAAGGACCAGTGTTTATCGACGGAATGGTGAATTCAATCGTGGTCGTAGTTCACTCCAAGATGAATTTCGTGAAGGTCGTCCAAACCCAGCTGTTGTACCGAAAACCATTGATGTTGTGCGCGAACTGATTTTGAAAGATTGTCATGTGACCTATCGTGAGATTGAGACAACCTTAGGCATTAGCGGGACCAGCATACATTCAGTATTGCATAAACATTTGACTGTCAAAAAAATTTGTTCGCGTTGGATCCCACACAATTTGTCAATCGCCCAAAAAAGGCTCGTGTCGATTGGTCGAAAGAAATGCTCCAAAAATACGATCGCGGTGCTTCGAAACACGTCTATGGCATCGTGACAGGTGACGAATTCTAGATTTACGCGTATGAGCCCGAAATTAAACAGCAGTCAACTGTATGGGTGTTTCAAGATGAGCCAAATCCAACAAAAGTTGTTCGCGCCCGAAGCACTTCCAAGCAAATGGTCGGCTGTTTTTTCGGAAAAACCGGACATGTCGCAACCGTACCACTAGAACAACGCAGAACAGTGAATTCTGAGTGGTACACAATCATTTGTTTGCCAGCTGTCTTCCAAGAAATCAGGAAAACCAACCGCCGAAGACGGATCATTCTTCACCACGACAATGCGAGCTCTCACACATCGGCTGAAACAACTGCATTTTTGAGCACCCAAAACATCGATTTGAGGGGTCATCCTCCGTATAGTCCTGACTTGGCACCGAATGATTTCTTTTTATTCCCGTACGTAAAAAACAAACTGAGAGGTCAACGTTTTTCGACACCTGAAGAAGCGGTTGCTGCAATCAGAATGCATGTTTTGGAGATACCTCAATCAGAGTGGCAAAAGTGTTTCGACAATTGGTTCAAACGCATGCAAAAGTGTATAAATCTTCTTGGGGAATATTTTGAAAAATAATAAAATATTATATTAATATTTGTTTTTGTTCTCTAATCCCGAAACATAAAATGCAACCCTCGTACAGGTATGTTGATGAACATATCCAACAATTATACACTTAAGTTGCAAAACTTTGCTATGTCTGTCCAACCTAGCCGTTCGTCTGTGTGCGATATATTAATACGGGTGTGAAACTATATTCCGTTTGTATGTATATCTTCGATAAATACAACTTTTGTAAATATAGTTTCATAAAACTTTATTAGTACTAAACTTCTTGTTACCAAAAGGCAAAAAAACAAAGCAAGGAAGAAAAACAAGTGAAGAAACCCCCAAAAGCAGACTGTAGGTAAAAGATCTGATGTAAATTAAGTTACAGAATTAAATGTGCGAAAAGTTGCACAAGTGCAAGAAGAAATCAAATACCTGTGTCGCATTAAAGTCAGAATGTAGTAGATGTTTCCTCCTTCTTCGAAAACAATTGTAAAGAATAAATAATTTTAAAAGGATAAACACACGCACTTAACTTGCGCCATCTCTTACACTCACCCGGCAAACCTTTGTATTCATAAACTACAAAAACGCGCTCAGGCATAATTTAGCTACATGTTTCTTTGAAATGTAGCACTTGTTTTTAATTTAAATGTGTTTCCAATCAGATACGAAAGTTATAGGGAAGATGTTAGGGTGGCTTTAATATTATCAATTTTGTGAAATGCTCTATAGCAAGTCATTAACATCGTCTCAATAGATTTCTCTTAAAATATAATTTATTGCCGCATCTGCTGCTGGCCGTCGTTAAATGAAAGTTCCAGTTACTATAACAATAAATGCGGCAACTAAAAGAACGAACAATTCAGATAGAATTGTATATCAAGTTTAGATGAATTTTGTTCACAACAAATGGTCCAATTTGATTAGACCTCAAGTTTAGTTGTCTTAGATCCGAGTTATTTTTAAAGTTGTAATTTCCTTTAAGGCTAAGAGACCATATTTTCTCCGGTTTGTTTTACCTCGATCACCTGAAGAGATAAAACCGTGGCACCCAAACTTTATATATTATAAAACTACATCGTAGCGGCTTGTATTGGAGTTCAAAATTTGACTGGCATCAACATGGTTCAAAAGGGATACATTTCTATTATGGCATACTATTTTCTGCATAAAATGGAAACTAACATAGCAAGAAATTAAAAAAAATAGTACCGGGTCACCCTAAAATTAGGCCATGTGAAAACTATGCGAACGGAAAAGTAATGTATAAACAACTATTTTTAATTAAAAGTCAAATGCCACTCACCAGCATAAATATTTAAAAAAAAAATAAAATCCAACAACAATAAACCTATTAATAAATAAAAACTAACTTACGGTATTCCTGTTTAAGCAGAGATAAACAAATTTTTCACCACTGGCAGCATTCTGATCATACGCACCGCGGCATCTTGAGAATTTAAAGAGCAGATGAAGTGGTTGGGGTTTCAAACCATACAAAGCTATCTTTAACAATGGTCAGCACACGATGAAACGCAGCAGACCGGAGCAGAAACACAAATATGTTGAGGGTTGACCCATATGAAAACAACACCAGAGGTTTGATAAAGCTGGGCAAACTCGTAGGGAGACGAATCATGGGTATCATGGATCTGCAAGCATATCTGCATTAAATTGACTAGCGCGAAGCTAGCCTACCATCGTAGCCCACATATTTCGATGGTGGGCAAACTTCGCAACAGTATATGGTAGTGTGAAGTTGGCCCACTTTCAAATTCTATTGTATTTAAATCAAACCCAGCATATAAATTTCATTGCACTGGCCATTAATACAGTGTCATAATGTTCAAAATGTACATTGGAAATATCGAAAGGATACAAGGTCCTTTAAGTGAAATTATTTTGCCCTATATATGCCATTATCTATTAAATTGAATGATATTTTTATCGAACAGGTTCCTACTTTTATTTCCATACACGTTTTTAGCATTAATGCTAAGACATTTTTAGAAAAAATGTCAAAGCCATTGAAAAATGACTAGGTTCTTAAGATCCACGAAAGCCAATTCCCGCCATATATGTATATGAAAACTCTCAGAAAATTTAAAAAATTTTGGACAACTTTCACACTTTGATATTCACAGAAGTTTTCATATATATGGCGGATATTGGTTTTCTTTGATTTTAGGAACCTAGTCCTTTTTCAATGTCCTTGAAATTTTTACTAAGAATTTGCAATAATATCTTTGAATATTAAAGTGTGAACATTTTCCAAACTTTTTTTAATTTTCTGAGAAGTTTTCATATATATGGCGGATATTAGTTTTCTACGATTTTAAGGACCTAGTCCTGTTTCAATCCTCGCATTGTGACGGCGACACTATCGAGTATATAGCCATGAAAAAGCTTCTCAAATTACCGTTCGGAATCGGTGTAAAACTGTAGGTCCCAATCAGTGAGTGAAAACTGGAAAGCGCACAGCTCAGTGATTGTGAGAAGTTCTCCCCAGTGCCTTCATGGGATGTAATGGGAAACCATTTATTTATTTATTTAGTCCTGTTTCAATATCCTTGAAATTTTTTCTACAATTTCTACTTAGAATTTACAATAACATTTGTGAATATTAAAGTGTTAAAATTTTTCACACTTTTTTTTCATTTTCTGAAAGTTTTCATATATATGACGGATATTGGTTTTCCTCGATTTTAAGAACCTTGTCCTGTTTTAATGCCCTTGATATTTTTTATGAAATTTTTGCTTCTGCATATGTGAATATTTAAGTGTGAAAATGTTCCAAACTTTTTTTAATTTTCTGAGAAGTTTTCATAAACATATATAGCGGGAATTCGTTTTCACCGAATCATAGTCCTTGAGTTTGTATTTCTACATTTCCATATAGTAATAGTAAAACCATATAAAGAAATTAAAATTGTTTCCCTTTCTTAACCTTTGTGAACTTTTTGTGAAACGTACATCAAAAATGTTAAATTTCATCCTTTTTAAGGATCTCTTCACACATCAATGGCCTGAATTTTAGATTACAAATAACATCCTGAATAACGTAACTAGAATTGACGTTAGAACTTTTCCAATCGATTTGGTTTATTTTAACGTTGTATAGAAAAGTGGGCCAGCCATGGTAGGCCAACTTCACTTCGGTATTAAATTAAGCGGACAGATGGAAATGAATGCATGGTGTGCAAGGAGACCATGGAATACTCTATCTGATAGGATTACGACTCCATCACGACTCACGCGCAACAGTACGAAGTTTGGAGAAATTGAGAGGAACAGATTGGACAACACTGAACAAATTTGAATGCAGGACGAATATCGTGGAGACAATTTAAAGTTTCTCCCATGTACGCAAAGAGCCTACTGTCTAATGTTGGCCCAGAAATGGAGTATGAATCGCGGAACATATGCTTTGAATCGTCTTTCTCAATCAAACTTAAACTACTTCTTCAATTATTGACTGAATCACTATTTTAAATACTACCAGTCGAAGCTTATGTTGAAGCTGGCACCATGGTCAACATCACTTAAATATATTTAGTTTAGGGACAGGATTCCGCATATTAATTTTCATCCCTCTATTACCCAGCTGTGATTTGATTATGACATCAGGCACATAAACAGCCAACCTACCAGAGGAAAGTTCCGGAAGAGTTCGTTTCAAAAACAAAATAATTTCCTCTAATGACTAAATCATTACTCATAAATAAATTTTTCTCGTCTGCGCTGTAGGAAATAATTACTACGACAGTCTCATATATAACAGTCTCTCATCTCATACATTTAAATATACACCAAACAATGAAAGCGATAAAAACACACATCATCATCATATTTTTCATCACTCAATTTCCTGTCACTATCATCATCTCCATCTTACGACTAGTTAATGCTTATTTAGTGGTTGCTGTCATCTCCTAATCCATCTTGTATCCTTCTTAAAAATCACAATCTCATCTAGACTCAATCCTACATTCTTAGTTTTGAGGAATTCAGTTGTGACACATTGTGTAATTTAGACATCTGTGTGTGGGCGGTACCCAGAGGCGGAATTTGCGAGGCCTTCCTCGAATAAGACATATTAAATCGGTCTTTGGTAATGCCTTCTTTAGTAAAGCCTGCGAAATGCTTGATTTTATGAGGCTTCCTTAAGACTATTAAAAGAATGCAAGAAGACACTGTTATAAAGGGTTATCCATTTCGTGGCTTCAAAAGTATAGGGCTGGAATTCGACATCTGTCAAACTAAGTTATTAAACCCATTTTTTTTCTTTTCAGTTGATAGTCTGACATTGACGAAAATGGATCGCTTAACTATCACACAATGCATAATAATTATTAAAACCTACTACAAAAATGGTGATTCTGGCACAGCCACATATCGTGCTTTAAGAGGAGATTATGCTTTACATAATCGTCCATCTACGCAAGCAATTGGTAAAATTGTGAAGATATTTGAAGAGACTGGAGCGGTTGCAGATATTGTAAGGCCTGCGCATCATCGTTTCGCTCGTTCCGCTGAAAATGTCGCTGCTGTAAGTGAAAGTGTTTGCCGTAGACCCGAACGTGTGGATTCCTCGTCGTTATCAGGAATTAGGACTGTCTTACAGCACATTATGGCGTATTTTGCATTTGGACCTACACCTACATCCATATAAAGTCCAGCTCACACAACAACTGAAGCCAGCTGACCATTCACGACGTCGTAGATACGTGGAATGGGTGCTTGAACAACAGGCGGTGGACGGCGATTTTTCGAACAAAATTTTCTTCAGCGATGAAGCACATTTCTCACTCGGTGGGTATGTTAATAAACAAAATTGTCGTATTTGGGGTTCTGAGAATCCTCAAGTAATTGAAGAGAGGCCATTACATCCAGAAAAGTCACTGTTTGGTGCGCTCTTTGGTCCGAAGGTGTGATTGGACCTTACTTCTTCGAAAACGACGATGGAACGAGTGTCACCGACAATTCGGAGCGTTATTGTCATATGATAACCGATTTTATTTTTGCCTGCTATTGAAGAATACGACTTGGAGAATATGTGGCTTCAACAAGACGGTGCCACATGCCACACAACTCGAACGAATATGGCTTTATTGCAAGAGACATTTCCTGGCCGCGTAATTTCTCGTCGTGGCGATATTAACTGGCCACCAAGATCATGCGATTTGACACCATTAGACTATTTTGTGGGGCTACGCGAAAGACCGTGTTATTGCAGATAAACCTTTAACTCTTGAGCACTTAAGAACCAACACTCGTCAAGTTGTGGCTGAGATACCGCCCAATATGTGTCAAAAAGTGGTCGAAAATTACCGCAAAAGAATTAACGCCTGCAACACTTCGCGTGGTGGTCATTTAAATGATGTAGTGTTTCACACATAATGTCAACGTTCAAACTTTATAATAAAAAAGAAATATCATGAAAAAAAAATATTTTATATGTCTATATGTATTTCCACACGTTTGCAATTCGTCGTTGCAAAATCATAACATGCGATAGTCCAGTATCGTAGATAAAACATCCCAGTATAAGTACTAAGGTCGTGTGTTCGATTCCTGTGGCTGCAGATTTTAAAACAATAATTTATTCGTAACGGGTCCGCCAAATAACTTATTTTTATTGAAAATGCTATAAAAAAAAAATACTGAATATTTTCTCAAATTTCTTTTTTTAGTTGAAAGTACAAGTACAATTTAAATGACAATATTCGTGAAGCCATTGGTGAAATACAGCTGCACACAATCGATAATGTGCTTAAAAATTGGACCGATCGTGTAGGCTACTGCATGGCCAGCCGAGGCAGCCATTTGAATGAAATTATTTTCCATTATTAACCGGAAGGATTTTACTTTCAAATAACAAAAGAAATTTGAGAAAATATTCAGTAGTTTTTTTTTATAGCATTTTCAAAAAAAAAAAAGTTATTTGGCGGACCCTTTATTATAATTGGTAAAATTATAAATCTCAAAAATACTTATATATACACAGAAAAAAACTTCTATGATGTCGCTTCCGATTTCAATGAAAATTTTGTAAAATTTTGAGTCACGGAAATAGTTTATCTGATGTAACAAAGCAAGATTTGTTGTTTTTCATCCTCAGTTTTTGTTAAAGCTTAAAATCAATTTATTAGTTTCAAGCAAACATTTGTAAATATTCCATATCCGTAACTCTTATTTTCAACGAATTCTATTTGTCAATCTTTGATTCAACAAAAACATTCCTTGGTTTAATTAATTTTATGTATTTTATGTAATTGTACAATTACAATTAGAAATATGTGTTTTCGGTGGATACATACGAGTACAACTTGATTTAAACCTAGTTTGCTTTCGAGAATATTTTTGAGCAAATATTGCCGTTTTTAAATTGAATTTTATGATCGATTGCGTTAGTTTTCAGTTAATTTATGAGAAATTTATGCTACAAGTTTACAAGATCAGGAACACTTCTCTAATTGACAAATGGAATAAAAGATAATTCTGTTAAGCACACTCACTGGAATGACTCCGAGACAAGTTCATCATCAGACGCCTAACTACTGTGCCCTAATTGATAACATCGGTTGATCATCAATTCTATATATACAAATTGAATTATGCAATTTACATATGCAAATTCGTATCGATCGAAGATCCCTAAGTAGCATCAAAAACAAAATTTTCTCGTAGGATGTGACGTCATAAAGAACTCATCATAATGATTTGAAAAATCATATATTTCGATATAAAATTTCAACAAATATGAAGTCGCTAAAAATACTAAAGTTTGAACTGATTTTATTAATTCATTAACGCAGTTTTTTATTTGATTAAGCAAAAAAAATTATTTGAATTTGAAAATCTAGAAAACCAAGTATTTTGATTTCAAGAAATTTTTCTACAATTTAAAGAAATGAAGCTTCTCAAAAATACCGTTCGGAATCGGTGTAAAACTGTAGGTCTCAATCAGTGAGTGAAAACTGGAAAGCGCACAGCTCAGTGATTGTGAGAAGTTCTCCCCGGTCCCTTCATGGGATGTAATGGGAAACCATTTATTTATTTTTATTTGAATATTTGAATTGCAGAAATTGTATTCATATTCTATGTTTCTCTGTCCGTTATAGACTTTGAAATCATCCAACCGATGTGCTTCAAATTAGTTTTATTAGAAAGGCAATAATGCGAAGATGGTTTTAGACCACTAAATTTCCGACTTTTCGCATACAAAAGTTTTCAGGAATTTTGAATTTTTAAATATTTAAATTTTCAAATGAAAATAAAGGATGATAAATAAATAAATATATTTGTAAGTAACAACTGCGTTACTTATGTCAATTAGAGCATAACCGACTTGTGAGCGGGTGGGCGTGTCAAAAGGGTTTTTTTAGAGATAGAAAACTGGAAATTGTTACATGACGACGGGGAACATCAGTTTGGTGTCGGATGTTAGTTTTTCTTTAAGTATATTAGTTTGGGGAGTTTAGCTGCCTTATTTCGAGCTACAGAGAGTTATGTGCTTTCGGAGCACAAAGAAGTTCTGTAGTGATATGGTACGATCCTCGCGAAAATAACAATTATCATCGGGCAGGCAGCGCTATAAACACTTTTGTGGTATATAAATGAAAGAAAAAACTTCTATCCATATAAGTTACGACAATTTCTCCGTACACGTTGGCTCACAATTTCTTACACCTAAACGCATACCTAAATTTGTGATTTTTTTATATTTATTAGAGGTCAGAAAACTTATGTAGGCGAAACGAAGTCTGCCAGGTCCCGATAGTTCGCATATATTTTTCTTTTCATTTTTGCTTGAGTCCTTTTATGTAAGGAAAGCTGCCGAATTTTATAATTTCAGGCCTTCTAACTCATCACTTCCGCCTCTGTGTAGGGATTTGGTGGCACTGTGTGTGCACTAACATTCTAAAGGTGTATGATATGAACGTCCTTCCTATTGTAACCCCGGCAGATATACTGACTCATATGTATGTATTTCACGAACTTTCGACTGAAGCTAATTTTATTTTTTACAAATATTTTGCAGATATGGAGGAAACTTGATGAACATCGTTAACGAGGACACTTTTCTAGAAGATGATGTTTCACTATAAATGGTATTGATTTACAATCTCCAACAAATGTAAATTTTGAAATCTGATTCAGATATCACCAACCGAGTAGTGACTTTTAACAATATCAGCAAACTCCACTCAACTGCACTATTAAAACTGTAATTTGCATACTACCCCATCACTACGATTGCTTCAAACATATAACGCTAATGAACACCATCACTTAACTGAAGATTAAGTGTCCGCTTGTCTTTCCGTTTCGTTTTTTTTTCACATGAGAGTAAAACAAAACAACATTGATGTTTTCTGTTTTTTTTTGCTCTTAAATTGATGGATACAAATTCATGTTTTCTATTCGAATTTATTGGTCTTATTTTTATTTAAAAACTTGTAGTCGTCAATTCACATTTGAATTTCTGAAATTAAGTGCTGCAACTTGTTTCAAGTCATGTCAGTAATCGTAAATGATTGATGTGAGTGTATGAGGAGAGTTCCCTTTCACTGGAAAAGAATTCGCTTCTTACAAAAAAATATTATGAAAGGAAGTGACGATGATTGCCAACTTAAATTGCCTTTTTATGTTTTACAAATTTAATCTATTTGTTATAATCAACAAATTGTATTTCGTTGGATGATTGTTTTTCCATTCAGATCGTAATTGGTTTTATTTATTAATTAAATGGTGTCTCTGTCGCATCCTTTCCTATGGGGATTTGATGTTAAAGAACTTGGAAAATAACTAGTTGAATTGTGGGATTGTTTCTAAAATCCAAGCAATTGAAATCAGTGATGGATGGGTGAGAAATCAAGTTATTTAATGATTGAGTTTAAAGAAAATAGAGTGATTTATCATTTATACAACACGGACCAATGTGCACAAGTTTACAGACATACAATTGACAAATTCAGGCGGAAAAATCAGATTACTTGACAAAAGCTTATAGCGAAGACTAGTCGTATACTTTTTGTTATCTCACAATGTAATTATATGTATGCATAGATATTATTGTAATTTCCTACTCAAAATCACTAACAGACAATATTGTACTTGAAAAAAGATTTTGTTTTTACCGTTTCCATTAATGTTTTATAAAATCTTTGCGTTTTTCTTATAACTATTAGATCCTTGAAAATGATCAACGAAGTTGATCGAAATATTGGAAACTAAAAAAATTGTGATAAAAGGAAAATTACACAACTTCGTTTTCTTCTTTCATACCTGTGATCTCGAGCCGATACTAAAATTGAAAATCATAATAATAGGAAACTGTAAATACAACTTAATAAAGCAGGATATTACTATATATTTGAGGAGTAAACTGATGTAAATGGGTATGTATCGACTTATTTTGCTGCATATACGCAACGTTGACTGAAATTCCGCTAAAAGTTCTAAATTGGAAGTACTAAAAATTAAATTCAGTTTTAACACCGCTAATAACATAGGGTGACACACTGAATCATACTTTCACCCACCCATATAAAGGGTGTTTTTCAAGCCCGATAGAAATTTAAATTGTAAAAAATAACACAAAAAATTTAATTTTAATAAAAAAATTTCCATTATTTGTTTCAGTATACTCTGGCAAATCATCATGAATAGACTCACGCTTGAACAACGCTGCCAAATTATCCAAATTTACTTTGAAACTCAGTTAGAAACTGACCCGTTGTTTTATCGCCAAATTGTGTACAGCGATGAGGCTCATTTTTGGCTTAACGGGTTTGTTAGTAAGCAAAATTGCCGTCTATGGAGGGAGACCAATCCACAAGAGACCCTCCAGACTCCATTACATCCAGAAAAATGCACCGTTCGGTGCGGCTTACACGCTGGTGGCATCATCGGACCTTATTTCTTTAAAAATGAGGCCGGAGCTCGCGTTACGGTCAATGGAGATCGTTACCGCACCATTATCAATGATTTTCTGTTTGAAAGTATGGATGACATTGATCCAGATGAGGTGTGGTTTGGCGATCGCAACCATCGACTTATTGAAATCAAAATTTGGCGATAAGTTGATTTCGAGAAATGGACCTGTCCTGTGGGGCTAGGTGAAGGCACTGGTTTATGCTGATAAACCAGCAACAATTGATGCCTTGGAGGCCAGCAGTGCTCGAAAAAGTGGCCAAAAATTGGACGTCCAGAATGCGCTTCGTCAAGCACAGCCGCGGTGCGGTGCCCATATGCCCGAAATCATTTTCAAATGTTAATGCCACGTATTGATCTTTCCAATAAAAAAAAAACTTTATTAAAATTTAATTTTTTGTGCTATTTTTTTACAATTTGAAGTTCTATCGGGCTTGAAAAAACACCCTTATATATGAGTTAAAACTACAGATAAATATAGTCATCAACACTGATATTTTGGTGGCCAGTTTGGAAGTGAATTTTGTAACCGATTGCACAACTTTAAACTGAAAATAGAAGCTAGATATCTTGAGATATAAAAAGAATCATAACAATAGTGGTTTCTTAATTAAAGAATTTTTTTGAGCAATTTCTAAAAAAGTGCAATAATGTGCTATTTTTTTTGGTTCACAAGAAAAAAGGCACTTTAACTAATTTTACTTTAAAATCAGTTTTTTTTTTAAATTTATTTTACTTTATTTATGAACTACTAGCAATGGGTACAACCCCCTTTGTTCCTAATAACTTGAAATATACGGGTTTTCATTGAAAAAAAAAACAGAATTTATGTAATCCAACGAAATTTGATTCCAAGCATCCTTAATGGCCTGAATTAGTGACTGCTTGTCATCAAATTGTCTACCTCCTTCATAGACCTTACGAGATAACCAACCCCAGACATTTTCGATAATGTCAGATCTGATGAATAGGGTGGCCAGTCAATAATATTAACATTTTGCTGGCAATGAACTCCTTTACTACTTTGGCGTTGTCTATCGGGGCATTATCGTGTTGCATATCCAAGATATGGGACCAAATAGTTGACTGAACTTCGGAAAAGCCGATTCCAATAACGGTTTATAGCTTGCACCAATCATTTTTGCACTTTGAAATTCCAGATCGATGGTGCCATAGTACGTAATAACACCCCAAACCATAACGCCGCCCTCTCGGCTGTGATGTCGATTCAAAAAACGCGTTTCTTTGCGCAGATCATGGAAATAGTAGTAGTAGCCATCAGGCCCATCCAAATTAAACTACTTCTCATCCGTAAATACAACGGTTCTCGACTCATTTACATGACCTCGTGGCTGCATATCCCATACCATGTAGTCTCTTGCGAATTGAAGCCGCTTTTCCTTACGAGGAGCATTAAGTGGCGGCTTTTTTTTAATTTCAGGTATTTAAGATACTCACAGCTCTTAATTACTCTGCGTACTGATGACTAGCTCGCTTCCACTCCAGGTAGAGCTCTTATTTTTTACAAGGATAAGGCAGAATTAGAAGCAATTCTGATGATGTTTCTTTTCTCACACGTAGATAAAGACAATGAAACCCTTCCTTTAAAATTTTTCCCATACCCCTCGGGGTCCTTGATGTAATTGTCGACAACTGTTGGGCTCCGTCCAATTTTTTTAGCTATTGCGCGATTAGGATATCCTTTAGAACGGTAAACATCGTTTTTAGTTTTTTCCGATAGATTTAAAATTTTTTGTTTTGCCATTTTGACTCGTAAAATTATTAAGACATCATGATTTTTGTTATATCTCAAGATGTCTAGCTTCTATTTTCATTTTAAAAGTCTGCAATCGATTACAAATTGCTAAAGATACAGGCTGCTGAATATGGAATTGTTAGTGCCTTTAAATAAGTGCACCGGAGTGTATGTACTCTATTGTAAACTTCTACCACGAATTTATTGCAAATTGACATTAATACTATGGTTACATATCGGGTTTAAAATTTAAAATTTAAATTTAAAAAAAAACAAGTAAAATTGTTAAATTCGGCTGTGCCGAATCTTTGATACCCTCCACCTTAGTGTTAACCAGCAAAATATTAAATTTTAAAAAGGACCTTTTTTTAGGAAAGTGTCCTTTTTAAAAAAAATAAAAATAAGTTACTTGTTCACAAATGCAATTACTTGTTCACAAATGCAGGATGCCCACAAATGCTCACAATGCTCACAAACGCATTGCTCCCAATGCTCAAATGCTCACATTGAAAATGAACTTAAGAAACTGTACTTTGAAATGTACTTTGAAATGCACTTTGAAATGTACTTAATGTACTTAATGTACTTTGAAATGTACTTTGAAATGTACTTAAGAAATGTACTTAAGAAATGTACTTAAGAAATGTACTTAAGAAGAAATGTACTTAAGAAATGTACTTAAGAATTGTACTTAATGAAATGTACTTAAGAAATGAACTTTGAAATTTACTTAATGTACTTTGAAATGTACTTTGAAATGTACTTTGAAATGCACTTTCTTTTAAGAAAATTTACTTTTTTAAAAAAAATAAAAATAAGTTACTTGTTCACAAGTAAAATAAAAAAGCATTTTTTAAAAATAAAAAAGCATTTTTTGAAGAACTGTTAAAAAAAAAAACAAGCTGGGACGAGAACTGAACCAACAACCCTCAGACTCCAACGCGCAACCATTTACCGATCAGACCACAGCGACCTTATAAAGTGTGACAAAATTCATACAAATGTATGAACACATGAAAGTACATCTAAACATTCTAAAGTACTTACCTATTATTATAAAGAACAACAAAGATTTTCAAGATGGAAATTCACCACACGGCAAAAGGAGTAGTTTAGTATAAAACTACAAAAACTAATGTGAAAATTTTATGAGTTTTTTTACGTTTCCAATCATAAAATTTTTTCCAATGGACCAACTTCGCTGATTTTCAATACCAAACTGCTCAGGAATACGTGGAACATTCTGGCCAAAAACCAAACCGCGTTATCGCCGATTGAAGTCGTGGGAATGTTTTCATCAGACGGACAGACGGACATGGCTATATCGACTACGGTTGTTATAAGGATCAAGAATATATTTACTTTATGGGGTCGCAAAGCCTTATTTGTATATGTTACAATTAGAATGACAAACTGATATATACCCTCTATCACTTACAGTGGAGGGTATAAAAATCAATGAGTGTTCGAACTCACGGATGATGTGTTAACACCTTTTTGCTACACGGTACCTGTTCGATTTCTATTTACACATTAGTAAATGTTACATTGGAAAATAAAAAACACACAACATCACACATACTTTGTACGAAGTAGGTGACGTATTAGTGTGTCACCATAATGTCGACTGCGCAAGCCCATGGGCTTGCAAATGAAATTTTGCGTGGCTATGATTTATATCTCCGTTCAACAACAGCAACAGACACATGTACATACATACATTATTATGTTAATACATACTCTATAGACACAATTTCGTTTGCCTCACCACTGCCACACCACTCTTTCATTGCTCTATTGCTCGCTCATTTTTGTTTAACACGTCATTATTCTCTTTCGCAGTCGCAGAAAATCTGGTGTTAGCAGCAGCATAAAATCTGACTTTGACAGATTGAGTCCCTATACGCCGCTATAGATGTTAACACATCAAAAATCTTAAATATTACTGGAGAAAAATAAACATTTTATCAATTATAACCATAACCACACCCGGTGCAGAAGAAATGATGGCATGATATAAAACTGAAAATGGTCAAAATTCTGATAAGAATATGGTAACACAACAAAGATTATTTGCTACCTGTCGACACAGTCATTTGTTTGTGCCTCCTCGCAAAGAAGAGTAAGTGCCAGCACAAGAATTCCGCTGTTTAGCTAATGACCCTTCGTTTGGGTGGCATCACCACAACGGTCCCATCCGTCCATATTTAACTAACGGTTGTTGTTTACCGAACCAAACCCAAACAAAAACTTTTTATTAGTCGGCCAAATTCAAAAAGTTTACCAGGAAACCAGATACGCTGTCTCTTTAACATTAAATATGAATTTGAAGTTCATACAAACAATTCTGCACATTTTAAAAATTTGATATTTTTAATATATTTATTTTTAAATAAAATGGAAAGCACGAGAAAAACCAGGTATTACATCAATCACGCTTTATTTGATATATGTAGATGACATTTCAACAGCTGCAAAAAGCAGCAACAGCATAATATCACTAACATTTCACAATTTACTACCAATGTGATGATGACAACAATATTATTATGTTCTCAGCAGTTTGAAATGTTAAGCAAATGATTAATGGTCCACATTAAATAATTCAAAATTAAGAAACAATTTTGTTCAAAGGTGTTTTTTTTTAATTAAAAAACAAAAGTGACACATATAGCACATGAAACATGTGAATAGGCGTAAAGTTTGGTTTGGTGTTTTGTTTTCGGTCAAACCGACCACTTGATGTACAGAAATTTACGAAAAATGTCACGCTCATATTTATCTTGCGAAATGTATTTTCGCAATTTTATATGAAAACGGTAGAATTTAGTAAAACTTTGATAATCTGCAGTTTCCTGTAATCAAACCACTTGAGTCAATCCGTCAATACGAAGACCTACTCTTTAGTTGAAATCTAGCCTTCGCCCCTCAGATGCCATGTAGCAAAAACAAACCAAGCAGATAATGGGTTTGTTTTATTTTGTGCGCATATAAAGAAGCTATATATGACAAAAATATGACACACTTCGCTTACGTTCAAATAAAAGTACATTGGGATGTAATGATGAGAAAACTGCAACATGGCAATGCTGCGACAAGCTAAACTTTTTATAGTTCGTGGCTAAAAGTACATAACAAATATACTAATTTAGTTGTTAAACTAAAGACGTTTAAAATAACACCCCAACAGCCGAATACACACGCTGTAAGATAACGGCCTCTCTAAAATATTCTCCCAAACCTATTCTGCAGGAACCATGCATATGTTTGGAACACACTTCAAACATTCATATGTTTGCAAGTCCCAAACTCAAAAAAATAAAAAAAAAATGGTGTCCCATAACATCCCATGAAGGGATTGAGGACACCTTCTAACAATCAGTGAGATGTACGCTTTCTAGTTTTTACCTCAATGATTGGGACTTACAGTTTTACACCGGTTCCGAACGGTATTTTGAGAAGCTTTTTCATGGCTAAGTACTCGATAGTGTCGCCATCACTAAGCGAGGTGAGAGTCGTCGAAAGAAATTTAAGGTGGTCTGAGCAGGGATCGAACCCTCGTTCTCATGTACAAGAGCCGCGCATACTAACCATTGCACCACCGACGGGACAAAAACTCACTAGTATTTAAATGTAAACATTAGCATGTTTACTGGCAAACGTGTATGCCTTACGTGAAAGCATATGCGTTCTTCATCCCAAACATCCATATACTTACGTGGAAGCACTCGCCTGTATCCCCCAAACCTATGTATATATACTCACGTGGAAACCTATGCGTATTTCCTCCCAAACATAATAATATTTAGAAACGAATTATTCTTTGATTTCAATATAAAGGGTTTTTCAACAGAGACGCTACAAAAGTAAATCGATAGGGACAGCAATCGACGCCATATTTTTTCCCGCTCTTTTGACATTTCTCTTCAGTAAGGTTTGCAATTTCATCATGGAAAGATATACGAGCCAACAACGAGTCGAAATTATTAAAATTTACTACCGAAATTTAGAGTCAGTGGCCTCAACTTTCAGAGCGCTACGTCCAATTTATTGTCGACAAAATCGTCCTACCTGATCAACAATTGAGCGTCTAGTGGAAAAATTTGAATCCACAGGCACAGTACAAAATGTTCCCGTGCCAGTGAGACAAAGAAGTGCCCGTATTGTCGAGAATATTGCTGCCGCAGAGGCTTCAGTTCAAGAAAGCCCAAATGTGTCTCTCACACGTCGTTCTCAAGCTTTGGGCATCTCTGTGACGTCGTTGTGGCGAATTTTGCGAAAAGATCTTGGCCTACATCATTACAAGATCAAATTGACGCAAGAACTGAAGCCGTTTGACAACCATACGCGTCGTATGTTCGTGAATTGGGCTGAGCAACAACTGGAAAATGATTCGGACTTTCATCGGAAAATCATCTTCAGCGATGAGGCTCATTTCTGGCTGAATGGCTTCGTCAATAAGCAAAATATGCGTTATTGGTCAGACAGCAATATACACGTAATCCATGAGTCATCATTGCATCCCGAAAAAATTACGGTTTGGTGCGGCTTATGGGCCGGCGGCGTCATTGGGCCGTACTTCTTCCGTGATGATCAAGACCGGCACATTACTGTGAATGCGAATCGCTACCGTTCAATGATAACCGAATATTTTTGGCCCCAATTGGATAATATGGACTTGCAGGACATGTGGTTCCAACAGGACGGCGCCACAAGCCACACAGCGAATGCCACAATCAATTTATTGGAAACCAAGTTTGGTGAACGTGTTATCTCCGAAATGGCCCAGTCGATTGGCCGCCTCGGTCGTGCGATTTGACGCCGTTAGATTATATCCTGTGGGGCTACGTTAAGCCTATGGTCTATGCCAACAAGCCAGCGACGGTTGATGAACTTCGTAAGAATATCGAACGTGAAATTGCAGCAGTATCGGCCGATTTATGCTTGATAACCGTTGAAAATTGGGTTCAGCATCTGGACTTCTGCAAGCGTGCCCGTGGTGGCCATGCAAAAGAAATCGAGTTCCATACATAATGGCATCGAACGTACTTTCACAGGAATAAAGAATTTCATTGGTATCTAAAACCGGTTTTGTTTTATCTAAAAAAAACATTTGTAGCGCTCTTATTGAAAAACCCGTTATATGTTTTACTTATTGTAATTAATTTTATCAATATAAATCCACATTTATAAATAATTAATACAAAAAATTAAAATATTTAAAACGCCCCTTTTTACGTTTACTTGCATTGAATGCGTATTTTGTTTTTTTTTCATGAAATGGGATTCTGCTGTTCTTGAAATTTCTTAAAATAAGTTTATCATTTTACAAAAAGAATCTTTCTTAAAGATGAATTTAAATTACAGTATTTTTCAACAGGCGCCGTAGGCGTGTGGGAACTAACTAGTACATAATATATAGCGAAAGGAACTTCGTTCCAACCGGGTGTCCCCTGACACCTCATGTAATTTTTTTTTAATATGTTTCACAAATAGTCCGCCGTTCCGATTTTCACAGTAAAGGCTCGGGCAGATAAAGGGCTTCGCGTTGTTATCCTTTCCAGTTTCTTTCCCCAAAATCGTTTTCCACTTTGGTATCACACAAAAACCAAAGCATCATCACAAACCATTTAACCTCCCGAGGCTTTGTTTATTCTTTTTTACTGATCAAGCGCTTTTAATGTCGTCTGTCCGATGAACCATTGCTGGCTGAATACATGACACTAAAACTCAATACATCAACCAAAATAAGAAACAGTGACTTCATCTGCAATTTGCACGAACATTCAGGAATATTTACGAATCACTGACTGAGAGAATATTGCAAAAATGCAGATACACACAAGATAGACTCTATCGTCGTCCCTCTTTTATTCTCTTGCTCTCGAGGGAGCAAACACAGCTGTACTAATATATTATATTAATCATTGTGTCTCAAACATGTTATATTGAATAGCAAGCACAATGTGTTTGAAAACAAGTATATTATGTTTGTGACACTTTATATTTTCATCCAAACAACAACAAAATACACATTTTTCAGCGCTTAAGGTCACAGACCCAAACCACTTTAGTTATCACAAATATGTATTTCAGCCAACGTAGCTCTGTTAGTCCATATTAAAAACAATGCTAACATATACATTTTTATTAAAGTTAGTTAAAAATTAAAATCACACAGTGATCGGAAAAATGCAAAACAAAATCAAGTCAGGAAAAAAATCACAGATAATAATTTTCTACCTACATGACTCCAATTCCAGTAATTATCATCATCTCCGTACATATGTCTGTATGTTCATTCTTCCATTGCCCAAACGATGGTTTCAAAGTGTGCAAACGATAGATCATTGCCTCACCCGCCTTTGAAATTACACTTTTAGGTGTAGGTGTTACACATACAAGATTGTGTCATCTTCCAAACTCTGTGCCTGAGCATTTGTGTTGATTTCAAATACCACAGTGTAATTGTTGCCAAATCAAATTTGATGTTTGTTATCTCTTCGTCATTTATTTCATCATACACCAGCAAAAAATTCTGCTTGCCAACAATCAGTATTGAAAACACCAAAATGATAGGCAGCACTAGTCAATGCGGTGATAGAAGCACTTGTTTTTTGAAAAAAATCCCCACCTAGAAACTCTTGACATTGTCACCAGAAAGCAGTGTTTTCCTGCTTTTTAAGAAGTGATTCAGTTATAGCAGAATATAGTACCTTGAATTTCTGAAGCAAAAACCAGAGTAGAGCCTTCAAAAACACGTCTTGTTTCAAAATTGTAAATAATGTTTGTTGGGAAGTATCACGATTTTAATCATCTTACCAAATCAATCACATTCTCAACTTCGCTCATTCACTTACCCACGCATACACGCATGCACTGCCAGAGTAAGTACAAGGTGGTGCAAAAGTAATCCTCCTATCAGAAAATGCTACAAATTTTGCGATTGGCCCCTAATGTCAGTTCTGTTTTGACATTTGTGTAGTAAACACATGCCAAATACACGTTAATAAAAAATGTTACGCTACACTGCTCCAGAACGCGGAATATTGCTGACTATTTATTTGACCAATAATCAGTCGGTGACTTTGGCACAACGTGAATTTCGTCGCAGATTTCCTGGCCGTCCAACGCCTACTGGTGAAACACTGCGACGTTTAGCCGCTCGCCTCGAAGAGACTAGCACAACACGAGAGGCTGCCAGGCGTGGCAGACCCCGGAGTAGCCGTTCTGCAGATAATATTGCTGCTGTAGCCGAGGATGTCATGGAAGCGACGTCATTGTCATGGAAGCGCCGTGAGCGCTACAGAGCAATGATCAACGAGTTCTTTTTGCCGCAACTTGATGAATTGGGATTGGAAAACATGTGGTTCCAACAGGACGGTGCAACGGCACACACTGCACGTGCCACAACCGATATGCTGAAGGATGCATTTCCCGGGCGCCTAATCTCACGTTTTGGCGATTTGCACTGGCCAGCAAGATCGCCTGATTTGACCGCTCCAGACTTCTCAGCCTCTTGCAGCTCTTAAAGAGGCATCAGCCTCTTGCAGCTCTTAAAGACAATATCCGTCAAGAATGTGAGGACCTATCGCCGGAAGTTTTGGCCAAAGTGATGGAAAATGCCATAAAAAGAGCTCAAATGACAATCAATTGCGGCGGCGGCCATTTACATGACATCATATTCTCGACTTGATGTAAAAAAAATTAAAAGACCAAATAAAAATAATCCACAAGAAGAATCAAAGTTTTCCATATTTTTTTAAATTACAGCCAAAAAACATCGGAAGTTTACTTTTGCGCCACCTTGTACATCACACCCATCGAGATGATGGCAGGATATCCAAAAATGGAAATATGTGTTAGTGTATTTCCGTATATGTATTCGAGAGTGCAATTATTGGTATGTGTACTTCATTTGTAGTATGTGATATTACATTTGAAACATTTTCGTATGTCACTGTGTTCAAATTGATATTTTAACATCATCAGAGTCAATATTGCTACAATTTCAAGTCTCAGTGCCACTCAGTGTCACACATTGGGAGTTTATTTTGTAAGTAAAGAAATAATATTCTATAAAATTTATTATTTCTAAATTAACCTTCAAGTTCTTGAGACGACAAAACATCTCAAATCTGACGCGGGCATGATATTGCATTACATGATATTTTCAGAATCTTAATATAAAGGGTTTTCCAATAAGGTCGCGACAACTTTTTTTTTAAATAAAACGCAAACCATTTGAGATATTTCCAAAACTTTATGATCGACTTGAAATACAATCAAAACATTTATGAATAGAACTCGACTTTGTTCATATGGCCACCGAGGGCATGTAGGCAGCGGTCGATTCGTTGGACAAAATTTTCGATTACTCGGTCACACATTTCGGTCACACAATGTTAGCTCTGAGTTCTTCCAACGTCGTCGGCTTGTTGGCATAGACCAATGACTTGACGTAGCCCCAAATAAAAAAGTCTAGAGGCGTTAAATCGCACGAACGAGGCGGCCAATTGACTGGTCCATTTCTTGAGATAACACTCTCACCCAACTAACTCACTCTTCAATAAATCGATTGTAACGTGTGCTGGGTAGCTTGTGGCACCGTCCTGTTGAAACCACATATCGTCCAAGTCCATGTTTTCCAATTCGGGCCAAAAATAATCGGTAATCATGGCGCGATAACGATCGCCATTAATAGTAACGTGACGATTCTTATTGTCGATGGAAAAACATGGCCCAATGAAGCCGCCGACATGGAAATCGCACCAAACAGTTATTTTTTGTGGATGAAGTGGTGACTCACGAAGCACATGGGGTTTTTCACCAAACCAATAACGCATATTTTGCTTATTGACGAACCCATTGAGCCAAAAATGAGTCTCGTCACTGAACATGGTTTTGCGATGAAACTCATATTCTGGGCGCATCTTCTCTAGAGCCCAATCGGAGAACGTACGTCGCGTCAAATGGTCCATCAGCTTCAATTCTTGAGTCAGCTTGATCTTGTATGGGTGTAAACCAAGATATTTACACAAAATTCGCCATAAAGTGGTCTTGGCGTTGCCCAGTTCTTGATAACGCCGCGGAATCGACTGATTTGGATCGTTTGCTACGGACGCCTGAACGGCAGCGATATTTTTGTCACTTCGACCAACCCGTTGTCTCACTGGCACGGCAGCATAACGCAATGAATATGTAGACTCAATTTTTTGCGCTAAACTTGTTATTGCTTGACTAGTAGGGCGAGAATAACGACCGAAAATTAGAGTTAACGCTCTTAAAGTTGCGGTCACCGACTCCGAATTTCGGTAGTATATTTTTATAATTTTCATGCATTGTTCGTTCTTGTTCTTTACCTTGATGAAAATGTTTAGCTTACTGAAAAAAAGGAAAGTAACAGTTAGATGATCAGTGAAATAGTGCATTCACAAATTAAATTCAAAGTTTTCAAGTAGCTATTGGAAAACCCCATTACATGCAGTCTCATATGTGTTGTCATCAGGGTTCGTATTTCATGGGTAATGAGTTACCCTGGGTTACCCACGGTAAGCCATTATTATTGCCGTGGGGAATGGGTAGCGATCGTTTACCCATTACCCACAGGGTATGGGGAAAATTATTAGCTACCCACGAAATGGGGAATTACTCATCACGATTACTCATTACCCTCAGGGAAATGCGGAAAATAATGGGTAGCTGCCCACGAAATGGGGAGTTACTCATCACGATTACTCATTACCCTCCGTTAAATGTGGAAAATAATGGGTAGCTACCCACGACGATGGGTAATGGGTTACCCAGGGTAACCCATCCCCATTTTTGACCAAAAATATCAAAAAATTAGGAAAAATCTCTATATCTCGGAAACGGAGCGTCCAATCGAAAAAATAACCAATTTTTGCGGGTTTTTGAGGGGTTTTCATAAAGTGTTCAAATTCATAAGGAAGAATTTTTTTACAAAAATCTACAAAATAAGAAACTCGCTAAAATAAGAAGGTTGCTATAAATCGAAAAAAAAGTGATGCAGTATTGGAGACACCAATTGGTTAAAGCCTCCCATAGAGGTAAAATTTTTATTATTTTTTCGATTGGACGCACCGTTTTCGAGTTATATACACTTTCTTATATTAGCGATTTTCTTATTTTGGCGATTTTTCGAAATAAAATTCTTCCATACGAATTGGTACACTTTATGAAACCCTCTTAGAAACCTGCAAAAATTGGTTATTTTTCGATTGGACGCTCCGTTTCCGAGACATAGAGATTTTTCCTAATTGTTTGATATTTTCGATCCAAAATGGGGATCGTCGTGGTAATGGGTAATGGGTAATCGTGATAAGTAATTCCCCATTTCGTGGGTAGCTACCCATTATTTTCCCCCATTGCCCTGAGGCTAATGGGTAATCGTGATGGGTAATTCCTCATTTTCGTGGGTAGCTACCCATTATTTTCCCCATACCCTGTGGGTAATGGCTAAACGTTCGTTACACATTCCCCACGACGATGTGTATGGGTGACACATGGGGGGGGGGATAAATACGAACTCTGGTTGTCATCAAAAATGAAAGTTGTTTGGATATCAGGATTTTTTTACAAACTAGAGTAGAAACTCCAAGACATCATTCCAAAGAGCAGACGGCTAAAAGCTCATACTGAGTTTTCTTAAATTACAGCTATGTTCCTTTCAACTTCATTCAAATTCGATAAAGGAATCAAGCATAGCTGAGTCGTGGCACCAATATTTTTTAAAACACCCCCACTGTGCGACTTGGTTTGTCATTTAGGAGGGGAAAGAAATGTACGAATGATTTCTTCCATATGTCAATGCAGACTTGAATTGATTCCTCAGACCACGTAACCTCTTGTATCAGGCTTACTCCTTTTTAAGATGTTGGCTTTATTGAAGTGCAATTGAAAGCGTGAGCATGATGCAGCAATACCAACCACAGATATCAATTGAAAAGTGGCAAACATTTTTGCCAATAACAATTTCAGTTGTTTTTTTCTCTCCTATCTATTACGAAAATCATTATTATAAAATTAATAACTGATTTGTTGAAATTTCAAAAGAATAGATGGGAAATGAAAAAAATGTGACGAGAGAAGAAACTATTAAAGCACTATTACAGCAAACAGTGGCAACAACTTTTTCTATGGTCAATTGTGTAATAATATTTATTTATATAACTAACACGAACATTTAAATACAATGTTGGTCATCATCATTCTCGTAATTTGATTGATTTTTTCGGACTGAACGGATATAAATATTACTGAAAGTTTGTATAGAGCTTTGTTTGAATTGCAGTACAAATGCGTACATGTCGTCGGGTTAATGCTATTTTGGTCCATACACCATTTTTTATGATTGGAGAAGGACGCACTTAAAGTTTGAGAATATTTTACTCAAAACTGAACCGAAAAAGTTTCTTATTTTTGTTAACTTATCTGTTGTACATATTTCGAAGATGATTCATATTAGTTTTTAGACCACTACTTTTCAGAATTAGAGATTAATCGCGAATTTTGTAAGAGTAGACAGTTGCAGTTTTGATCCATATCTAAATTTTTTTAAATTTTTTTTTACAATTTTGTACCACATGGACCCTAATGTGGACCAAAACAGCATTATTTTTTTTTTTTTTAAGTTTATGGCCCATATACATTATATTTTGGAAAGGTGAATGAAAAAAATTCAGATTTTTTTTTAAATTTATTAAAATCAATTTAAAAACTATGTTTGTTATACAATTTTTTAGTTTACCAACTTTTGCATGTAGGTACGATGCCGATCTGGGGTAAATGGAATTAAATCATTTATATCATTTATTTTTCAATTGGAAGTGAATGTCTCTTCAGAGACGGAACAGTGTGAGAACAAAAATCATTTTTTTCGTTCCTAAATTAATTTTTCTTGGACGTTTTAATAGACTACAATTTTTAAACGAATTATTTGAAATGAAGTTTTATTCTTTATGGAAAAATGTAACCCATGTTCTTAAAATAATGTCTTTACTTTAGCGAAAGTCACATTAGAGTAGTCCTATCTTCCTGCAGGGATTAAAAAGCATTTAAAATCACTTGGCTGCATTTCAATTATGCTTAGCTTGGTCTTTCGCTGAGACCACTTTTCTAAAAGTTCAGTTAAGTGCACCGGGCTGTATATTTCTATATCCTTTAAATACCTTTCTATAAAGGAGTGCACGCAATCGATTTCTTGTACATTAGAGTGGCCTGGCTCCGAAAATTTCTGAATATCATGCAATATTCTTGGATGAGTTGAAAGAAAATATTTTATTGCGGTACTGTTGATTGGGTTTCGATTTTGCTGCACGCAAGAATCACTCCATAATGTGATACGATTTATCGGTGGAGAGTCGCTGCTCAATTTTGAAAGTATTGTCTCATCCTTTTGTTTACATTTCTCTTCCAAAGCTTTTATTCTTTAGGTTTCTGCCTTTTTCTTGTAGGTTTTGGTGATGATGTGGGGGAAGAATTCGAGATTGATGCACCGCTAAGTCGTTCAGTCTCAATATCAATATTTACTGCTAAGGAGGTGGTAGCTATCATTGACAAAAGGCTGATAGTGTGGGTCAAGAGTAGAATCATTCGATGAAAAATCGGATTTAGTCTCTAACTCCATGGAAAATGGTTTTGTACACTTAACCTATAAACGTTAATTTAGACCACATTTATACCAAATTTATACCAAACACAAAAAAAATCGTACCTTTTCACAGATTTTCTCGACATCGCGTAATATCAAACAATCTAAGTTTTTGCTTAAGTAATTTAAGCAATAGAAACTAAAATATTATATATAACGTTACATTTCCGTGGAAATTATCGTGGAACCAATAGAACTTTCTTTTGAAATACACGCGAACTCACTTCAAAAACTCGGATACGACTGAAGTTGGTTTACTTCTATTTTTCAGAGACACACGTACGGAATACAATGCCCACTGAACAATCTCTGACATTTCCTAACGTTCTTTACAACAATTTTCAAACTGTAATCTTATTCAATGGCTATAAAACGGTTACATTCAGGGTTGCTGCGGAAACTGGTTGCTCTAAATTACAATAAAATTTAATTAATATTCTAACTTTACGACACTAGGGAAAAGTCGGGTATGAAAGACTATTTGGCCAGCTTTTTGCAAGATCCGGGATTTGAACCCATGACCCCCACGCCTACAGGCGAGCTCGGTACCAACTTTCTCGATTGCATATTATTATTTATCTTGCATTACACACATGTTCGCATAAATAAATTATATATAATGTTTCTCAAATGATCAAATGTGCAAATGGACCACAATTGAATTCCTTTTTTCGTTGCAAAAAAATTATGGTATATTTGGTCCATACGCCATAAGACTGGAAATGGCCCAAAAAATGCAAAATATATTGCATAAAGTTGATATGGATCAAATTTGACACTCAATATCTCGAAAACTAAGGAAGATAGATAAAAACTGATTGAAGATTCGGAAAGAGCGTTTTCAGAAACCAAGACGTACGTTTCTAACTCAAAAAATCCGAAAATGGCGTATGGACCCAAATAGCATTAAGCCGACGATATGTCTATTACTTTTGGATTGTTTGATGTAATTGTTGCTAACATTGTATGCAACATTTATTTCCACAGGAACAAACTGTTCTTTTGTTGCTAAACACAGACATTGATGTAAAGATAAATATTGCTTATTTTGTATTTATGCTCTATTGCTACTCCAGGTCTACACAGATATTATACTATTGCCGATAAAAATGTAGCTGTATAAAAAATACTCGTATGTTGCTGAAAATTTATTTTATACATTGATATTGAACACAATTATTTTAACTCTATTTCAAATTATTATTTTTCTACCGTTTAATGCACATCTTGATAAGAATAAATCTATGCAACATTTGTTGTTCCTGGTCAACACTGTGGAAAGCAAACGTTTCTGTTTCAAAAAGTCGTAAATTCTACACTTGTTCTATTTAATAGCAACTGCATTTATGTGACTGAATACTACGAGCAACGTTTTTGTATTTATCATCTGCTTAGACAAAGTATTGCTCCTTCGCACAAATGGTATTATATGTTATAGTCTCAAATTTTGCAGAAATGGTTCGATTTTCCATTCTTGCTGTATACTAACAGTATAAAACATTTGCCGCCTCAGATCCACAGTTCTTATGTTGGTGAAAGCAGACATTGCTGTACCTTAGTATATATAATTTTTCAACTAAATGCGACATTTGTTGCTACTAGCCATAAATGTTGCTGTGAACAAAACGTTTCTTACAATCCTGACATATGCTTTTATGTAGATATACACAAATGCTGCTGTACAGATATTGTCGTGTATGAAACGTCTTCTTTACCAGCACCGAAATTCTGTTACTTTTAGCGCTAAAAATCGGCAAAATTTAAATTTTATGAATTGAAATTATATAAATATGAATGTTATAAAAAAAGTTACAGAATTCCGGAGCTGGTCTAAACAGTTGTTGTAGTTAAACGCGAATTTGTTTGTTGCTCCTTGTCTTAGATACTGCTTTAAACCGAATAACTGTGTGTGATTTTTGCACTTTAAAAATCTCAATTGAGTGAAACATAGCGAACCTGCATAATTTTGATACGCTGAATCTAATGGCATTTCCCGTTTTTCTCCACCACGTCAAAATTTCGAGATATTTCACCCCAAAGTTTGCTGGGATGTCAACATATGTAATATTTTTGAGACTGAATTAGAGGCAGAACGCTTCAAAATTGAAGTTTGACTTCTGAGTAAGAAATGTAGAGGACCTTAAGAAGAATACCAACTTCAAGTTTGTACCCCCTCTCCTCCCCCCTTACCCCTAATAACTCGATAAAAACATTATTATTAGAAACATAAACGATAAACAACATGTTGCTAATGCGAACTATGTGCAACATATCCTTACTACAAGTCACACAGGTCAAATGTTGCTAGATAACACTGTGTGTATATTAGTGTAATTACAAAAAAAAAAATTTATGAAACCACTTGCAATCGAGGAAGTTTTTTGTGTAATGTAAGTATATTAATTGCATTTTTGTTTTTTTTTTTTAAAAAAAGTGAAAAATTAATTTTCTTCAAAAAAAATTACATGCTGTTTTTGGTTTATTCAAAAGATTAATAGTAAACAAATTAATAATATAAAGCAGTTAGTAATAAGTACAGAATGTACAAAAAAATGTTTAAAAATTATTTTTTCCTATGAACTTTAGATTTAGATTTTCGAGTTCGCATGTAGTCCCTCCATCAGTTTTACAGCACGTTCAGCATTTTGGTTAGATCTGGGAATGTCAATTAAAGACTCCTCCACCGACCAGCTCGTCTTCAAACACTTAATTGCCTTCTTGCATTTTGTCTTGGTGAGTGAGGTTAACAGTTCATTGAAGGACGCTTCGTTGTAGTGTTGCGACTTGAACCAAGCATTTGCCCATTCATAGCAGATGAAGTCGCATGCTGTACCGAGGATGCGGCGCCACTTTGGCATCAGAAACAAGTAAAAGTGTTAAATTCGGCTATGCCGAATCTTTGATACCCTCCACCTTAGTGTTAACCAGCAAAATATTAAATTTTAAAAAGGACCTTTTTTAAGAAAATGTACTTTTTTAAAAAAAATTAAAATAAGCTTAAAAATAAAAAAGCATTTTTTGAAGAACTGTTAAAAAAAAAAAAAACAAGCTGGGTCGAGAGTTGAACCAACAACCCTCAGACTCCAACGCGCAACCCTTTACCCATCAGGCCACAGCGACCTTAGACGAAATGTGACAAAATTCATATAAATGTATGAACACATGAAAGTACATCTAAACATTCTAAAGTACTTACCTATTATAAAGAACAACAAAGATTTTCAACATGGAAATTCACCACACGGCAAAAGGAGTAGTTTAGTATAAAACTACAAAAATTAATGTGATAATTGTATGAGTTTTTTACGTTTCCAATCATAAAATTTTTTTCAATGGACCAATTTCGCTGATTTTCAATACCAAACTGCTCAGGAATACTTGGAACATTCTGGCCAACAACCAAACCGCGTTATCGCCGATTGAAGTCGTGAGAATGTTTTCAACAGACGGACAGACGGACATGGCTATATCGACTCCGGTTGTTATAAGGATCAAGAATATATTTACTATACGGGGTCGCAAAGCCTTATTTCTATATGTTACAATCAGAATGACAAACTGATATATGCCCTCTATCACTTACAGTGGAGGGTATAAAAATGATATAACAGCATATATGTATGTTCCATCTTGCCTGGTGTAAGTTTGGGAGTTTCTTCCAGCTGAGTCGGGGCCATCGTGAAGTTGTTTTGTACTGACGATATGCCTGACATAGTTCATATAAGAACTTTAAATCATCTCGCCATCCAGGGTTCTCGTCTGTGTTACCATCATTTGTCGCAACTTGGTGGTAATGAGCCTGAAGAGTGACATAGTTTTCTCTTAATTTGTCAATGAAGGAGAAGTTCAGTTCTGTTTTGCTCGTTAGCTCTTGAATAAGAAAATTCATGACGTGCTTCAGAAGGAGGTCAAGTACATGGTGCTGACAGCCAATGTATTGTGGCTTCTGAAAGCCCTTGCTCAAGACATCATCGTGTATCAGCTTTACAATCCCGTGCAAACGACCAGTATTTACTGCTGTTGTGTCGCAGATTATCATGCGAATAATTTCCCAAGCATCGTATTCATCAATTAGCTGAGGTAGATCCTTGTGAATGGCCGCGGCAGAACCACTCTCACATTTCAGAACACCGAGTTATTTTTCAGCAGAACTACTTGATACTCTTCCCCTTGGACTCTTTTACCATCAAACTGAAGGCAATAGGGGTCTTTGCTTTGAAGTTTTTCAAAAATTTTGGCTTGCATTTGCTGTCCTTCTGAGATTACTCGTTTCCAGACACCCGACTGACTTGGAACCGGCACATCATGACCCTGTTTAGCAATGGTTGCAAGAACGTTATGTGCTTTATGTGTAGAAATGTTGTTTTCCAATACCAGTAAACTCGCTATTGTAGTGTTTGTTCCTTTGTATTTCGGTTTGCATTCAGAAGAAGATGACGTGGAAGAAGAGCTTGGAGACTTGGGTGAAGAATCGGAGGCAGATTCAGAGACAATATCATGTGTGGGTTGCGTTTGAGAAGTACTGGTTTGAGCTCGAGATATTGATAGTCGGATTCGTTTTCTTGGGTGGATTGATTCCAAAGGGACTTGTTTGACCGTTGAATAACCAACCTTACCTCCACTCTCAACTTGACTCTGGTAGAACTCTTTATCTTCCGAGCTTTTCCATTCTCCATTCACGTTGGTGACATCAAATAACTGAGAAAATGTTGCAGTGAATTTGTCAGACGGTTTCTTTTTGTTTTTGTCATTTAGATCAATCAGCCGATTGAGTTTCTTTCTGATGAGTGCGCTGGATAAAAGTGGAAAGACTAGAGTTTCCCTCCAGAGCAATTCTATAGTCTTAATCATATTTTTGATCCGATCCAGTCGTCGTTTCTCGCTGTTGAACAGAAAAGTGAAGTTTCCAAGAATGTGGCGGTTTGTCGGCATCCGTGTGAGATTGGAGAGCTTTTCAACAGATGGAATGCTTGGATCCCTTTTCTGTTTAGAAGAGGAAGGTAAATTCTTCGTCCAAGTAGACCTGTTTGCCTTTACACTATTGCTGGAATTTCTATGAGACATTTTATGGTGGTTTAAAAGAGATTAAATGACTTTGTTGACAAATGGCTACTAGTTAATAATAATTTTGGCAGTGTTTGCATGCCAGTGATCGTCCAGGGTAAAAAAATGAAGACAAAGGAAAATAGCAAAAGAACAATTTCTTGTTGTCTTCAGCTACGATGATGGCGTGAGTGTTACAACAACAATAGCGAAGGCAGTCGCTGAACGCTGAAACAATGATGGGCAATGACGACTGCGACGATTACTTATTGCTTTGGTGCTTTGGTTGTGAAATTTGTTCAAGTGATCGAAGGTGGTTGATTGTTGTTCTCTGTCTATAGGGTGTTTTCAAAGACGATGAGCGATATTTAGACTTGAAGTTTGAATAACTGTTTTGTGACAAACAAATAATATTCATCAAAGGGCAGACAAGAACCAAGAATTAAAGTATGCAAAAAAAATGTTAACCCATTGTGAAGCATCGACTGAACAGACTTCTTCTTAGTAAGACTTCCACTGAAAAGATTAAAAAAAATTAAAAAGGGGGGAACTTTTTAAAAAATTTTTTAAATTTGATGTTACTAATGCCATCTGAATGCAATTATTCCTCGAATTTGAGGGGTTTTATTTTTGTAATGTAAAATAATAAAAATAGTAATCACCCTAGTGTACATTTTTAAGTCATGGAAATATAACCATATACGGACACCACTACGTGATAAAAGACCAAAAAAAAAAGTTCCGTGTCTCCCAGTTTTGCCCAAAGACATGAAGTTTTTTTTATGGGCCCCCAAAGATTTGGGGCCTCGGTGTCATTTTTTGCAAAAAAGTGATAAATTTCTCAGGCTCATATCTTGCAATTCGTTCGAAATTTTGATTTACTCTCTGAGGAAAAGTCGTAGCTCTTGTCATAGAGAATAAAAATTGCCAACATACAAAATCAAAGAAACTTCATCTTCAAGGTCAAAATCGCAAAAAAAAATCAATTTTTTTTACATTTTTCCCCTCGTCATGTCCATAGGTAGCAAACCGTTCAAAATTCAAGGAAACAATCTACTACAAGAAGGTATCTAAGATCTCAATAAACAACTTTCTATAAAATAACAATTTCCTAGGAATGATTCCTAACAATGTTTACTTCAACTTTGAGATACTATGCTATCTCACCGATCGCAGCAGCACAGGCAAAGCAATGAGCTCAGCACACGCAACAAAGGGCGCAGCACACAATATAATTATCTTTCCTAGGAAGTTTATATGTTCTACAAATTTGTTTACCGAGATCTTAGGTACATTTGTGTAGTTGATTGTTTCATTGAATATTGAACCGATTGCTACATATGGAGCTGAACAGGGGAAAAAAGGTAAACAAAATTGAATTTTTAAAAGTTTTTTGCGATTTTGACCTTGAAGATGAAGTTTTTTTGATTGTATATCTTCACAATTTTTATTCTTTATCACAAGAGCTCCCTCCCATTTCTAATGTTGGAATTTTTTAATTTTTTCAAGTACAGGGTGTTTTTTAGTGTTACAAACCCATTGTTTTTTTTTTTTTGAATATATCTTAAACGGTCCAATATTGTTTAATAATATTTCATTACATGAAAGTTTGGTTTATAGCAATTATGTATGAAGTATAATATTTGCTAAATGTCCGCCTATTTTGCACAATATTTATTAGGCTGTCATTGCTCCAATTTCTTCACTAATGTTGTTCTTTACTGCAACAATATTTTGTGCCGTACGCACGCTACGAGTTCGATCAGACCTCACTTTATCTCCCAGTATATACAGAGTTTCAAAATGCTTTACAATACGCTGAATGGTTGATTTGCTCGCTACATTATTTAAAAGAAAAACATTCTGTAAAATTACTCTCGTTTTTATAATTGAACGATTATTTAGATAAAATGTTTCAATAACATTAACACATTGTTGGTGCGTTAGATTGTCATTAAGAAATTGTTATCAACTGCTGTGCACAACTGCAGCCAAACATATTCTGCAGCAACCATGTATATACTTGGATCACAGATTAAACATGCATATGTTTGCAAGTCCCAAACACACTTGTATTTAAATGCAAACACTAGCATGCTTACTGGGAAACATATATGTTTTTACGTGGATACATATGCGTTCTTCATCCCAAACATCCATAATCTTCCGTGGAAGCATTCGCATGTTTCCCCCAAACCTCCATAAACTTACATGGAAACATGTGAGTACTTCCACCTAAGCATACTAATATTTGGAATCGAATTATTCTTTGAATTCAATATATATCTTTTTATTATAATTCATTTTATCTACATAAATAAACATTTATAAATAATTAATACACAAAATTTAAAGATTTAATACGGCTCTTTTACATGTACTTGCATTGAATGCAATATTTGTTTTTTTATGAAATCGGAATCTGCTGCTCTTTTGCTTCTCCTTTCTTTGTTGTCTCTCACGGTTTTGTTTTCAGAAGGTTTCAACTATACATTGGTTATCACTATACGTTGGTACACAAACAATATACTTAGTTCATGCAAGCCAAACGTGTATTAATTACTTGAGTTTTTTTTATTATATTTCACAAATGGTCCGCCGTTCCGATTATCTCAGTGAAGGCTCCACACCAACACCACGAACCTTTTAATCATCGGAGCCTTTGTTTATTCATTTTGCACTGATCAAGTGCTTTTATATCCTCTGTCCGATGAATCATTGACGACTGAATACATGAAACTAAAACGCAATACATCAGCCAAAATAAGAAACACTGACTTCATCTACAATTTACACGCACATTCAGGAATATTTATGAATCACTGACCGAGAGAATAATGAAAAAATAGAGATACGAGGGGGCTAACAAAAGGTCGCTTAATAGAGTCGAAAAAACTAAACAAAAAATATTTTAATTTTATATCTTTATTCTTCATCTCTTTGTATTTTTTCAACGTAATCGCCATTTATTTCGATATATTTTTGAAGTCGATTAATCCACCTGGAAAAACAGTCTTCAAAATCCCCAAATTTGCACCTTCTGTGCTCCATACCATGCTTTGTTGTTTGGTTTTAGGATCGTACTTGTAGAACCAACCAGACTTTTCGTTTTTGAATTTGTCAAGAAAATATTGAGCAAAGCGCACACGTGCCTCTTTTTGGGCTTCAGTTAAAATTCTAGGAACCCATCGTGCAGATTTTTTCAAGCATTCAAGCCCACTTCTTCAGCAATCATTTCCTGGGTCAATCTTGGATCTTTGTCAATTTTAGACTTCACCAGCGCTACACTTATATCGTCAGTCGCAGATTGTGGATAGCCTTTTCGAGGTTCGTCCTCCACAGAAAGATTACCGGTGTGGAATCTCCGGAACAACTTTGAAATAGTCACAAGGGATGGCGCATACACTCCAAACGCTGTTTGGCATTCATTAAATATTTCCACAGGCTTTAGCTTACGCCAAATTATAAAAAGAATAGCAAACCGAATATCTTGCTGCGTTGGCACAGGGATATCCACTGACACTGTTTCACTAATTTTACAGTTTCTTGTGTCTATTTCGACCGATCTTTCCGAAAATTAGAGTGCTATATCGTTAGGTTATAACAAACAGAATGTAGTTTTTGATTTATTAAAAACTTATAATATTACAGCAACTAAGCGAACTTTTGTTAGCCGCCCCGTACATAAATACAAGGATAGACTTTCTCGCGTTGTCCCTCTTTAATTCTCTTGCTCTCGAGAAAGAATAAATAGTGCAACAAACACAGTTGTATTTGTATCACAAACATATATATATATTGGGGTCTCAAACACATATATTATAACATATTAATCATTGCGTCTCAAACATGTAATATGGAATAGTGAACACAATGTGTTTGCACACAAGTATATTATATTTGTGATAAGCTCCAAACATACGTTATATTCGCATCCTAACAACAACAAACAATAGATTTTTCAGCGTGGTGTCGAATGTCAACGAAACAGAAATGGCTGTCAAAAAACATGGGACATAAAAAGCATCCTGTAGAATCAACATTTGTTGACCCTCGTCTCAAGTATTGCTAACTGCAAATGTTCCTATAAGCGGGAAGGTTTTTTTCTGCGCCTTGTTTCAAATACTGCAGTATGTAAATGTAGCCATGCATAAGAAAGTTGGTGCATTAAACTAAAAATTTTGTTCTTTTAAATGATCGCTATTAACAGGAAATCATTTTAAATTGACGCTTTATATATTCAATAATTTAATGTATAATCCATATTTTTTCATGCAGTAAAGATAGTTTATTTACTATTAAGTTGTTTATACATATACTCTCATCCCTACAATGTTATATACTCATAATTCTGGTACTAACTTCGTTCCCACGAAGAACGTTGAGCAACATTGGCTAGCAACATCAGCTTTAAAATTTATAATATACTCTGTTTTTAAGTGTTTCTTTCACACAAAAATTGTTTTTGTTTTGAGCAATTAAGTGGTCGCTGGCAACAACACTGACAGTTTCTTCCTACAATTTTATTGGTCGTTACAGTTTTATTAGGAACATTAAAATGTTGCTCGATACATGTTGCTGTTATTTCGTTCCAGCAACTTAATACGCACCTCACATGAGAAAGATTTCATCGGTTTTTTCGCAGCCATCGAGAAAGATTTCATCGGTTTTTTTGTAGCAATCGTCCATGGAATTTGTAAGTTTTCGCAAAAAAAGTCGATCTGAGTACATAAATACATTGTATGGTCAAGCTGGTACTGTTAATACTTTTATTGGCAATATTACAACCTCATGAGGTGAGACGTCTTATACATTTTAATTAAACAAACAAATTAAACAAATTTCAGCATATTCTTTTAACTGGCTCTATCCTTCGCCTTTTCTCGCCAGTTGGTAACACCAAGGATATGGAGGGATTCTTCTGCCTGGTCTTCCCAGCGGAGTCTTGGTCGTCCTCTTTTCCCGCTTCCATCGGGTACGTTATCAAAAATCTTTCGCGCTGGCTCATCTTCATCCATTCTGATAACATGGCCTAGCCAACGCAATTGGCACACTTTGATTCGTCTAGCTATGTCCACGTCAGAATAGAGATTATATAGCTCTGCGTTCCAGCGACGTCGGTACTCGCCGCTTTCCCTAACAGGACCATATATTTTACGGAGAATTTTTCTCTCGAAAACTCCCAGGTGTTTTTCATCCGCTTGCGATATGACCCAAGTTTCGGAGCCATATGTCAAGACAGGTAAAATGAGAGTCTGATATAGCTGGACTTTTGTCCGTCGAGAGAGGGCTTTGTTCCTAAACTGCTTGCTGAGCCCAAAATAACATATATTTGCAAGCACAATTCTCCTATCTATCTCCAGGCTGACGTTGTTGTCCTTATTCACTGCGGATCCAAGGTAGACAAATTCATCTACCACTTCAAAATTAAATCGGCTGTCAACGTTCAAGTGCGGACCAAGTCGAGAGGTTTCTCTAGTCGTTGACACCAACAATTTTGTCTTGCCCTCATTAACCGCAAGACCCAGCTTCGCTGATTCGTTTCCGATTCTTGAAAATACTGCAGTAACCTCTCGCAAATTTCGCCCAATGATGTCTATGTCGTCAGCATACGCCAGCAACATATGGCTGTTCATGTTAATGGTCTTGTTCGTATTTACCGCAGCCTTTCTCATTATTATCTCCATTAAGATGTTGAAGAGATTGCACGAAAGTTTGTCGCCTTGTCTAAGTCCTCGCTTGGTACAGAATGGTTCAGTGAGGTCTTTCCCCACTTTCACTGCTGATTTGGTGTTGGTCAGCGTCATTCTACAGAGGCGGATCAGTTTTGCCGGAATACCAAGTTCAGACATAGCTTCGTACAGTTTTCCCCGTATGGGGCTATCGAAAGCAGCTTTGTAATCGACAAAAAGGTGGTATGTATCGATTTGCTTTTAGTGGGTCTTTTCCAGGATTTGCCGTAGCGTGTATATTTGGTCAGTTGTGCACTTGCCTGGTCTAAAACCACACTGATAAGGTCCAATCAGGTTTTCAATAATTGGCTTTAGTCTTCCACAGAATACGCTGGACAAGACCTTATACGCGATGGATAAAAGACTGATACCGCGATAGTTGGAACAGACACACGGATCACCCTTTTTGAATACAGGACATTATACACTGTGACTCCAGTCGTTGGGCATAGATTCCCCCTGCCATATACCGCATATCAGTTGATGCATGTGGGCTATCAGTCCTTCGCTACCTGCCTTAAGAAGTTCAGCGGGTAGGCCATCCGCACAAGCGGCTTTATTATTCTTCAGGCGGGAGATCGCCGTTCTAATCTCGTCTTGGTTGGGTGGGGTACAATCTATACTATCTTCCACTATCATTACCTCCTGATCTTCAGTGGAAGTATCTGAGTGGAGTAGTGCTGAAAAGTGGTCTCTCCACATTTTTAGCACACACTGCTTCTCAGTCACCAGATTCCCATTCCCGTCCTTGCAGGAGGGCAGCCAATTATTAGGCCCGTTGGTCGATCTTCTTACCCTCTGGAAAAACTTTCGCGATTCACCATTCATCCTGCACATTTCGGTTCTTTCACTCTCTCTCTGCTCCCACTACCATTTTTTTCGCCTAAATAGTTGGTTTTCCTCTGACTGTTTCGTTGCCATACGTGCAGCGTCTTTTTCATCAGTTGCAATGCAACATTCTTCGTCGTACCATGGCTTATCCTTCTGCGGTTTTTGATAGCCAAGTTCAGTCATTGCAGCGGTTTCCAAAGAATGGGAGATGTGCTTCCACTGTGCATCTGGGTCTTCGGGAGGCGGGGTATTCTGCTCCAGCAGGAGAGAGAGTTTCTGTCGATAGGACATTGATATCACCGGTATTTGTAGCTTGTCAATATCCAGCTTTTCCTGTTTTCGGCTCCATACGTTTTTCGCCCTGCTGAATCTCGTGCGAACTTTCGCAGCCACCAGGTAATGATCCGAGTCGATATTGGCACCTCGAATCACACGTACATCCATTACACTAGAAGAGTGCCTGCCATCTATTATATCCAGGTCGCCTTATGAATGTCATTATGCTGGAATCGTGTGCTACTAACTACCGTGTTCTTTGCAGCGGCGAAGTCTATCAGTCTTATTCCATTATCGGAGGTGGTATCATGTAGACTGTGATTGCCGATGGTTGGTCGAAAAACACTTTCCTTTCCTAATTTGCCATTAAAATCGCCTAGAATAATCTTAATGTCGTGGTCAGGGCAGCGTTCATATACTTCCTCCTTCGTAAAATGATTTTTTGACCTCATTATCTTTATCCTCTGGCGGTGCGTGCACACAAATTAACGAGATGTTGAAATATTTCGCTTTGATGGGAATTGTGGCAACCTTGAAACTAGGTGTGGCAGTCTCTTGCCTACTATAAATCCGCACCCAAATTCGTGCTTACGCTCATGGCAGCTGTAGTAAATATCGGAGTGTTCTTTCTGGTGCAACTATATCCTCTCCATCGCATTTCCTGGATCGCTGTGATGTCAGGTTTATACTATCCGAGGACATCCGCCAGTTGGAAAGTGGCACCCGTCCTGTATAACGCTCGAATATTCCAGGTACATATCCTTAAATCATGGTCCTTATAACATTTGCGAGGGTCGTCAACAGTTGGGGGGTTTCTTTGTTCATTATTTTTTCTGTGTATTTTCATTGCCTATATAACCGTGGCGGGAAGCAAACCCAGCCCACCGTGGTTTTCATTTTACCTACTGCCAGGATGATTATGTTTCAGCCGCCCATTATGGATCAGACGCTTGGTTTCTTCAATTTTGATCCGCCGTTGGCCAGGGGTCAATAGTAAAATAATATCCCATTACAGAACACTAAATAGGGAAACAGAAAGCGTCCGGCTTAGCCAATTAATTGTAATTTGTCTCCCTAAATGTTGCAAAATTGCGTGAACTCCTTTATATTCTTCGTTTTTGTGGTAATAAAGTATAATAAAAAATTACATTTACCACGTGATAAATTCCCTTCCTCTCGCATGATGTCACAGCAATATGACAAAACAAAATTTACCCAATTAACTGAATTGTCTCAATGGAAGTTATTCTTTTGTCTTAAGCGGAAAAAATCCTTTTTATGATGAGACATTTGTTGGAAATTGCTTAATGTAACCACAATTCGTAGGTGCCATAATTGTGACAAATCTTTCCTCTCTCTCTTTTCCCCACAATCCACTTTTCTATTCCAATTCAAGACTCATTCCGACAAATGGCAAAATTAAATACAGCAACAAGACATGCAGCCCATGGGTCTTGAATTACCGTGGAAATGAAAATGTTTCACTTTTGTTAAACAGTAACGAACAGGATACATGAGCATACCAGCAGCAGGAGAAGAGTGCTGGAGGTGTCCTGGCAAATGATAAACGTGACCATAATTTAGTTTCATTTGACAATTCTCCTCGCGACCCATCTGCAGCCTGTCGTGTCTGCGGATATAGACGTTAGGGAAAGGGAATCAGAAGAATTTCTACATCTCCAGCTATAATTCCATTTATATTTAAGTGTTATTTCTTTGACCTTTTTATGTTCTGAGCGTTGCCGTATTTTATGACGTGTTGAGATTTCCATCTGATACTTTAGCGAATTAGTTTTCACTGTTTATTTCCGTTTTCCTCTGCTATTTTTTTTTATCTGCTCTAAACTTGGTTTAAATTAGATTTCATTAGATTTAATTTATCTAGAGGCCATTAGCTTTAACTTGGCATCCTAGAGCACTTGATGTAATTGGTTCGAGGAAACGGAGAGAAACGTGTTAAATATTGCAACAGGCCATGAATACTAAATGAATGAAATGTAATACTCTACCTCGGCCAATCCAAAATGCATACAAGTTTTCATTAAGGATTTGGATTTGCAGTTAGCGGAGGAGAAAGAAGTATTCACATTTGTATGTATATCAATTCTAAACCTTGAAATCAAACTCGATATTATGTTGAGGGGCAAAGAGATAATTTAAATTGTTTAGCATATTGGGGGCCTTTTTAAATCTGAGTTATAGAAAAATAGTTTGTTAAAAAATGTTAATATGCAATATTTTTCTTAAGCCATTTGCTTTGTTAAAAGTCGGATTCCTACCCTTTAGAATAAGGAAAATGCCTTAACAACATAGCCCCTTAAAGTAGTACTTGAAATGTAGATTGTTTAGAACCATTGGTTTGGACAATGTGATGTATACAGTATGTCCTTGCAACGTAGTGTCTTAGAGCAAGTGTTTGCAACATTGTTAATGTTTGGAATATGCTGTCACAAGCATGTTTATGGAAAAATGTTTATCTTACAAAATCGGTGGCATGTCATAACGTCCATGGTCACTTTTTTTGTGTCATAAGGTCCATGGACTTTATGACCATTTGAAAAGTGACATAACATCTTAAGACACTACACTTATGCACATTCTGACACAACCGAAAGTGTCTTAACTTCCATGCATGTTAAGACACTAGCACTTAAGAAGACACTGTTAAATGTATATTTTGGTAACAATTTATTGGAAAATGTGTAAGTTAGCTTCAACAATTTGCCTACAGTAGGGGCAATGTAAGGGCGATTTCTTTTTCTTCGATTTAACTTCGAACTTTTCGAAACAGCCTGAGCAAATTTTAAAATGCTTGCATGGCTGCAGGAGGATAGTCCTGGGGTTCGCAATACAAATTATGCAATTTAAAACTTCTATCCCCTGACTTAGATGGATGTCATTGTCGTCTTCAGAATCTTCTACTTCCGATACATCTTGTCCGCCATCCGCTTCAATTATTTCATTATCTTGAAGGATATTATTCTCTGTGTTAATGATAGCATTAAAGAAATCAGTCAGCGAAATATCCCCTTTACAAAGCCGTTGGCTTAGCTGATCAATTTTATTGTCTTTTTCGCTATACGAGTTACGTTCTAGACCCCAGCTGACGTTTGAGCGAAACTGAGCGAAACTGAGTAAGCAAAGTCCTCATCTCGGATAACTTGGAGAAACTTAAAGAAACGGCCGTGCTTTTGCAGTCTTCTTGACAATTTGGAGTTAAAATCTTCAAAAGCACTCGTGGTTCTAATAGGCTCAAGATATACCGAAAATCCGGAAGGTATAATCTATAACAAAGTAAGGAATATTTGCGTTGCAAAGGCCACAGAAAATGATAAGTAGTCTATAAACAGCAGCAGATTTTTATTTATTAACTTTACTTTAACTTAATTTCATTCAAAAATGTGGTGTGAAATGCAAGATGAAGGAATCGGCACCGTTTTTTTTTTATTACTTCCACTTTTCTACATTCCCTTCACCCATTTCCTCATCTTGTATTTCACATCATATTTTTGAATGAAATGAAGTTAAAGTAAAGATAATAAATAAAAATCCGCTGTTGATTATAGACTACAGGTTATAGGTATAATTATAGATTATACACGATTGCCTTTAATAATTCTTCTCATGGAACATTACCTGCTTCATCCACTGCCTCTCAAAGTATATTACGAAAACGTTAAGGCATTCTCGGTGGTCGGTGGTGCAATGGTTAGTGTGCGCGGCACTTGTACATGAGATCCTGGGTTCGAACCCGGCTCTGACCACCTTCAAATTTTCTTTCGGCGGCGGTCACCTCGCATAGTGACGGCGACACTATCGAGTATCTAGCCATGAAAAAGCTTATCAAAATACCGTTCGGAATCGGTATAAAACTGTAGGTCCCAATCAGTGAGTGAAAACTGGAAAGCGCACAGCTCAGTGATTGTGAGAAGTTCTCCCCAGTCCCTTTATGGGATGTAATGGGAAACTATTCATTTTTTTTAATTCTCGTTGATACCGAAAGAAATCCTCCAAATCGTTCTTCAAATTCAAGAATATTTCCTCTATGTGTTTCGGGCTTACCAACGGCAGGCTCACAAAATTGCGATATCATTTTCTGCAGTCTTCGTTGCTCTTAATAATACTTCCGACTTTGAGTTTTGCGTCGCGCCTGACGATAATGAAACCAGCAGCCCTTTAAGGCGACAGTGGGAAAACAATTTCCAAGGCTTTCCTTAAAGACTCTTCATAATCGGCATGAAGAAAAGCCGAAGCCTCGAATTGGAAAAAAAAATATGTTAATAAATTGGAACAAATGTTCGTAGGCTTCTCTTGTCTTCTTTGTCATTAATTCATAAATGAAAGGAAATGTCTGGAAAGAAAACGAAAATTATATGTGCAGGTAACGTTATAAAAACTTAGGTCAACTTACATGATCCATATAGTAAAAATGGATTATCAGCAATTGTTTTTGACCGCTGCTTGGTACAGTTTTGAATGTGCCGTCTATCAAGTACCGACGGTCAACAGTTTTTTGTTTATTATAGCCGCTATTGATGGAGATATGAAAACGCTATAAGAAAATCACCCTTCAGTGACTGTTTCCCGGCAAAATGGTTTGTCAATATGCTTAAAATTTCCATATTCTGCACAAAACTTAGAATCCTCGAAAATCAATTTTATATATTCGGGAGTATTGGAATTTTTGGTCATCCTGCTATTACGAATCCTATGCAATTGTATTTTCATATTGGGGAGAGGACATCATCTCGGCAAGTTCTCGGTCTTTCCCACATTCTTCGTCAAATATTTCTCGTTCCTTTTTAATGAGGTTTCATTACTGCATCCACTTTTTACTTTGGCCAATATTTTAAACTTCTTCAGCAAATGTTCTGGAGGAGCATGACTATGATGATAGTCGTCACTCAATTGTTCACAAACACCATCGTTTTTCAAAGCTACGGTCACATGGAAATCATCAAAGTAGCATATGTACCGAGTGTGCTCTTTATAAATATGTTTTTGTTTAAATATTTGTTTTGAGTCAGTTAGCACGATAAGTTTGGAATTTCTACGAAATCCTGACATAAATTCATAACTATACTGTACACTTTTTATTTTAAACGTTTTGCTTCCGACACAGGTACAATTTTTCAACACTTGTTATTTTATTCTTCCACTCTCTTTGAAGATCACCTACTGACTAAAAATGCAAGTCCGCTGAATCACTTCTTCTCCACGATCTTCGATGTTCGACCGCAAATAATGGTTGTTAATTCAGTGGGTTTGTGTATTTTGTTAAATCGTGGACTTTATGACTCAAACTGAAGTCATAACGTCCAAAGACTTTATGTCACAATGGTTGTGGACATTATGACGCAAGGTAATAGTTCATAAAGTCCATGGACGCTATGATACTTTTTTTGTGTCATAAGGTCCATGGACTTTATGATCACGGAAGTTATGATATGCCACCTACAAAATCTGATGCCGATTGTATTACAGAACCTACCATTTTTGACATACTAGAAATGATGTTCCTAATGCGCTGCTATAGATGTACCTAGATCTTGTATTTTCTTTGGCACCATTTGAGAAACTACAATTTGTTACTAATACTCGTCACTAAACCAGTAGATTGCTCGTACAACTTGTTGTACCCGTTAGACTATGTTTAACATGCCTTTTAGTGCAACATGTTGCTTTCGGACACTTGCAACCATCTGCTCACACACATTAATATATCTAATTTGTTTCATTTATTTGAAACGTCTATAGAACTACGTTGCTTACAGACCATGATTAAAATTCAATTATTGTTATAAATACTTATTGCTATCATTTTTTACATACATATGTACTTATATGGACATTTATATCATATCAGTTACCTATACTTACTTTTAAACTCATCTTACAAATTTTTGAAAGCATCTATTTGAAAGGACTATTCCATATTTAGCAGCCTGTATCTTTTGCAATTTGTAACCAATTGCAGAAATTTGAAATGGAAATGAAAGGTAGACATCTTGAGATATAAAAAAAAATCATGACAATAGTGGTTTGTTAACTAAAGAATTTTTTTTTAACAATTTATAAAAAAAAGTCCAAAAATGTGCTATTTTTTTGATTCACTTGAATAAAGGCACTTTAACTAATTTTAATGAAAAACAGTTTTTCTTGTATTTTTAATTCATTTTACTTTATTTAAGAACTATTAGTTTGTTTGTTTTTAATAACTTCAAATATAAGGGTTTTCATTGAGAGATATAGAGAAATTTATGTAATCCAACGAAATTTGATACCAAGCATCCTTAATGGCCAGATTTAGTGACTGCTTGTCATCAAACTGTCTACCTCCTTCATAGACCTTACGAGATAACCAACCCCAGACATTTTCGATAATGTTTAGATCTGGCGAATAGGCTGGCCAGTCAAGAATATTAACATTTTGGCTTGCAATGAACTCCTCTACTACTACTCTGGCGTTGTGCATAGCGGCATTATCCTGTTGCAATATCGCTATGGGACCAAATAGTTCACAGAACTTCGGAAAAGCCGATTCCAATAACGTTTTATAGCTTGCACCAGTCATTTTTGCACTTTGAAATTTAGGACGATAGTGCCATAGCACGTAATAGCACCCCACACCATAACACCGCCCTCTCGTCTGTGATGGCGGTTCTTTGCGTAGATCATGGAAATAATAGTAGTAGCCATCTGGCCCATCCAAATTAAACTTCTTCTCATCCGTAAAACGGTTCTCCAGTCATTTACATGACCTCTTGACTGCACATCCCATACCATGTAGTCTCGTGCGAATTGAAGCCGCTTTTCCTTACGAGACGGCATTAAGTGGCGGCTTTTTACTCTACGTACTCTTAATTACTCTGCGTACTGATGACTAGCTCGCTTCCACTCCAGGTAGAGCTCTTATTTTTGACAAGGATAAGGTAGAATTATAAGCAATTCTGATGATTTTTCTTTTCTCATACGTAGATAACGACAATGAAATCCTTCCTTTAAAATTTGTATCATACCCCTCGGGGTCCTTGATGTAATTGTCGACAACTGTTGGACTCCGTTCAATTTTTTTTTAGCTATTGAGCGATTAGAATATCCTTCAGAACGGTAGACATCGATTTTATATTTTTCCGATAGATTTAAAATTTTTTGTTTTGCCATTTTGAATCGTAAAATGACCCTACAAAAAGTCATCGCTTACTTTAAAAATAATAAAAAAAACAGCAGACAGTTGTCCGAGGCCTTCGGCCACGGAGTGTATTTGCAGGCTGTGTCATAGACACGGCGATTAAGTTTAACGTAGAATACGCCATCCGGTAAGACAGAAAACATATATAACAATAAATGATAAATAACATAAGCAAATGAGTTTATTTATTTGATAGTTACTTTTGATAATATACATAAGATTATGGTAGGAAAAATAGGTTAAATATGTTTATAAATTAAAAGAGTAAGGATAAATGATAAATAACAGACGCAAATCAATTTGATTGATATTCTTTATAATTATATATCGATGTTAAATTGAAATTCAAATTTAACATTTGATTTCACTTAAATACATAAGTAAATATACGAAATTTCAATATTTCATCAATCAAAACAACAGCCGAAGGTTTGTGTCCACACTGAAACAGCAGCATAGTTTGTGTTCACGCTACAAACTCAAACACTCAACCAAACACCACACATATGTTTGAGTGTATGTGTTTAAACAATTTTCATTTGAGAAATTAAAATACTAGAAATATATCAACCAATATGAAATGTATATCAAACGAAAGATAACATCTTCATTTACCTACAAAAAAATTTTTAAAAAAAATTATCTCGCCGTTTCCTCTTAATCAATGAAATAAAGATTACAACAATAACAATGTGTCATGACTCCCTATACCGTAAGGTAAGACGTATTCTACGTCAAAAAATTTTCATCATTTCCCTTGCGGGAGTTTTATTCGGTCTGTTTTCCAAACTTACAATTTTCCAAATTTATTCAAAGAAGTCGAGCATAAAAATGTTCCAATGATACCAAGGCTGTCTGTATAGCTATTTCGGATCTTGCCAAGATCTTCATCAGCAGACGTTTTTGGTATGTTTTCGGTAAATTCTTCAAAAATATATACCTAGAAACACTCATCATATTAATGAGAATTCCTTTATATATATGTCTGAGGAATACCAAGCACTCTCATTGGAACACTTTAACGCACAACTCTTTTCTATCATGTCGAAAAACCATTGGTTTTAAACTGGCATGATTTGTTTTTGTTTTGTCATTACAAAACAACAAATCAGAGGGTTGCCATCAACATTATTATTGTTTCAAGCTCGCGGTGCTCTTCGTCAACTTTCATCATTTCCCTTGCCGGAGTTTTATTCGGTCTGTTTTCCAAACTTACAATTTTCCAAAAGAGCACCGCGAGCTTGAAACAATAATATTGTTGATGGCAACCCTCTGTTTTGTTGTTTAGTAATGACAAAACAAAAACAAATCATGTTTCGGTTTTTCGACATGATAGAAAAGAGTTGTGCGTGAAAGTGTTCCAATGATAGTGCTTGGTATTCTTCAGACATATATACATATAAAGGAATTCTCATTAATATGATGAGTGTTTCTAGATATATATTTTTGAAGAATTTACCGAAAATATACCAAAAACGACTGCTGATGAAGATCTTGACAAGATCCGAAATAGCTATACAGACAGCCTTGGTATCATTGGAACATTTTTATGCTCGACTTTTTTGAATAAATTTGGCAAATTGTAATTTTGGAAAACAGACCGAATTAAACTCCCGCAATGGAAATGATGAAAATTTTGTCTCTTATTATCGTATCAGAAATCCACTACGATTTACATTCAACCTTCATAATAATAACACAGTGCAACACGAAAAAATATAAACATATTCGGACACCATAAAAGACCAACAAAAAAAGTCCCGTGTCTCCCAGTTATGCCAAAAGTCATCCACTTTTTTTATGGGCCACCAAAGATTTGGGGCCTCGGTATCATTTTTGCAAAAAAAACCTGATCATGTAAATCAACTCTTCTTATATTGTGTGCTGCGTCCCTTGTTGCGTGTGCTGAGCTTACTGCTTTGTCTGTGCCGCTGCTGTCGGTGAGATAGCATAGTATCTCAATGTTGAAGTAAACGGTGTTAAGAATCATTCCTAGGAAGTTCATATGTTCCAGAAAGTTGTTTACTGAGATCTTAGATATATTCCTGTAGTTGATTGTTTCCTAGAATTTTGAACGGTTTGCTCCCTATGGACCTGAACAGGCAAAAAGGTAAAACTAATCGAATTTCTTAAAGTTTTTTGCGATTTTGACCTTGAAGATGAAGTTTTTTGAATTAAAGGCACTAAAAATTCCATTTTCAGCAGCCTGTATCTTTTACAATTTGTAACCGATTGCAGAATTTTGAAATGGAAATCGAAGCTAGCTAGTTAGTCCCATATCTTGGATATAGCAACAGGATAATGCTCCTATACACAACGCCAGAGTAGTAAAGGAGTTCAGTGCAAGCCAAATGTTAAACTTCTTGACTGGCCACTCTATTCGCCAGATCTAACCATTATCGAAAGTGTCTGGGGTTGGTTATCTCGTAAGGTATATGAAGGTGGTAGACAGTTTGATGACAAGCAGTCACTAAATCAGGCCATTAAGGATGCTTGGTATCAAATTTCGTTGGATTATACAAATTCTCTTTATCTCTCAATGAAAACCCGTATATTTGAAGTTATTAAAAAACAAACAAACTAATAATTCTTAAATAAAGTAAAATAAATTAAAACATCAAGAAAAAATGTTTATTATTCAAATTAGTTAAAGTGCCTTTATTCAAGTGAACCAAAAAAATAAATGTGTTATTTTTTTATAAAGTGCTCAAAAAAAGGTTTTAGTTAAGAAACCACTATTGTCATGGTTTTTTATATCTCAAGGTGTCTAGCATCCATTTCCATTTTAAAATTCTGCAATCGGTTACAAATTGCAAAAGATACAGGCTGCTGAATATGGAATTTTTAGTGCATTAAAATAATTGAACCGGAGTGTAAAATGTGGCTACCCACCGAAAATGTTGCTAAATAATATTTATTGCTAGAACATTTAAATAAATCAGTTTGGGAGATATCATTGGCTTAACCTTAATGATATCTTGTTAGCCACCAATATTTTTATCAATTGCTACTAAGAACATATTTTTAGTTAGCAATATTTGATCATATTTCTGAAACAAGGACATTTTGCTCAGAGTAGCAGGTTTGTGGCCGTCGGTGGTGCAGTGGGTAGAGTGCGTGGGTTTTGCACATGAGAACGTGCGTTCGATCCGTGATCTGACAACCTTACATTGCTTTCGACGACAGTCACCTCGCTTGATGTCGGCGACACTCTCGAGTACGTAGCCATACAAACGATTTTCAAAGTACTATTCGGAACCGGTGTAAAACTGCGAATCCTAATCAGTGTATGTAAATCTAGAAAGAGCACAGTTCTCATGGGATGTAATGAGAAATTATTAATTATTTTTATTTAGTTGATTTGTGGCAGACAAGAAATGTTGCCAGTACTTTGCTTGTAAACATTTTCCACTGACAACAAGTGTTGGGCTGTTAAAGTATCTGTAGAATCATTGTTTTCATCGAACTACTAATGTTGGCAGTATACACATGCTGCGAGAGCACTTCTGAGATCAATTTGATTTGTTATTTTTCTGAACCTTAATAACAGAACAAATTTTTATTCTGCAACATTTAGTCAGAGTTACAAAATGCAGAATCTACAACAAATGTTGCATCAATAAAATAATTGCAAGTAATACATTTATTTTTAAAATAGTGCAATAATGCAATGTTGCTGACAAGAAATGTTGCTTATACATTTTGTTGTATATATTTTCGGCTGAGCAGAAACTGATTTATTTATATAGACTAATCCTTTCAAATTTTATATTTAATTCTGTTAAATATTTTTTAACACTATTGTACTAACTATACATTCTTTTCATATTAATGATTTTAAGGGAGAGTGTAAAATGTGTGTATATCAGAAATACAACGTGGCGGCAAGTGTTACCTTTACACAATTTAACGAAAGTGTTGCTTATTTGGTATTTTACAACAGCAAATTTTAGAACGCGAATTCCTAGGCGAAATGTGTTGCTAACCAAAAACTTCAGCATCGTGATAATTTAGTTATGCAAAAAGGCAGATTTCAAGAAAGTTCATGCTGAACACACTAACTCTTATTTTTAAGTTACTTACCTTGCATACCTTGTTTGCAATTAATGGTTGTATACAAAATCTGTTGCCCAAATATTGTGTATGTGTATCAGCATTTGTGCAACAACCGATAATTGTAGTTCCAGAGCGCATTTTGCTCTACATGTGGTAAATGATATTTCTATGGAACTTATCTTAAAGGCCCCCACTTTCTTCGGGCGCCTTTAATTATGGAAATTATCTTAAAGGCGCCCACATGTTTCTTCTGTTAATTGCAAAAAGAAACATGGCAACCTGGTACTGACGTCGATCACTGAATAAAATCATCAAATTAAGAAAATCATATATAGAAATGTCATCTCATCACACTAAATAATAATTAAGGTTCGAATTGAAATTGTTTGGTTGCTTCTCGGGAATGAATTGAGTCCGGCTGGTTCTGTTACATGACTCTATCAGCAACTCCTGCTGGTTTCAGTGCCGTCTATGGAAGCAAATACCGTAACTGTATTAGAATTAGTAACAAGAAATGAAATGAGCTCTTCCCATATAATGTGTGAAAAATGGTAAAGATGAATTTCTTCAGTTTTTTTTTGTCAGAGGAATATGAAAAGGATTCTATTGAAGGAAGTTAACACTAAGAGTATGTAGCCAACATATACCAAAGTAACTTGACATCTGTGTATACTAGGGTGGCAATGAAATGTATGGAGGAAAATATATTTTCAAATTTTAATAAACCCCAGGCGGATTATTATTCCTTATGGCCTAAAACTGACTTGGTGAAAATTTGAGCCGAATCGGACAACTCTAAGCCGTGCGGCATTTTAGTCAAAGTTTTCGGATTATGGGTGGAAATTCGTATACACTAGAAAATCTTCAATCCTGGGTGCATTTGAAAAAAAATTAGCAAATTGATTTAATTTAGCTTTAATATAAACTGGTTAAAGTTTGAGTAAAATCCGACCCCTCTAAAGATTCCCATTTTTAATTTGAAAAAATTTTAAATTTTTAACAAAAATTAAAATTTGGGTTTTTCGGTTTTTTTTCGAAAATTGTATCTAAATGAAAAAAATATTTAACTTGGATTCCAATACCTTCTAGCAGAAGTCTATACGCTTCCAACAAGCTATAAAACGATTTATTCATGCAGCGGTTTCATGGTGTTGTCGTGCGGCAAAGTAGGCTATCTCGAGGAAAAATCGCAAAGATGGCCTTATAAGGGTATCACATTATAAAAATTTCAAATTATAATTATTATATATTATTAATTCTTAATTATATAATAATTGTTGGAAGCGTATCTACTTCTGCGAGAAGGTATTGGAATCCCAGTTAAATATTTTTTTTCATTTAGATACAATTTTTGGAAAAAACCGAAAACCCCAAATTTTAATATTTGTTAAACATTGCAAATTTTTTCAAATTAAAAATTGGAACCCTTGGAGTAGTCGGATTTTACTCAAACTTTATCCAGTTTATAGTCGGGTTAAACTAAATCAGGTTGCAATTTTTTTTCAAATGCGCCGAGGAATGAAGATTTTCTAGTGTATACGAATTTTCACCCAAAATGCCAAAAATCCGAAAATTTTTACTAAAATGCGGCACGGCTTAGAGTTGTCCGATTCGGCTCAAATTTTCACCAAGTCAGTTTCAGACCATAAGGAACAAGGAACAACATTTGGGGTTTATCAAAAATCCGAAGTTTTTCTTCATTGCCACCCTAATGTATACACATATCTGTGGCAGAAAGAGATTTTAGTTCTCTTTGGCATTAGTATTCGTATTTCTTAACTGACATTATGTGCAGTATATTGCAAGTGGCTATGTGCATGTACTGCAGACTCCTTGCAGTGGCATTCTCACAGATCTACGTGGTACGTATTTTTGTGGAATGTTCCAAGATGTTTGTAATTACGCTCGAAGAAACGAAATTTCATCAACCATCATAATAAATAACAGTGCGGATATTGAAAGTATTAATGAATAAAAGAATTAAATAAAAAAAAAACTTCATTAAAATTAAACTCCAGTGAAACAAACAATAACACAAATACAATAAACTGTTTTTATAATCAGCATAAATAAAAATAAAATTAAAACTAAATTAAGAGAGTGAGGAAGGAATATATAAAAAATGAATTTAAATAAGAAACATATTAATAACTTCAATGAATTAAATATAAAAAAAGTGAATTACGATCTATCATTTATACATCTTAATATAAGATCATTAAGAAAAAATTTTACAGCATTTATATCACAAATAAACAACATAATAAATAACATACACCTAATTATTCTCACCGAAACCAACATAGTAGATGACGAAAATAATTTCTATTCTCTTAACGGCTTCAACTCTATCTTCCGTAATAGAGCAGGAAGAGGAGGAGGAATGGCAGTGTACGTAAAAGAAAACATAAATTTTGAAACAACAAACATAAACACTGACTCATACGAAACACTCAGAATTGATATAATCAAAATCAACAAAACAACTACAGTCATACCCATCTACCGCCCCCCCCCCCATAAGAACATCAACACGTTCACTAATGAACTTGATCTATCCATCAGCAATATCAACAGAAAGAACACTACAATAATAATCGGCGACATGAACATCGACATAAAGAAGACCAATACAACAACAACAAAATACCTAGGCATGCTCTCATCGTACGGACTCATAGTGTAATAATATAAGTGGAAGCATAAGCCCAGCTGATCAGGCATTTTGTTATCGGGTTGTTTCTTTTTATCATTCTTTGTTTACGTAATACACTCGAAGTGTCAAACTTGTCGCATCATTTGTTTTGAATCTTCCTTGCCCTCTTTGCTTACGCTGGTCGTTTCACCGCCTGTAGTTTTTTTGATGGCTAAAAATATATAGAAGAAGTAACTAAAATTACCTACATACATATGTATGGACTTACTGATGGATACTTACCAATTTGGATCTTAAATGCGTTCCAACTTTCTGCCTATTACTTTTTTTTAATACATGTAATTCTATGCATGTAATTATTTACTTTGGCGTTTTTCCTTTGCCTCTTCTTCGTATATAAAATGATTTTGACATATCGAGTGTATTGTCATAACAATAGTACAACAAAATTCTGTCAAAATCGTTTCATATTACAACAACACGCCACGCGTCGACTTATATTATTAGACTATGTACGGACTACAATGCATGGTAACAGAAACAACAAGAGAAGACGAAAGAAACAAAACAAGTACCTGCATCGATCATCTGTTCGTCAGATGTAACCAAACGCAAGCACATGCCGAGGTGGTAACAACAACAATATCAGACCACTACTCTGTGTTTGGGTACATCGAAGATGTAAACAAAACCAAAGAACCAACTGAAATCAGAAGTCAGGGTACGGAAAACCATAAAATCGATAGCAAGAAAGTTAACAACTTAATTCACAAAACAGACTGGAATGGAATAATTAATACATCAGGCAATACAAACGAATTATTTAACAATATATATAAAGTCTTTTGTAACATCTACGATAAATCAACAGTAGAAAATATAAAAGAGAAAAAAAGAAATGATTACCCATGGCTATCAAAGGTTATAATGCAGTGCTGTGATATAAGGGACAAAATGTATAAAAAATGGTGTAAAAACAAAGATGACAAAACAAATGAAACTATATACAAAAAATTTAACAAATTGCAAATTCATACTAAACCCGAACAATTTACGTGCAGTTTGGCAATTAATAAATGAAATTATCGGTAAGAAAACCAACTCCATTGACAAAACAATTACAAAAAGCTTTCCTAATGAAAACGTAGCAAACATAACAGAAAAATTTGCACAAAAATTTTGTGATAATGTTAAAAACATAATTCATGAGTGTGATATAAAAAAAAGCAACAATCCACAAAGTAGCCGCGAAAACTCAATGTATATCGAATATAGCACCGAAGAAGAGATATACAACATCCTTGAAAATTTAAATGCGAGAAAAAGCGCAGGTGCGGACGGAATACGAGCCTGTGACTTAAAAAATAACACAAAACTTCTCACACCAGTAATCACAGCATTAATCAACAGTAGCTTAAGCGAAGCCATTACCCCAGAACTGCTAAAAACATCCTTAGTTCGACCCATATATAAGAACGGAGTTAAATCGGACCACAATAACTACAGACCGATAGCTATTCTGTCTGTGATAGAAAAGGTCTTAGAAGAAATAGTTGCAAGAAGACTCAACGCATTTCTGCTCAAGTATAAAATCGTAAATCACAACCAATATGCATTTCAAAAAGGTAAAAACATAATTCAGCTGTTAGGCTTGTTCGCAGATAAAGTAAATCAAAGTCTAGCGGATAATAAAAGCTGCTTAGCACTATTCGTTGATTTTAGCAAAGCTTTCGACGCCCTATCTCATGCTAAAATAATAGAGACTCTAGAGCGAAATGGAATCAGAGGCCAATGCATAGAATGGTTCAGAAACTACCTAGAGTGCAGGACTTTCAGGGTGAAAATTGAGAACAATTTAAGCGAAAGTAAGCCATCGATGTGGCCGTCGGTGGTGCAATGGTTAGTGTGCGCGGCTCTTGTACATGAGATCCTGGGTTCGAACCCGGCTCTGACCACCTTCAAATTTTCTTTCGGCGGCGGTCACCTCGCATAGTGACGGCGACACTATCGAGTATCTAGCCATGAAAAAGCTTCTCAAAATACCGTTCGGAATCGGTGTAAAACTGTAGGTCCCAATCAGTAAGTGAAAACTGGAAAGCGCATAGCTCAGTGATTGTGAGAAGTTCTCCCCAGTCCCTTTATGGGATGTAATGGGAAACTATTTATTTATTTATTTAAGCCATCGATGTACGGTGTACCGCAAGGATCAAAATTAGGCCCTATCCTATACATAATATATGCCAACGAATTAATAAATATATTAAAAAACAGTACCACCTTTGCCTATGCTGCCGATACTGCCATTTTAGTAACACATGATAACATAGAAGAAGCAGCAGAAATAATGCAGAACGAACTCAATACTATGACAAAATGTCTGCATAGAACATCAAATAATACAATTGACTGCTGCACTACGAAGATTGAGCTTGTGGACACTTATAAATATCTAGGAGTGTACCTAGATGAATTCTTCAAATGGAAGACACACACCGATATACTACACAAAAAACTAAGACAATCCGCATATGCTCTGTACCGCCTAAGTATCTGTTCACCATACAACGTTCTAAGACAAGCTTACTTCTCACTAGCAGAATCTTATCTAAGACATGGGATTACCGCTTGGGGAACTGCAACATACTGCAAAACTTTACAAAAGACACAAAACAGATTTCTAAAACTACTCTATAAAAATAAACACAAAACGCACTACTACAACAATCAGAATAATAATAACACCAACACACAAGCACATCGACACGTCGAAAACGCTACCAGAGCAAGCAGCCAACGCATACCCAGACAAAATCAATTACACAAAGATCTACAAATACTAAACATAAAAGACATTTACAAAACAACGATCATATCGGAATTCTACAACAGAACAGGAATCCTTAGCCTAATAAACCACGAGAAAAATACAAGAAGCAAAGCTCAAGGACGATACAAAATCCCTCTGTTTCGAAATAACTATGGAAAAAACACGCTATCTGTATCATTACCAACAACAATAAACAGCATTCCAGCCACAATACTCAGACATAACAATAAATCACAAAGGAAAAAACTAATAAAACAACACTTGTTAAACATAAGTTAAAACTTAATAACATTATTATACAAACTTAATATATGCAACAAAACTGAACTAAAAAAAATAAAAAAAAAATAATTATGAAATATTATTAAGTGATTATCCTGCAGACAAGCCTAATCGGCTTCGTGGGAATAAAACTATGATAAATATTATATAATTAGATAACTAATAAACTATTGTAAATTGTAATTGTAATTTGAATTAATAATAAACAAATAAAATAAAATAAAAAAACATCTATTATTACATTACGTACTATTCCTGAGGGATTTTGTTGGGCGGGCGTGTGTTTGAGTTACATATACATACATCAAATAATTTCAAAGTGTTGAAGAAGGATTTCTTAATTTCAAATTTTAAATGATTCTGACACAAGTATTCTATTCCCCTCTATCTTCTATTTTATTTTATTGAATTTACTTTCAAACTAATCACAAATGTACCTTTTCTTGATTGCAATTCCATCAACGTTTTCGTTTCCTTGGGGGTGCAATTCATGTTAGCAACTTTCTACTACTAGATGTCCGTCCTTCCATTTAACAGTCTAAGAGTACAACTTCTAGCCAGAATATCTGTTGGTACGCTTGGTTCTTAATCCTTTTTAAACCAACAGAAATTGTATGATTTCCTCACTTCAGTCATTAGTCAATCATTTTATCTCATCCGCCTGTCTAACATTATCTTTTCATTTTATATCAGAGAATCATCTGAAGATATCTGGCTGGCTGCCTGTACTATTTGTTGTTATTAGATTTTCTTTATATTTGCCTTGAAATCTGTTCCTTTCTCTTCACAAATGCATTTGGTTGATGCAAGTGAATTCATTTCAAGATGAAAATGAGAAAGAGTATTATTCGTTGACTTTCCTGTCTATGATCCTTTTACGTGGTATTCGTTTCCTGCAATCACTGAAATTTACAATAATTTTATTCGATTACAAATTAAAAATAACCCACTAAACTTTTAATGGTTTAATACGAATTTCGACTACTTGAAATTATAGGAACCAATGAATATTACACACTGTTTTCAAACTCTAATTATAATGGGATCTCACACGTAATGGGAGTGCAATTGAGCCAAAAGAAGCTCAATTTTGCAGAAAACATTAATGTCAAACTAATTTAAGTGATACTTTAATGTAGTAAAATAAATCAAGGGAAATGGAAGCTGTTTCACGAGAAAGTAAATGAAACATGTTTCTAATAAACGGCTACGATAAAAACACATGTTCCTGAAACAATTTTTTTTGCAACATTTCTATAATTTGGTCAATGAGATAACAAATTACACTGTAAGTAAAGTTTTAAGTTGTGAAATGACACACAAAAACACCGAGATACCCCAACTAATTTTTGGGTCATAAAATCCAGTGTACACTCCGTTTTAAAAAGTTAGCTCAAAATAACGACATATTTCGATTATAAATTTGTAGTAGATTTAAGGTGATTTTTGATTTTATTTGAGGGAAAAACCTGCAAAAGCTCTTGTTAAATCAATTTATATATTCTTTTTCGACAAAATGTAACCGTTGAAATAATAGACATCCATTTGGAAGCAGAATTAGTTTACCTCTTACAATTTGGGCCGTAATAATTATAATAATTTTGGGATTGGCATCCCTATTACAAAAAGATGCTACAACATGTATATCAAAGTGTTCACTTTGATAGATTAGTCCCTACCCGCCGCTATAGATGTTAATGCATCAAAAATATAAGCATTTTATTGACCATTTTGAAAAAATAGAAAAATGAATGACGACAAATGCAGATCAAATTGCGAAAAATTAAATATGTTTTGTTTTGTGTGTGGAAAATTTACACCGAAAAATCATCGACGACATTTGGTTGGAGATGACCTCAAAGCTTACAATCACTATTTTTTGGTTACCCCCGCTTTAGAAATGCGAAATGTTGATCATGCACCTGAATTTACGTGCATCACATGTTTTAGTGCACGAAACAAATGGTGGAAATTACGGCGATATTCGATGCCATTTGGACTTCCAATGATATGGACCGATCCAGGGGAACATGATACAGAAAATTGCTACGCGTGCAAGAACGACGTAAATGGTCTCAATCGATACAGTAAGTTCACTTAGATAGACTATATATAGGGAATACACAATAATTTATACTTATAGAACGATCCGGTTTTATATACAAAGGTATGCCAAGTGCTCACGTACCAGTTCCACACAGTGATGAATTGCCTGTCCCAGTACATCCATCGACATACCAATATGATACTGCGTCCTATGAAGTACAATCACAAACTTCACCAACATCGTTACATCATGCTGATTCTGAAATTGAATAAATCCAAAAAAATTTATAAAATCATCAAAATAAGAGCAAAATAGTTCTAACGGGTTTTTCAATAAGAGCGTATACAAAAGTTTTTTTAAATAAAACAAACCCGGTTTTTGAAACCAATGAAATTCTTTAATCCTGTGAAAGTACGTTCGATGTCATTATGTATGGAACTCGATTTCTTTTGCATGGCAACCACAGGCACGCTTGCAGAAGTCCAGACGCTGAACCCAATTTTCGACGGTTTTCAAGCATAAATCGGCCGATACTGCTGCAATTTCACGTTCGATATTCGTACGAAGTTCATCAATCGTCGCTGGCTTGTTGGCATAGATCATAGACTTGACGTAGCCGCACGGGAAATAATCTAACGGCGTCAAATCGCACGACCAAGGCGACCAATCGATTGGGCCATTTCGTGAGATAACAGGTTCACCAAACTTGGTTTCCAATAAATTGATTGTGGCATTCGCTGGGTGGCTTGTGACGCCGTCCTATTGACCAATTGAGGCCAAAACTATTCGGTTTTCATTGAACGGTAGCGATTCGCATTCACAGTTATGTGCCGGTCTTGATCATCACGGAAGAAGTACGGACCAATGACGCCGCCGGCCCATAAACCGCACCAAACCGTAATTTTTTCGGGACGCAATGATGACTCATGGATTACGTGTGGATTGCTGTCTGACCAATAACGCATATTTTGCTTATTTACGAAGCCATTCAGCCAGAAATGAGCCTCGTCGCTGAAGATGATTTTCCGATGAAAATCCGAATCATTTTCAAGTTGTTGCTCAGCCTTATGGTGGTCAGGCGGCTTCAGTTCTTGCGTCAATTTGATCTTGTAAGGATGTAGGGCAAGATCTTTTCGCAAAATTCGCCACAACGACGTCACAGAGATGCCCAACGCTTGAGAACGACGTGTGAGAGACACGTTTGGGCTTTCTTGAACTGAAGCCACAGCGGCAGCAATATTCTCGACACTACGGGCACTTCTTTGTCTCACTGGCACGGGAACATTTTGTACTGTGCCTGTGGATTCAAATTTTTCCACTAGACGCGCAATTGTTGATCTGGTAGGACGATTATGACGACCATAAATTGGACGTAGCGCTCTTAAAGTTGAGGCCACTGACTCCAAATTTCGGTAGTAATTTTTAATAATTTCGACTCGTTGTTGGCTCGTATATCTTTCCATGATGAAATGGCAAACCTTACTGAAGAGAAATGTCAAAAGAGCGGGAAAAAACATGGCGTCGTTTGCTGTCCCTATCGATTTACTTTTGTAGCGTCTCTGTTGAAAACCCCTTTATCTATAAGCAACATTTGTCGTAGAAAATTAGTTTTTTATAAAAGAAGTTCCGTTGTGTATGGTTCTTTGAAATACTTACGGCCTTATTCATAAAAGATTGTGAGAGGTTTGATACACGAATTTTGTAATTGAAATCATCTCTCGAACCTCTCATAACGTTTTATGAATAAGCCAGTTAAACTATAATAAATTCTAGTTAACTAAATCAGGCAATCGACTATTAATATTTGTATTATTAATATAACAATGTTGACATTGATTTACAAAAAAAGGTTTTTACTCTATAAAGAATCTGTTCGTAGATTTTTGTAAAAAAAGTTGTAGCAGAAACAATACTTTAGTCCCGAAAGCAGATTTTTTACAAATAATAATTTTGAGTCATTTTTCCTTTCCCTTAATACCTTCATGGGATGTAACAGGAAACCATTTTTTTTTATTTATTGCTGCAACATGTATCCGCAGCATCGTATATCCACTAAATAAATTATGGCAATACAAGAAATATTTTAAAATGTAATCTCTTTAGTTCAAAACATTTTCCATACAAAACATTTTCCATATGACAAATTCCATACAGAATTTATCTTCTACTACAAGTTTACGTGGCCGTCGGTGGTGCAATGGTTAGTGTGCGCGGCTCTTGTACATGAGATCCTGGGTTCGAACCCTGCTCTGACCACCTTAAAAAAAAAAAATTTCTTTCGGCGGCGGTCACCTCGCATAGTGACGGCGACACTATCGAGTATATAGCCATGAAAAAGCTTCTCAAAATACCGTTCGGAATCGGTGTAAAACTGTAGGTCCCAATCAATGAGTGAAAACTGGAAAGCGCACAGCTCAGTGATTGAGAGAAGTTCTCCCCGGTCCCTTCATGGGATGTAATGGGAAACCATTTATTTATTTATTTACAAGTTTACGCAACACCACTGATCAAATAATAATAATACGTTAGGCCAGCGGTGCCTCCTCTAACGTTCGTCAGTTTGATTACAAATAACAAAACCCATACACATACACTTCTGCAACATGAATCCGTAACATTGAATCTTGGGATACAATGAATGTATTGAATCTTTAGCAACACTCCTATTTTAAGTCAGCAAAGTTTGAAAAAAGGTTTCTTAGCAAGTGATGAACAAGTAAAATAAAATAAATAGTTTCCCAATTCATCTCATGAAGGGACTGGGGTGAGCTTATCACAATCAGTGTGCTTTTTAGTTGTACACTCACTGATTGGGACGTACAGTCGTACACCGGTTCCTGATGGTATTATAATGAATCCTATAGATAGATTTCTTTTGAAACATGGTTCTGAGGATTCCTGGTACTTAAGATCCCAGTAATGTTTGAAAACATTAGGTGTATTTAAATTTTTAGCTAGCTACATTTCTAAGCTTTGTTTCTTTACAAATATTAGACCGCAGTCACAAATTTACTTCTGCAACATTTTTCAGCAGCATGACTCCGCCAAGCTGAAAGCTCTTGAAAACAATAATTGCTAAGAAATATTGGCTCCGTTTTCAATGTTAGCTAAATTTCCAGATAGAGTGTTTCTATACATGATGTAGAAACAATATATGCCTGTAATATAACGCCACCAACAAATATGTTTGCAAATTATAAACCATAGATACAAATTTGCTTCTGCAACACGTCTCTGTAAACTATTTTCTCCAACCAATTTGAAACATTCGCAAAAACCAGCAAATCCTTTTTAAGGTTCAAATGATTATGGCAATTTGTTTCGCCTAAAATATTACTCGCTAGTAGTCGTGCTCTATAAACTAATATCTTGTATGTACACGCAAAGAAAACGAAAGTTTCAATTTTTTTCGGTGCAAAAATAAAAATTTTGCGAATACAATATTAGGATTACTACTTTGCGGGATGGGGGCTAATTGCAAAAAAATAAAACTACTTTTGTTTTTACACTAATATGCTACAACCCACTATTATCAACTATACTGTTTACTTTTGCTTTGATTTGCTTGTATCATAGAGAAAGAAATTAACTAGATGTTTCGTGCATGTTGTGAAACAAAACAACTTTCCGTGAGATAAGTACCCAGTCTTAAAAATGTACTTATTCTTGGAAAAAATACCAATTCTACAAAACTTCCCATTTCATAAAAAAAACGTTTCTTCAAAAAAATACCTTCACGTAAGAAAATACCATTTCTTACAGAAATTCCTTTTCTTAAAAATATCTTTTCCTAGAAATAATACCTTTTCTTTTCTTCTCTTTACTTGAGATAAGTAGCCTTTCTGAAAATAAGTAAATTTTCTTTAAAAAAAAAACTTTTTCTAAAAGAGTACCACTTCTCTCAAAAGTACCTGTTCTTAAAAAAGTACTTCTTCCTAAAAACAATGAATGTTCGAACTCACGGGTGATGCATTAACACCTTTTTGTTACACGGTACCTGTTCGATTTCTATGAACACATTAGTAAATGTTAGAATGAAAAATAAAAAACAGCGTTCAATCATATAATGACGTTACATTTAAATAATACTAGTACTTAAAATTATTTAATGACCAGTGCAACCACATCTGTCATTATTTTCTTGCTTAATACTTTTTGTTTTATTTCCACAAAAAACAAAGAGAATGCAAAGCAACAGGCACATTGCGAACATTGTTATGTTCGTACCTACGCTACACAAGTTCACACAATTTTCGTTGCTCTCTTGCTATATCATGTTTATATACGTATAACCTCGTCATTATTCTCGTTGCTCTGAGAGTGATCCGCACCCACACAAGACAACTATTCGCTGCCGCTACATCAGTGTGTGTTTTTTTCGCAGTCTGACAATCTGTGTTTCGCAGTCGAACAAATCTATGTTCTATATAGGGGTTGGTCAACCTTATCATTTAGTGGTATGAAAAATAGATGTTGGCCGATTCTGAGACCTAACCGATATGCACACAAAATTTCATATAAATCGGTCCAGCCGTTTCGGAGGAGTTTAACGCCAAACAATCTGTGATCGCAGACGGACAAACTGTGTTTGGATGTGTTCACTTTATGAGTTAAGTCCCTACCCGCGCCTATAGATGTTAACGCATCAAAAAATCATACTCTTATGGCTTTTTCTCACAGAGAGTACTTCTTTTATGAATAGTACCTTTTCTTAAAACAAATATTAGCTTACACATATTCCTACAAAAAGGACCTAAAATATACTTTAAAAAAATACATGCCCTAAAAAAAATCAATGGGTGTTCTAACTCACGGGTGATGTGTTAACACGTTTTTGTTAAACGGCACCTGTTCCATTTCTATGAACACCTTAGTAAATGTTACATTGGAAAATAAAAAAGGAATGGTTTTTGTGCTGAAGGCTCTTTTGCTATTGCACTTTCTTTTTTCTTACATCTGCTTTAACATTAGATGTAATATTGTTAAAATAAATAAAGCAATATTTAGCCCACTGAAATAATTGCTTTTGTTTTGTCATAAACAGAGCGACGACAAAAAGTATGGAATAGTATAGAGAACTTATTGCACTCTCTTTCCGGTCTCATGGAGAGAGTCTGAATAAAACGAGTCTTATTCTCTTTATAGAATATTTCAATATAAATGCACGAGTTCGACAATGTTATTATATAAAATAATACAAAAAGCATTAACGTTTCAAAAGGCGTCAATGTTTCAAATCAAAATTATGAATGGACCAAGTTATGTCAAAAAGGGAGTAATACGTTTTGAATCATTTGCCAGATTTCGTCAGTTCTTTTGAGTCATACAAATCGTTCCATGAGTTCTCTATACTATTCAATGCTCTTTGGCGACGACGACCTGATTGTTTGTTCGCTGCCGCTATATCAATACCATGATACTTATTTCCAGGCAGATACTATTGTACTACTACCACGTATGTGTTGGTAACGCTGTGTGTTGTTTGCATGTGTTCACTTTGATAGATTGCCCAACCCGTGCCTATAGATGTTAACACATCAAAAAAAATTCTTAAACAAAGTTTATCATTTTAAAAGAAGTATCTTTTCTTAAAGCTCCATTCAAATTATCGTATTTTAGGCGTGTTGGAACTAACTAGTACATAATGTAAAGTGAAAGGTACTTCTGTTCCAACCGGATGTCCCCTGACACCTCACGTGGTTTTTTTGTTTTTGGAGTTACTATAGGTATAGTTCGTTTGCGTTAAACAAGATAAACGAGAAACGTGTACGTTTACCGTTTCTCGTGAACGTTCTTTTGAGTTTAGAGTTTTTGTAAATACATTTTTTGTGAACAATTTTCGGTTCTCGTAAACGATTTTATTTATTTATCACAAAAAAACTATATATTTGATTCAACAATTATTAGTTTGAAGTAGTTACAATGCTCATTTAACTGATATTTTGCTTGTGAGTAACATAATATTTCTTTGCGTGTATCAATTTATTTGGCATGACATAAAACATTGGCATAAGAACGTCACGTCTTGTCTGCATTAAGCCCATATATTACGAGGGGTTGTGCACCACTTACATAGTGCGTGACAAATTGGTGACAATATAAATTCCGGCTAAAATCTTGTTAAAAATTAGTTAATCTATGTTGAAGTTATGTGACCTTTGCAGTGAAATGTTAGCACAGATAACTGCTACACTCTCACACATGTTATGAGGTGACACAATTCTGAATCATGGCAAATTTTAAACATACACACACACGGACATATGTGTTCGTACGTATCGTACCACATGCATAAATGGTCGCTCTCATGTGGCACACAATACAAGACACAAACCATGAAAGAGTATCAGCAAGTACGTGTTGGCGGAGTGGAACCCGAATCAAAATAAATAACCAGAGATTTAAACAAGATTGTGCTTTTCAAGAGCATTGCAATAAAGGGTACCTGCTTGTGACATACACTCTCATGCACGAAAGCACTTACAACATTAGATGTTCACATAATAACAGTATCAGCAACATCAACGTCACTTGCAACATCTATGGTATCTCATAGTATTAGTTAAACCAACAACTAGCAACGTTGGTGATGATGACGGCCGCAGAAGGAATAGTACCACATAACTCGGGATTGTGTGCAAATGGGTTAAGCCTAAATTTCCTTTAAAAAATATCCCATAGTCAAATGATTTTCAGGCATGGACTACTACAACATTAAGAATCAGGATGATAAGGGACAGTGGTATGTTATATATTTACCTTGGCTACTTGTTAGTAGCAAAAATATGCTTTCGACCGACAATTTTTTTAATAATGCATTTAAAACCAAAAGTGTTTCAGACAGGACAAGATGTCCCACTCATGGTTTACTACATTTTTTGTCACAAACACAAATTCTATTAAAATCTTTATAACCGATACATACATGATATAAACTATAAAATTTGTTTCGTCTACAAGTTGCCGGTATAAACTGTATCATTTCTACTTGTAACATTATCTCAGACACATGTTTCGATTATAAAATTTGTTTTGGACACTTGCCTCCTTAAAAAATTTGTTGCCAAATCACATTTCGACAAGAAACCCCACATCGAACATATATCCGCAAGAATTATCCTCTCGGACATATGGTTCGGTTAGAATCATGGTCTGAGGCATATGCATCTACTCGGAAACATGTCTTATACAAATGGTTATAATAGGAAATTTGTTTCTGATATATGCTACCATTACAAACTTTGTCTCAGTGACATGTTTCCTTATGAAACTATCTCCACTAATTATGTAATCCCAATAGCTTTTAATAGCTCAGTAACTTTTGTTGCAGAAACATGTTTAAAATAAAAATATATTCTTTTCTAACACACATGTTTCTAAACTATATTTTAAATGGGTAACTTTTGTTTCAGAAACATGTTTCAAATAAAAAGATACTTTTCTAACACACATTTGCCTGTTAGAAACTATATTGTATCTAATACAGGGTGTCTGGTAGCAGATTTATATTTTCAAACTTAAATAAAAAACATAATAATTGATACAAAGTTTTATTAACATCATTGAACGATAGAATGGAAATTTGGATTTTATTTTGTAAAGAGTATGTCATCCAGATGTCTTCCCCCGAGTTGAACACACTGTTCAAAAAGGAGCCTTGTGTTCTGCGCCAAACGCTGTAGTAAACTTGGTTCAATTGTGCTGATTTCCCGACGAATATTTTCCTTTAAAGCCACAAGAGATTGGGAATTGCCATTATAAACCCTTTCTTTGAGGAGTCCCCAAAGCGACTGATCAATTTTAGGGGGAAATTTTCCTGAAGCAAATTCATCGAAGCTCTAGCTGTGTGTGCAGTCGCCCCATCCTGTTGAGACCATGTGTGTGAAGAGTACGATGGATGAGCTCGTAGGTTTGGCAAAAGAATTCCGTAATCATGCGTCAATAATTTTCACCGTTGACATTCGTCGCCTGGCCTCGAGAATTTTCGAGAGAAAATGGTCCAATTATCTCATGCGTGGATAAGGCACACCAAACAGTTATCCTGGGGCAATGCAATGGTTTTTGATGTTTCAATCGAGGGTTGCGGATTGTTGGAGACCAGTAACGGCAGTTTTGCTTGTTGACGTGGCCGTTTAAGTGAAAATGAGCGTCGTCGCTCCAAAACAAGGGATTTACAGTTCGAAAACGATGCAAAATCATTTTACAAAAAATTTTGCGTAAGGCAAAGTCACTTTCGTTCAGCTCTTGAACGATTTGAATTTTAAAAGGATGGAACTTCAGATCCTTTTTTAAAATTTCATGAACAATCGCTCTTGGAAGTCCCAGTGAGGCTGCTCTTTTCCGTATTGAAAGTCGCTTTCAAGCAGGCCAATGTTTTCGGGAGTCCTTGAAGATCGACTGGGCCCTGGCCGTGGGACATTCATAGCCGAAGCAGTTGCGCAGAATCGAACATTTACGTAAGAATCATTTCTCTTAAAAAGTGTCTCCACAGCGAAAGCACGATGCTCACTCGACCACTGCGACATCGTGACTGACAAATCCGTACAATCGATAACTCCAACGGCGCCACCCTCCCTCCGCACCGTTTATTGCTTTTTGAAATAATCGTATTAAAAAATATAAATTTGCCACCAGACCCAATGTCGCCAAACACGCATTTTCTTAATGAAGCACTGAGGTTAGTTTTTTTGATTGTCATGAATAAGTTGAAAATGTACCTGAACTGCTTAAAATCTAAGCTTATACACATGTATCTGAAACATATTGTGTCCTTGTTAAAATGTGGCTGCAACTTTTTGACTTCTAAACCAATGTTGATTGTAATACTGTAAACAATAAGATGGATTGAGGATAATGATGTTGAAAGTAATGTCTGTTGTATGACGAGTATTCGGTACTACGAGAGATGGTTATGTGTGGTGTAGTAAGTAGTATTGGTCACAAAGTGTGTAAATGGATTTCTATGTTACTGAGTTGCAGGTACACAGACGTGTGGAGCATGTAAACGTGTTTGTGTTTAGGTTATCGAGGATTCAAGCCTAAGCCGTTTGTTCGATGTTTGCTTTTATTTAGGATTTTGATGGTGGTTACGATGGTCAGCTGGTTGGTTGACAGACGGCTTCATAGTGCTGTTATGCATAGTCGGCTTGAATATGTGTTAATGAAGAGCAGCAGGTAAACGGAACTGGTGGCTGTAACCAGTTGAGAAGTTAGAGAGCAACTATATGGTCATGTTAATGATACATTTGTATGCGTTGGCGCAAATAACTATATTCAAATGTTATCTTCGCCTTGAGAGCGTATTACATCGCAATGTTCCACACTGACCATAATCTCACCATCAAACCAACAAACCGCAATTCACTTGATGACCACTAGTTACTCGTAGCTGGTTTTAGCCATCTACTGTCGTGGCCTAGTCCAGCTTATTGTTGTTATCAATAGGGCAGGCACACATTTGCAAATTTTACGATAGCGTTAGAGCTAAAACAACCAAGTGCTCACAATTGAAACGAGATGTAAGCTTCTTGCTAATATTTTTACTGTTGCCGTTGTGAATAATGACGATAAAGAGGATGATTACGATGTGGACAAATTCGATGATGCAGCTAATTGGACCGATATATAGTACCATATCTTACTAGTTCTATATTTGTTATTGTAACAAAAACTATGATCAGGTTCGCACGCATCTTCACTATAGTCCATTCATTTACTTGCCGTCTTTCTGATTCCCCCTTAGTGCAAAAGTTGCTCTGTATCGGTTTATTTTACCCGGAGGAGTTGAAATGTATTTGAATACTGGATTTTTTGTAGAATGTTTGACAGTTCGGATTTCATATTGATACAAGTCGTGCCATAACTTTACTGTAAGCGCTTTTTCATTGGCTTCAATAAACTGTTCCTACTTTTTGCTTTGTGTGTACAAATCAATACAAAATTTGGGCATTGATGTGATTGTGCTAATGTCTGTTGTAGCTGCTCTTGCAACACGGGAGCTGAACTAGGTCACGATGCGGTTTACTTATCGGTATAACTGAGTAAAAGAATAAATGATAGAGTGAGATCAACTAAGTTAACCGAACACTCTTTTGTTTGAAGTATGTATATGTTTCACGTAGCATGTGTTTGCAGCACAGTTTATATAAAGAAGATTTATCAGCTACACAGTTTCTATTAGAAACATGTGTTTACAGCTCGGGTTCCAAAGGAAACATGTCTATGCACCACGGAATCTATAAGAAACATGTGTCTGTAAAACAGTTTCTATAAGTTGCATGTGTCTGCAACAAAGTTTCTAAAAGAAACATGTGCCTGCAGTTTATATAAGGTACATATGCCTGCAACATTGTTTTCTTAAGAAACATGTGTCTGCAACGCAGTTTCACAAAGGAACACGTGTCTGCACCACAGTTTCCAATGAAACATGTTCCTGCAACACAGTTTCTACAAGTAATATATGTCTACAAAACGGCTTAAAACCAGTTATATAAGAACCATGTGTCTGCTACACAGTTAATAGGAGAAACATGTGTCTGTAACACTCTTTATATATAAACATGTGTCTGCAACACTCTTTATATATAAACATGTGTCTGCAACACTCTTTATATATAAACATGTGTCTGAAACACAGTTTATATATAAACATGTGTCTGCAACACAGTTTATTTATAAACATGTGTCTGTAACACAGTTTATAAAGGAAACATGTGTCTGCACCGCAGTTTATATAAGTAACATGTGTCTGCACTACAATTCTATAAGAAACATGTGTCTGCAACACAGTTTCTACAAGACACATGGGTCATCAATACAGTATCTATCAGCAAAATGTGCCTATCTATACACAGTGTCTATAAAAAAAACATGTGTCTGATAAACGGTTTCTATATAAACAGGTGTCTCCAATATAGTTTCTATGAAACCTATGTATTTGCAACACCGTATCTGTGAGAAACATGTGTCTGCAACACAGATTCCCTAAGAAAATAACCGTCATAACTGAATTTCACTCTGAAAATACGTTCCTACAAAGAATGTATACGAGACTCGAAAAGAGTAGAAGTAAGGTTTAAAATACAAATTTACAAAAACACTTATGAGAAGAACACAATAACAGTACAACTGCCTTCAATTTTAAATAAATTGCCATATGATCTCCTAAGCTTTAGTAATATATAAAGTTTTCCACGATCTTAAATTGAAATTCTTCTTATTCTTTAAGCGAGCTTAAGATCTTTTGTGGTATCTTATACTAATATTTACTACTATATGTAATTTTTCGCTTCATTGTGATTCAATTACTACTTTTTTAAGTTAATTTTAAATGTTTTAACATTTAGTAATAATAAAATTAACTTAAAAAAGTAAAAATTGAATCACAATGAAGCGAAAAATTACATATAATAGTAAATATTAGTATAAGATACCACAAAATGTAATACATATAGAACAAAACATGAAATAACTTTCCTGCAGACAAGCCCTAGTGGCTTCGCGGAATGCAACCTAAATTAATAAATATCAATAAATGAATTAGAATATGTATAGAAAAAAAAACTCAAAAAAAAAATTGTAGAAAAATACATGTGTATGCAACCGAGTTTCTATATGAAACATATGTCTCTGCAACACAGTTTCTATAAGAGACATGTGGCTGCAACAGAGTTTCAATAAGAAACATGATGTTGAATATATTGTCTATAAGTAACATGTGCCTGCAACTCAGTTTCTAAAAAAAATTTGTGTCTGAAAATCAGTTTCTATGAGAACATGTGTCGACAACACGGGTTTTGGAGAAACATGTGTCTTCAATGTAGTTTCTATACTAAACGTCTGTCTCCATCATACTTTTCATAAAGATCATGTACCTACAACAAAGTTCTTACTTGAAACATGTGTCTGTAATAAATTTTCTGTGGGAAAATGTGTCTCCAAAACAACAACAACTTTCTTCTACTTATTTCGGTACTCTCCAAAGTTGTAAAGATACGCTTCAAAGGAATTAGCTTATTGAGTGAAGTGTTGGCTCCACACAATCCAAATCGAGCTATCGCGCATACACAACAGTACAAATGGCCACTGATTGGAATGAAAAGACATATACGAGAGTGGGCCCAAAACTAGTCGGCGTAACATAGAAGACACAAAAAAGTTGGGAAATATTTTGCCGCTCCTTTGTCTCAGGTGTGAAGTTGTGCACCCATATTTAATCCATGGTTATAAATCCATGCAGACTTTCGGCTTTATTGCGGTGAAAAATCTCCAAACAAATGCCGCACTTTATTAAGATACCTATGAAAGACGGACATTTTCTTATAGTCTTATGAAAATGAAGAAAAAATTGTTGTCTAAAATATTGAGTCGAAACCAATATAATACATAACACTGTGTGGTAAACAAAGCCCATGACTATTAAGTAGCTGCTTTGTGTGGGGCATGTTGTCAGCAATTTTGCTATTGCCGTGATGTAATACCACTGCCAAACGGTCGTTTTTTGTGACGTTGCAAACGGGTATATGCACAATGCCTATTGGTGGCTACCAAGTTTGTACAAATGCAAAAATGCTTGTCTAATTACGCGGGTTTGGCATTTTTACTGTTGCTGCAGATCCACTTAAAATTTTTATTTATTATGCTATTTATGTGGTATTATTACCTCTCTTGCTGTTGTCGCATCCTTGACTCTCTGTGCAGTCATCCTCCCACTCCCTCTGAATTTCTAGGGTGTGGAATGGCCATTATCGTCATCGTTCTGCTCTATTTTGTAGTTGTTTATTTTGCTGCGGAGTGATGTGATTTTATGCCCTTAATGGCACATTAACACACTTAATGCTTAGTGGCTTTGACGACCCATCCTGGCCAAGAGAGAGAGAGAGAGAGAGAACGCAATTTTACACCATCAGTAATGCATCTGAAAGTGCCTTCATCTCTCCCAAATGCTCAAATAATCAAAAACAAAATAATTCAGCAAATGGAGTTTTACATGTGTATGAGATGGGAAGGACTAATAAATGTGTAAGGATACATTTGTGTTCAGGGACATGTGTTATGCTTCTGTCCATATGGAGGATATGTCAACAATTTTAAGAGGGGAATAAGTAATTCTCGTTCTTTCTTTAGATGGTTTTGATTAGTTGTTGTTAGTTGTCAGATTACATTATTATCTGCTTAAATATATGGATATTTATAGGTTTTTTATATTATTTCTCGTTGTGGTTTTTAATTACTTTGTCGTTAAATGTTGCATGCAACATTAAACGTGGTCATTTCCCATCTATGCAATTAAATGAAACTATAACTAAAATTTGATTAGGGCCGAAAATGTTGTATACATCAGCAAACTCTTACTCATAGTCGAGGCTAAAAATGTAATTAGTCCCATATTTATTGCGTAGCAAATATCCTTTATCCTGATTCAATATTTTTTTCTGAAATTGATCAGAAGTGCGAGATTACCATGATAAAAATAAATGAGATTGCACTTTCCGCTTCAGTGTGTTAAAGGAAGTACAGTAGCGATGAAAACACTGTCAATAACATGTCCTTAAGAAAGATTTAAGCAAACATTGTTATTCGTATTAATAAATCTTTGTCTAAGATATTTGATGCGTCTGAGACAAAGTTTCTTTAAAAAGTTTCTTTAAAAAAAAACCATGAAGGGATTGTGGAGAGCTTTCCACAACCAGTGAGCTGTGCGTTTTCAAGATTTACACTTACTCTTCCGGACATACACCTTTTTATGGCTCCACGAAATACCCCTCAAGGAAATAACCACCAAACGATAAATGAAATAATCTCCAATGTTGTTTCACACATTTTTGGCTGTTATTTCATTCTTTGTTTTTGGATGTGTTTGTTTTGTTTATTTCATTGTGTGCTATTTCCTGGTCGTTCTTTCTTTGGGGGGTATTTCGTGGAGCCTTTTTTACACCGGTTCCGAATGATATTTTCAGAGGCGTTGCATGTCTAACTATTCTATAGTGTCGCCATAACTAAGCGAGGCGACCGCCGTCGAAATAGTGTATATGGTCAAACCAGGGATCGAATCCACGTTCTCAAGTATAAAAATTATGTTGCAGACAAATGTTTCGAGTTTAATAAAAAAGTATGAAACTGCGACAAATCATAATACGGAAATATGTATGTATGTGAAGAAAATATGAATATGGCAACCCTTTTAGCAACATGTATGATGTTCTCTTTTGTTTCTTTCTGATATTCTTTTCTGTAAATAGTCTTTCAGTCTCTATCGTAAGCTCGTAAAGTGAAGTTCATATTAATAAAATATATTAAAGCGAAATACACAAACTGTTTTTCATCAGGTTATGGGCCCAGATGCGTAAATTTCTTTGAACATAAAATTAATAATAAGCTTGAAGATGAGTGCACCTGTTTTCCAAATTGAAAAATTGGACGAGACCAACTACGATAGTTGGGTAATCCAAATGCGCAGTGTATTGATTCACAGTGGCCAGTGGAAAATTGTGAGCGAAAAGAAGAGACAACATGTTTCAACTCTGCGAAAAGGAAAAACAAGGGTTGTTTGCAATTGGCAACAAGAACAACATCACATGGCACAATAGATACGGTCATTTGAATTTCAATTGTTTGCATGAGCTGTCTAACAAGCGCTTGGTGAAGGGTATGCAGGTTGAGAGGGTTACTGATGTCAACTGCAGAACATGTATGATCAGTAAAATTCATGCATTGCCGTTTCCCAATGAATCACAGACGAAATCGAATGAGTTGCTGGAACTCGTACATAGTGATGTTTGTGGGCCGTTTAGAGTCAGTTCGGTTGCAGGCTCAAAATATTTTGTGACGTTCATCGACGACAAGTCACGGCGCATCTTTGTTTATTTCATGAAACATAAGAGCGAAGTTTTTGAAAAATTTAAGTTGTTTAAGGCCATGGTTGAACGTCAAACAAATTGCAATATAAAGGCAAACAGAACCGATAATGGCAGAGAATATGTGAACACCGTATTTAACGCATATTTGGAGAGAGAGGGCATTCAAAGGCAGTTAACTGTGCCATACACGCCGCAACAAAACGGCGTGGCTGAGAGGGCTAATCGCACAATTGTTGAGTTGGCAAGATCAATGATGCTGCATGCTGGTGTGACATCAGAAATCGATGCCCTACGCGACAACTGCAGAATGTGACTCCATATTATGTTTGGTGTGGTAGAGAACCCAGTGTTAAACACTTTAAAACATTTGGCTGAGTTGCTGTATCTCTAGATAAAACAGGCGGAAAATCAAAGTTCGAGGCGGAGGGAAGCCAATGTATAATGGTGGGTTATTCTACAACAGCTAAGGCATACCGACTGTACGATGCCAAGAAGGACAACGTGTTTGAACATCGAGACGTTATCTTCGACGAAAACAATTTTGGGAAATATGATGATTGTCATAATGGTCATGAGATGTCAAACGATGATTTTCTTGTATTTCCATTTGTGGCTGAACAAGAAACAAGGGAAGGTGTCGACGCTGTCGTTGACGAAGACGTCAATGAGGAAGAGAGCGCAGAACATGAGGATAGTTTCAACACAGCAGATGAAGAAGAATTAAATGACAACACTGAAGGCGAGCAAGTGAATGTTGCGGCAAAAAATATTGGACGTGGAAGGCCGAAGGTAATGCGGACAGGAAAACCGGGTAGACCACGAAAGCAATACAACGAATTAAATAGTGCTACTGACGAGAACATACCGGCAACATTGGAGCAAGCTCTTTCGTGCGCAAATAGGGGTGAATGGATCGACGCAATGAAAGAAGAATTCAATGCACTACGCAATAACAAAACATGGTCATTAGTGGATCTACCAAAAGGTTACAAGCCAATACCGTGTAAATGGGTTTTCGCAATCAAAAGGAACGTCAGTGGTGAGATCGAACGTTACAAGGCAAGATTGGTGGCAAAGGGGTGCAATCAGCGATTCGGTATAGATTTCAATGAAACATATTCTCCGGTCGTACGTTATTCGACGATAAGAATTCTTTTGTCACTGGCCGTGAGGGAGAAAATGCACCTTCACCAACTTGACGTTAGCACTACATATCTGAACAGTAGCCTTCAGGATGAAATATATATGCAGCAGCCACCAAACTTTAAAAATAAGAACAATGCAGGCAAAGTACTACGACTTCATAAGGCAATATATGGATTGAAGCAAAGTGGAAAGGAGTGGAACTCGAAGCTCGATTCAACTCTTCGTCAATTGAATTTGGTTCCCTGCAAAAACGAGCCGTGTTTGTATTAGGGAATAGAACGTGATGGCGAAATTGGTTCCATCAAACTAAGCCAAACTCAATACATTCGTGATGCACTAAAGCAGTATGGCATGGAAAATTGTAAGTCAGTAGCTGTTCCATTAGATGCTGGTTACCAAGTTGATTGCAAAGGGGACTGTGAAAAAGTAGATCCACAGCAATATCAGTCACTTGTTGGAACTTTTATGTACCTCGCAATTTGTACTAGGCCTGATATATTGCATTCAGTTTCTAAATTGGCGCAGCGAAATTCAAATCCTCATAGAGAGCACATGACGCAACTTAAACATATTCTACGATACCTGTCTGGAACAGTAGACTTGAAGTTGATTTATGAGGATAAGGGAACCAGTCTAGAGGGATTTGTTGATGCCGATTGGGGTGGCGACTCCATTGATAGAAAATCGTATACGGGTTATATATTTACCCTTTATGGATGCCCAATAACATGGCAATCAAGGAAACAGACATCGGTGGCTCTCAGTAGTACTGAGGCAGAATATGTGGCGGCTTCAGAAGCGGCGAAAGAAGCTATATATTTAAAACGTTTACTAATTGAAATTGATGCTTTAAGGGACGACTCGGTAATTCTTCATATTGACAATCAAGGAGCCAAGAAATTAGCGGAAAACCCTGTGTACCATAAACGAAGTAAACATTTAGACATAAGATTTCATCATATACGTGATCTGGTTCAGAGCAAAGAGGTCGAACTGGTGTACTGTCCAACCGCTGATATGATAGCCGATGTAATGACGAAGAATCTGCCAAAGATGAAACATCGTAATTTTGTGGAATTATTGAATTTAAAATTAAATTTTGTTTTTGTAAAACGTCATCCATGTTGAGAAGGAGTGAAGAAAATATGAATATGGCAACCCTTTTAGCAACATGTATGATGTTCTCTTTTGTTTCTTTCTGATATTCTTTTCTGTAAATAGTCTTTAAGTCTCTATCGTAAGCTCGTAAAGTGAAGTTCATATTAATAAAATATATTAAAGCGAAATGCACAAACTGTTTTTCATCAGTATGTATATGACACAAAAGTTTCGACAAAATTATGCATATGTTTGTGGTATAGTTTCATGTAAACAAATTGATATGCGACGTAGCATACGGTTTTTTATAGGATTATGTGCCTGCAACACAGTTCCGTATAGAAGCATGTGCCTGTAATGCAGAAGTTATGTACAGTTTCGTTTAGAAAGTAGTTTTGTATAGCAAAATACGTCAGCGACATAGCTCCGAATCAAAACATGCATTTGGAACACTGTTTCGTATAGACACATATCTACAAACAGATTCATATAAATATAAATACATATATAAAGGGTGTCCCAACAAGAGCGCAATTTTTATTTTTTTTTTGATGCACCAATTGAATTGTTTCTCTGGCTGTATGACATGTGGCGCCGTCTTGTTGGAACCACATGCCCTCTACATTCATTTCTTCAATTCGAGGCAAGAAAAAACTGGTTATCATTTCACGATACCGAACACCATAGATTGTTTGCGCTTGACCTGCCTCATTTTCATAAAAAAAGGTCCAATGGTTCCTCCAACCAAAAACCACACCACACAGTGACACGTTGAGGATGCATTTGCTTCTCGTGAATCACTCGAGGATTTTCCTCACCCCAAATGCGACAATTCTGCCTATTGACGAAGCCATCAAAATGGAAATGGGCCTCGTCACTGAAGATGATTTTAGCGGCAAAATCAGCATTTTTTTGGTAAAACAATTTCACAATGAGAATGCGTTGTTCATTCGTGTAGCGCTCCATTTTTACTAACCTCGTACCTTCTACTACCAAACAATAACAATTGTTCAAATGTCAAACAATGACACTTCGAATGTTGCCAGATTTAAAAATTGCGTTCTTGTTGGGACACCCTTTACAACGAAGTTCCTTCTCAAAATACGTATCTGAAACACAGTTTATTATTGAATTATGGGACTGCAACACAGTTCCTTATAGAAATTCGTGTCTGCAACACATTTTCCTACAGACACATGTGTCTGCAATTCTGTTTCGCATTGGGGCATGAGTCTGCAACACAGTCCCCTATGGACACATGTGTCTACAACACAAATTCACAAAAAATACATGTGTATGAAATAAACATTTTCAAATAAACATGCGCCTGCAAAAAAGTTTAGTATAGAATCATGTTTCTTGTACACAGTTTGGTGTAGAAAAATGCGTATGCAATAATAAGCGTGTTTTTGTTACACAGCTTGCTTATCTTTTACCGTTTTCAACCCTATTTCATATTTTTGAATAAAATCACTTACCGCTAAAATGCCGTTTTCTTTACAACTTAGCAAACGATAATCGCTTGCTTGTAACCAAAACACGACTAATGTATACTTAGCAACTTGAGTCTGTAACACAGTCTCGCATAGAGACATGTACAGCCTTTTTACAGAAATAACCATTTTCAGCAAAGTTTCGTATAGAATAATGTGTCTGGAACACAGTTTGGTATAGAAAAATGCATCTACATTAAAGGTTTGTATACAAACATTTGTTAAGAAGCATTTATCTGGAACAAAGTTTTGTATAGAAACATGTTATCCTATAGAGTTTGGTATAGCAACATGTGCCTGGAAAACAGTTTCTTATAGAAACATGTGTCTTGCACAGGGTTTCCTGTATAACCATGTATCTGGAATACAGTTTGGTATAGCAAAATGAGTAAGGATCAAATTTTCGTATATAAACAAGTATCTGGATAACACTTTCAAATTTTCGTATATAAACAAGTATCTGGCAAACATTTTCTTATGGAAACATGTGTATTCAATATTGTTCCAAATAGAAACGGTTGCCCGCAATATAGTTCAATATTGAGACGGACGACTGCACCATAATTTAATTTGGAAGGCTGTGTCTGCGTCTATGATTAGAAGAGAAACATGTGTGTAAGAGATTAACTAGGCTCCTTGAGCCATCAAAATAAAAACACTTTTATTTTAATATTTAAAATTGTAAAAAATAATTCTTTATTTAATTATAAAAAAGTTCACAATTTAGTTCGCGGGACAGACAGGTCACTGTCTAATATAAGTACGAGTTTAGCAGCACGGCAGTTAAACAATAATGGACAGACAGGTCACTGTCTAAGGCAAAAAATGTTTGTAGCAGCACGGCAGTTAACAATTTTCTACGTTGACTTCTTTAATTTGACTGGTTAAACGACAGACAGGTCACTGTCTAATAAGATGAAATGATTTTAGCAGCACGGCAGTTAAATAATTATCGCGTTGATTCACTTATGGCCAGTTTTTCAGTCAGTGGTGATCTTCGTTTCTTAGTTAAATTGTGGTTAAACATCGAATTGTGTTTTTTAGTCATTGTTTAACTATGATTTAACCACCAAATGTTGGTTGGTTAACTTATAGTCAGAACCATATTATTTTGACAATCAAATTACTGACCGTCAAAGTGAGAAATGAAGATTGTATAAGATACGTGTTTCAGATTTGCGTATTTGTACCCATGCGTTGAGTCTAGATCATTAAATTATTGCGCCTATATAGTTTTTTACACAATTTTGTTAAAATTACTTCGATTTTATGCATCTATTTCATATTTTACATAATTCCATTTTGATGAATTTCATGTAAAAATCGAGATGCATTGAACCCGACCCCCTCAGATATCGATGAAATTTTGTTTGTAGCTAAATTTGATCAATACAAACAAACCCTCATTTTTAGAAATGACTGTTTTGCGATTTTTTGGGCGTGGCACAGTGGGAAAGTTTTCGAAAAAACGCGAAAATGGTCGAAAAGAGCTCCATTTAAACTACAATAACTCAGAATCGGCTGAACCGATTTCCATGATCTTGGTATCATTAAAAAGATATTTTTACAGGCTTTATGACGCGTTTAAAAAAATACACTGTAAAAAATGTTATAACAAAAAAAAATTTTAACTAACGAAAAAACCAAAAAGATCAAGGGTTTTTTACAGTGTATTATTTTTTTAGAAAGGTTTATCCTTCACCTATACCATATCAAAAAATAAAAATGGGTTCTTTTTTAGTTTTTTTTATATAATTTTTTAAGTAGTGTCACTTCTAGTAAAAAATACACTGTAAAAAATTTTATAACAAAAAAAAATTTTAAATAACGAAAAAACGTAAAAATTGTAATGGGATATCTTGCCTTCTCGAAACTGTTTATAATTATGAATTTCGGTACCTTCATCAGGTGCATTTATATAGCAATTTTTAAGGCAAACAAGAACTTTTTGGGGTTAAAACATATTCATAATTTTCCTGTTACAATGTTTATTTATTTTACCTGTAAATATAAAATATAAGGGCAATTACTAGAAGTGACACTACTTAAAAAATTATATAAAAAAACTAAAAAAGAACCCATATTTATTTTTTGATATCGAATAGGTGAAGGATAAACCTTTCTAAAAAAATACTACACTGTAAAAAAAACCCTTGACCTTTTTGTTTTTTTCGTTAGTTAAAATTTTTTTTTGTTATAAAATTTTTTACAGTGTATTTTTTTATTTTTTTTAAACGTGTCATAAAGCCTGTTAAAATATCTTTTTAATGACACCAAGATTATGGAAATCGGTTCAGCCGCTTCTGAGTTATTGTAGTTTAAATGGAGCTCTTTTCGACCATTTTCGCGTTTTTTCGAAAACTTTCCCACTGTGCCACGCCCAAAAAATCCCAAAACAGTCATTTCTAAAAATGAGAGTTTGTTTGTATTGATCAAATTTAGCTATGAACAAAATTTCATCGATATCTGAGGTGGTCGGGTTCAAAATTTCAGTTTTATCTCGATTTTTAAATGAAATTCATTTTTTTGTTCCCCTTTGCTGTTTTGGTATTTATCCCAAAACACACGTTTTTTCCAATAAGAATACAAGGGTTGCCATATTAGTTGACAATATGGCGACTTACATTAACTCACAACTGAAAAACAAAATGCAAAGTTAACCTCTAACTAACTTAGAATTAAGATTAAGTAATCCGATGGGTAACTACCCGCTTAAAAACTGGTCTTTAAACTTCTTTTACTTGACTGGTGTCCAACAATTGTTGTTTGGTATACAAAAGGGCCAGAAAGTAAATCATTTAATTTACTTTGAAATCTCCAAAAATTGCAATATCCAAATTTCCACAAACAACAATCATTGTGCACCGAAAATACATAGGATCAGCTGACAGAATAAACAAAGTTCAATAACTACATAGGCAATAGACAATGCAAACATATCTACGTACGTACATACGTATGCATGGGACCGACGACTGGTGGAGACAAAACAACAACAACAATAGGACCAGTTAGCGGACCGACAACTGATGAAGACAAAACACCAGCAGTAAGCGGACCGAAAATAAGTAATAAACAACATTTCATGATGTTGTTGTTGTGATGTCATAAAAGAACATTTGCATGTTAGGGTGACCCAAAATATTAACGTTTTATAATAAATTTAGTTTAAAAGTAGATAAATGAACAAATATCAATAAAAACTAATAAATATTTAGAAATTAAAGTAGAATTGAAAGAAATTAGCAAACTTATAACAAATTACATAATAAAATATGATAAATCTCCAACAATGTGTCTGCGACAAACTTCTGTTTAGTATGTGTCGAAGATACAGAATCTAGTCTTCTTAAAATACGATTGGATAAGAAACATGTGCTTAATAATAAGTCTCATTTTGATTAAGTGATTGTATGTGTATGTTGTATAACACCATATACCCGAACAAAGTTTTAAATAGAAATATATTTTCAACGAAATATGTACATGATTCAAGGGGCCCTTAGACCTGTGGATAAGTTGCAGCGACTTCAAGTTGGCATCAACTTATCCATGGTGTAAGGTGAAGTTAGTTGTTTGTACAAACTAGTTGATGTAAAATCAAAGCGATTTTGATTTTTTGAAGTTGACAACAACTTATCCATCAGTGTAAGGGGAAGTTGCATCAACTTTCATACGCATTTCGATGAGAAACGTTCATGAGGAAACATAATCGGCAAAATGTACATAAATAAATGAACCAAAAAATAAATAAATTAAACATTATCGGAAAAATATAAACTAAATAAATATGATTTGTAGTGTTATTTATAAATATTTAAAGAAAATAAAAATAGGGTTTTTTCGTAAATTTTGTAACATTTTCGCTGTGCTCTCACCACCTTTCATTTCGACATCTGACAAGAAAATGAAGTTGTCTCAACTTGTGTGAGCGTGTATGGGCAAAATCGAAGTTGATGTCTAGTTATCGAAGTTGATGTCAACTTGAAGTAGAGAAACTTATCTCCACAGATCTAAGGGCCCCTTCAGCTAATGTTTCTCAAGTGTTATTGAGATACAGTTTCTGTGAGAACAGTTTTACATGGCAACATGGTTATTAGCAACATTTGCTCAAAAGAAAATAAATCTTGTGTTAGCTAAACCACTGAAACCTCCATATGAAAATACAAACTTCAAAATGGATTGCAAATTAAACACATCACAATGTTGCTGTTAACACATACAATTTCACTCCCAATTGATGTAAATTACGAAGTAGTCAAAAACTATATGCAAGGAAGAGGAACTTGTAGAAAGGATATAGGTGCCTCTGATTCCCTTGCGCCAAGTGAATTCATATTACGGCGATTAAAGAACTGTTTCTGTAGTTACAACCTACGAACGTCGCTGCATTCTCCACGGATTTATTATGCAGATGAAAAGGCAAAACGTATTCGGTTTCTTTTGAATTCATTTAATGTTCTGTGTTGCATTGGAATATGTATGAGCGTTAAAGAGTCAAAGCTTTACAAATTATACAAATGTGTATATGAACTCATTGCTGCTTTGGCTGGCGGTTAATGTGTATTCTACTGCTGCTGATGTTGCAGCGGCAGTGGCTACTTTTGTTGTTGCTACGTGAAAATCAGTTGCGGCCGAATGGAAATGTGGAGTTAACCTAAATACCAAAAGTCAAAAAACCAATAAATGACCACACCCCCGTGCTAGCACCGATTAAAGACTCCATGGAAAGAAATAATTTATTCAGAGTCAGAAAATATAATGATTGATTGATTACAATAAATGCAGGAATTTAAAGCAGTTCTGAATATATATTTGTTTAATTATTATATTTGTTAAATTCAACACATTTGTTTATACGAGGCAACATAATTTAATGTAGCGACTGCATATCGGTGAGTAATGTGTAGGGATCCGTAGATATAGGATAGAAGACCGGTTCCAATAATCAAATCCGGACTTAATAACAGTTTTATATAAACTGAATTTTAATTGTGAGTGGTAAACCTGAGTTTTAAAACCCGGGTCTTTAAACCTGGGTTGGTCTTTTTGTAATCAACTGTCATATCGGATTTTATAGAATCGGTTTGAGAACATAACTATTGCTTTAGGTCATTCTTTGCAATCGTGGCGATTTTTCCTCGAGATGGCCTATTTTGCCGCACCAGATCATCTTGAAACCAGTGAGTGGCTATATCGTGGTATACCTTATTGTAAGCGAAAAGCCTTCTGCTAGTATACTACTTGAATATTAGTATCCGAGTTGAATATTTTTTTCATTTAGATACAACTTTGGGAAAAAAAACCGAAAAATTAAATTTCAATTTTTCAAAAAATTTTAAAATTTTTTCAAATTAAAAGTTTGAACCCCTAGAGTACTGGGATTTTATTCAAATTTTTACCCCTCTATCTTCAGGTCCAACTAAATCAATTAATATTTTTTTATTCAAATAAACTGCGAATTGAAAATTTTCTAGCGTATAATCAATTACACCCATAATATCAAAACCAGAAAACTTTGGCCACAAGTCGGACCGGCTTAGAGTTATCCGATTCGCCTCAAGTTTTCACCACAGTAGTTTTAGACCAAATGTCAGAAGAATCTGCTTGGCATTTGTTATAATTCGAGAAAAATAATTGATCCGTACATATCATTGCCACCCTAATATAAAGGGGTTTTCAATAAGAGCGCTACAAAAGTTATTTTAAATAAAACAAAACCGGTTTTAGATACCAATGAAATTCTTTATTCCTGTGAAAGTACGTTCGATGCCATTATGTATGGAACTCGATTTCTTTTGCATGGCCACCACGGGCACGCTTGCAGAAGTCCAGACGCTGAACCCAATTTTCCACGGTTTTCAAGCATAAATCGGCGAATACTGCTGCAATTTCACGTTCGATATTCGTACGAAGTTCATCAATCGTCGCTGGCTTGTTGCCATAGACCATAGACTTGACGTAGCCCCACAGGAAATAATCTAACGGCGTCAAATCGCACGACGGAGGCGGCCAATCGACTGGACCATTTCGTGAGATAACACGTTCACCAAACTTGGTTTCCAATAAATTGATTGTGGCATTCGCTGTGTGGCTTGTGGCGCCGACCAGTTGGAACCACAAGACCTTCAAGTCAATATTATCCAATTGGGGCCAAAAATATTCGGTTATCATTGAACGGTAGCGATTCGCATTCACAGTAATGTGCCGGTCTTGATCATCACGGAAGAAGTACGGCTCAATGACGCCGCCGGCCCATAAACCGCAGCTCATGACTCATGGATTACGTGTGGATTGCTGTCTGACTAATAATGCATATTTTGCTTATTGATGAAGCCATTCAGCCAGAAATGAGCCTCCTCGCTGAAGATGATTTTCCGATGAATTCCGCTCTTAAAGCTGAGGCCACTGACTTCAAATTTCGGTAGTAAATTTTAATATTTTCGACTCGTTGTTGGCTCGTATATATCTCCATGATGTAATGGCAAACCTTACTGAAGAGAAGTGTCAAAAGAGCGAAAAAAAATATGGCGTCGTTTGCTATCCCTATCGATTTACTTTTGTAGCGTCTCTGTTGAAAAACCCGTTACATATTTTTAACATATTTCTTAAAGACAAACGTCACTTAAAAAAATAATCGTTGATATAAAACTGATCTTTATAATTAATATATAATTAGTTTCGAAAAACATGACCCGGAATCATACTTCTGCAAGTAAAATGTCTCTGTAGCTTTACTGAAACATAATTTTATAATGATTATTTTGCATAAAGAACATGTATATGAACATTTAAAAGGTGTAAACATGTCTGTGCCAAATAAATCTAATGTTCCAGACTTTTTTGCATTTAAATTGTGCAGGAAAATGAATAAGAATTCCCATTTTGTGTTCTAAAAGGAATGCAAGATTTTGATTGAATCTGAGGGAGCTTCAGAGACCTACACTTTTGCACCGATTGAGAATGCTAGAGATATGAAATCGTGTTCCATTAATAATGGGAATATTTGTTATTTCCAATAACGCCATAATATACAAGCTCAAAAATGTTGTCGTTTTTTATTGTTTGGATGCAAATATAACATGTGTTTGGAGCTTGTCTCAAATATAATATACTTGTGTCCAAACGCATTGTGTTTCCTACTCAATATTACATGTTTGAGACACAATGGTTAATATGTTTTAACATATAAATTGTTTGTGATGTAGCTTTGGTTTTTGTGTATGTGTTTCGCACATATTTATGTGTGCTACATAAGTGAGAAATGATTTTGAGGAAAAAAACTGGAGAGGGCAACAACGTGAATCCCTGTTTGTGACCGAGCTTCTACTGAAAGAATCGGAATGGCGGACCATTTGTGAAGTACAATAAAAACAAAACACAAGTATTTAATACACGCTTGTCTTGCATGAACTAGATTTTTATATACGTATATTGTTCGTGTACCAACGCATAGTGATAACCAACGCATAGTTGAAACCTTCTGAAGACAAAAACGTGTGAGACAACAAAGAAAGGAGAAACAACAGTGCAGCAGATTCGAAACAAAATAAATAATACATTCAATGGAAGTTAATGTAAAAATCATTTAAATGTTTTATTTTTTTTTTTATTAATTATTTATATAAGTAAATGTAATAAATAAATAATGTAATGTAAAATGTAATGTAAATGTAAATAATAAATAATATTAATTATAATAAATAAAGAAAGAAATAAAATTAATTTTTTAATATTATTATGTTTGGGAGAAAATGCGCATATATTTCCATGCAAGTATATGGAGGTTTGGGGGAAATACGCGAATGCTTCCACGTAAGTATATGGATGTTTGGGCTGCAGCACGCATATGTTTCCACGTAAAAGCATGCATAGATGTCAGTAAACACGCTGATGCTAGCATTTACATACACCTGAGTTTGGGACTTGCAAACATATAAATGTTTGAAGTATGTTCCAAACTTATACGTGGTTCCTGTAGAATATGTTTGGCAGAATATGTTACGCAGGCCGTCTTTTTTCAGCGTGTACCAACATAAATTTAGTTTAGTTCATTTTGTTTAATTTTTACATACGCACTTGTATTTGGACCACTCTTTACTCCTCCACTTTGTTTACCTGTTAAGTAAGACACCTTTACGATTCCTTAAGTCGCAAGTTTTCCATCCAGATTGCTTGCTGGGTTATAACATGACTATTTTTTAACTCTGTTTTACATGAAGTTTATAAGTATTTGTATGTAGTGTAAAACACACACACCAACTTACACGCAACTCGCACAAATAAATACATAAATACACACACAGTGTGTAAATATGCCAACCCATTTATAAATATTTATATGCTTGTATTGGAATGTTTACATATTCCTGAGTTCAATATGAATAAACTTAATAAATTTAAACTTTCAACAGAAATAATCTTAATTTACTGTATTCGAAATGTAGATGTATCTAGGGTCCTGGCAGTGCAGTGAGTGTTGCTGGAGGACGAAAAAACTGTGTGCTAATTTTTAAAGTAACAGGAGTATTAACAACAAAATAGCTCATAATAGTAAAAAAAAAATTAACTACAGTAAATCAATTAGAAAAATTGCACATTTTTTTAGCAACAAAAAAATAAAACGAACAAAATCAGTCATACAATTCAAAAGAAAAATATTGTTAGTTTTTCATTCAATTTAAGAGGGAGAGAGTAAAATGGTGAAATTGTTGCAGCAATATGTTAAAGTCATTCGTATAAAATTGATTACCAAATATGTAAATAAATAAAATAAATATCATTCCTGCCAATAATAAAAATTTTAAAAAAAAAAAGAAAAATGTGCTCAAGTGAAATATGTTTACGAAGTGTAAAATAAACTGTGAAGCAAAACTTTGAAATACTTTGATAAGATCCTGGAAATTATGCTGGTATGTTTAGGTATCAAGTGGGAATGGTTGAAAGCAAAGTTAAGTTTATATAGGGTGGGCCAAATAAGACCAACCAATGTTAAACCCGAATAACTTTTTTTTTTCTAATATAAATGTGTTTTTTTTCAGTGCAGGTTATAATCGAGTTTTTGGAAATTTATAATGGATAGACACACTACACAACAACGTGTTAAAATTATCGAATTTGTTATTCTTGTCAAAGAACAATTGTTTAAATTATTATGCCGATAAGCAAGACTGTAGAATGTGGCGCTCGTGGAATCCAAGGGCAACACACCAGCATCTGTCACATCCATCCAGATGTACTTTTTGGTGTGGTGTTATGGCCAATAAAGTTATCGGTCCATATTTTTTCGAGAATGAGGATGGAACGCCAGCAACGATTTCCGGGGCTTCTTACAGAACAATGATTGACAACTTTTTTGCGGCCAATGGCGGAGCAGCATCCTAATATGTGGTTCCAACAAGATGGAGCGACCGCGCACACTGCAAGGCAAACTATAGGTTTGTTGCGAGAAATTTTGGACGAACGTTTGATTTCAAAAAATTCTGATTTCCCTTGGGCACCTGGTTCGCCAGATTTAACTGCGTCCGACTTTTTTATTATGGGGATATTTAAAAGACAATGTGTATGTCAATAAGCCAGGGACAATTAGACAGCTAAAGCAGAATATTCGAGACGAAATACTGAGCCTGCAACCAGACACATTACGTGGTATTATAGAAAACGCGCTTAAAAGAGCCAATGTTTGTATCGAGCAAAATGGTGGACATTTGTCTGATGTCATATTTCATACATAGTCCCCCTTAATTTCCATGAAACGTGTTTGGTTTATTGGTTGAAAAGGCTGCAAGACAGCACGCTGTCGAGCACACTTAGGCTAAAGAAGCCCATTGTTATACCTGCAGTTTCCTCCATAGCAACTATTGACTAGTCGTCTAGCCAATTTGCCCTTTCAATAAATTTGTCTATAAGACCTACAAGAATATCATGTAGGGCTACGGTGCTAAATAGATGTGTTCCGAGTATCCTTCTTCTCAGTCCTGCCAGAGTCGGGCAATCCAAGAGAAGGTGTTTCGTCGTCTCCTCGTCCTCTTCCATGCAGCATGAACAGAGAGTGGAGTTTCTAAGTCCCAAACTTAGGGCGTGCTTTCCTACAAGACAATGTCCCGTAAGTGTTCCTATCATTGTGGATAACCTGCCTCTCGGCAGGTTAAGTAGCTGCGTAGTCCTCTTCCTGTCCACCTGTGGCCAGAGGATCCTGGCTTGGTTGCAAGTTGAAGTAAGTCTCCACTTGTCTTTGAACATATTATCGGCCCACTGCCTGGTCTGCAAACGGCAGATAGAGATTGGCATACTAACATCTTCTTTTGCCGGAATAACCTGTGCGTAGTGCCCTGTCTAGCTAACGCATCCGCTACGCAATTGCCTGGCATGTCGCCGTGTCCCGGTACCCAGATGGAACTGATGTCAAAATACTCTGCCATCACCCTAAGTGATGAGTGGCATTCTTTCAACGTCAGGGAAGTAGCAAACATGACTTCCAGGGATTTTATGGCAGCCTGGCTGTCTGTGTAGATACATATTCTCCGGAGGGCTGTGACACTACTTTTCAGTAGTTCAGCAACCTCCAGTATGGCGGTAATTTCCGCCTGAAATACATTACAGTGATCAGGCAGCTTGAAAGAGATATTTATATTTAGGCCCGTGAATGGACCCCATAGCCTACTTGCTCGTCCAACTTTTATCCATCCGTGAAAAATCTGATACTACTGTTATCCCCTTCCAGTGACTTTTCCCAGGTATTCCTGATCGGAATAGAAGTCCTTAGATTTGTCGCTGGTAGAAGGTAGGGGATACAGTAGGCCGTTTTTACGGGAATAGAGTTGATCCGGTGTAGTAATTCAGTGTGCCCGGAATGCCCCGATATCAAAACGCAACAATCTCTGATTCTCACCAGGGATGTAGCGGATGCCGATTCGGCCATGATATCAGGAGTACAGATGTTCAGGATAGCACCAAGTGCAGTACCTGACGTCGTGCCTATTGCCCCACTAACGCTAATCTGTGCTGATCTTTGAATTTTCATCAAGGAATTCAGAATATATTTCTTTTGGAGGGACTTGCACCAAACTTCGATGCCATAGAGAAGTATTGGTCTGACTATTGTCGTATAAATCCACATGGTGATCCTAGGAGACAGTCCCCAGCGCTTTCCTATCGCCCCTTTACAGCAGTAAAGAGCAACAGACGCCTTTTTCACCCTCTCCACCACATTCGTTTTCCAAGACAGTTTTCTGTCGAGAATTATTCCCAGATACTTCCGTCAACTGTAATTGCACCCCATTCCTTGACGGCAGTTTAAATGCGGGTATTTTATATTCCCAAGAGAGCAAAATAAGCACGGTTTTAAGTGGGTTAAGTGATAGTGCATTGCTAGCGGTCCAGTTAGAAATTAGACTAAGTAGGTTGGTTGTACGAATACTAAGTATGTTGAGGTTTCTACCACTACAGATGATAGCAATATCATCGGCATAGGCAAAGACCTGGCATTCGGCCCTGTACAATTCAAGAAGCAGTTCATTGACAGAAGTTTACCATAATAGTGGAGACAGAACTCCCCCTGCGGTGTCCCCATGTTAATGTTCCTAGCTAATTAGCACCACCCCATTCAGCTTTGACGGATCTATCCACCAGAAGCTTCCCAATTAGGTGTGTCACTAAGCTGTCGACTCCTAGATTCTGTAACGACCTAAAAACCGCCGAAGGTTGGATATTATTGATATCCAGAAGGTCCCTAGAGCAAAGACCTTATTCTCAAGAGAGTTTTCTATTCTGCTGACTATAGAGTGGAGAGCCGTCTCAGTTGACCTGCCCTTGATATAGGCATGCTGAGAACTCGATAGTAGATTCTGTGGAAGATTACTTCGAACGTGAATGTCCAGTAACCTTGCAAATATCTTAAGAACAAAGGATGATAGACTGATTGGTCTAAAGTAGTTTGGTTTGACATGAGAGCATTTGCCCGCTTTCGGGACGAAACCCACTTTGGTTTGCTTCCACATGCTAGGAATGACTCCCAGCGTAAGGTAGCCCCTGAAGATTGCCTCCTACCAACTACAAGATAGGTATAGTGCCTCCTGTAGTTGCGCGGGAATTATCCCGTCATGTCCGGCTGATTTATAGGGCTTAAAGCATCTAAACGCCCATACCAGATTCTTTCTGGTCACTATTGAGCGAACTTTTTCTAAGCTAGGTGAGTTTCCGCCTAGCTCTTCTGGCTGATGACCAGCATTCCTGTCATCGTTGGGAAAGTGGGTATCCAGGAGAGTCCCAAGAGACTCTTCAGACGAATACGTCCACGTTCCATCGTCTTTCATTAAGAACCCCGCACACGGTGGGTTTTTAGCGAGCACGCATCTTAAGCGTGCAGTCTGGTTGGTTTCCTCAATGGATTCACAGAAGTTTCGCCAGGATTTCCGTTTGGCCTTCTTGATTTCACCTTTATATAGATTAAGACTAATCTTGTAAACGTCCCAATCCCTTTGGTCGCCGCTCTTTTTGACCTAGTTGAAAAGCCGCCTAATGGACGATCTTAGATCCTGAAGCTCAGCGTTCCACCAATGAGGTTTTTTGTTACCCTTGGCAGCACCGATCTTACAGGATTCATTGAGCGTGTTCCTGCATGCACCAATAAATTTGCCAACTAGTTCTTCCAGCTCTGGCTCATTAATCGGAATATTAGGATGGTAACCTAAGAGTTTCCTTAGGCGCCCACGATAGGCGTTCCAGTCGGTTTTCCTATAATTTTTAAAAACTTTCTTTTTCAGAGGTTCGATATTTATGTGGAACTGTAGATATCTATGATCAGAAAATGAGTGATCAGAAAGTACGCTCCAATCGGATACAGTTACATGTGTTTAATATAAAAAAAAACAGCAGACAGTTGTCCGAGGCCTTCGGCCACAGACTGTCCTTGCAGGCTGTGTCAGAGACACGGCCATTAAGTTTAACGTAGAATACGCCACTCGATAAGACAGAAAACATATATAACAATAAATGATAAATGATAAACGTCAACTGTCAGCTGCTGTCAAACAGCATCAAGCAGCATTGTTATTTTGCTTACTGGGCAGCACTTTCATTTAACATAAAAATGTACGAATTAATTTTTTGATATATTTTTTATAATTATATATCCATATTAAATTCAAATTCACATTTAACATTTTGTTTCACTTTAATACATAAGTAAATATACAAAATTTTAATATTTCATCAATCAAAACAAAAGCCGAAGGTTTGTGTCCACACTGAAACAGCAGCATAGTTTGTGTTCACGCTACAAACTCAAACACTCAACCAAACACCACACATATGTTTGAGTGTATGTGTTTAAACAATTTTCATTTGAGAAATTTAAATATTAGGAAGATATCAACCAATATGAAATGTATATCAAACGAAAATGTATATCAAACGAAAGATAACACCTTCATTTACCTATAAAAAAATTTCTAAAAAAAGTTATCTCGCCGTTTCCTCATAATCAATGAAATAAAGATTACAACAATAACAATCTGACATGACTCCCTATACCGTAAGGTAAGACGTATTCTACGCCAAAAATAATAAAAAAAATATTATTACAAGAGTTATACGTATTTTACATTTTGTCCTTACCCTGTAGAAATTATCAGAATTTCAATAATTGAGAGTCTGCTTTGTTGCGTTATAAATATTTAGGTCGACGAGTTTTACTGGCTCTGAGTCAAAAAGGCAAACAGATAACTCTTAATACAACTAAAATCAAATTGACCTGTTAACGCCTACTTAAACCTAAGTTTATAGAGCCGACACATTTTATTGTCAGGAAGCTTTGCAATCACTATTTTTATTCGTATATTCATGCATTCAAATCTTGAATCCAAAATGTAAAACAATACAGTTTCTAAGATATGATACCCACTCCACATCGTATCACCAACATAAAGCAGCTAAACATTTCATTAAGCAGGTTGTGATTTTACTGCCAGTAGTAGTTTATCGCGGTCCTTAATTCACACCTTTATCGTTTTGAGTAAACAATAATCATCGATGATTTATTTCGCCTGGCAATATATGTATCTCAACACCATTATGTCAAATGTAGACCATTTATTTTTACTGCTGTATCTGTTGTCTGCAGGTACTTGTAAAATATTATGTCTTCATGTCAAAAACTATCTGCATTAAGGTTTTTTGCTTCACCCGTCATCTGTTTTTTCAACTAGCCAGAAGATTCAAAAGACATATAACACTTTACCAAGTCAGCCTTGACCAACTCTATTCCGGGGTTTTTTCTCTCAAAACAAAATCGTTTCTATTTACAGTTGAAATTTATAGTTTTATTTTTTTGTTCACTCTTTGTTTATTTGTTTCGTGTCGAACAAAAACCAATGACGATATGTATGAGAGATTTGTTTCTGCAATACAAAACTTAACAAATTTTGTTTTTGATCTTGGGTAATTTTACACTCGAACAAATGGATGTAAATACTGATTACACTTCTTCATTCAATTTAAACCTATTATGGAAATAATCAAATTGGGTAAGAAACTATAAGATTTTAGGTCTAATATTGAACTTCAAGTCTAAGAGAATATGACGGCGGTCTTGTTAATATTTTCCTTGATGATATTTTTTCTTAAAATCTAATATAATAGTCATCATAAAGGTGTTTCTTAATTGCATTCCATGATGAAATTTGGATTTCGCTGAATTAAATATTCAAAATGCGTTCCAACATGAAACGGTCTACACCGAAATAGTGTTGCTTTATGCAAAAACAACATCTCAACCCGTCTGTCGTTGTATTTCTCGTTTTGTTGCCTGTGAAGTACTACAACCCATAACAATTTTAAGTTCCTTCATCACGGCTTCGAAACTGCCAGTCAGACAAACACAAAAAACTGCCATGAAGTTGCTACATTATTCATCTTCTTCAATGCTTTTCTTTTTTGGAGACGTTGCTATCGTAGTTGAAACTTAAACTTCAGCTACTTTCATGCCATGTATAACACTTCTTTTCTTTCAGTCTCATGTTTACTAACAGAGGGGTATAGCCTGATAATATGGGTACAGGAGTTAGCAAAGACACTATATTAAACTAGTTTTTGTTTTGCATTAATTGTATGTATGTATGTATGTATATTTATTGTTTAATTAATTCAGATTGCACAATAATTTGATATTGATATAATGGGTTTTCCAATAAGGACTTGACAACTATTCTTTAAATATAACGCAAACCATTGGAGATATTTCCAAAACTTTATGATCGACTTGAAATACAATCAAAACATTTATGAATAGAACTAGACTTCGTTCATATGGCCACCGCGGGCACGTCGGCAGCGATCGATTCGTTGGACCCAATTTTCGATGATTCGGTCACACATTTCGGCCGTAACGGCCGCTATTTCGCGTTCAATGTTGGCTCTGAGTTCTTCCAACGACGTCGGCTTGTTGGCATATACTGGACGTAGCCCCAAAGAAAAAAAAAGAAAATCGCACGAGCGAGGCGGCCAATTAGCTGGTCCATTTCTTGAGATAACACGCTCACCAAACTTACTCTTCAATAAATCGATTGTAACGTGTGCTATGTGGCTTGTGGCACCGGCCTGTTGAAACCACATATCGTCCAAGTCCATGTTTTCCAATTCGGGCCAAAAATAATTGGTAACCATGGCGCGATAACGATCGCCATTCACACTAACGTGACGATCGTTATTGTCGACAAAAAAATATGGTCCAATGACGCCACCGGCATGCAAACCGCACTAAACAGTTCTCTTTTGTGGATGAAGTGGCGATTCATGAAGCACGTGTGGATTTTTTTAAATGGAGAGATGATGTTGAAAAATGATATGGCAAATTGCCCATCATTTTTAAAATTTTGTTTTGACTTTTTTGCAAACGTTCAAATGACAATTTGATACATCATGCCACAATGGAGCGTCATATAAAAGTATAGCTTGAAACTGTTGTTGCACTTTAAGGCGGAGAATTTACCAAAATTACCATTTCCCCGTGTAAACAACAATTGGAAATTCCCTCCATCTGTAGTGCGAGTAACACACTCACTCTCGCACTTTCGGCAACTCTCAACGATAATGCTGGAATTCCTGGCAGAAAAAAATTTTGAAAGCGTAAATTCAAAATATATGTCATTCCATACCAACCTGTACGAATTTGGTATATCACTAGCTTGGTTGCTTCGCCAGTTTGTGTACGCAATCCTCTCATACAAAATATTTAACACGTGTTTTATAATCTTTTGACGTAGAATACGTCTTACCTTACGGTATGAGGAGTCATGTCAGGTTTTTATTGTTGTAATCCTTATTTCATTGAATTTGAGGAAACGGCTAGATGAATGAAAATTTTTTTTGTAGGTAAATGTAGATGTTATCTTTCGTTTGATATACATTTCATATTGGTTGATATATTTCTAGTATTTTAATGTCTCAAATGAAAATTGTTTAAACACATACACTCAAACATATGTGTGGTGTTTGGTTGAGTGTTTTTGGTTGCTCAACATTGCTGAGGAACATGTATCTAGTAAAAAGTGAAACGAACAGCAAGCTAATGTTGCTTGGCAACATGTATCTAGTAAAGAGTGAAACAAACAGTAAGCTAACGAAAGCTTCAATAAAGCTGTTGTAACATTAATTTTGAATTGTAAAGCGTAAAGCTTTCACACAACGCTCGAATGCTAATGCGAAGACTCGATAAGGTAAACCTTTTTTAATATTAGGGCGGCCCTCTCAAACATTCGCAGAACTTATTTCAATAAAAATATTAATTAAAATACATAAATTAAATTAAGTTTAAAAAAATTTAACATAATATTTTTTTTTTAAACGGACTTGAATCAAATGCCGTTGGTAAATATAAAAATTACAGCAGACAGTTGTCCGAGGCCTTCGGCCACGGACTGTCCCTGCAGGCTGTGTCAGAGACACGGCCATTAAGTCTGTCTTATCGGATGGCGTATTCTACGTTAAACTTAATGGCCGTGTCTCTGACACAGCCTGCAGGGACAGTCCGTGGCCGAAGGCCTCGGACAACTGTCTGTTGTAATTTTTTTTCAAACGTTATGACAAGTGTATTCAAAAACCCGGTTTTTGAAAAATTTCTGTTTTCAGTTTCTTCGAATATTCCGAATTTTGAGTAACCGGTTTTCAGTTTAACCCAGGCGTAGAAACCGGTTAATATTCGGTTCGGTTTCTATGATAAAACGGTTAACCATGCCTATTATAAACATCGTTTATTGGAATGAAGTTCCTTATTTGACGATCCGGGATGGGAGCTAAATAAAAAAACTAAAAACTAAACAACATTTTTTTCACTCACTGGAGAAAACATAATCTCTTATAGTCTTAAAGGAAAGTACAACTTTAAACATAACGAGGATCTAAGACAACCAAATTCTAAACAACTTTTGTTTTAACACTATTATGCTACAAACCACTATTAACAACTGTTTTTTGGTTTGTGTCCAGACTAACATAGTTTGCGAAATTGCATGTTTAATGGAAAGTTTTCTAGGTGGAGCCTGTCACTAATATTTAATATATATTGTAGTTTTGAACCCAATAAATAATAAATTTAGAAAAGCCAAAGTGGAAAAAGTTTAAAAAATAACATATTCTAAATAAATGCCTTTTCTTAAAAAGCTAAATATTCTCAAAAAAAAACCTATTCATATTCTTAAACAAAGTAACTTTTCTTAAAAAAATACCTTATCTTAGAGAAGTACCTTTCTTCTTCTTTCTTAAAAAAATTTTCATAAAAAATTAAATTCTTTTTAAATAAGTACCTTTTCTTAAAAAATACATTTTCTTACAACAAATTGCCTACCTTTTCTTTAAAGACTACCTTTTTTGTGACACAGAATAACTTTTCTTGAGATAAGTATCTACACTTAAAAATGTATCTATTGTTAAAAACGGATCAATTTTAAAAAAAATTCCCATTTCTTAAAAAAAAATTTCTTCAAAAAAATACATTCTCTTACAAAAATAACTTTCTTAAAAAAATTCCTTTTCATAAAAATAAAATAATACCTTTTCTTTTCTTTTCTTGAGAAAGAAAATTTTACATTTTCTTAACAAAATAACCTTTTCCTAAAAAGAGTGTCACTTCTTTAAAAAGTGCCCGTTCTTAAAAACGTACTTCTTTGTAAAAAAAATGCATACTCTTATGGCTTTTTGTTACAGAAGAAAGTACTTCTTCTTAAAAATATTAACTTTTCTTAAAAAAAGCATGAGCTTTTAATAAAAGAAGTACCTGTCTTTAAAAAATGACCTTTTCGGGAAAATATAATATATATTCTTTCATCATTTCCCTTATGGGAATTTTTATTCGGTCTGTTTTCCAATGGTAGTGCTTGGTATTCTTCAAACGAGTATATGAAGGAATTCTCATTAATATGATGAGTGTTTCTGGATATATATTTTTGAAGAATTCACCAAAAACATACCAAAAACGTCTGCTGAAGAAGATCTTGGCAAGATCCGAAATAGCTATACAGACAGCCTTGGTATCATTGGAACATTTGTATGCTCGACTTTTTTGAAAGTAATATAAAGATAATAACTTTATATTATTTAAAAAGGTCTTGAGCTTGAATAAATTTGTAAGTAATATATATTCTTACAAAAAGGATCTAAAAATATAAATATTTAAAAAAAATACATTCTATAAAAACAATTTCATCTTTAAAAATGTTTATCATTTTGCAAAAAGTCTCAACGGGCGCCTTAGGCGTGGTGGAACAAACTAGCGAAAGGAACTTCGTCCCAACTGGGTGTCTCCTGACACCTCATGTGATTTTATTAAATTTGAGTAATTTTTTTGTGCAGGTGACAACTCTGAAATATGGCAGCTATCGCTTACATTTATTCCGATTATTAAAAATAGAGCGCTTGACGAAAGAAAAAACGCGTTATAATTGTGAATAGTTATTACAAACATTTGGAAATCTATGCTGAGACCGCTCGCAAACTTCGACGAATTTCCAGTCCAGACAAGAATTTTCAGTCCTCCATCTGAATGGAATACACAAAATTGTTGAATTTTGGGCTCAGAAGGTCCTCATGCAATTCATAAGAAACAAATGCACCCACAACGAGCAATTGCCTGGTTAGGATTTTGGTCAGGCGGCGTGATTGAGCAGTACTTTTTTTTAAGATGAGACCCAAATTGCAGTGACTAAAAGCGACATTCGCTACAGGAACATGATAACGGAGTTCTTGTGGTCACAACTGGACCCTATGAATCTGGACGATATGTGGTTTCAGAAAGACGGCCCCACCTGACTCTCGGCGCATGAAACAATCGATTTATTGCAGCAACGATTTCCAGAACAAATTATCTCAAGAAATCCTGATGTAAACCGGCCACCAAGATCATGCGAATTAACGCCGTGCGATTTCTTTCTTTGGAGTTTTGTGAAATCTCGGGTTTATGCGAATAAACCAGAAACAATTCCTGAGCTCAAACAGGCATTCAACGCGTCGTCGGTGTGATACAGCCACATCTCTGTGAAAAAGTCATGGAAAATTTCATGAAAAGAGTAATGACCTGTCATCAGAGCTGCTGCGACCATTTGACGGATATTTTATTCCATACTTAATCGGAATATGTCTTCTTTACAATCCAATAAAAAACTCACAACTATCTCAAAAATGCGTGTTTTTATATTAAAATGAAAAAGTGCATTCATACTGAGACACCCTTTATAGATAATTGTAAGATTTATTTCTTGTTGTACAGGATAAACACAATAAATATATAAATAAATTCAAATACAATATAAAAAGATATGACAAATTTAATTGTTTTGTATACTCAGGATGATTGCGGGCTTTCTAGCGGACAGGACGTTCCGTGTGAGGGTTGGCGACTCGCTCTCTGAGGAGAAGATGGTGACGGCTGGTGTACCGCAGGGCTCGCTATTGGGACTTGTATTGTACAACATCCTTCTGAGCGATATGCCCCTTCCCCCGGGGGGGGGGATTTTTTGCTGATTTATGCGGATGACATCCTTGTTGCAGCTTCTGGCCCTAGGGCCAGCAACGTGAATCGGAGGCTGAACCCTTACCTTGAGACCCTGAGTGGTTTCTTCTCCAAGTGGGCAATTGGGCTTAATATGGCCAAATCGAGGGGGATCATCTTCAAGGGGAAACGCAAGAACCTGAACCCGAACGCCAGGGGCTACATCCCCAGGCTCAAGGTGGGAGATGCGGATATCGGGATTTCGAGGGATATCAAGTACCTTGGGGTAATGTTCCATGAACGGTTCACCTTCGTGAGCCATGTGGACTACGCTTTGCGGAAGGCTAGATTTGCCTTTTCTGCATACTACAGGCTGTTGGCGAGGGCGAATGGCCTGAGTGCGGAGGTGCGTCTGCTGGTGTACAGGTAGGTCATAAGACCTGTTTTGGCGTATGCTTTCCCGGCCTGGTTTCCCATCTCGTCGAGTCAGATGGAGAGGCTGAGGCAATGGGAGCGGAAAGTACTCAGAACCTGTCTGGGTCTGAGGGTGACTGTGATGGCGGATGGCTCTTTCCGCATGCCCTCCTGTAGGAGGGTGTATTATGGTGCTGGTTTTGGGAGGATTGACAGGTTCATGGTGGACTCTGCTCTATCTTTCCTGGGAAAAGCGGCGGGTGTGGATAATGACCTGGTTAGGGCATGTTTCGACACGACGGATGCGGACAGTCTTCTGTCACCCTGGTTCTTTGGACCAATGGACCTTCTGGCCCTCAATAATGGGGGCTATCTAGGAACGGACGAGGCTTTGTTGTTTTACCACAGAATATTCGGTACATTGGGTATCGATGATCCTGTGTATAATCCTACTCAGTAGTATTTCTTCTAACCGAGGTGGAGGCTGGAAATTTTTCGGAATTTCTGGTCTAATGATTTATGCAATCCGGCTTGCTGGATTTCTTGTTTTTATTTAGTTTTTAAGTTGATATTTGTTTTTTAAGTTTCTTTTATTTTTAGGTCAAGATGACGATCAAGGCGTTCCCGTTTTTCATCGATTTTTCGGGGAAATATTATTTTCTTTACAGCGTATATAATTAATTATTAAGATTTGATGTATGTATGTAGTGATTTTTTGATGAGGATGGAAGTTTCTGAAGGGCACCCTATGGGTGTGAGGGAAATAGATATAGGTAATATTAAGATGTATTGCGTACCAGTAGAATGTATTTAGAATTTATTACAATAAAAACCAGTTGAAAAAATTGTTTTAAAATGGCGCTTTTTTCCAAAAATGTAGCTTGTAACTCGTGAAAAACTCGACCGTACTATATCCTGTTTTGAAGATAATGTCAATTTCTTCCTAAATGTCAAAGTGCTATGGTATAACCCCATAACATGTTTTAAGTTTTTACCTTTTTAATCCTTTCTTATTCATTTTCACATCCAATGCACATATTTTTTTCTTTGCAGTTTTAAATTCGTGTTCTTAGACGCTTCCTTTTAGCGACTGTATCAGTTTGGAAATGGTTAAATAATGGGTTTTATATTTTACGAAATTTTCTCCAATTACTTTTAATACTTTTGCACAAGCAACCAAATTTTTTGTGAATTTATTTAGAATAGTTTACAGAATATTTTTTTTATTTACCTGATTAGTGCCCTTTTTCAAAAAAATAATTATTGGTTCTTAGCGGGGGTGAAAAAGAATTCATAGAGGTCCAAATCTGGAAATTTTCTTAAAAATTGGAATCATTGTGTTAAATTTTTTCTTAAAATCATTCCGTTGAAATGTCAAATTGTTCGAGCATTTGGTCGTATTATCAATTTATTTTTTTCTTCGATATTTCCCTACCCTTTGGATAGCATCGTCAGGAAGATAAACACAATTATTAATAAGAAATTAAAATAATTGATTCCAAAAGGTAGCGGAAATCGAAGAAAAAAATAAATTGAAAATACGACCAAACGCTCGAACAATTTAATATTTAAATAGAATACGAAAGGTCGGATAAATCATCACTTATAAAATCATTCCGTTTCGCATGCCGTGACTCATATGCTGCTGCCATCACAGAAACAAATCAACCAAAGCTGTTCCTGCAACACAACAAAGTTAGTTGAGCAGCAGTAATTGGCACTATACTGGTTCTTGTACAGCACCCATTTTTATCTTGCCTGCCACGACTCGGTTAATTCTAGGCAGTCAGCATTCCTGGTGGAAGGTGTGCGTACCACGGACCAGCGAAATCGTCGAAGGTTACTTCTTCGTGCTTACTTATTCGTGAAGGAAACGTCTTCTTCCAACTTTGTAAAGATATTCGTCTTTTATTTTAGGAATCCTAAGGTACAATTTTGTCCTTTGATACAATTTTGTCAACATGCTCTGTGAATGTGAGGCAATTGAAATTCTAAAAAACCCGGTTTCCATTGGGTATATTTTTGGTGAAGCACGGAAGATGATTTGGAGTGGGGAGGTGTTTTTATTTTTGTTCAAGGAAAGGTTTTGGTATGTCTAACGGAGATAATTTTGGGTTAGAAGCTATAAAAATGGAACATATTGGGTGTTAAATCTTGTGAGGTATCTAAAATCAATTTTTTTTTTCAGAATAGTCTGAAGTTACACTACTGGGCCTCGAAAGGCCCGTTTGGTGATTTTTGTACGAGAACTACACTACATTTAATAGATCAAGAGTGTTGAATATCCTTGGATTGCACACAGGGCCAGATTTCAAATTGTGCGCCATAAATTCAAAATTTGTGTTGGAACAAAACTTCACTTAAATAATTTTTTTTTGAAGAATATACTTGGGGTGTAAGGTAATCATCAAAAATTTGGGTGTTATGGCAACCCCGAAACATTGGCGTTGCTTTAAAGTGATATGTTTTATCAGCTGTTGCTTTGGCATAAAAGAGGTAAAACTTTTTGCTGAATTCGTGGCTGTGTACATTTTTTACGTTTGAGTTAAAATTAATTCTTAAGAATGGAAATTAATTATCGAGGTATTCAGAGTGTATAAATTAAAAAATGTTTTCATTTGTCTGTGTTAAATGTTATTTTTGTGTATTGTTTTGTTATGTCCTAAAATAGAAGATAACCAACCCCGTGCCCGTGTATTCTGAATCGAGAACTAACTTTCTGCCAAATTGTGCCAAAATGTAATTATGTACAATTAAAGCCCAAAGTGTGTATAATACTATGTTATTAATTTTATTTGCGGCTTTTCGCGGCTTTTTCCGCATTCTCTTCGTCTGTGTCAATTTCCAGATACGTTTGAATTTTGTCATGCAACGCTGTTGAATGTTTGGATAGACAACAATAGAGAAGCGTCTGAAATTTCGAGGTGGATTTTTGAGCAGCTAAATGTAAATAGCTTACGCCCTGAAATGAAGAAGGATATTGAGAAAAAAGTAAAAAGCTTTGACCTGTTTATTAAAAAAAACTTGCCGAAATGCAGCCGAAATTTAACAACGTTCAACGCCAAGCATTCGAAGTGGCTATCTTCAAACATGGTTTTGACATTGAATAATACGTCGTCTATGAATCGAGTAGGGCGTCCTCGAGTAGAATACACCCATGCAGGAACCCGACTAAAGAGGAAATTAGCCTCTGCTTTGGCAGGCGACCAAGGCCACAATGCTTCTCTTCTTGTGCATGCTGCAGCAATTTCTGCGAAAAAATGTAATGAGACAGATACGTCACAAATGTTCAGAAATACTTTTCTTTTTTTAAGCAGTTTCCAAAAATTATAAATGTAAAACTAATAGCAAGTTATGGATTCGACGGATCTACTGGTCATAGTATGTACAAACAGAAATTTAGTGTGAACGAGCCGCAATCTTTTGATCAGTCCTTGTTTGCAACTATCGTCATACCACTAAAACTAGTAGGCGATTTTGAAACGGTTTTATCGGTTTAATCGAACTCCACAGTCCGTAAGATTTTGTAGGCCGCTCAAATTAGAATTTGTGAAAGAAACCAAGGAATACATTCTTACAGAAAAAAAAAAGATCTGGACGACGAAATACAAAAGTTGGAGCCCTACGTATGCACTATTTTGGATGGGAGAAAAATCACTGTAACTTATGATCTTCATATGACATTAATCGACGGGAAAGTGTTAAATATTTTGAGCGGCACAAAATCAGCTCAATTGTGTCCGATATGTGGGGCCAGCCCAAAAATGTTCATGGAAAGTGAAGTGCTATTCGAAATTCAAACCAAAACCTGGAAGCTTGCAATATGGCATAAGCCCGCTCCATGCGTGGATACGATTCTTTGAATTCGTACTAAAAATCTCATATAGAATTGTTTAACAAAAATGACAAATAAGAAATTCAGAAGAAAAAATTTTAATTATGGATAGAAAGAAAAAAATACAAGAAAGGTTGTGGAAGGAAATGAGTTTGCATGCTGATAAGCCAAAACAAAATGGTAACGGAAACAGCAACGATGGAAACACTGCGAGAAGAGCATTTGACAATGTAAAACTATTTGCGGAAATTTTAGGCCTCGATTTAGCAGTACTGACATGTTTTCATAACATCTTAATTTCAATATCATGCGAACTACAAATCAATCCCATAAGTTCCGGGAATATTGCCAGAAAACTATCTCATTGTATATGTCGAAGTACCCATGGTATCCGATGTCTGCAACTGTACACAAAGTTCTGATACACGGTTACCAAATAATAGCATCATCATTATTACCATTAGGCTGTCTGGGTGAAAACGCTTCAGAAGTACGCAACAAATATTATAAAAGCGACCGGCGGTCGCATGCAAGACAAAACAGTAGAGTGAATAATATGACAGATATTTTTCAGAGAGCAATTGATTCCTCGGATCCTCTTATATCGAGTATAGTATTAAATAAAAAAGCAGCCCAAAAAAATCGAAATCGTTGCCCGCAGACGTTATATCCCTCCTGGAAACCACCAAGCTTTGAAAATCATTCTTACATTAATTCCACAATCGATAAAAGTGACACTGACTCAGATTCAGATTCAGAAACAGAAATTATATATTGTTTTGAATTAGATGCAGAGGAAGAGGAAAATATTTAAAAATGACAAAGATGACAATTATGAACATCATGACTATATAATGTTTTTATTATATTTTATTGAAATTATGAGCTAAAATTTAAATATTGTACAATTGTCTTACAGGATACCCTGTATCGACAAAATCACACGTCACATCAGAGAAAATAAATAATACTTCTTGCCAATTTGCAGGAAATCGTTCGAGCAGTTTTTGAGAAATCGGCTTCAAAGTCAAAATAGGGGTTTCTATATATCAGACAATATCACCACAATTTCTTTAAAAAAAAATGTTCTATATTATATTTTATTAATCTTGTACCCCTATACATAAATAAATATGATAGCATAAACATAATGGTTGAGTCACAAAAAAACTTAGTTGTATTACTATTTATTCGCACTTAACATTATATGGGCGGTAGGGCTCTGCGTCGTCGCATCGGTCCAAATTTTGGGCTATTTGTCACACATTTATGGTCTATCTGATATGCCCAGTTACGCTTTTATAGTGTCATTATTCGAATTTATGCCGCAGAATTTGAACTCTGGCCCAGTGTGGATTGGTATGATTCCATCAAAATAAGCGGAACAAATTTCTATCATATTGTGGCATGCAGCCATTTACTCAGAACATACAGAATGAGCGCTGATTCCGTCGGGCGAACTTAAAGTCAGCATTGACAAATGTTTCCCCTGTTGACGCCAGTACAGCCCCTGAATAATTAATGAATTAACGGCGTTAACTTCATTTTTAAAATTTTCAATTATTTGAGGTTGATAACTTTATAGCTCTACCTAATCTTAATCACAATGAATTCTGGTTAAAGTATATAAGATGTAATCAAACTTTAGACTTTTTATAGTCCATAAACTACTTCTTGTGTCTAAGAACGATCCAAAGTTAAAAAAATACAAGACAGGTAGAAGTCCAACCTAAAGAACATTGTTATCTGCCCAATATACTAGACGAAAATAACAGTCCTGTAGACAATCCAACTCTGCGCACCCACAGCACCCGTTTTATATTGACAGCGTCAGAAGTACTATCTGCAACGTATCTATTAACTCTCCTTTTGTTAGAAGATTGATACAACCTTTGTATTCTATTATTACAGTAAAATGACTTTGCTTGTTTGTTGTTGCCATCGTTTTCCGCCACTGATGGGTTTCCTTTTACAAACACGGAAAGGATTCTATTAATACTGACTTGCACCATCTTTAGCGACACTAAACGGAAGTCAATGAGATTTAAGTGCTAAGAGGAGGATGCAAGCAACCTGAAACACAAGTTGTGGTAGCCGTGGATAAAGGAGAGTTTAGGAAAGTGACAAAAATATGACAATTTTATTTTCTATTTAAAACTATCGTTGAAAATGTGGAAATTGTCCAAATATTTTCTATTAATATAGGGCCAGAAAAGCTAAATATACGAATTGTTATTTACAAGTCTGTCAAAAACTATTAATTCCTTATGCTAATTACGTCTTTTCTTTCGTACACCCTTTGCTTTAGTCCTGTTTTCACCCGTAAATATGTCAGTTACTGGAACCAATATTAACGAAAAGTATTATAAATATTTTTAACAAACAACTCTCAAAGGGTATTGAACCTAAAGTTATACTTATAGTACCTTTAAAAAAAAATACAGCAGACACTTGTCCGAGGCCTTCGGCCACGGACTGTCTCTGCAGGCTGTGTCAGAGACACGGTCATTAAGTTTAACGTAGAATACGCCATCCGAAGACAGAAAACATATATAACAATAAATGATAAATAACATAAACAAATGAATTTATTTATTTGATAGTTACTTTTGATAATATACATAAGCTTATGGTAGGAAATATAGGATAAATATGTTTTTTAGTTAAAAGAGTATGGATAAATGATAAATAACAGACGCAAATCAATTTGATTTATATTTTTTATAATTATATATCCATGTTAAATTCAAATTCACATTTAACATTTTGTTTCACTTAAATACATAAGTAAATATAAGAAATTTCAATATTTCATCAATCAAAACAACAGTCGAAGGTTTGTGTCCACACTGAAACAGCATCATAGTTTGTGTCCACGCTACAAACTCAAACACACAACCAAACACCACACATATGTTCGAGTGTATGTGTTTAAACAATTTTCATTTGAGAAATTTAAATATTAGGAAGATATCAACCAATATGAAATGTATATCAAACGAAAGATAACACCTTCATTTACCTATAAAAAAATTTTTAAAAAAGTTATCTCGCCGTTTCCTCATAATCAATGAAATAGAGATTACAACAATAACAATCTGACATGACTCCCTATACCGTAAGGTAAGACGTATTCTACGCCAAAACGTTTATACATACTCAACGGAGATTGAAAACAACTTTAATATGTAAAATTAACACATTACTCAATATTCTGTAACTGGGAATAAACTGAACCTGACATTTCTGAATATGACGTTTGTAGCTAGACTGTTTGCTTTTGGAACGAAGTTCCTTATCACTATTATGCTACAACCCAGTATTATGAACTATATTGGGTACTTTTGCTTTGGTTTGTATCTAGACTAACATATGTTGGGGAATTTCTTCATTAGTGGGAAGTTTTCTAGGTGGAGCCTGTAAGCAATAATCAATAAAGGGTCCGCCATCTAACTTTTTTTTTCAACTAGTGCTAGTGCTCATGTCTGATTTGACAGATAATTAGTTTTATCCTTCCGCTGAACGAATATGGTTGTGTATACGCTTGAACAACGCTGGGAAATATTGCGATATTTTTTTGAAAATCATGGTAATCATGGCCAGCGATCGACTTACAGAAGATGCCGATTTTGCCAAAAAAAAATCATCTTTTCAGATGAAGCTCATTTTGATCTTGGCGGGTATGTAAACAAGCAAAATTGTCGCATTTGGGGCACAGAAAACCCGCACGCATACATTGAAAGGCAGATGCACCCAAACCGAGTCACTGTTTGGTGCGGATTTTGGTCCAGAGGCATAATTGGGCCATTTTTCTTCGAAAATGAGCAAGGAGTGGCCGTTACAGTCAATGGCGATCGGTATCGGGCCATGTTCACAAAAATTGAAGAGGAGGATATTGGCAACATTTGGTTTCAACAGGACGGCGCAACGTGCCACACAGCCGAAGCTACACTCGATGTTTTGCGCCCCGTTTTTGAAGATCGCATTATCAGCCGCAGAGCTGGTGTCATTTGGCCACCTCGGAGCTGCGATTTGACACCGTTGGACTATTATTTGTGGGGTGCCCTCAAAGATAAGTGTTACGCCGACAAGCCAGAGACAATTGACGCTTTAAAGGACAATATTCGTGAAGCCATTGGTGAAATACAGCTGCACACAATCGATAATGTGCTTAAAAATTGAACCTATCGTATAGGCTACTGCATGGCCAGCCGAGGCAGCCATTTGAATGAAATTATTTTCCATTATTAACCGGAAGGTGAGTGAAAACTGGAAAGCGCACAGCTCAGTGATTGTGAGAAGTTCTCCCCAGTCCCTTCATGGGATGTAATGGGAAACCATTTATTTTATTATAACCGGAAGGATTGTACTTTCAAATAAAAAAAGAAATTTGAGAAAATATTCAGTAGTTTTTTTTTATAGCATTTTCAAAAAAAAAAGTTATTTGGCGGACCCGTTATACAGGGTGTTTCTTTTAAACTGAGACGATCGAATATCTCGAAAAATAGCCACTCTACGGAAAAAATGTCCATAATCAAAATTTAATCATACCGCGGGGGAAATACATTAGTGCAAAAAAAATAGTCCCCCACCCACGGCTTTGTAGGTGGGGCTGGGGTAACTTTTAAACTAAGATAGGAAACCATATTTTGTATTGCAGATACGGATCCTCCGACTAAAAGTACATATGGTTGTACACAACTGAGAAGTGTGAACAACACGTGAGAACATGATTGAGCCTTCACTTTGGCCTTTAAAAAAAGAAAATTACTTTAAATAAGTCCTTTTTCTTAAAAAAGTAAATTTTCTCTAAAAAAAACACCTATTCATATTCTTAAACAAAGTACATTTTCTTAAAAAAATACCTTATCTTAAAGAAGTATCTTTGCTTAAAAAAAGTAAATTTTCTTATAAATAGTACATTTTCTTAAAAAAAAGTATTTTTTTAAATAAGTACCTTTTCTTAAAAGAGTATGTTTTCTTACAACAATTTCTATTTTCTCAAAAAATAACCTTTCTTTAAAAAGTAGCTTTTTTGTGAAACAAAATAACTTTTCTTGTGATAAGCACCTTCTCTTTAAAATCTACCTATTCTTGAAAAAAGGACCAATTCTAAAAAAATTCCCATTTCTTAGAAAACACCTTTTCTTCAAAAAAAAAAAACATTTTCTTAAAAAAAATGCCTACTCTTACAAAAATGTATTTTCTTAAAAGTACCTTTTCTTAAAAATAAAATAATACTTTTCGTTTCTTTTCTTGAGATAAGCCTTCCTGAAAATTTCTTAAAAAATAACAGTTCCTTAAAAATAGTACCACTTCTTTAAAAAAATACCTGTTCTTAGAAAAAGTACTTCTTTGTGAAAAAAATCATTCACTTATGGCTTTTTCTTACAGAAAGTACTTCTTCTTAAAAATAGTACCTTTTCTTAAAAAAAGCATTAGCTTTTAATGATAGAAGTATTTACCTCTGTTTAAAAAATTACCTTTTCGGGAAAATATAATACATATTCTTACAAAAAGGACCTACAAATATCCTTTTTTTTTAAATATATTCTATAAAAAAAGTTTCTTAAAAAAAGTTGATCATTTTACAAAAAGTATCTTTTCATAAAACTCCATTTAAATCACCGTATTTTTTCATAGGCGCCTTAGGCGTGTTGGAACTAACTAGTACATAATATATAGCGAAAGGAACTTCGTTCCATCCGGGTGTCCCCTGACACCTCATGTGATTTTGGTTTACTATTTCTAATAGTGTGTAATTTTCAGTTAACTTTGTGCAATTTACGGTATATTTTGTGAATACTTTATGAACTATGTAGTACACATTGTGTACCTTACAGTACATTTTGTTTACGTGTTAGTACATTCTGTGTACTTTTCAGGATATTCGTCGTAAACGTGTTACGATTGACTTACTACACTTTATTCATTTTTGTTATCTTTTAGATCATTTCGCATAATTTTTGTATTTTTTGTACACTTTTTGTAATACACGTAGTACACATTTTGGTGTAGTTTCTGCACTATTTGGTACACTTTGTTTGCTTTGTCGTTCAATTTTGGTACCTTTTAATAAAAGTTGTACACCTTTCTGGAAGACACTTCTTTGGTATCAGTGTCAAATGGTAAAATCTGAACTAAGTTACGAGATAGTCCGTAGACAAATGATAGATAGTCGGTGTAGAGGAGCAATCGCCATTCTCCTGTACATATGTGCACCAACAGCTACTCCTAAAGAGATAATAAATTTATATGGTAACATAAAAAGGTATTTAAAAAATTATTAAATGTTGGCACTTGGTCAATGTGGAATTTGTAGTCCAATCAAAATAATTGTACATACTTTGTGGCAGGATATTATTTTATGTCGCCTGTAGGAAAAAAGTGACAGAACTGAGTCACATACATACATATGTCAGTCAATATTATTATACAGGGTGATTCAGGAAGTTCCGGACAAATTTCTCCAGGGTATTTCTTGGCTCATTTCATGAAGAGAAGTCCACTAGGAAGAAGAAGTTAGCAACTTTACCCTACTACCCTCCGACCACCATTCCGAAAATTTTGAACCCGCTGCCATTTCGCACCTTTGCATTTTCGGACATGGTCCTAGTGGACTTTTCTTCATGAAATGAGCCAAGGAATACGCTGGAGAAATTTGTCCGGAACTTCCAGAATCACCCTGTATACTTATTTAATGTTATATGGAAACATTGTGGGCAATCATATACTTCGGTAGCCGGTAATTGTCCAGGCAAAAATTTTCATAAATCGGTTATTCTTTCATGTTCAAATAAATAAAATATGAAAAGCCACCAGAAAACCTCCTTAATTATTCAAACGGAATAAGTCACAAACATTTATTATTACATAAAATCTTCGCAATTCTGTCTTTTAAAAATAGCAAATGATACATTATTAAAAATGTCAAAAATGTCAATGATACATTTTTAAAAATGTAATATGTCAAATTTACGAGCTGAAAGCAATTAGAGTATCGAGTTTTATATAATTTTATTTGCTTGTTTGTGACTTGTATCACAGGTCAAACATTCTTCTGTATGTCAACTCAACATTACAGAGTGAGTTATGTTGCTATTACATAATGTAAAGGGTTATCCATTTTGCGGTTTCAAAAGTAAACGTAAATAAAAGACATATGAAATGCTTTTTTTTTCATGATATTATGTATGAAACACTACATCATTTAAATGACCACCACGCGAAGTGTTGCAAGCATTGATTCTTTTGAGGTAATTTTCGACCAGATTTTGACACATATTGGGCGGTATCTCAGCCATAACTTGACGAATGTTGGTTCTTAAGTGCTCAAGAGTTAAGGGTTTATCTGCATAAACACGGTCTTTCGCGTATCCCCACAAAAAAAGTGTAATGGTATGTGGCTGTGCCTGAATCACCATTTTTGTAGTAGGTTTTAATAATTTTTATGCGTTGTGTGATAGTTAAGCGATCCATTTTCGTCAATGTCAGACTTTCAACTGAAAAGAAAAAAAATTGGTTTAACAACTTAGTTTGACAGATGTCGAATTCCAGCCCTATACTTCTAAAACCACGAAATGGATAACCCTTTACAATAAAAATGTCAATATGAGGGTATTATTTACTCCCAAAAAAAAAACTACATTCATACATATGTAAATAATTGTATTTATTTATGTATGTACACAATATTGGAATTTCTGTGAAAACCAATCAGTCACAGCTACAGCTCGTATTAAACGTTCATTTGTAGAAATCAAAATTACAGTTTTTTTCAACACTTTTAACATCGAAACTATATGAAGACCTACAGTGATTATTGTTGCCAAAAATTAACATGGTTGGGGTAAATATTATACATTTCGATTAAATGATTAATAATGGCACCAAATTTATAGCTCTGTGTGGCACAAAGAACTTAAAGAAATGAAGAATATCCGATTTACTTTAAATATTCGAATGCCAATTAGCCAAAAAGAAGATGGGGCAGTTGGTTCAACGAGTCATTTCTTAGTCTTTATCGAAGTGAACAAGACAGTTGAAATACTACTTGACACACACATATAACTCCTTAAATCCTATATACTTCATGTTACATACACTTGCATCAGCATTAAAAACTGCAATATGAGACAAAATAAAGCAAATTAAAGGGAAGAAATATGAAGAGAAAAACTCTAAAAACATCCAGAACAAACACATCCGCTACATGTAGAAACATCGCAGCAAATGTTAGAAATGTACAGAAATCTATAAAAAAAAATAATAAGGTTGTGCCATCCACTACAAGAGCTCTTTGATATAGAGGAATGTAATACTAATGTGGAGTATACGCAATGAGTAATCGGCATTACTCATACGCACCCATGACCATAAGGTAATCCATTAATTTATATACATTAAACCGACTCATTTTGTATGGGGCCAAAAAAAGTGTTTTTGTTCCACCCCCTGAAATGTTCCTTGACTTTTTTTATGATTCGCAAAATATTTCGCGTCTACGATTAAAACCCCGTGAGCTGGACCGCTTTTAAAAAACGGCTTTTTGAGTTTTTCAAAGATTTTTGATAGTTGATAGAACATTTGTTGGCATGTTTTTCATACCGTTGGATGCGTCTTTAAAATTGCTTTCCTATGATACTAATATTGCACATATTATCTTTAGTTAACTATCAAAAATCTGTGAAAAACTGAAAAAAAAGCCTTTTTTAAAAGCGGTCCAGCTCACGGGATTTTAATCCCAGCCGCGAAATATTTTGGGAATCATCAAAAAACAAGTCAAGGTACATTTCAGGGGGTGGAACAAAAACACTTTTTTTTGTGAGTCAGTCTAATATAAATACATAAAAAAAATAAATAAATTGTTTCCCATTACATCCCATGAAGGGACTGGGGAGAACTTCTCACAATCACTGAGCTGCCCGCTTTCCAGTTTTCACTCTCTGACTGGAACCTACAGTTTTACACCGATTCCGAACAGTAATTTGAGAAGCTTTTCCATGGCTAGATATCACTATGCGAGGTGACCGCCGCCGAAAGAAAATTTGAAGGTGTTCAGAGCCGGGTTCGAACGCAGGATCTCACGTACAAGAGCCGCGCACACTAACCATTGCACCACCGACGGCCATATACATACATATCAGAGAATAACTTCGAGTACTCGGAAAAAAAGTATACCCATGTACTTATTTATAATTTACATACTCGCGTACACTTGTACTTGTGGCACCACGAATTTATTCAATACTTGTACTTGGGTTGTAACAAGTATGGATGTACTCCATAATTATAATCGGCATTATTGATACATATCCAACTTATTTTCTTTCATACAAGTACGAATGTTGTAACACTCACTGAATTCTGCATGACTACTCTAAACTAGCTGTCGGCACTCATAGCAAACAGTGGCCGATCATATTCGGGTTTTCACTCGTACACAACACGATAGTCAACACAACTCTCAGCAAAGAGCATAACAAATGGAAAAATCTTCATTCGTAGGATGGTAGCTTTCAACAAAGCAGGTTGTTGTCGCTTTAATTTTTATTGATCGCTACAAATAAAATTTTTTGAACAAAAAATCGCTAAAACGCCTTCATTTTCTATCTCAAAAACGAAGCGTCCAATCGAAAAATAACCATTTTTTGCGGGTTCCTAATGGTTTTTTATAAACTGGTTCAATTCGAATGGAAGAATTTTTTTTAGAAAAATCGCGCAAATAAAAAAGTGGCTATAACTCGGAAACGGTTCGTCCACCGTTTTTACCTCCAAAGGAGGCTTTATCCAATAGGTGTCTTCAATATGGCATCACTGTTTTTTTCGATTTATAGCCACTTTTTGTTTTATCAATTTTAGTTTTTTGGCGATTTTTCGAAAAAATTATCTTCATTACGAATTGGACACTTTATGAAATACCCTTCGAAACCGCAAATATTGGTTATTTTCCCCAAGATATAAATAAGAGGGCGTTTTTGTGATTTTTTCTTTGAAAAATTGTAGTTTTAGCGATTTTTTTTTCAAAAATAGTGATGCCATATTGAAGACATCCATTGGCTAAAGCCTCCTATGGAGGTAAAATTTTTATGTAGCCACTTTTTTATTTTAGCGATTTTCTTATTTTGGCGATTTTTGAAAGAAAAATTCCTCCATACGAATTGGAGCACTTTATGAAAAACCGTTAAATAAATAAAAAAATAAATATTGTTTATTTTTTCGATTGGACGCTCCGTTTGCGAGATATAGTAATTTTTTCTAACTTTTTCATATTTTCGATCAAAAATAGGGATGGGTAACCCATTCCCACGAAAAACGAACTCTGCTTTAATTATGATATGTTCTGATATTATTACCATTTTTTTCCAATCGGTGTTATACATAAAGGGCTTTTCAACAGAGACGCTATAAAAGTAAATCGATAGGGACAGTAAACGACGCCATATTTTTCCCCGCTCTTTTGACATTTATCTTCAGTAAGGTTTGCCATTTCATCATGGAAAGATCTACGAGCCAACAACGAGTCGAAATTATTAAAATTTACTACCGAAATTTGGAGTCAGTGGCCTCAACTTTAAGAGCGCTACGTCCAATATATGGTCGTCATAATCGTCCAGATCCAGATCAACAATTGAGCGTCTAGTGGAAAAATTTGAATCCACAGGCACAGTACAAAATATTCCCGTGCCAGTGAGACAAAGAAGTGCCTGTAGTGTCGAGAATATTGCTGCCGCTGAGGCTTTAGTTCAAGAAAGCCCAAATGTGTCTCTCACACGTCGTTCTCAAGCATTGGGCATCTCTGTGACGTCGTTATGGCGAATTTTGCGAAAAGATCTTGGCCTTAAAAGATCAAATTGACGCAAGAACTGAAGCCGCTTGACCACCATAAGCGTCGTATGTTCGTGAATTGCCCTGAGCAACAACTTGAAAATGATTCGGATTTTCATCGGAAAATCATCTTCAGCGATGAGGCTCATTTCTGGCTGAATGGCTTCGTCAATAAGCAAAATATGCGTTATTGGTCAGACAGCAATCCACACGTAATCCATGAGTCATCAGTGCATCCCGAAAAAATTACGGTTTGGTGCGGTTTATGGGCCGGCGGCGTCATTGGGCCGTACGTCTTCCGTGATGATCAAGACCGGCACATTACTGTGAATGCGAATCGCTACTGTTCAATGATAACCGAATATTTTTGGCCCCAATTGGATAATATGGACTTGAAGGTCTTGTGGTTCCAACAGGACCACAAGCCACACAGCGAATGCCACAATCAATTTATTGGAAACCAAGTTTGATGAACGTGTTATCTCAAGAAATGGTCCAGTCGATTGGCCGCCTCGGGGTCGTGCGATTTGATGCCATTAGATTATTTCTTGTGGAGCTACGTCAAGTCTATGGTCTATGCCAACAAGCCAGCGACGATTGATGAACTTCGTACGAATATCGAACGTGAAATTGCAGCAGTATCGGTCGATTTATGCTTGAAAACCGTGGGCAATTGGGTTTAGATCCTGGACTTCTGCAAGCGTGCCCGTGGTGGCCGTGCAAAAGAAATCGAGTTCCGTACATAATGGCATCAAACGCACTTTCACAGGAATAAAGAATTTCATTGGTATCTAAAACCGGTTTTGTTTTATTTAAAAAAAACTTTGGTAGCGCTCTTATTGAAAACCCCGTTACATATGTACCTTATGTTTAGTTGTGACAGAACAAGTAAAGAAGATATTTCACATGTTTTGAAGAAGTACTGAGAGTACTCTATGCGCACCCCAATACTTCAGAGTGTCTGTGTTTACTTTCGACAAGTATAACTAACACCCAACGCATCCGACACTTGTGACCACTTGTAGTTATGCATGTACGAGTATGTGCGGATACTGGACGTCGACGGCATCCATTTGTAGTTACTCAAATTGTAGTTGTTACGAATACGTTGTGTATGGTGTCTGGTTTAATCGTATGCTCTTCACACTTGTACATGTCTGGCCACTAATACTTTAACAGTACTCTTAGTGGAAATTCTGTCAATGTCTGATACATATACATAAGTATGTATGAACCACCCATGCCAAACCTGTCCAAAATGCATTTCTCTGAAAACTCCTTTTATCAGCATATAAGACGGAGTTTAGAATTTAATATTTTGATTTTTGAATATACTTCTGAATCAATATTCAATTACATACATAGCTTTATATTACTTAATATTTTATAATACTCTTTGAAAATCCATTAAATAGTGTGGTTTTATTCAGCGATTAAAAAGACTCCAAAACACCCTTCTCAACACTTGTTTTAAGCTGATTATGTGTCGCGATAAATACGAAAAACAAGCGTTTGATAAACAGAGACACTCTGCACACAGGGTAAATTCAACTAAAACCTCTTATTTAGTATTGTTCTACGATCACTTGAATAACATCTGCACACAAGAACGAGCAACACTCGGACAAAACACCGAAACGAGCACACAAGTGTAACAACTCTAAGAGAGTGTGTCGTCTTAAAGGAGACTCTCTAAGTAAAAGAGTACGCTAGCATGGAGACACTTCCTCCGACTGTACACTTTTGTCATCATCTTAATTTTATTGGTTGTTTTTTTGCACAACACTTGCATATTGGTTGGCCCTGAGAGAAATGCGCCCAAATCATGACATTGTAATGAAAGAATTGTTATTTTCACGATTTAACAGTCGTTTTGCCATTGAAAAATAATATGCAATATTAACTATTATTAGTAAGTGTATGAAGTTGATTTGTTATTTTGTTTTTTAATGCTTTTAAGTTTTCTGAATAAAAAAATATGTTTTTAATAATTGCACGAGAAAATATTTCAATTTTATCAATTGTTATTAATGCATATTTGCAAGTTGTGTACATCCATGTAAGTTGATTCAACGACAATGACACATGCATTCATAGAAAACAAGTTATCTTGTATTTTCTGTGTCTCACTCATTATTATTAGAGTAAGCAATCGAGTGATCCATGATTGCGAGCACTCCAGAAAAATTACAGCAGACAGTTGTCCGAGGCCTTTGGCTACGGACTGTCCCTGCAGGCTGTGTCAGAGACACGGCCATTAAGTTTAACGTAGAATACGCCATCCGATAAGACAGAAAACATATATAACAATAAATTCATTTGCTTATATTATTTATCATTTATTGTTATATATGTTTTCTGTCTTATCGGATGGCGTATTCTACGTTAAACTTAATGGCCGTGTCTCTGACACAGCCTGCAGGGACAGTCCGTGGCCGAAGGCCTCGGACAACTGTCTGCTGTAATTTTTATATTTACCAACGGCATTTGATTCAAGTCCGTTTAAAAAAAAATATTATGTTCAATTTTTTTAAACTTAATTTAATTTATGTATTTTAATTAATATTTTTATTGAAATAAGTTCTGCGAATGTTGAGAGGGCCGCCCTAATATTAAAAAAGGTTTACCTTATCGAGTCTTCGCATTAGCATTCGAGCGTTGTGTGAAAGCTTTACGCTTTACAATTCAAAATTAATGTTACAACAGCTTTATTGAAGCTTTCGCAAAAAAGTTTTATTACGTTAGCTTACTGTTTGTTACACTTTTTACTAGATACATGTTGCCAAGCAACATTAGCTTGCTGTTCGTTTCACTTTTTACTAGATACATGTTCCTAAGCAATGTTGAGCAACCAAAAACACTCAACCAAACACCACACATATGTTTGAGTGTATGTGTTTAAACAATTTTCATTTGAGAAATTAAAATACTAGAAATATATCAACCAATATAAAATGTATATCAAACGAAAGACAACATCTTCATTTACCTACAAAAAAAAATTTTAAAAAAATTCATCTAGCCGTTTCCTCAAATTCAATGAAATAAAGATTACAACAATAAAAACCTGACATGACTCCTCATACCGTAAGGTAAGACGTATTCTACGTCAAAAACAAATACGAGTTTTCCTTTGTGGTGCTCTATCTTTTGATCACCGAGTTTGTATGTACCATGCTCCCTTATTTACACATCATTTGTGTGCTCTCTGAATGTGAGAACACATGTTGATTGTGTCATCTACATTGTAAAGACAACAAGAGAAAGATAACGGAGCAGTACCGTGACTCAACACTGAACAGAGAGAGTTAATATTGTAACACGCTCCAACGCATTGAGAGCGTGCAGCATTTAATTCTCAAACAATTCCTAGAACAGATTTTTTCATACTTTTTGTACTCGATTTGGTGATTTTTTCAATCGCTGGTTTTATTACCTATAAGTTTTGTTTTGGAGTTTGGAAGAGGTCTATTACTTTTTACTAAATATTACTTTAGAACACCAGGCTACAAAACACCATAGTATGCAAAAAAATGGACAGTAGTAATATATCTAATATCTGAACTTTCAGAACAATTTTTACAGCAAGTACGCAAAGTGTAGAAAAAGAACTGTTCTGTCAGAATAATCGTATTTGTTTCACCCTTTTTTAACATGCCGAGAGTCACAGAGCACAAGACACAACCACGTTGTACGTGGGTTTAAAATTTTAAAATGTTATTCGAAGAAACCCAATGACAATATTCAGAGTCCTTATACGAAACACAGTGAGCTACTATTACCTTCCACCACCGTTATATGAATGAAAATACAATATGACCACAATCCACGTCACGATAAACAGCATTGCATGGCAGGTAATGAAAAGAACGCTGCACGCATGGCAATGCTTTAGACCGTTGTAAAGTGAGCAGCGACAGAGCGGTATAAGAAAAAAGGTGAGATGAACTTCGTTTAATTAAGATGGAAAAAAAACTTTGTGGATAAAGTGAGCAATCGGGCAAATTTAATCTTACGGAAGGAAGAAGAGACCCATGATTTCTACGAAAAAGTATCAGGACAAACAAAACAAAATGAATCAGGGTCCCCTATTGTAGACATATGGACGGGAATATTGTCACAGATGTGCAGGGTATATTGGGAATATGGAGAGATCACTACTGTGCTTTACTTGTCCCAGGAGACTTCAATATACTACTGTCGACTGCCCCTTCTTAGCCAAAGCGAAGTTAGAACTGTTAAAGAACAACAAACACGCTGGTGCTGATGGACTACATGCTGAGTTGTTTACGCCTGGCGGCTATGACTTGAAAAGATATATAGTTTTTTAAAAAAGAAAATATTTTGTAACTCCACCCTATTGATTTCTGGCAAACCGTATAGCTATTCCAGATCAAGCCACAGATCTTCATCAGCGGTTGTTTGGAATGCTGCTTTAGAAAAATTCACCAAACTAAATGCAAACGAAAACTCATCTGAATTGAGAATTTCTCACTATGCAATTGTTCGAAGAATATCGCTAGCAAAACTCACAAGAAAACATTTGCAAACATCTTCTTTCCATCTCCAGATCATCCGTATAATATATGTTTTTGCGATCCAAATGTAGTTTTGTTTGTTGAAAACTACTGAAAATAAAAACGTGACAGACAACAAAGAAACAAAAACGGAGCAGATCTTCAATTCATCAAAACAATGGTTGCAAGTATGTACGAGGATGCTATTTATATTTCGAATCCTGGCAAAACTATTGTCACCAGATACCAACTGGAACTACGATTGCAAAGTTTGACATTTTTTAGCATAAACATAAATAGAACTATTTGTTGTATTTAGAGTGTTTTAAAAAATGCTTCTCGGTCCAAAAATGGAATTTACTCGTCACAATTTTCGTGGAATTTACCCGTAATTTTTTACGAATTTCGGTGTGGATTATCAAGACAAGAGTGTCTCAACCTACTTGTTTCGACTTTTGGTTATGAAGCACCATCAAAAACGACTGTAAATCGCAGGTACCAAGAGTACAGTCTTGGACGCCGTCCGCTCCAGGATGAATTTCGTGAAGGTCGTCCAACTTCGGTTGTTTTGCCAGAAACCATCGACGCTGTACATGAACAGATAAAGCAAGACCGACATGTGGCATACCGTGAGATTGAGGCATCCTTGAGCATCAACATGATAAGCATTAATAAGATATTGCGTGTTTCTTTGACCGTGAAAAAGATTTGTTCTCCTTGGATCCCACATAATTTGCTAAAAAAAAATGCTAGTGTCGATTGGAGTACAGAAATGTTGTAAAAATACAACCGCGGTAACTCAGATGCAGTGTATAACATCATCAGAGGTGACGAATAATCAATCTGTGCATATGAGCCCGAAATATAATAGCAGCAATCGCCCGTATGGGGCGTTCAAGACGAGCTGAATCCAACAAAAGTTGTTCGTGGAAGAAGCGCATCCAAGCAAATGATCGCGTTTTCCGATGATGTTGCCACAGAGCCTTTAGTAGGGCATAGGACGGTCAATTCTGTTTGCCAACAGTGTTCAAAGAAATAGGGAAAACCAAGAAGAGAAGACGGTTCATGTTGCATCGGGACAATACGAGCTCTCACACATCAGCTGAAACAATGGGCTATTTGAGAATTCAACATGTCGAATTCATGGGTCATCCGCCGTACATCCCTGGCACCCAATGAGATTCTTTTTACTACGTGGATAACGTTTTTCGACGCCCAACGTAGCTGTTGAAGCGTTCCAAAACCATGTTTTGAAGAAGTCTCAATCGGAGTGAAGAAAGTGATTCGGAAATTGGTTTGAGCGCATGCAAAAGTGTATTGATCCTCACGGAGAATATTTTGAAAAACAATAAAACCATTTCAAATGATAAATTATTGTTTTTTTATTTCTGGACCCGAAATATAAATAGCATCCCTAGTACATGTGCACGAAGTCGTCAGAACTATTGAGAGGTCCTTGGAACACAAACAATATACCCTCGCGGCCTTCGTGGATAGAAAGGGCGCATTCAATAACGTGAGCTGAGCGGCTATAGAAGTTGGATAGTGACAATGCTATAGTGCAGAATTATCAACGCCTCTATGGGAAACAGCGAGTCATCAAAGCGAGTGAATAGGGGAACTCCACAGGGTGAAGTCATCTCTCTCCTACTTTGGTTACTCGTGATAAATAAAATACTATTGAGACTGGACAATAAATAAATTGTTTCCCATTACATCCCATGAAGGGACTGGGGAGAGCTTCTCACAATCACTGAGCTGTGCGCTTTCCAGTTTTCACTCACTGATTGGGACCTACAGTTTTACACCGATTCCGAACGGTATTTTTGAGAAGCTTTTTCATGGCTGTATACTCGATAGTGTCGCCGTCACTATGCGAGGAGACCGTCGCCGAAAGAAATTTAAGGTGGTCTGAGCAGGGATCGAACCCAGGATCTCATGTACATGAGGCGCGCATACTAACCATTGCACCACCGACTGGACACTGGACTATATGAGGATCAAAACCGTGGCATATGCGGATGACGTAGTAATAATGGTATCTGGTTTGTTCCCATCCGTGTTGAGCGAAATCATGAATGGGGCCTTGAAATCACTTAACGATTGGGCCACTGGGAGTGGTGTTGGAGTGAATCCAGGGAAAACTGAGGTCATGCGTTTTACCACGAAGACCAAGATACCAAAGTTTAATCCTCCTCGGCTAAGTGGAATAGAGATTCCACTGTCAACTCACGCCATGAACTTGGGCGTGATTCTACATCCTTAACTTTCCTGGAAGCGTAACATAGAGCACCGCGCACAGAAGGCAATCGTTGCGTACTACGCTTGTCGGAAAATGTTCGGCAGCCGGTGGGGTCTCCGACCGAAAATGGTGCTATGGATGTACACTAGTATAAACAGACCAATACTCTCCTATGGAGCAATAGTATGGTGGCCTGTCGCAGGGACGACGTCCACCATGAAACTATTGTATAGAGTACAGAGATCAGCTCGCATCGGCATAACAGGGGCAATGTGGACGTGTCCAGCTGAAGCCCTTAATGCCATGCTTCATATTATACCAATCAACCTTCACATCACAGCTAATGTCGCCTGCAGTGCCTCCCGACCAAACCCACTCGGACTCTGCAAGAGCAACGCATATGAACATGCGAGTATATTACAGACAATCCCAAGAGAACTCAATATAACAACCGATTACTGCACTCCCTCATTGATGTTCGATAACCTATTCGATGTCAGGTTTCCCAAGAGAATAGACTGGGATAAAGGGGAACCACTTACAGGTTTTGACACCAAAGGATTTATGGACGGATCCGAAATTGAATGTGGAACCGGCTCAGGTGTTTTCTCCGACGAGGAAGGCCTCAATTTATAATTCAAACTCCCAGACAAGTGCAGCGTTTCCAAGCGGAGGTACTGGCCATCATAGAAGCCTGCGCCGCACTTATACTACAGCCAAGAACAGAGCACATTGGAATATTTATAGATAGCCAAGCGGATCTCTGCTTCTAAACTCGTTAGTGAATGTAGGTAAAAACTTGTCGAGCTAGGTCGGCTGGCCAATGTGGTTCTTACTTGGATACCAGGCCATAAGGGTATCCTAGAGAACGGAAAGGCAGACGAACTAGCTAGGGCAGGATCCTCTTCCACCAAACTCCATATGGCGTCAGTCGCAACGCCTATAGGGTTGGTTTCCTGCATTGCCTTGAACGAGCGAGGACCAGATGGGATAGAACGGAAACGTGCCGCATATCCAGAAACACATGGCCAGAATATAACATTCACCGGACTAACTCTCTGATTAGCCATAATCGGGGAAACATATCTAGGCTAACTGGCGTGCTGACAGAACACTGGTCAATCGGTAATCACGCAAGCCGGTTGGAGCTGCCATATACTGACCACTGCCGTGCCTGCGATGACGCAGAAGAGGAGGAGACTATGGAGCATCTCCTCTGCAGTTGTCCGGCTCAGATGAATAGACGCCTGAAGACTATGGGCCGTTCCTTCCTGCATGACCTCACTGAGATAGACGAGATACTGTAATGCGGTATCTCCGATTAACAGGCTTGATATAGACACGGTACTTTGGACTGCCCGGACTGATGTGGTATGCAAAACGGTGTCTCAAAACACTAACTGATGCTCAATAGTATCTGTAGCAACAACGAAAACCAACCAATCAACATGTGCGTTCTAAACATATTTATAGTTCCTGCATAATGTTACTGGGGCCTTTTTTCCAGCGTGTATCTGTAATGTTGTAGAACAATGATATGCCTGAATACAACCGAATATTTAACACTAGTTAAAAGAGTTACTGTGACTATGGCTGAACTGAGCTGGAACTGGAACTGTATCTGGTACTAAAATATATTATAGGAACTGCTATTGTTATTGTCTTGCACACTGTAATGGATGTTCGTGTTTTCAAACCAGGGTTTGCTGAACATAGGAGGTCTGACAGATAAGTAAACCTTTTGAAAGTACTAGAAGAAATTGAAGTAAGAAGAAATTTATTTCTTTGTCGCATATGTCACCTCAGTCGACAAATTTGACAAAGCCTGTATGATTGTACAGATCTCCTGTGACCGAAAAATGTAAGAAAAATATTTTATTTTTAAATTCTATTCAATTCACTTTAATTCAATTCTATTCAGTTCTATTCAATTCAATTCAATTCAATTCAATTCAATTCAATTCAATTCAATTCCATTCAAATCAATTCGATCCAATGCATTTCAATTCCGTTCCATTCAATGCAGTTCGATTCCATTCAATTCAATTCAATTCAATTAAATCCAATTCAATTCAATTCAATACAATTCAGTTCGACTTGGTTCAATTCAATTCAATTTACCTCAATTCAAATCGATTATATTCAATTCAGTTCGACTTGGATCAATTCAATTCAATTCACCTCAATTCAAATCGATTCTATTCAATTAAATTCAACTCAATTCGATTCAATTCAATTCATTTCATTTCAATTCAATTCAATTCAATTCAATTCAATTCAATTCAATTCAATTCAATTCAATTCAATTCAATTCAATTCAATTCAATTCAATTCAATTCAATTCAATTCAATTCTATTCAATTCAATTCAATTCAATTCAAGTCAATTCAATTCAATTTAATTCAATTCAATTCAATTCAATTCAATTCAATTCAATTCAATTCAATTCAATTCAATTCAATTCAATTCAGTTCAGTTCAATTCAATTCAATTCAATTCAATTCAGTTCAATTCAATTCAATTCAATTCAATTCAATTGAATTCAATTCAATTTAATTCAATTCCATTCAATTCAATTCAATTCAATTCAGTTCAATTCAATTCAATTCAATTCAATTCAATTTAATTCAATTCAATACAATTAAATGCAATTCAATTCAGTTCAATTCGGTTCAACTCAATTCAATTCTATTCAATTAAATGCCATTGAAAATAATTCAATTTAGTTCAATTCATTTGAATTCCATTCAAATCAATTCGATTCAATGCATTCCAATTCCACTCAATTCAATGCAATTCGATTCCATTTAATTCAATGAAATTCAATTCAATTTAATTCAATTCAATTTAATTAAATTCAATTCAATTCAATTCAATTCAATTCAATTCAATTTAATTCAATTCAATTCAATTCAGTTCAATTCAATTCAATTCAATTCAATTCAATTCATTTCAACTTGGTCCAATTCAATTCTATTCAATTCAATTCACCTCAATTCAAGTCGATTCTATTCAATTAAATTCAACTCAATTCGATTCAATTCAATTCCATTCCATACAATTCAATTCAATTCAATTCAATTCAATTCAATTCAACTCAATTCAATTCAATTCAATTCCATTCAAATCAATTCGATTCAATGCATTTCAATTCCATTCAGTTCAATGCAATTCGATTCAGTTCAACTTGGTTCAATTCAATTCTATTCAATTCAATTCACCTCAACTCAAATCGATTCTATTCAATTAAATTCAACTCAATTCAATTAAATTCAATTCCATTCAAATCAATTCCATTCCATACAATTCAATTCAATTCAATTCAATTCAATTCAATTCAATTCAATTCAATTCAATTCAATTCAATTCAATTCAATTCAATTCCATTCAAATCAATTCGATTCAATGCATTTCAATTCCATTCAATTCAATGCAATTCGATTCAGTTCAACTTGTTTCAATTCAATTCTATTCAATTCAATTCAATTCACCTCAATTCAAATCGATTCTATTCAATTAAATTCAACTCAATTCAATTCCATTCAATTCAATGCAATTCGATTCAGTTCAACTTGGTTCAATTCAATTCTATTCAATTCAATTCACCTCAATTCAAGTCGATTCTATTCAATTAAATTCAACTCAATTCAATTCCATTCAATTCAATGCAATTCGATTCAGTTCAACTTGGTTCAATTCAATTCTATTCAAATCAATTTCACCTCAATTCAAATCGATTCTATTCAATTAAATTCAACTCAATTCGATTCCATTCAATTCAATTCAATTCAACTCAATTTCATTCAAATCAATTCGATTCAATGCATTTCAATTCCATTCAATTCAATGCAATTCGATTCAGTTCAACTTGTTTCAATTCAATTCTATTCAATTCAATTCAATGCACCTCAATTCAAATCGATTCTATTCAATTAAATTCAACTCAATTCAATTCCATTCAATTCAATGCAATTCGATTCAGTTCAACTTGGTTCAATTCAATTCTATTCAATTCAATTCACCTCAATTCAAGTCGATTCTATTCAATTAAATTCAACTCAATTCAATTCCATTCAATTCAATGCAATTCGATTCAGTTCAAATTGGTTCAATTCAATTCTATTCAAATCAATTTCACCTCAATTCAAATCGATTCTATTCAATTAAATTCAACTCAATTCGATTCCATTCAATTCGATTCCATTCAATTCAATTCAATTCAATTCAACTCAATTTCATTCAATTCAATTCAATTCAATTCGATTCTATTCCATTCAATTCAATTCAATTCAATTCAAATTAATTCAATTCAGTTCAATTTAATTCAATTCAATTCCACTCAAATCAATTCGATTCAATGCATTTCAATTCCATTCAATTCAATGCAATTCGATTCAGCTCAACTTGGTTCAATTCAAATAAATTCTACTCAATTCAATTCGATTCAATTCAACTCACTTCGATTCTATTCAATTCAATTTGATTTAATTCAATTCAATTCAATTCAATTCAATTCAACTCACTTCGATTCTATTCAATTCAATTTGATTTAATTCAATTCAATTCAATTCAATTCCATTCAATTCAATTCAATTCAATTCAATTCAATTCAATTCAGTTCAGTTCAATTCAATTCAATTTAATTCAATTCAATTCAGTTCAATTCAATTCAATTCAATTCAATTCAATTCAATTCAATTCGATTCCATTCCATTCCATTCCATTCCATTCAATTCAATTCAATTCAATTCAATTCAATTCAATTCAAATCGATTCAACTCAATTCAAATCAATTCAAATTAATTCAATTCAGTTCAATTCAATTCAATTCAATTTAATTCAATTCAATTCAATTCAATTCAATTCAATTCAATTCAATTCAGTTCAACTTGGTTCAATTCAATTCTATTCAATTCAATTTACCTCAATTCAAATCGATTCCATTCAATTAAATTCAACTCAATTCAATTCGTTTCAATTTAATTCAATTTAGTTCGATTTCATTCCATTTAATTCAATTCAAATTAATTCAATTCAATTCAATTCAATTCAATTCAATTCAATTCAATTCAATTCAATTCAATTCAATTCAATTCAAATCAATGCAATTCAATTCAATTCTATTCAATTAAATTCGGTTCAATTATATTCAATTAAAATCAATTTAATTCAACTCATTTCAATTCAATTCAATACAATTAAATGCAATTCAATTCAGTTCACTTCGGTTAAACTCAATTCAATTCTATCCAATTAAATACCATTCAAATTAATTTAATTCAGTTCAACTCAATTCGATTCAATTCAATTCCATTCCATACAATTCAATTCAATTCAATTCAATTCAAGTTAATTCAATTCAGTTCAATTCAATTCAATTCAATTCAATTCCATTCAAATCAATTCGATTCAATGCATTTCAATTCAATTCAATTCAATGCAATTCGATTCAGTTCAACTTGGTTCAATTCAATTCTATTCAATTCAGTTCACCTCAATTCAAATCGATTCTATTCAATTAAATTCAACTCAATTCAATTCCATTCAATTCAATTCCATTCAAATCAATTCGATTCAATGCATTTCAATTCCATTCAATTCAATGCAATTCGATTCAGTTCAACTTGTTTCAATTCAATTCTATTCAATTCAATTCACCTCAAATCAAGTCGATTCTATTCAATTAAATTCAACTCAATTCAATTCCATTCAATTCAATGCAATTCGATTCAGTTCAACTTGGTTCAATTCAATTCTATTCAAATCAATTTCACCTCAATTCAAATCGATTCTATTCAATTAAATTCAACTCAATTCGATTCCATTCAATTCAATTCAATTCAACTCAATTTCATTCAATGCAATTCAATTCAATTCGATTCTATTCCATTCAATTCAATTCAAATTAATTCAATTCAGTTCAATTCAATTCAATTCAATTCCTTTCAAATCAATTCGATTCAATGCATTTCAATTCCATTCAATTCAATGCAATTCGATTCAGCTCAACTTGGTTCAATTCAATTAAATTCAACTCAATTCAATTCGATTCAATTCAATTCAATTCACTTCAATTCTATTCAATTCAATTCAATTGAATTCAATTCAATTCAAATTAATTTAATTCAATTCAATTCAATTCAATTCAATTCAATTCAATTCAATTCAATTCAATTCAATTCAATTCAATTCAATTCAATTCAATTCAATTCAATTCAATTCAATTCAATTCAATTCAATTCAATTCGATTCCATTCCATTCCATTCAATTCAATTCAATTCAAATCAATTCAAATTAATTCAATTCAGTTCAATTCAATTCAATTTAATTCAATTCAATTCAATTCAATTCAATTCAATTCAATTCAATTCAATTCAATTCAATTCAATTCAATTCAATTCAATTCAATTCAATTCAATTCAATTCAATTCAATTCAATTCAATTCAATTCAATTCAAATTAATTCAATTCAGTTCAATTCAATTCAATTCCACTCAAATCAATTCGATTCAATGCATTTCAATTCCATTCAATTCAATGCAATTCGATTCAGCTCAACTTGGTTCAGTTCAATTAAATTCAACTCAATTCAATTCGATTCAATTCAATTCAATTCACTTTAATTCTATTCAATTCAATTCGATTTAATTCAATTCAATTCAATTCAATTCAATTCAATTCGATTCCATTCCATTCCATTCCATTCCATTCCATTCCATTCAATTCAATTCAATTCAATTCAATTCAATTCAATTCAATTTAATTCAATTCAAATCAATTCAAGTTAATTCAATTCAGTTCAATTCAATTCAATTCAATTCAATTCAATTCAATTCAATTCAATTCAATTCAATTCAATTCAATTCAATTCAATTCAATTCAATTCAATTCAATTCAATTCAATTCAATTCAATTTAATTCAATTCAATTCAGTTCAATTCAATTCAATTCAATTCAATTCAATTAAATTCAACTCAATTCAATTCGATTCAATTCAATTCAATTCACTTCAATTCTATTCAATTCAATTCAAATTAATTTAATTCAATTCAATTCAATTCAATTCAATTCAATTCGATTCGATTCCATTCCATTCCATTCAATTCAGTTCAGTTCAGTTCAATTCAATTCAATTCAATTCAGTTCAATTCAATTCAATTCAATTCAAATCAATTCAATTCAATTCAATTCAGTTCAATTCAATTCAATTCAATTCAGTTCAATTCAATTCAATTCAATTCAATTCAATTCAATTCAATTCAATTTAATTCAATTCAATTCAGTTCAATTCAATTCAATTCAATTCAATTCAATTCAATTAAATTCAACTCAATTCAATTCGATTCAATTCAATTCAATTCACTTCAATTCTATTGAATTCAATTCAAATTAATTTAATTCAATTCAACTCAATTCAATTCAATTCAATTCAATTCAATTCGATTCCATTCCATTCCATTCAATTCAATTCAATTCAATTCAATTCAATTCAATTCAATTCAATTCAAATCAATTCAAATTAATTCAATTCAGTTCAATTCAATTCAATTTAATTCAATTCAATTCAATTCAATTCAATTCAATTCAATTCAATTCAATTCAATTCAATTCAAATTAATTCAATTCAGTTCAATTCAATTCAATTCCACTCAAATCAATTCGATTCAATGCATTTCAATTCCATTCAATTCAATGCAATTCGATTCAGCTCAACTTGGTTCACTTCAATTAAATTCAACTCAATTCAATTCGATTCAATTCAATTCAATTCACTTTAATTCTATTCAATTCAATTCGATTTAATTCAATTCAATTCAATTCCATTCAAATCAATTCGATTCAATGCATTTCAATTCAATTCAATTCAATGCAATTCGATTCAGTTCAACTTGGTTCAATTCAATTCTATTCAATTCAGTTCACCTCAATTCAAATCGATTCTATTCAATTAAATTCAACTCAATTCAATTCCATTCAATTCAATTCCATTCAAATCAATTCGATTCAATGCATTTCAATTCCATTCAATTCAATGCAATTCGATTCAGTTCAACTTGTTTCAATTCAATTCTATTCAATTCAATTCACCTCAAATCAAGTCGATTCTATTCAATTAAATTCAACTCAATTCAATTCCATTCAATTCAATGCAATTCGATTCAGTTCAACTTGGTTCAATTCAATTCTATTCAAATCAATTTCACCGCAATTCAAATCGATTCTATTCAATTAAATTCAACTCAATTCGATTCCATTCAATTCAATTCAATTCAACTCAATTTCATTCAATGCAATTCAATTCAATTCGATTCTATTCCATTCAATTCAATTCAAATTAATTCAATTCAGTTCAATTCAATTCAATTCAATTCCTTTCAAATCAATTCGATTCAATGCATTTCAATTCCATTCAATTCAATGCAATTCGATTCAGCTCAACTTGGTTCAATTCAATTAAATTCAACTCAATTCAATTCGATTCAATTCAATTCAATTCACTTCAATTCTATTCAATTCAATTCAATTGAATTCAATTCAATTCAAATTAATTTAATTCAATTCAATTCAATTCAATTCAATTCAATTCAATTCAATTCAATTCAATTCAATTCAATTCAATTCAATTCAATTCAATTCAATTCAATTCAATTCAATTCAATTCGATTCCATTCCATTCCATTCAATTCAATTCAATTCAAATCAATTCAAATTAATTCAATTCAGTTCAATTCAATTCAATTTAATTCAATTCAATTCAATTCAATTCAATTCAATTCAATTCAATTCAATTCAATTCAATTCAATTCAATTCAATTCAATTCAATTCAATTCAATTCAATTCAATTCAATTCAATTCAATTCAATTCAATTCAATTCAATTCAATTCAAATTAATTCAATTCAGTTCAATTCAATTCAATTCCACTCAAATCAATTCGATTCAATGCATTTCAATTCCATTCAATTCAATGCAATTCGATTCAGCTCAACTTGGTTCAGTTCAATTAAATTCAACTCAATTCAATTCGATTCAATTCAATTCAATTCACTTTAATTCTATTCAATTCAATTCGATTTAATTCAATTCAATTCAATTCAATTCAATTCAATTCGATTCCATTCCATTCCATTCCATTCCATTCCATTCCATTCCATTCAATTCAATTCAATTCAATTCAATTCAATTCAATTTAATTCAATTCAAATCAATTCAAGTTAATTCAATTCAGTTCAATTCAATTCAATTCAATTCAATTCAATTCAATTCAATTCAATTCAATTCAATTCAATTCAATTCAATTCAATTCAATTTAATTCAATTCAATTCAGTTCAATTCAATTCAATTCAATTCAATTCAATTAAATTCAACTCAATTCAATTCGATTCAATTCAATTCAATTCACTTCAATTCTATTCAATTCAATTCAAATTAATTTAATTCAATTCAATTCAATTCAATTCAATTCGATTCGATTCCATTCCATTCCATTCAATTCAGTTCAGTTCAATTCAATTCAATTCAATTCAGTTCAATTCAATTCAATTCAATTCAAATCAATTCAATTCAATTCAATTCAGTTCAATTCAATTCAATTCAATTCAGTTCAATTCAATTCAATTCAATTCAATTCAATTCAATTCAATTCAATTCAATTTAATTCAATTCAATTCAGTTCAATTCAATTCAATTCAATTCAATTCAATTAAATTCAACTCAATTCAATTCGATTCAATTCAATTCAATTCACTTCAATTCTATTGAATTCAATTCAAATTAATTTAATTCAATTCAACTCAATTCAATTCAATTCAATTCAATTCAATTCAATTCGATTCCATTCCATTCCATTCAATTCAATTCAATTCAATTCAATTCAATTCAATTCAATTCAATTCAAATCAATTCAAATTAATTCAATTCAGTTCAATTCAATTCAATTTAATTCAATTCAATTCAATTCAATTCAATTCAATTCAATTCAATTCAATTCAATTCAATTCAATTCAAATTAATTCAATTCAGTTCAATTCAATTCAATTCCACTCAAATCAATTCGATTCAATGCATTTCAATTCCATTCAATTCAATGCAATTCGATTCAGCTCAACTTGGTTCACTTCAATTAAATTCAACTCAATTCAATTCGATTCAATTCAATTCAATTCACTTTAATTCTATTCAATTCAATTCGATTTAATTCAATTCAATTCAATTCAATTCGATTCCATTCCATTCCATTCAATTCAATTCAATTCAATTCAATTCAATTCAATTCAATTCAATTCAATTCAATTCAATTCAATTCAATTCAATTCAATTCAATTCAATTTAATTCAATTCAAATCAATTCAAGTTAATTCAATTCAGTTCAATTCAATTCAATTCAATTCAATTCAATTCAATTCAATTCAATTCAATTTAATTCAATTCAAATCGATTCTATTCAATTAAATTCAACTCAATTCAATTCGTTTCAATTTAATTCAATTTAGTTCGATTTCATTCCATTCAATTCAATTCAAATTAATTCAATTCAGTTCTGTTCAATTCAATTCAATTCAATTCAATTCAATTCAATTCAATTCAATTCAATTCAATTCAATTCAATTCAATTCAATTCAATTCAATTCAATTCAATTCAATTCAATTCAATTCAATTCAATTCAATTCAATTCAATTCAATTCAAATCAATTCAATTCAATTCTATTCAATTAAATTCGGTTCAATTATATTCAATTAAAATCAATTTAATTCAACTCATTTCAATTCAATTGAATACAATTAAATGCAATTCAATTCAGTTAGCTTCGGTTAAACTCAATTCAATTCTATTCAATTAAATTCCATTCAAATTAATTTAATTCAGTTCAATTCAATTCAATTCAATTCAATTCAATTTTTTTTTTTTTTTTTTTCAGTATTTTGAGCTTTATTGAACAAAAAATATTTTTTACATTTCATCTTAATTCAAATTCCCGCGAAGCCATTGCGGCTTGTCTGCAGGATGATAAATAGTTGTGTAAAGCAATGTTCATACTAGTATGCTTATTTCAGCTCAGCTGTGTGCATATTTCATGTATATTAATTTAATATAAAATATAATTAAATTCAATTTGGTTTTCTTAATTTTAATTCTAAAGATTTAATTTAATTTAGGAAGTGGTTTTTTATTAATTTTTTTCTACTTATCTTATTATGTATGCTTAATAGATTTGTTGGCATATTATTTAGAGTTGTTGGTAGAGTTACGGCTAATGACTTCTTTCCATAATCATTTCGGAAGCTCGGTACTTTATAGCGCCCTTGTGCCCTTCTTCGCGTGTTCTGTTGATGGTCAATATGTTCAAGCAAGTTTGGATCATTGTAAAATTCATTTACTATTGAGGTTTTGTATATTCCCTCAATATTCAGTATTTGGTGTTGCTTGTATAAATTGATATCATTTTGTGTTGTTTGGGAGCGATTTATGCGAGCGTTGTTGTTTTGATTGGCTGTGTTGGTCGTTTCGGGATTGTTAGTTGTGTGAAAGTTTATGTTCGGAATATTTTGATACATGTAGTTTGTTTTATGTTGTTGGTTTTTATGTAGTAATTTAAGGAGTCTATTTTGCGTTAATTGAAGTGTCCTGCAGTATGTTGATGTTCCCCATGCAGTTATCCCGTGCCGTAAATAGGATTCCGCCAGCGAGAAGTAAGCCTGCTTCAGAACGTTGTACGGAGAGCATTTGCTTAAGTGATATAACGCAAAGGTTGATTGACGTAGCTTTTTCTGTAGTTTCTCGATGTGCGTTTTCCACTTGAAGTGTACATCTATATGTATTCCTAGGTATTTATATGTACTAACCACTTCTATTTTTGTGGAGCAGTCATCATTATAAGGAATGTTGTTGTTAGCATATGTCTTGTGCAGGCAATCAGTGTTGTGAAAGGTCACTGTAATATCTGTCGGATGGGTATGTCGCGATCTTATGTGCATTATTTTAGTTTTGTTTGCATTTATTATCAGTCCACTGTCATGACACCATCTGGTTATATTGTTTAATTCGTTTTGCATAATTCTTATAGCAGTATGAATACATTCGTGTGATACGACTATTGCAGTATCGTCCGCATATGCAAATACTTTACTTTCTTTAAGTTGGTTTATCATCGCGTTTGCATACATTATGTACAGCAACGGCCCAAGCTTGGAACCTTGCGGAACTCCGTGCATTACATTGGTATTTTCGCTCTGATAATTTTCAATCCTGACTCGAAATGTTCTGCACTGTAGGTAGTCTTTGAGCCATTCTAGGCACGTGCCTCGTATTCCATTTCTTTCAAGTGTTTCAATTAGCTTTTCGTGTGGTAGGGTGTCGAAAGCTTTACTAAAGTCTATATACAGTACAAGACATTGGAGATTATTGCTTAGACTTTGGTTTACAAAGTTCGAGAACGAACCTAGAAGTTGATTGATATTCTTTCCTTTTTGGAACCCGTACTGATTTTTACTTATTATGTTGTATTTAGACAGAAAGTCGTTCAATCTCCTCACCAATATTTCTTCTAGCACCTTTTCCACAACTGGAAGAATTGAAATTGGCCTGTAGTTATTGAAGTCCGATTTGCTTCCATTTTTGTAAATTGGCCGGATAATAGAAGTTTTTAATAACTCTGGGATTTTTGACTCGCTTAGACTGCTGTTAATTAGCTTTGTTATTACTTTGGTTAGACAATTCGCATTACTTTTTAAGTCTATTGCTCTAATTCCATCAGCTCCGGGACTTTTTCTAGCATTTAGATTTTTGAGTATTACATATATTTCCCCTTCAGTAGCATAAGTCAGGTACATTGTGTTTTGTGTATTTGTTTCTGGATTTGTGTTTGTTTTTATATTGCATATGTGTATTATATTTTGCACATTTTCTTTAAATTTTTGTGCGAAACTTTCTGTTAAATTCTGAGTATTTTCATGTGGAAAGTTCCTTTTAATTGTTTTATCTATATTATTGGACTTTTTACCAGTTATATCGTTTACTAGTTGCCAAGTTCCTATTATGTTATTTCTGTTTATTTGAAATTGCCGCATATTGTATGAATTTTTTGCATTTATAATTTTTTTATTTAACTTATTGTTATACGTTTTGTATATTTTTTCATTAATTGTATTGCTTTTATTATTTTGCCACTTTTTATGAAGTTTATCCCGAATATCGCAATATGTTAATAACTCAACGCTAAGCCACGGATATGGTTTTCTTTTTTTAAATTTCACCTTCGGTATTTCTTTTGATTTCTCATAAATTTTCGGTAAAAATGTTATGTATATTATCAAAAAGTTCAGTTGTGTTGCCTGATCTATTTATAACATCATTCCCGTTTACTTCACTTATTAGACGGTTAACTTTTACATTATTTATTTTTGCACTAAAATCCGTACCCTGCTCATCTTCGATGGTCTTTTCTGTTTTGCTTTCTTCGATGCAGCCAAAAAGAGAATAGTGGTCCGATATTGTTGTTGTAACCACGGCAGAGTGTGCGCATGGTAAAATAAGTAAGGTAAACGCACTAGGAATTGTTACAACAAACACACGCATTTTGTTTTTGTTTGGTGTCCATAATCTGTCAAATTTTCTTCATGGGTGTATCTACTGTAAAAGTAAACAAAAAAGTACAACAACAAAATGCATGTGAATTTGACATAAGAGTGACACCTAAGCAAGAAATATGTTGAAATCAGCTGTTCTAACGAGTTTACCTTACTCATTTTACCATGAGTGTGCGGTTGCTGTCGCTATGTTACACCGCATAAATATGTGGTCTATACATGTTTGCGTGTTGTTGTTAACATCTTCTCTCGTTGTCTCCGTCACCATGCACTGCATTCCGTGTGACGACAGCATATCCATGTAGTTTGTTGTTATTGCATTATCTCTCTTTATGTCAACATTCATATCTCCCACTAATATTGCGTCTTGCTACTTGTTGATATTGTTTATGCATTCGTCTAACTCATCTATGAAGGTTTTTATGTTTTGATTTGGCGGACGGTAGACGGGTAAGACGGTGACAATTTTGTTGTTGTTCGTGTTTATATTTATTTGGGTAGATTCGAATGATGATGCGTTTATTGTTATTGTTTCGTAGTTGGTGTTCTTGTTAACGTACACAGCTATTCCACCTCCTCTGCCTTCTCTATTTAAAAAAGTGGATCTGTAACCATCTATGTTATAAAGATTGTTTTCGGCATCTGTTATACATATTTGTCTCGGTTAGAATTATTAGGCATATTTTATTTCTGATGTTTTTTATGTGTGTTAATCAAGACGGTAAGGGGCTTACAAAAGTGTTTGTGGAAATTCTTCCTGATTCTATTAAATTTTATATGGGATCCTTTACTCTTATAAGATAATATAAAATATTTCTACTTATTTTCGTTAAACTTAATGAAGCAAATAAATTATTTTGTATTCCTCGTTTGTTTGATTTAAATCGCTCTACAGATTTTCAAAATTTCTTGCAAGAATAATTCGCAAAATTGAAAATACTTCCATCGCTTACCATAACTACAGATAAAATAGAAAATTCGAGTGTTGCGTTGTGTATTAATGTGGAATCCACAAAAGTGGAATCCACAAAAGAAGTAAAAAAAAACTATTAAACTTTCAAAATATTTTCAATAAAAACGCACCCAACCAGAGACAACCAAAAGGAAGAAAGCATTTTTGCAAATTTATATTGTGGAAAAATTCCCCTAATACAGGGTTGAGTATACGCTTAAGTACAACAACAGCAGTAAAATCATACAGAAAATGCACAACGAAATTGCAAAAATAAATAAAATGCTGTCTACACTTCCATTATTTTCATTTCCATGTCACTGCATGTGTGTGCGAGTTGCAACGCTAGCTCGGGTTTTTTGCTGACGTTGTCATTTAGGGACACGAAAAGGCGTTTACATCCGGATTATTTACTTGTTTCCTTTTCGGTGTTGTTACAGTTGGTGGCGCACTTGGCCTGTAGTTAGTTTTCCCATTTTCCCGTTTGAGATATTGTGGATACTTCATATTCATAAAGCAAATTTGGAATGACTACTCTGCACTGGTGATACATTTATGAAGTTTTATTTAACGCAAAAAATAGAGGCACACTATCAACACAACAGTTGCAATGCAACGAGCTGTACAAACGAATTCTTGCTGCAGATGATTTTGCGTTGGAGAAAGTGTTTCCGAGAAAGTGTTTCACTGTTACCTTCGGTGGGTGAAACGAAAAAAAGGAATTTTTTAAAAAATATTGTTGTGAATAAAAATAAAGACAGACATGTATGTTTCACATTTTCTTGTATATTCATTATTCCAGAATCAGAATACGAATTTTACAACGCTTGCCTATTTTTCTTTTACGGTCAGTGGTTTTGTCCGCTCCAGATAAGTGTGCAGGTCGACCTTTCTCTGCCGTTGCAATTTAAGCGCATTTTAAGTTTTTAGTTCATTAATATTTAATATATCCAGTGCCTTTACCTGAAAGGAAAAATAAATTAATTATTAGCTCGACATCCTCAATCTTGCAGGGAAATGTTTCAAATTCTTAAGAACTCATAGACTAAATTGGAAATTATGTTAAAGTCATGCGTTCATATTTTTGTCTTTTATGCGCCACCCTGTCTTGCCTTTTTGTAGCGCTTTTTACATAAAACCCATTTGTCTTCGGTTAAGTTCAAATGTTTTTCATTCCGGTCTGCGCGCGGTTTAGGAAGGACGATTTATATAAAAATACATAAAAACTGAAATATGGTCGCGTAACAATGTCATAGCTTAAATAAATTTTAATATTGTTCACACTGCGATAACACACGCACTTGAGCTAGTAAATTATCATTTGTGTCATCTTAATAAAAAAGGATAACGCAATACCAGCCGAGAATGCGAAACTGGAATGTAATCTACACAGCCACAACTAAGATAGGAAGAGGACTTTGAATTCAAAAACTGTAGAAGGATTGTGTTGTTAATAAATTTACTTGTTATGCTTGTATTTTACTGCTATAAAGTTTTATATTTTTTAAGAGATTTATGCTGTAAACTCGTGTATATGAGTTCTAATGAAGGGCTTGCGTGTGAGCCACAGTTAGGGTGGCTTTGTTGACTCTATAAATAATTGAAAATGAAAGTACTAAATTATTTGAACGAAGTTCCTTATCGCACGTTGCGGGATGGTGGCTAAAAGAAAAAAATAAAGACCTTTTTTTAACACTATCATGCTACGACCCAGTATTATCGACTATATTGGTTACTTTTGCTTTGGTTTGTGTCTAGACTAACATATGTTGGGAAATTTTTTGTTTAATGGGAATTTTTCTAGGTGGAGCCTGTAACCAGTATTTAGTATATACTATAGTTTTGAACCCAATAAAAATTAAATTTGGAAAAACCAAAGAGAAAGAAGTTTTCTTAAATAAGTTCCTTTCCATAAAAAAAAGGAAATTTTTTTAAAAAAAAATACCATTTCACATTATTGAAGAAAGAACATTTTCTTAAAGACCCCTCATCTAAAAGAAGTACCTTCGCTTAAAAAAGTAAATTTTCTTACAAAGGTAACCTTTCCTCAAAAAAGAAATTCTTTGTAAAATAAGTACCTTTTCTTAAAAAACTACATTTTCTTTAAAGAGTACCTATTTTCTGAAACAAAATAACTTTTCTTGAGATAAGTACTTATTTTATTCTTAAAATAAGGACCAACTCCAAAAAAAATTACCATTTCTTAAAAAAAAACTTTTCTTCAAAAAATTGCTTTTCTTAAAAAAATTACCTTTCCTTACAAAAGTTCATTTTCTTAAAAGTACCTCTTCTTAACAAAATAATACTTCTCTTTTCTTTCCTTGAGATAAGTAGCCTTTCTGAAAATAAGTACATTTTCTTAAAAAAATAACATTTTCCTAAAAGAGTACAACTTCTTTAAAAAGTACCTGTTCATACAAAAAGTACCTCTTTGTAAAAAAATCAAATTCTTATGGTTTTTTGTTACAGAAAGTTTTTTGATACCCTCCACTGTAAGTGATAGAGGGTATATATCAGTTTGTCATTCAGATTGTAACATATAGAAATAAGGCTTTGCGACCCCATAAAGTAAATATATTCTTGATCCTTATAACAACCGGAGTCGATATCGCCATGTCCGTCTGTCCGTCTGTCCGTCTGTTGAAAACATTCTCACGACTTCAATCGGCGATAACGCGGATTGGTTTTTGGCCTGAATGTTCCACATATTCCGGAGCAGTTTGGTATTGAAAATCAGCGAAATTGGTCCATTGGAAAAAATTTTATGATTGGAAACGTAAAAAAACTCATAAAATTTTCACATTAATTTTTGTAGTTTTATACTAAACTCTTCCTTTTGCCGTGTGCTGAATTTCCATGTTGAAAATCTTTGTTGTTCTTTATAATAGGTAAGTACTTTAGAATGTTTAGATCTACTTCATGTGTTCACACATTTGTATGAATTTTGTCACACTTCATCTTAGGTTCCTGTGGCCTGATGGGTAAAGGGTTGCGCGTTGGAGTCTGAGGGTTGTTGGTTCAACTCTCGTTCGAGCTTGTTTTTTTTTTTTTTTTAACAGTTCTTCAAAAAATGCTTTTTTATTTTTAAGCTTATTTTAATTTTTTTAAAAAAGTACATTTTCTCAAAAAAGGTCCTTTTTAAAATGTAATATTTTGCTGGTTAACACTAAGGTGGAGGGTATCAAAGATTCGGCACAGCCGAATTTAACACTTTTACTTGTTTTTTTTTTTGTTAAAAAACGTAACTCTCTTTCAAAAGAACCTTTTCGGGATATTATAATACATATTCTTACAAAAAGGACCTAAAAGTATACTCTTTCTTAAAATACCTTCTATAAAAAAATAGGTACATTTTATCTCAAGAAAAGTTATTTTCTTTCACAAAAAATTTAATCTGTAAAGTAAAGGTAGTTTTTTAAGAAAAGGTAATTTGTTGTAAAGAAGTGTACTTTTTGAACAAAAGATACTTATTTAAAAAAAAAACATTTTTATAGAAAAAACACTTTGTGTAGGAAAATGTATTTTTTTAAACAAAGGTACCTCTTTAAAATAAAGAATCTTTTACAAGAAAACCTTTTCTTTATTTAAGAATATGAATAGGTGTTTTTTTTTTAAGAATATTTACTTTTTTTAAGAAAAGGCACTTATTTAAGAAAATGTTCTTTTTTAAACTTATTTCACTTTGGCTTTTCTAAAGTTACTTTTTATTGGGTTCAAAACTACAATATATACTAAATACACTAGTCAACAGTCAAAATGTACTCCGGATGCCATAATTTTTTCTGTGTAGATAACCTTGACGTGAGCTCGAAAAACGCAATAAAATTTTTTTTTTTCGTTTGGTTTTTTCTTTGTTTTTTTTTTTAAATTTTAAAAATTTTTTTTTGGTTAATTTTTTTTTGTATGAAAAATTGTTTCAGCAACTAACAAATCTCGTCACAATATATACTAAATGGATGGTAGTAGACCCCAAAACATAAATAATGTGCGTCTTCATTCATCGGCTAGCTACAGCGGTCGTAATCGGTTGTTGAATCAGGAATTTTACAAAATTTTACCGTAAATTTACAAGTGAAAGCCCCTTAAAGCATTTTAAAAAAATATTAATTCACAGAGTGCATTTTTTTTTGTATTTTATACGCAATGTGGCAGGTTTTAGAAATCAAACAAGCTACTTTTTAAGCAAATCCATCAATTAATAATGAAGTTGTGAATTTTTTCGCTAAAGCCCTCAGAATCTACTTTTTAGTTCGAACATTGCATTTTACCTTTGAAATTATCACACTAGTCAACCAAATGAAAAAATGTCATGCACTTCTAATGAAGTATTTTTTTCTGTGTAGATAACCTTCAGATGAGCTCGAAAAATACAACGAAAACTTTGTCTATGGTAAGGTTTTTTCTTTTTTATTACAAAAAAAATTAAAATTTGTTGGGTGACAAAAATATCGTGCATTTTTTGGCTAAAGCCCTCAGAATCTACTTTTTAGTTTGAACATTGCATTTGTTTCTGTTTCTCTTATCAGGAACCAGATATAGTCCCCCATCATAGCGGACAACCATGCTCGTCACTCACATCGCCCAGGTTGTCCGGAAAGAAGTCCAAGTGCGAGTGTAGAAAATGTATCTTAAGCGACATATTTGCTCCAATTTTTTTTATAATTTTGGAGTAGTTGTTCGACGATCTCTCTGTAATTTGAGCTTTTGTTGTTTCCAAGAAATCCGGAAACAATTTGCCGAAATGAGTTCCAAGCTGCAGCTTCATTTGGTGATAAAATGTGCTCAAACTGTTGGTCTTGCAACAACTTTTTAATTTGCGGGCCGTCGAAAACGCCTTCCTTAATCTTTGCCGACGAAAGATGAGGAAAAATGGTTTTTAAATAGGCGAACGCTTCACCATCTCTGTTGAGAGCTTTCACGAAGTTTTTTATGACTCCGAGCTTTATGTGAAGAGGTGGGAGAAAAACATTTTCCTTTTTTATGAGTGGTGTATATTTCACGTTGTCGCTGCCGGGGATGAAGTTAACTCGTTCTGTCCAACTCCTCCTGGTGTAATGATGTTGACGATCGCGGCTGTCCCAAAGGCAGAGAAAACAACAGTACTTTGTGAATCCACCTTGTAATCCACAAAGGATACCGATAACCTTAAGGTCGGCACAAACTTTCCAATCGTGCCTCTTATAGTTAAGGCACTTTAGTAGATTGTCCATGACTTCGTATGTTTCCTTGGTGTCAACGGCATGAGCAATTGGAATCGAGGGTTTCTTGTTGCCGTTGTGCAGTAAAATTGCTTAAAGGCTCTGCTTGTTGCTGTCGATAAAAAGACGTCACTCTCCTGGATCGTAAGAGTACCCGAGTTCACCAAATAATCCGCGAATGTCCTTACAAAAACAGATGTTGCCTTTTTTTTGTGTAGTACCTTGCATATGGTTCATGACGCTTCCTGTAGATTGTTGTCACCACACCAGGAGCCAAGAAACCGAACTGTTTCATGCGCGATGCATGCAACTCTGCATCTTCCTTGGAGAGTTTCAGTTCTCTAACCCAATCGTTCAGTTCTGCTTGCGAACATAAGCGTTGACCTCCATGCAATGTATATGTTGACTCGCATTCTGATGTGGTTTCTACTGTCTCCGGATCTGATGTTGGATCTATCGCCTCATTATTAGATGCCCATCTTGAAACGGACGGTTGCGGGTCCACTGGTTCTTTGGAAAATGGCACTGGAAAAGTCACTGTTGAAACAGCAGCGTAAGTCCATCGTATATTTTTTCCCACGCCGGTTTTTTTGCTAAGACAGAAGTAGCAATCTGTTACACGGCAAAGCGGTTCTCTCCAAAGCATTGGCATGATGATTCTCGGCTGTCGTCTTAAAGAATTTCAATAATAAGTTATATATGTTTCTGAATTTCGTAATCTACAATTACCTTGAGTCAGCTAGCTGTACGTAGTAGCACCTTGGACATAGAGCACTTGGTGTCCACCGCTCATCTATGTTTGAGACCTGTAAATTGAAGCTCTCTTCACATGAATCTCTCAATTTAGGTGAAAAACAACGCTTGTTTTTTCAGAAACAAAAATTACTTGGATTGGTATTGCATTCAAATCCTCGCGAACGTTTGCTCATTTTGAGGTTACTTGCGAAAGTAAGTGATATTTGGCAATGTTCATCCTTAAATACCTAAAATAAAATCAGGCACAACAGGTAGTGGTTAAGGTAGTTGCAGAGGTAGCAGATTGACCAACAAAACGCATTGTTGCGTAGTGACATTACTACCTTCCGTTATTATTTTGTAAACATACCCAAGTGCAATATCTATAAGTGATACATACCAGCAAAGGTGCGCATACATTGTGCCATCCCTCACTGCAATTGTTGCATTTTTCAAGCTCATCTGAAGGTTATCTACACAGAAAAAAATACTTCTTCATCATAATTTCAAAGGTAAAATGCAATGTTCGAACTAAACAGTAGATTCTGAGGGCTTTAGCGAAAAAATTCACAACTTCATTATTAATTGATGGATTTTCTTAAAAAGTAGCTTGTTTGATTTCTAAAACCTTTCACTTGTAAATTTTGGGTAAAATTTTGTAAAATTCCTGATTCAACAACCGATTACGACCGCTGTAGCTAGCTGATGAATGAAGACGCACATTATTTATGTTTTGGGGTCTACTACCATCCATTTAGTATATACCTTGATGAGATTTGTTAGTTGCTGAAACAATTTGTCATACAAAAACAAATTAACCAAAAAAAAAATTTTAAAATTTAAAAAAAAAAAACAAACAAAAAACCAAACGAAAAAAAAAAATTTTATTGCGTTTTTCGAGCTCATGTCAAGGTTATCTACACAGAAAAAATTATCGCATCCGGAGTACATGAAATTTTTTTCATTTTGTTGAGTATCTAGTGATATTGGTTACAGGCTCCACCTAGAAAACTTCCCATTAAACAAGAAATTTCCCACCACATGTTAGTCTAGACCCAAACCAAAGTAAAAGTAAACAATATAGTTGATACTCGTAACAGTGGGTTGTGGCGGAATAGTGTAAAAACAAAAGTTGTTTAATTTGTTTTTCATTTAGCCCCCATCCCGCAACGTGCGATAAGGAAATTCGTTCCAAAATTCTTATTATTTGTTACCAGGGTTCGTATCCATCAGGGCAACCCATCCCCATTTATGATCGAAAATATGAAAAAAATATAAAAAATTTCCATATCTCGGAAACGGAGCGGGGAATCGGAAAATAACTAATTTTTGAGGGTATCTAAAGGTTTTCGTAAAGTGGTTAATTCCTACAGAACTAGTTAATTTACAATTTTCTCACATACCAAGTTTATTTATACATTTCATACAGAAAGAGTTCAATTGAGATTTTCTTACAGAAATAGATCCTTTGAAATTTCTTTCATCCCGACAAAATGATATTAACTTTTCTTATAAAAAAAGGTAATTTGAAACAGTTCCTTTGAACTTTTCTTACTGTAAAATTCTTTCGAAATTTTGCTACAGAAAAAGTTAATTTTAACAGTTTTCCCGCTTTCTCTCATACATTTTGTTATAAACAATAAATAGCAAAAGAGTATAAAAGCTGAGTTTCGTTCTTACTCAGAGTGGTCACCAAAGGACTGGGAATCAGTGTGACTGTTCTAGTGTGAATTCATCCGTGGTGTGTATGTGTCTTACAGAAGTACGACTAATTTATAACCTCGATAAGTAAGAACTCCATTATAAATCATCGTTTAAAATAATATGACAGCTCAGCATGAAATCATTTCTTCCAAGATAAGGCCACAATATGACTAAAAATGGCGGTGCTTTGTATGATACCGTAGACACCACCATCACTACACCTACAGCTTTCTTTACGCCTTCACCCACTTATTATAACGAATTTATTATAAATATAAAAACAGACAATTACAATTGTCATCATCATTGTCCTCCTGCCTTTATGTGCTCGCAATTTCCGCATTTGTATTACATACAATCCAAAGTATTTACAAACAATCATTTTTCGAGTAATGTTGTGTAAATCCTTCATCGTAATGTCCTCCCGTGATGGTCAACGGACACTCGTAGGATGTCTATCCTGCTGTAGGTCATAAGGACATTGTATCAACCGCCATACGAAAGGGATATTCTAAAGCATCAACTGAAATAAATGTTATTTGATTACAAGGAAAAACTCATTAAATTATATTGCTTTGTCTTACACAATAGCTAGGAATAACAACAGTTGCCTGTGTAAATAAAATACTTGCTGTACTATTTAGTCCTGTTTCAGTTTTTGTAACATCGTACAAAAATATCCTGTTGCATTTATTGTCGTTTTAATATTTGGCCTTATGATACCCCTACTTAAAGGTGCCATTTTATATTGTTCGAGGCGGTGTTACAAACTGTTCCCTTATCTCCACAGGTACCCAAACTTGAATGGGGTTTGCCTGATTCTGGAAATGTTAAATTTATGGTGAAGATTCATGCGACCGTTGTTGCGTCCTTTATTAGTTTATAAATATATAAATGTCGTACAAATTTAAACAATTGATTCACAGTGATATAAATATTTTGGTATAATAAAAGCTCCCCATTGTTCACATTATACTAGAACATTAAAAGGATATAACCAAGGGCAATATTGTGAAAAGGCATACGACATAATTACATAATTGTATTTCAATCGATGGCGAAAGATTAGCTGAGGTATGAACATTTTAATGCTATAATATAAATAACTTGTTGTTTGGATTTTTATTGCTCAAGAGCTGTTCATTACTTTCCCTAATCTAGCCTCGTAACCACAAAAATATTTGCTTACCTATTTTGGACATATATCTTATTTGGATTTAGTAGGGTGTCTCAGTATGATTGCATTTTCTAAATTTAGTGTAATTCTTTTTTGTGCAAATGGCAACTCTGAAATTTGGCAGCTGTCACGTATGTTTATTCCGATTATTAAAAATAGAGCACTTTACGAAACAACAACGCGGTATAATTGTGACAACTTGTTAAAAAAATTTGGCAACTTATGCTGAGACCGCTCACAAACTTCGAAGGATTTTCATTAGAGAATCTGCACCTAATATGTCAACCATTCGAAGAGTGGTCAACAAATTCTGAGAAACTGAGTCGGATTTTGACCCTATTAAATCGGGACATGTCTTCCTTACAATCCTATAAAAAAATCAAAACTATCTCAAAAAATACGTGTTTTATTTCAAAATGAAGAAGCGCATCCTTACTGAAATACTGCTACAATACGACACCGCACATACCGTTCGTTCGACCTCTTCTACATTTTAACATTTAATTATGAGAAAAGCTGCAGTCAATACGACTAAACCTCTTAGAAACAAAAAGCCTAATGCTGCTCGCGAATGCTGATGATTTCTATATCATTGGGCGAAATATGCAAGAAGTTACTGTAGTATTTGCGAGAATCTAGAACGAATCAGTAAAGACGGGTTTAGCAGCAAATTAGGGCAACACAAAGATTATGGTTTCGACAACCAGAACATACACCCGATTGGAGGAAGGAATAGATAATCGCTATAGATTCAACTCAATTCAAATCACTTCAATTCAATTCAATTAAATTCAAGTCCATTTAATTCAATTCTATTCGATTCAATTGAGTTCAATTTAATTCAATCAATATGCCAACAAACCTATTAAGCATAAATAATAAGATAAGTAGAAAGAAATTAATTAAAAAACACTTCCTAAATTAAATCTTCCAAATTAAAATTAAGAAAACAAAAATTGAATTAATTAGATTTTATATTGAAATATTTTTTATGAAATACATATGTATACAGCTGAGCTGAAATAAGCATAATAGTATGAACATTGTTTTACATAACTATTTGTTATCCTGCAGACAAGCCGAAATGGCTTCGCGGGAATATGAATTAAGATGAAATGTGAGAAAATATTTTTTGTTCAATAAAGCTCAAATCTTGAAAAAAAAAAATTCAATTCAACTCAATTCAATTCAATTCAAATCGATTCTATTCAATTAAATTCAACTCAATTCAATTAAATTCAATTCAATTCAATTCCATTCAAATCAATTCGATTCAATGCATTTCAATTCCATTCAATTCAATGCAATTCAATTCAATTCAATTCAAATCAATTCAGTTCAGTTCAGTTCAGTAGAGTTCAGTTTAGTTCAGTTCAGTTCAATTCAATTCAATTCAATTCAATTCAATTCAATTCAATTCAATTCAATTCAATTCAATTCAATTCAATTCAATTCAATTCAATTCAATTCAGTTCAATTCAATTCAATTCAATTCAAGCAAGGAGCTGCCATTACGGTGGATGCTGACTGAATTTTTGTCCCCAAAAATAAATCAGCTAAACATCAACGACATTTGGTTCCAACAAGATAGCGCAACGTGCCATACATCACAGTTAACAATCGATTTATTGACACATCAAGTTGGTCAACTTTATTTCTAGAAGTAGTCCTGTTCACTACACCCCCTCGTTCGTGCGATTTAACGCCTCTGCATTACTTTTTATGGGGCTATGTTAACGCATTGGCAAAGAAGCAACTCCTGAACCATTGGAAGCCAATATTCAAGCCACCGTTGACGCCATACGGACAGATTTATTGGAAAAATGGTCAAAAATTGGAGAGATCGAATTGGCCATGTAACTCGTAGCCGCGGCGGACATATGCCAGAAATCATATTTAAAAAATAAATGTCATGACATTATGTACCCGATTATAATAAAAAAAATCATTCCAACAATGTCTTGTAACGAGTCCGCCAAATAACTTTTTTTTTGAAAATGCTATAACAAAAAAACTACTGAATATTTTCTCAAATATCTTTTTTTATTTGAAAGTACAATCCTTCCGGTTAATAATGGGAAATAATTTCATTCAAATGGCTGCCTTGGCTGGCCATGCAGTAGCCTACACGATCGGTCCAATTTTTAAGCACATTATCGATTGTGTGCAGCTGTATTTCACCAATGGCTTCCTTTTAGCGTCAATTGTCTCCTTTAAAGGGTCAATTGTCTCTGGCTTGTCGGCGTACCACTTATCTTTGAGGGCACCCCACTAATAATAGTCCAACGGTGTCAAATCCCAGCTCCGAGTTAGCCGAGGTGACGTCATACCAAGGTCTTTATGCAAAATTCGTCTCAATGATGTCTTCGAAATGTTCAATTGTTGAGAACGCCGGTGAATTGATGTTGATGGCGCTTCACGCACACTCTCTGCCACAGTAGCAATATTCTCGGATGTACGCACTATTTTTGGCTTTTCACGCTTTGGTTTATCGATGAGGATGCCAGTTTCTTTCACTTTTTTCACAAGATAACGAACATACGGAGCTGACGGTGCTTCTCTTCTTCCAAAATCCGTACGCAATTTTCGCACACATTCTGCAACATTACCATGATTTTCAAAGTAATGTCGCAATATTTCCCAGCGTTGTTTAAGCGTATACACAACCATATTCGTTCAGCGGAAGGTTAAAACTAATTATCTGTCAAATCAGCCATGAGCTTAGTGTTACCATTCACGAAATAAGCACTAGTTGAAGAAAAAAAAAACGTTATATGGCGGACCCTTTATTATCATTTTATTATCATTTTTTTTAGAAAAAAAACCTTTATTATTCGGTACAACCGAATTAGTTTATAAATTTTTCATTGATTCAGCAAGTAGAATAGTCACCACGACAGGATAATTTGATTGTTAGAACTAAATCTCGATTGACAGATCACATTTATTTGAGATTAATGTATACATACATTTGTCAACTCGCTCATCAGTTAAATGATTGAAGAGAAGCGAACTTGTGGAAGTTGCAAGTTTGAACGTCAAGAAAAGATTTTTGTCGCTTATGTTTGATAAACAGAGCTGAAATTGTTAATGTGAATGTTCCAAGTATGTGTACGTAAATATAGGATCATCGTGAATGCCCAAAACTAAATATGAAGGATCATGTTCGATGTTGCTGACAGAAGTTAGTTTCCTCATTGAAGAAGCGCAAAGCGAAACGTCAGATGAGACGGATGACAAATCTATATATAAAATAATCTATGACATGTATTTCTTGTTGCTGTGGCTTCAACCAAATACTTCAGCTCTTGCAACCAAAATTGAATTACAAATCAATTGATATGCACAACATTTGGCGCTACGGAACAGAATTATTGGTAAACACAACTGAATAACGTGATAGTCCAAGAATCCGCCAAATGTTACTTGGCTGTAATTAGAGTTATGACAACGAATCTCTTTTCTGTGTGCATGTGATAAACTATTTCCTCATTTTTAAGAATTGTTAATCCCAGTTATTCATATGGATTGAACCATAAGCTTTTTTCAGCCTTTTTTGGAATATGAAAACCCAAATTAACAGAAATTAGTCCAAGTTCGTAATACGCTACTCATTTAATTAAATTCCGGAAAATATCCCAGAAATTCCTCTAAATCGATAATAAAAAATTACAAATATTGGTTTATACTAACGAATATTTCCTGGTAAAAGTATTGTTGAATATATCGCTTCTAGTAGCATCAGCTGTGATTTCGATTTGGTTGTGGATAAAAGTGTGCGCGGCTCTTATATATGAGAACATGGGTTCGATCCCTGCTCTGACCACCTTACATTTCTTTCGACGGCGGTCACCTCAGCGGTAAAACTGTAGTGAGTGTGTAAAACTCAATCAGTGAGTGTAAACATAGAAACTGTGCAGTTCACTGGTTGTGAGACGCTCTTCCCAATTCCTTGATGGAATGTAATGGGAAACCATTTTTTTTTTAATTTTTTGTGTATAAAATCCAACTAATATTTTATTGTTTTTAATCAGAGGAAATTTTTCTTTAAATGTGATATAAGTATAGTTTTTTTAGTTTTTAAAAAAGTCTGTGAACCTAGTTCTCATCTCTGTCGATTACTCGAAAATCGGTTTTTGGAAAAACTTAGTTTTGAAGTCCAGTTATCTGAAAAAGTCGAACACTCGAACACTCTAATCATAATTCAGTATTTGGAACATTAAATAAAGAATGAATGAGTTCTTGTAAATTTCAAGAATTTTTTTTGAATTATCAGACTCCAGCTTTCAAAAGTATGACTTTAGGACCTAGGTGCGACTTGGTTACCGCCTTTTTCATTTCTCACCGGAACCAATCAGCTGTTTTTATTAAATCATTACATGATAAAGCTGAAAGCAGCTGAAATCTGCTCCAACTGCTTTAATAAATTTTGAATTCCTGTTCATATATTAAATTTACAGGGAGGACTACAGATCAAGGATGAACAAAATTTTGAGGGATATTTTCACATACAGACGTATTCATAGAGACCCGGCGAGCAGCTTGCAGAATGAGAACAACAAACTAGTGGAAAAATTGTACAAGAGGGAAATATTAAATTTGGCGGCGAAGATCAATCTGACTAACAGACTTTCTACAGACCCTAGGATATACGGCTTCCACAAAATTCACAAAGAGAGATCAATTTGCTCAACTGAGATCAATTTGCTCAACAATTTACTCACAAGCCTATGGAGTTTATACATTTCTAGCTAGAATAATTTGATGAAGGACTCCAGATATAAAATTAAGGATGCGGTTGATTTCAAGTCGAAAATTTGCCAATATCGAAACAGATGATGAGGAAATACTAGTCTCATTCAATGTAGTGTCCCTGTTCCCAAGTACAGATGCATTTGGCCAAAAAGACGATGGGGAAAAAATGGAGAAATTTTGCTTGAAAAATACGCGATATTTTAAATATGAGGAAAAATTTTACGAAAAAATGTATAATGGGTTCACCAGATTTACCAGTAGTAGCCGCCGGTGGTGCAATGGTTAGTGTGCGCGGCTCTTGTATATGAGAAGGTGGGTTCGAACCCTGCTCTGACCACCTTAAAATTTCTTTCGGCGGCGGTCACCTCGCATAGTGACGGCGGAACTATCGAGTATATTGCCATGAAAAAGCTTCTCAAAATACCGTTCGGAATCGGTGTAAAACTGTTAGTCCCAATCAGTGAATGAAAAGTGGAAAGCGCACACCTCAGTGATTGTGAGAAGCTCTCCCCTGTCCCTTCATGGGATGTAATGGGAAACCATTTATTTTTATTTATAGCTGACATAATAATGGAGGATGAATCTTTGATGATATGGGAAGTGAAGCCCAAAGTCTTGACAAAGTCTGTGGACTACTTATTTATTGTGATAAAGAGGATTGAAGTTAAAAAAAACACTTAAGATTCTAAACACATGCAATGGACAAATACAATTTACGATGGAACTGGAGGCGGACAACAAACTACCATACCTGTACTCGGAAGAAATTCGACAAGGTAACCTGCTCAAACTTGATTGGTGTCAGAAGACCACAGGTTCTGGAAGATTAGTTAAATTCAACTCAAAGCACCACAGACGTATTATTTTTAACACTTCGACGAATTTCATCAAAGAGTATTAACTATCAACTATATTAAATTCTTCGGAAAAATAATTCCCATCCAGGACTATGAAAGATTTACTAAGTCGAAATAGGTCTAAACGAGAATTTATGACAACAGGACGAGAACCCACCAGAAATTTGAAAATTGCAGACATATATACCTGAATATTCCGAGAGACTAAAGCATTCCGATATCTATGACAATGGGTCAAATGAGTCAGCATTAAAATCGCTCAATACCCTGAGCAGATTATACAGTCAAGCAAAGTCTAAGGTGCCAAATGGTATACGTCGGCACTACAATGGCGAAGCTGAAGACTCGACTATCGTTCCACAAATCGGATTTAACTACATGGTGTCTGGTAGCAGATTTATATTGTCAAACTTAAATAAAAAACATAATAATTGATGCAAAATTTTATTAAGAACATTGAACGATGGAATGGAAATGCGGATTTTATTTTTTAAAGAGTATGTCATCCAGATGTCTTCCGGCGAGTTGAACACACTGTTCAAAACGGAGCCTTGTGTTCTGCGAAACATGCTGCAGTAAACTCGAAATGCGGCACATAATTGACGTTCCCTCAAGGAAAAGACTCAATTACGAGAACAATATTGATCGATGCGCTCAAATATATCGACACACAGTAAACAAACACAGGAAGAAAACCCTTAGTTGAAAAAAGCTTGCAGACTAAGTGCGACTACGTTCTTCTTTTTTATGATTTATAATACATGTAGCTATTGTCAATTGAAGCTCCTGGTGGATGAAGGTGTTAACTCACTTTTTTCAAAACAATATTTTCCTTCGTTTAATATTTTTCCATGCTATCTGATTTTGTTTTAGATAAGAAAAAAGTCAAGATCTTATATTTAAATCATTAAAATTAAATTTAAAATTTTTTTTTAATCTTTTTTACATCAGATGTCATGGAAACGTTAAAAGAATGATAATATTGTTTTTGAAATAAAGTGAGTTAACACCATCTTCCACCAGGGGCTTCAATTGTTTTAGTGATCAATATATTGTTACGAATTTCTTTATTCGTCCTTTTTGCGTTGTTTTATTCCCAATAATAAAACAAGGTTCGTTTTAAATTACGATAATTACAACGGTTTAACTTCCTTTTATTTTACTTATATAGTACAACAGTTTACTTTATTTACACCACTTTAATAAGTTTTATATTTTACTATCAATTCGCGTTGCTTACTTTACGGGGTTTAATCACAAACTGAACTCTCCATTCCAAAGACCTCCGCTATTTATACCAACTCACCATACCCAAATGAAGTTATATCTAGCGAATTCAAGAACCTTCTAGATATTGTTGTTGTTGCTTATCTTTGTAGAACAATCTCGAATGGCGGAGAATTATCTTTACTGAGGTGAATTCATGCTACTGGTTTAGCGAGCTGGTACGTTGTTACAATGCATACTTTCAGGCGCAGCACTAACCGCCTGTTATTTACATACTGTTAGTAGAGTCATTAACAGCAAGCAAAAGCTTTTACTTATTCGTAACAATATTATCAATGTTAACAATTTTCGTATATAGAACCCTGAGGTTGATTAGCGACGCTACTCGAAATATTGGGAATACCTAATAAATCTTGAAAACAGTCAAATCCGCTGGTGTTTTCATTTTCCAGCCTCAAGCCGAACTAAATAAACACAGTCGTAATATATTCAATTTATTTACGAGAAAAACCACATCAACAACAAAGTTGTTTGATAGATGCGTGAACACAATTAACATAATTGCTTATATGTATATGAACACACACATAATCACAATCATGGCAACTGTTTCTGTTCTTTATTTCAATTACATGTCGTTCATGCATTTATGGACGTGGGACTTTTCTGATGAATTCGTTCTACATGTTGTAATTATGTATAATTTGTTATAAAAACGTAATAAATATTTTGTAGTTTCAATGGCTGCTGTAACATTTTCCCCCCGTTTGCAATAGTTTTTTCTTGCAAAACTAATTATATTTACTGCCCATCATTTATTGCCAATTAAAAGTTTATACCACTCGTAGCAGAGTGTAAGTGCATGAGCACACACACGTGCATTCAACTGCTGCTAACTTGCAAACTGTATTTACATGCACAGACACTTTTGAAATCACCCTGGCCCAGAGTGTAAACACCGCAGTAACAAAACAATAAAAGATACCGGCAGCGGCGATTAAACCCCTGACATGTCATTGAATAAATAGTTGCATATCTGATAAACAAACACCACACCACGGCTGTGATAGATATTAATCTGCGTACATACGTTAATGTCAGTCTCTATGGGAGTGTGTTTTCTCATGTAATTTATATGTATTTGTTTTTTAATTAATATCATATTTACCACATTACTGTCGGAATCAGTTAAAATTCGCTGTAATAATCAACAAAGTTCACCAACAAAAAACGAAACACTTGAAACAGATACATTTGCATATTTAATTGTGAATTTAACCACAAATTGAATATTTATTGTAAAATTATTAAAGCAGTTCATGGACTGACTGGCATGACCTTCCTTTTCCAGATCTGAACGAAATCCTTGCAATCTGTGATCAAAAATTAAAATTTAAGAAAATTTAATTTAAGAAAAATGCATTGGAAAGATCAGCTGTCGGCCTGTCTAAAAAATATTTTCCTCATTCTCTTGAAAACTATGGGATATTGATTATATGTCATCGTCAGATGTCAAACATAGATTGTAAAGACATTTAATCAAAGAACGAGGCCTTTTTGATTTCCTAGCAATTTTGTGGTAAATTTCTTAACATTCCTAAAAACGCTAAACGCCGCACAGTGCCTCAAAATCGTTTTTCGTTATTCAAAATTTTGTAAGTTTCGATCCAATTGAGATATTTTAGAATTTTTTGATATGTTAACAGCTATAGGCAAGGGTAGGGTATAATCTAACAAAGTCAACACATGCAAACAACACACAGCATTATCTACGTCGAAGCCATGAGCGTTAGTATTAAAAATAATATGTGGTTGTTATACAACAATAGTCTTTGCCTGAAAATAAGTATGATGGTATTGATGTAGCGGCAGAGAATAGTTGTCTTAAAACACGAAGTATTGCTACTAGTAAGCTTACGAACATAACACAATGTATGTACATGTGTCTGATGCTTTGCATTCTCTTTGTTTTTGATGTGTTAACATCTATAGGCGCGGGTACAGCATAAATTCACAAAGTGAATACATCCAAACACAATTTGTCCGACTGTTTGCCGTTAAACTCCTCCGAAACAGCTGAACCGATTTGTATGAGATTTTGTGTGCATATCGGGTAGGTCTCAGTACCGGCCAACATCTATTTTCCATACCCCTAAATGAAAAGGGTGACCCACCACTATATGGAACACAGATTTGTCCGACTGCGAAATACAGATTGTCAAGTTGCGAAAAAACACACACACTGATGTAGCGTCAGCGAATAGTTGTATATAGTTGTACTCTCAGAGCAAAGAGAATAATGACGTGTTTATACGTATATAAAAATGAGATAGAAAGAGAGCAACGACAATTGTGAACTTGTGTAGCGTATGTACGAACATAACAATGTATGTATGTACATGTGTGTTGTCTTTAAATATTTTTAAGTGTTATAAAGTATTAATATTATTGATGTGTTAACATCTATAGCAGCGTATAGGGACTAAATCTATAAAAGTCAACACATGCAAACAACACACAGACAGGTTTTCTGCTGCTGCTAAAACCAGATTTTATGCTGCTGCTAAAACCAGATTTTCTGCGACTGCGAAAGAGAATAATGACGTGTTAAGCAATTTCGACGTTAGGGTGACACACTAATACGTCAGCTACTTCGTACAAAGTATGTGTGATGTGGTGTGTTTCGCTGTTTCGTTGCTGTTGATATGGCAAACATGTGGTTATGTGGCACAAGTATACGTCAGCTACTTCGGAAAAAGTATATGTGATGTTGTGTGTTTAGTTGTTTCGTTGTTGCTGCTATGGCCAAACAAAGCGAGTCATTTGATGTTCAGCATTGCCCGGTGTATACAAAACAAGTAATTTAATTCAATAAACTATTATTTTTTTATTTTCCAATGTAACGTTTACTAATGTGGTCATAGAAATCGAACAGGTACAGTGTAGCGAAAAGGTGTTAACACATCATCCGTGAGTTCGAACATTCATTGATTTTTTTTTAAATGAAACGACATCATATTTTTGAACGCCTTTTTAAATTCTTTATAAATATTAACTTCACCTGTCTGTATGCATGTACATATGGATGGGGAAACAAATTTTGGATTGATTTTTAACCTTTTTCCCGTGATCCAATCGAGCTGAAACTTCGCAGACAAACTAATGGCGACGACAAAAATAAACTACAAAATATGGGCGGGATTAGATAAAGGGACGTTGTATCTCCTATACAAATCACAAATTAAATATCCATTATTTCTGCTCCTGTTAACGGTATTTGAACAAAATTGGGTATGTTTATTAGGTTTACATATTCTAAGATCTGGTGCAAATATGGGCGGGATTGAACAAAGGGGCGTGGTCACATATAAAGAATTTATGGTCAAAATCAATGTTTTTTACGGGGTTAGTTTTTTATTATAGTGAAAGGTAAGTCAAATAAAATGTGTGTGCGGTGCACTCTCAGAGCAAAGAGAATAATGACGCATTATACGTATATAAAAATGAGATAGCAAGAGAGCAACGAAAATTTTGTGAACTTGTGTAGCGTATGTCTGGATAGACAAGTGTCTGTTGCTTTGCATTCATTGATTTTTGTGGGAATAAAACAAAAAGTATTAGGCAAGAAAATAATAGCACAGGTACTTGCACTTGTCGTTAAATAATTGTATGTATTAGTATTAATTAAATGAAACGTCATCATAAGACTGAACGCTGTTTTTTTATTTCCCAATGTAACATATACTAATGTTCTCATTGAAATCGAACAGGTGCCGTCTAACAATAGGGTGTAACATCGCCCATGAGTTCGCACACTCATTGTTTGTTATTGGACATATACTTCCTAGAACTTCCAATTTCAATTTCATTAAAATCGGTTCATTACTTATTGTGGAATTGAAGGTCAAATTTGAACTTAAAAAATTAAGCTTTTATGGATAAATAAACAATTATGAAAATACTTCGGATCATTTTTTGAACAGGTTTCCTACTTTTTTGATTCTACAACAGGATCTAAAAGAACAAATTCCATAGAATTAGTTTCAGAACCCACTCCATGGAACTTAAATGTGAGTAATGTATGTTGGGGGAAACTTTCAGGAGAACCGTTCTACACTGAAGTAAGGGAACCTGTTGTTTTCCGGACAATTTCAACAAAATTCGACATAAATATTTTTTGTATGAAAGTTTGTTTGTATTTGGACAAACAGAGTGGATTTTTTTGGTAACGAAGTTCCTTATCGCACGTTTTGGGATGATGGCTAAATGAAAAAACAATTAAACAACTTTGTTTTAACACTATTATGCTACAACCCAATATTATCAACTATGTTGGGTACTTTTGCTTTGGTTTGTGTCTAGACTAACACATGTTGGCAAATTTCTTGTTTAATGGGAAGTTTTCTAGGTGGAGCCTGTAACAAGTATTTAGTATCTATTGTAGTTTTGAATCCAATAAAAAGTAAACTTAGAAAAGCCAAAGTGAACGAAGTTTAAAGAAAGAGAATTTTCTTAAATAAGTGCGCTTTCTCAAAAAAAATTAATTTTCTCAAACAAAATACATACTTCTTACATAAAGGACATTTTCTTAAAAAAATACCTCATCTTAAAGAAGTACCTTTGCTTAAAAAATTAAATTTTTTTACAAAAATTACCTTTTATTAAAAAAGGTAATTTTTTTAAATAGGTACCTTTCCTTAAAGAAAGTACATTTTCTTAAAAAACTAAATTTTTTGTTTAAAATGTACCTTGTCTTAAAAAAGTTAATTTTCTTAAAATAGTAAATTACCTTTTCTTAAAAATCTACCTTTTCTTTAAAAAGAACCTTTTTATGAAAAAAAAACGTTTCTTGAGATAAGTACCTACTCTTAAAAATTTACCTATTCATGAAAAAACTCCAATTCTAAAAAAATTTCCATTTCTTAAAAAACAAAACATTTCCTTCAAAACAATGCCTCTTCTTAAAAAAAATACATTTTCTTACAAAAATTCCTTTTCTTAAATGTGCGTTTCTTGAAAATAAAATAATGCCTCTTCTTTTCTTTTCTTGAGATGAGTAGCCTTTCTGAAAATAAGTAAAATTTCTTAAAAAATAACCTTTTCCTAAAAAGAGTAACACTTCATTAAAAGGTACCTCTTCTTAAAAAAGTACTTCTTTGTAAAAAAAAATGCATACTCTTATCGATTTTTCCTACAGAAAGTACTTCTTCTTAGAAATAATACCTTTTCTTAAAAAAAAACATTAGCTTTTAATAAAAGAAGCACCTCTCTTTAAAAAATTATTATGTATTATTCTTACAAAAAGGATAAAAATTTATTTTTTTCTAAATATATTCGATAGAAAAAAATTTTTTGTTAAAAAAACTTTATAATTTTACAAAAAGTATCTTTTCTTCCATTTCCATTTAAATTATCGTATTTTTCAACAGGCGCCTTTGGCGTGTTGGAACTCACTAGAACATAATATATAGCGAAAGGAACTTCGTGTCAGGGGACATGTGCATGGGTTTTTTTTTTGATTTTTCGGTTTTGACACACTTTTGATAGCCACTTTTAGTTGGTTGTACCGGTAAAGTGTCTTCAACAAAGTTGTTCCAAACGTTTTTCGTTTCAACTTTTGGGAACCAAGCTTACCTCTAAATCCAGGTGTTGGCGTTCTTTGATTCAGAACATCGGCAGAAAAGTAATTTTCCGACTTTTTGGGGGTTTTCTTTCACAAATTGTCAATAATCAGATTCATTCGCCAAATAAGAGAAACCTTCCCCCTATATAACTATATTTATTTACCAAAATTTAACATATAGCTATCAGCCAACAATGAATTAAACTTTTGTCCACAATACACTACACTGAAAAAAATCTTTGAATGCACTTTTTTTAATTTGATTTTGAACAAAAGAGTAACACAAATAAAGTACAATGGTTACAAAAAAGTACTTCTACCTATTTTTTTATAGGTTATGGAGAAACAGTATAACGGACACAAAAGTACGCGTACTATTGAACACATTACGTCTGGCAAGTCTACATATATTTTGTGTGAAACCGTAATTGTAACTCCAAACCGTAATGAAGCTGTTCGACTCGTAATTCCAGAATTAGGGTAAAACCGTTCTCTCCCACCTTGTCTATTTTTTCGACTTCTACAGTGTAATCGAAGTACAGTACGATATTTCGGAATTTATTGCCTACAAAAAAAATCCAATGAGTGTTCGAACTCACGGGCGATGTGTTAACACCTTTTTGCTACACGGTACCTGTTCGATTTCTATGAACACATTCGTAAATGTTACATTGGAAAATAAAAAACAGCGTTCAATCATATGATGGCGTTACAGTTAAATAATATTAATACTTAAAATTATTTAAAGACCCAGTGCAAGCACATGTGTCATTATTTTCTTTCTCAATACTTTTTGTTTTATTCCCACAAAAGTCAAAGAATGCAAAGCAACAGACACTTGTACATACATACATACATTGTTATATTCGTACGATATAACCGAAGATCAACATAAAATACTTTTTTAATATTACTCCAAATTAATACTCCAAATTAAAGCACTTAAATCTCGGCTCTCCGATATCGGAGCGCCCTAATTTTTGGCCTAAACTCTTCGTCGAAACCCGCACTAGCTTTTTATTCCAAAAATTAATAAAATCGGCTATGAATTTCCGGAGAAAATCGCGTGGGAAAATTATATGAAAATCGCCCAATAATCACCTTCAATACCGACTGCCAAGCAACGAACAAACAAACGATGATAAGACAAAACCGAAGATCAACATAAAACACTTTTTTAATATTACTCCAAATTAATACTCCAAATTAAAACACTTAAATCTCGGCTCGCCGATATCGGATCGCCTTAATTTTTGGCCTAAACTCTTTGTCGAAACCCGCACTAGCTTTTTAATCCAAAAATTAATAAAATCGGCTATGAATTTCCGGAGAAAATCGCGTGGGAAAATTATATGAAAATCGCCCAATAATCACTTTCGATACCGACTGCCAAGCAACGAACAAACAAACGATGATTTACTCTTACAAACCTAACACTTGCGTATGTATTAAATTTATAGTTTACTGCCCTAGAGGCGCGCGTATAGATGTTAACACATCAATAATATCGTCTAAATGTAAACCTTCCCGGCCATGGCACTCATGTACACAAACGGCAAAATATCCAATGACGGTCCTACAAGTCACCTCCGTGATGGCTCCGATAACTGGTTTGCACTCTCTATGATTTTTGCCGTTGTTGATGACAAGGGTAGTCCAGATTTAGGCCTTTGTAGTGTTGAACCGCTCTCTTCAAATTTGTTGACCCATTTTCGAATGAGAGGGATGCTTGACGCATCATTGAAGTGACGTAAACCTCGAATATTGCAAAATCTTGAATCGTTAAATCACCGCTTTTGTAAATCTCTCACAGGCACAGCAAGCGGTCCATTGCCAAGAGAAGCTCCATAGTGACTGAATTACCAAGAGTCAGACTAGCTACTTGCATACCCTATGCGCCCCTCAGATTCAATGCGTTCACTCAGTCAGCTAAACAAATGTAAACCTTCTCTTGAGGCACCCTGTATTATTTTCATTCGTTGGAAATATCAGCACACCGATGTTAAGTATTTTAACTAATGTTTGGATTAGTTTCAGCCACCCTTTGAGTATCAGGCGGTGCCGGGCTATGGATGCACACTAGTATAATCACACCTATACTCTCCTACGGAGCAATGGTACGGTAGCCTGTCGCGGGGAAGACATCCACCATGAAACTGTTGTATAGAGTACAAAGATCAGCTTACATCGGCCTAACAGGAGCAATGAGGACGTGTCCAGCTAAAGTCCGTAATGCAATGCATCATATTATACCAATTGGCCTTCACATAACAGCTAGTGCGGCCTGGAGTGCTACCTGACTAATTGCTCTTGGAATTTGGAAGAGCAACGTATATGGACATGCGAGAATACTACAGACAATGACAAATAACCTCAATATAACCACCAATTACTGCAACCCCTGATTGACGTTCGATAACCTATTCGATGTCAGGTTTCCCAGACGAAAAGAATGGGATAAAGGGGGGACAGGATTTGACACCAAAGAATTTATGGACGGGTCCAAAATGGAATGTGGAACCGGCTCAATCTCACTAAGAGGCAAGTCTCAATTTACCATTCAAACTCCCAAACAAGTGCAGCGTTTCCAAGCGGAGGTACTTGCCGTCAAGAAAGCCTGCGCCGAACTTTTACTACAACGGAGAACAGAGCGCATTGGAATATTTGCAGATAATCAGGCGGCTCTCCTATCACATAAATCTAACAACACTGCATCTAAATTCATTAGTGATTGTACACGCTGAAAACACATAACATATTCGGGAGGAACCATGTATATGTTTGGAACTCACTTCAAACATTCATATGTTTGCAAGTCCCAAACTTACTTGTATTTAAATGCAAACAGTATCATGTTTTCTGACAAACATGTATGCTTTTACGTGGAAACATATGCGTCCTTAATCCCAAACATCCGTAAACTTATGTGGAAGTATTCGCGTGTTTCCCCCAAACCCACAAATGCTTACATGGAAACGTAGGAGTATTTCCTCCCAAACATATTAATATTTAGAAACGAATTATTTTTCGATTTCAGTATATATGTATTATTTGTTATAATTAATTTTAACAATATAAATCCACATTTATAAATAATTAATACAAAAAATTAGAAGCATTTAAAACGGCCCTTTATACATTTACTTGCATTGATATCGAGATTTTTTTTTCCATGAAATGGGAATCTGCTGCTCCTTTGCTTCTCCTTTCTTTGTTGTCTCTCACGATTTTGTTTCAGAAGGTTTCAGCTATGCGTAGGATATCACTTGGTTGGTATACAAACAAGATATTTATATACAAATCAAGTTCATGCAAGCCAAGCGTGGATTAATTACTTGTCTTTTTTATTACACTTATTTCGCAAATGATCCGCCGTTCGCTTTTCTCAGTAAAGGTTCGGACAGACAAAGGGTTCCACGTTGTTGCCCTTTCCAGTTTCTCACCTCCAAATCGTTTCTCACTTTGATAGGGCACAAAAACCAAAATAACATCACAAACCATTTAACCGTCCAAGCCTTCGTTTATTTTTTTCACTGATCAAGTGCTTTTGATATCCTCTGACCGATAAACCATTGACGACTGAATCCATATAACTAAGATACAATACATCAGCCAAAATAAGAAACACTTCATCTGCAATTTACACGCACATTCAGGAATATTTATGACTCACTACTGACTGAGAGAATAATGCAAAAATACAGATACACATTTACACTCTCTCGTTGTCTCTCTTTCATTCTCTTGCTCTTGAGAGAACATCGACAGTGCAACAAACAGGGCTGTATTTGAATCACAAACACATATATATATGGGTCGCAAACACATATGTTATAGCATATTAATCATTGTGTCTCAAACATGTAGTATTGAATAGCAAACACAATGCGTTTGGGCACAAGTATATTGCATTTGCGACAAGCACCAAACACTCTTTATGTTTGCATCCAAACAAACAAAACACCGATTTTTCAGCGTGAAGGGAAAAACTTGCCGTACTAGGTCGACTGACCAATGTGGTTCTTACTTGGACACCAGACCACAAGGGCAGCCTATGAAACGAAATGACAGACGAACTAGCCAGGGCAGGATTCTGCTCCACCGAACTCCATATGGTGTCAGTCGCAACTCCTATAGGTTCGGCAATAAGAGGTATTTTCCTGCAAATAGCAAAGGCCAGATAGGATAGGACAGAAACGTGCCGCATATCCAGAATCACATAGCCACACAACTCCCTGACTAGCCAAAATCGTGGTAACATATCAAGGCTAATTACCTTGCTGACCGGACACTGGCCAATCAGTAATCACGCAAGTCGGCTATATCTTCAATATAATGACCAGTGCCGTTCCTGCGAAGACGCTGAAGAGGAGGAGACGGTGGAATATCTCCTCTGCAGTTGTCGGGCTCTAATCAAGACTATAGGTCGTCCCTTCCTACATAACCTTAGTAAGATACACGACATATATCTAGGGAATATAATGAGGTATCTCCGATTAATAGGTTGGATATCGATATTTTATATTAGACTGTCTGGAGTGATGTGGTATGCAAAACGGTGTCGTAGAAAATTAGTGTCATGCTAAATAATATCCTTAGCAACCACGTGAACCAACCAACCATCAGGCGCTGGCGTGGGAACAGATCTCAGTGAGTCTGTCAAAACTGGATTATTGAGCTTTCTCTCCCGTTGAGCAGCGTTGTTTCGTTGTTTTCGCTGTTTCATTCGGCTTCTAGTGATAAAATAATATCATAGTAGTTCGATGAGCTTAAATGTATTTTGTCTCCTGATTGGCTGAGACACACCAGTGTTAGCACGCCATTCAGCTTGCCCATCAAAATGCCTTCTCATTGTAGCTGCCATCTGAAGGAAGTCTTGTAATGGCATTATCGGGGAACACTTGATAAAATTATTGAAGTCGTGATCTCTTTTGAGACATCTTCAAAGGAAGCATTTCTGCTTACTCCCAAGTAAACTGCAGCCATAGAGCTTTGTACAAAATGAGAAGGATTTAACTTTGACTTTTAGTTAAAAGAAGTAAGCTTGGATCATGAGTGTTACTGTCAACATATGTTAACTTGAGATTTAAAGTAAAGTTTCTCAAATCCCGAGTGGGATGAATAATAAATTTTAATAAAATTTACTGTACACCTGTTCAAAAATCATTTCATATTTTTGCTTCCATTTAATAATGCCCTATGATAAATTAGCTAAGTTTAGATTTGCTTCAAACATTTTCTTTTATACTGCTTCAAATTTTTCTATGATCTGACAACTATTTTGAATAGATTTGCTGAGCACAAAAGGACCCCATAACAGGTTAAAGCGAGTAAAAAATATTTAAACTCCTTTTTCAAGTTCGTAGACGTTAATCTAGTTGCAATGATATGATTTGTCGTCCTCTTTCGGTTTCGTTCATATATTTCGTATATGGGCATTTCCATAGAGGGGTCTTCCGTTTGCCACATTGCGTCACCCTCTTTAATTGCTTATATTTTAGGTCCAGTTAGTTTGATTGTTTTCTCATCTGTTATTAAATATAAAGCTTCTTACAAACTGTATTTAGTAAAAGAATAGAAAACAATCAAACTTCATGGTCCTTAAGTATAAACAATTTTCGATGGTGACGTGATGTGACATAGGGTGGCACTTTCTGTGAAAATACCCATATTATGTGTACGTATGTACATGGGTATCGTTCAGAGAAAATGTACTTTAGTTATTGTTAGACATTATTCAGGTTTTTTATTTGTGTTGCTATGACTACCCTGAGTTCAGGTAGAACTTAAATATATAAACTATTCAATTTGAGTTGCATGTCCCAAGCTTTGTACCATGTTATGTACCAAGTACTACTAAGAAAACGCTGACGACTAGGACCGAGTATTAGTGTTGTTCAGATATTCTATACTACAGCCAACTGCTACTTCTCAGTTTTCCTTGCCTTTGGTAACAATGCATTTTTCATTGAAAATCTCTCTCTTTATGTGCAAGCGATAGTGTAACTTGCTGGCCATGTGTATTTTATGAGTTATAATGCTTTAGTGTAGGTTCTTTAGTTTTGATTCTTTGCTCACATGCGAAGTGGGAGGATTTGGAATTTTGAAGAGAATAGAAGAACCAAAGTGAGAGGATGATGATGAAAATAAATTTAAAGCTTATAATGGTCTAAATCTAAATCATCGTTTGTGGTGTTAAGCTGCAAGGTTATGCTGCCACTTGGAGTGAAATACTGGTGGTAACAGCACGATGATTATGGCCATGACGATGATAGTGATTATTCTGGCGGTGGAGACAACGAGGCACACTGGGTAAATAACTATAAAAGTTGGAAATTCTTATGAGTACCTATTTACCCTAACGACTAAAGTAACATCTAAATGTACCGAGAATCATTCTAGTTCTTATTTGTTTGTGTCAATGCTAATCAGATATACGAAATCAGATGTGAAGGATACAGCAATTTCGGTTTAATGCTGACTTCTCAAAATGTCTTGAGACATCGATGACCACATCGATATCCTTGCACAAATTTGTAAAATTCTAATATTTACAATTAATATATACGAGGGCGGATTAATTAGTACGTTCGAACTTCCATCGTAGGTATATGAAATGCAACACTGCTCAATACCACCTGTTAACAGACCACTTTCAAATGTTTAACAAGTTCCATCATTTACCTTGCGTTCAACAGCTGTTCAAAAGATACAACCTCGTGCATTTTTTTAAAAATGGAAAAATTTAAACCAAGGAAACCCCTGATAAATACTATGGGGACTCTGCATCATCGATTTCAATGGTAAAAAAGTGGTTTACTGACTTTCGTTGTGGTCGCACAAGTACAAATGACGCCGAACGTTCTGGACGTCCAATTGAGGTCAATGCATCCGAAAATGACGAAAAATCCACGATATGGAGTTCGCGGATGGAAGAGTAAAAGTGCGTGAGATTGTTGATGCCATAGGCATTTCATATGGCAGTGTGGTTTCAATTTTAAACGATCAGTTGGGTTTAAGAAAGCTGTCTGCAAGATGGGTGCCGCGTTTGCCGTCAATTGACCGTAAACGTAATCGTGTGGCAATTTCAAAGGATTGTTTGGAATTGTTTAATTGGGCTACGAATTGGTACCTCATCCGCCATATTCTCCGGATTTAGCCCCCAGTGACTATTTCCTATTTCCAAACCTAAAAAAATGCCTCGGTGGAAAGAGATTTAGCTCCAAAGATGAAATTATTGACCAAACAAATGCCTATTTTATGGACCTCGAAAAATCCTATTTTTTGGAAGGGATACAAAAATTGGAGAAACGTTGGAGTAAGTGTATTGAGCTAAAAGGAGATTATGTTGAAAAATAATTTTTTTTTTCAATTGATTTATTGGTCCGCCCTTGTATGTAAACTGTGTCTGTCTTTTTAAATTTAGTGTAATCTTTATTGTGCAAGTGGCAACTCCGAAATTTAGCATCTGTCACATAAGTTTATTCCGATTATTAAAAATGGAGCGCCTTATTAAAGAACATGGTGTTATAACTGCGAAAACTTGTACAACAATTTGGCAAGTTATTCTGAGATCGTGCACAAACTTCCAAGAATTTTCGGTCGAGAAAGTGCACCTAATGTCTCAACTATTGGAAGAGTGATTAATAAATTTGACGAAACAGGTCAGCTAAACCCCTGTGCGTCAACGTACCGGTCGGTCTCTTGAAAACATTGTTGCTGTACTCGATAGTGTCGCCGAAAACTCAAAAATATCAAACCGGCATCGTTCTCAACAACTTCAAATTTTTCGAAGCACTAGGCAACGAATTCTGACTACAGATCTCGACCTTCATGCGAACAAAATTTAGCTTATTCAGGAGCTCAAACCAGCAGACCACCGAAAGCGCCGGCAATTCGTTCAATGGGTAATAGAGCAAAGTGAAGTCAATGCCAATTTTTCACAAAAGTCATCTTCCCCGATGAAGAGCATTTCCAACTAAATAATGACTTCGTGAATACACAAAATTGGCGAATTTGGGGCTCAGAAAATCCTTTAGCAATCCAAGAGAAACTAGCACCCACAACAAGTCATTCCCTGGTGCGGATTTTGGTCAGGCGGCATGATTGGGCCTCACTTTTTTGAAGATCAGACCGAAATTGCAGTGACTGTGAACGGCATTTGTTACAGGAACATGATACCAGAGTTCATGTGACCTCAACTGGACGGCATGGATCTGGACGATATGTGGTTTCAGCACGACCTTGTCACCTGTCACACCGCACATGAAACAATCGATTTATTGAAGACACAATTTCCCGAACAACTTATCTCAAGAAATTCTAATGTCAACTGGCCACCAAGATCATGCAATTTAACGCCGATTCTTTCCTTGGGGTGTTGTGAAATCTCTGGTTTATGCTAATAAACCAGAAACAATTCCTGAGCTCAAATCAGACACTCAAAGCGTCATCGGTGAGATACAGCCACATATCTGTGAAAAATTTCTGAAAAACCTCATGAAAGGAGTAATGACCAGTCACAAGAGCCGTGGGGGCTATTTGGCGGATAAGTTATTCTATACTTAATTGGAACATGTCTTCTTTACAATCAAATAAAAAAATTACAATTATCTCTATAAGTATGTGTATTTTGGTTAAAATTAAAAAGTGCATCCCTATTGAGACACCCTATGACCTTATTTAAACAGAATATAAAACTATTAATAGAGATATAGTTTTCAAAACGGAGTTCTTCAAATGTATTCCTATGATTTCTGGCAAACCGTATAGCTATTTCAGATCTAATAGAGATATAGAATGGCTTCAAGCTTGAATAATAAAATTAAAAAGTACCAATAAAAAGGCCGACTAAATAAAAATCATCCCTGATGAATCAGAATATAAAATAATATAAAACACTAGCTGGCTGGGCAACCGTTGTCCTGCATAATATTTCAAGCGATTTGTGTGGGAGGTACCACGCCCCTTTGTCCAATTGGACCGAATAGTAAATCTAAACCACCTAGGGCGCCACCCAAACGCATACAAAAAAAAATATTCAAATCGGTCCAGAAGTTTAGGAGGAGTTCAGTCACAAACCCACGTGCAGTAGAATTATATATATAAAGATAGGTAAATCACCACGCGATGTGGGGTAGGAATTGGTATTTAAATTTGGGGTAACTAACAAAAATATACTTACTTTTATTGACTATATTACAACCTCATGAGGTCAGACGTCTTACACATATTAATTAAACAAACAAATTAAACAAATTTCAACATATTCTTCCAACTGGCTCTATCCTTCGCCTTTTCTCGCCAGTTGGTAACACCAATGATACGGAGGGATTCTTCTGCCTGGTCTTTCCAGCGGAGTCTTGGTCGTCCTCTTTTCCTGCTTCCATCGGGTACGTTATCAAAAATCTTTCGCGCTGGCTCATCTTCATCCATTCTGATAACATGGCCTAGCCAACGCAATTGGTACACTTTGATTCGTCTAGCTATGTCCACGTCAGAATAGAGACTATATAGCTCTGCGTTCCAGCGACGTCGGTACTCGCCATTTTCGCTAACAGGCCCATATATTTTACGGAGAATTTTTCTCTCGAAAACTCCCAGGTGTTTTTCATCCGCTTGCGATATGACCCAAGTTTCGGAGCCATATGTCAAGACAGGTAAAATGAGAGTCTGATATAGCTGGACTTTTGTCCGTCGAGAGAGGGCTTTGTTCCTAAACTGCTTGCTGAGCCCAAAATAACATATATTTGCAAGCACAATTCTCCTATCTATCTCCAGGCTGACGTCGTTGTCCTTGTTCACGGCGGATCCAAGGTAGACAAATTCATCTACCACTTCAAAATTAAATCGGTTGTCAACGTTCAAGTGCGGACCAAGTCGAGAGGTTTCTCTAGTCGTTGACACCATCAATTTCGTCTTGCCCTCATTAACAGCAAGATCCACCTATGCTGATTCCTTTTCGATTCTTGAAAATACTGCAGTAACCTCTCGCAAATTTCGCCCAATGATGTCTATGTCGTCAGCATACGCCAGCAACATATGGCTGTTCGTGTTAATGGTCTTGTTCGTATTTACCGCAGCCTTTCTCATTATTATCTCCATTAAGATGTTGAAGAGATTGCACGAAAGTGTGTCGCCTTGTCCTCGCTTGGTACAGAATGGTTCAGTGAGGTCTTTCCCCACTTTCACTGCTGATTTGGTGTTGGTCAGCGTCATTCTACAGAGGCGGATCAGTTTTGCCGGAATACCAAGATCAGACATAGCTTCGTACAGTTTTCCCCGTATGGGGCTATCGAAAGCAGCTTTGTAATCGACAAAAAGGTAGTATGTATCGATTTGCTTTTCGAATATTGAATATTTGGTCAGCTATTTTGGAATATTTGGTCAGTTGTGGACTTGCCTGGTCTAAAACCACACTGATAAGATCCAATCAGGTTTTCAATAATTGGCTTTAGTCTTTCACATAATACGCTCGACAAGACCTTATACGCGATGGATAAAAGACTGGTACCGCGATAGTTGGAACAGACACACGGATCACCCTTTTTGAATACAGGACATAATACACTGAGACTCCAATCGTCGGGCATAGATTCCCCCAGCCATATACCGCATATCAGTTGATGCATGTGGGCTATCAGTCCTTCGCTACCTGCCTTAAAAAGTTCAGCGGGTAGGCCATCCGCACCAGCGGCTTTATTATTCTTCAGGCGGGAGATCGCTGTTCTAATCTCGTCTTGGATGGGGGGGGGGGGGTACAATCTATACTATCTTCCACTATCATTACCTCCTGATCTACAGTGGAAGAATCTGAGTGGAGTAGTGCTGAAAAGTGGTCTCACCACATTTTGAGCACACACTGCTTCTCAGTCACCAGATTTCCATTCTCGTCCTTGCAGGAGGGCAGCCCATTATTAGGCCCGTTGGTCGATCTTCTTACCCTCTGGACAAACTTTCGCGATTCACCATTCATCTTGCACATTTCGGTTCCTTTACTCTCTCTCTGCTCCCACTGCCATTTTTTTCGCCTAAATAATTGGTTTTCCTCCCTTCTCAGCCTCTTGTACCGCTCACTCGCAGCACGCGTTGTAACTGACTGTTTCGTTGCCATACGTGCAGCGTCTTTTTCAACAGTTGCAATGCGACATTCTTCGTCGTACCATGGCTTATCCTTCTGCGGCTTTTGATAGCCAAGTTCAGTCATTGCAGCGATTTCCAAAGAATGGGAGATGTGCTTCCACTGCGCATCTGGGTCTTCGGGAGGCGGGGTATTCTGCTCCAGCAGGAGAGAGAGTTCTGGCGATAGGACATTGATATCACCGGTATTTGTAGCTTGTCAATATCCAGCTTTTCCTGTGTTCGGCTCCTTACGTTTTTCGTACGGACATTTCGCCCTGCTCGTGCGAACTTTCGCAGCCACCAGGTAATGATCCGAGTCGATATTGTAACCTCGAATCACACGTACATCCATTACACTAGAAGAGTGCCTGCCATCTATTACCAAGTGATCAATCTGGTTCTTCGTCCGTTGATCAGGACATATCTAGGTCGCCTTATGAATGTCCTTATGCTGGAATCGTGTGCTACTAACTACCATGTTCTTTGCAGCGGGGAAGTCTATGAGTCTTATACCATTATCGGAGGTGGTATCATGTAGACTGTGATTGCTGATGGTTGGTCGAAAGACACTTTCGTTTCCTAATTTGGCATTAAAATCGCCTAGAATAATCTTAATGTCGTGGTCAGGGCAGCGTTCATATACATACTTCCTCCAGGCGCTCATAACAAAAATATAGGGTGTGAATTAAAATTGCATAAATTTTGCAAAACTATCCTTATCGTGGAGAAGTGTGTAAATTAAGTTTAAATTAAAAAATTTGCATTCAGTTTTAAATTGTTTGAAGAACTATCAATTGAAAATATTAAGTACTAGTTGACCCGGTGGGCTTCGCTGCCCCTGAATTGTAGTTTTAATGAATATTGTTCAAATATCCTGATGATGCTACACAAAGGAGTAGCGAAATATCGAGGAAAATAAATACAACAACAGCAAATCAGACCTCAAGCTCGAAGAATATTAGTTATTTATTAAACAGAATTTTTTTAATTTTTTTCATTTTATTCAAGTGCTGTAATATATACAATAGCTGACCCGGCAAACTTCGTCCTGCCTTCAAAGGTGGTAAATTAAAAATTTATAATTTTCAGGATAGATGGTTCTTTAAATATTTAAATTGAGAAAATAATTGTGTTACAAAAGTTTGTTTATTTAAAAGGATGCTTTTATATTATTTTTGTTAAGTTTTTATTGGTTATTTTCATTAAGTCAATTTAATTGGGATTTTAAATTACTGCAACGCTTTCAGATGTACAACGTTCTTTGTTTGTCTGTCGGGAGCGTAAACAAATAACGCCGATGGTTTGCCTACTCGAGAACATGCCACATAGAGCTGGCCATGAGAAAAGCATGGATACTCCAAACTGATGCCACAAATTTTTAAAGACTGTCCCTGCGCCTTATTAATGGTCATTGCAAATGCAAGTCTAACTGGAAATTGAAGGCGTTTGAAATCGAATGGCAAATCATTCGGAATTATTGGGATTCGTGGGATCAGTACGTCTTCCCCCTTGTACTTTCCCTTCAGAATTGTTCCTTCAATGACGTTTGTCATAAGTTTTTTGACAATAAGTCTTGTGCCATTGCAAAGTCGAGGCTGATTGATATTACGCATCATTATAATTACGGATCCAACCTTCAACTGTAGATCATGTAGCGGCAAACCTGACAACTCGATTGAATTTAAAAATTCTGTTAGATAATTCACAACATCCTCCTGATTCATGATAGTGTCAATTGATTTGTAAGACACTATTAGTCCTTCAATGGCCATTTGAATCATTGCATTTATCTCATCGACGTCTTTGTTTTTAGCGGCTAATATTGCTCGTTCTCCTAGCCAATCATGATTCCTGTAATGCTGCGAAATGTTGGAGAACACACAATGAATTAGCTCTTCTTTTGATTCAGTGAAATGGCAGAAGTCATTAGGTAACTTTATTAAAGCAGTCGTAACGTTGATGGGAATTTTTCCATTTCCAATATCCAATAATTGCACCGAAAAAACATCTGCTGAGAGATCGTTGTGCAGTTGGATTCGACAAAAATTAACTTTCAAAATATGGGCGGGATTGGAGAAAGGTGCGTGGTACCTCCCATACAAATCATAAATTCAAAATCCATTATTTCTGCTCCTGTTAACGGTATTTGAACAAAATTGGGTATGTTTGTTAGATTTACATATTCTAAGATCTGCTGCAAATATTGTCGGGATAGGACAAAGGGGCGTAGTCTTATATATAGAATTTATAGTCAATAACTATGTTTTTTACGGGTAGGCTTTTTATTATCGTGAAAGATAAGACAAATAAAATGTGGCTGTGGAGCAATTTCTCAGAGCAAAGAGAATAATGACGTATTATACGTATATAAAAATGAGATAGCAAGAGAGCAACGAAAATTTTGTGAACTTGTGTAGCGTCCCCGCGGCGGAAGTCATGAGCTGGAAGGCCTGAACTCATGACCAAACAGGCCTTCTGTAAAATGGGGAAGGCATTCCCTATACATTACCTCCTCCTTGCTTTTTAACATTGCGTAAGATTGGGAAGTATGTATGTTCATGTGTCTGTTGCTTACCATTCTCTTTGTTTTTTGTGGGAATAAAACAAAAAGTATTAAGCAAGAAAATAATGACACATGTGCTTGCACTGGTCCTTAAATAATTTTAAGTATTTATATTATTTAAATATAACGTCATCATACGCATTGAACGCTGTTTTTTATTTTCTAATGTAACATTTACAAATGTGTTCATAGAAATCTAACAGGTACCGTGTAGCAAAATGGTGTTAACACATCGCCCGTGAGTTCGAAGACTCATTTGATTTGTTTTCGCAGTCCGACAGTCTGTGTTTCACAGTCGGACAAATCTGTGTTCTATATAGGGGTGGGTCAACCTTATCATTTAGGGGTATGAAAAATAGATGTTGGCCGCTTCTGAGACCTACCCGATATGCACACAAAATTTCATACAAATCGGTCTAGCCATTTCGGAGGAGTTTAACGGCAAACAATGTGTGATCGCAGTCGGACAAATTGTGCTTGGATGTATTCACTTTGTGAATTTAGGCCGTACCCGCCCGCCGCCTATACATGTTAACACATTAAAAATATTTATTTATTCCAATGGACTTGGGTTAATTGCTTGTGTTTGTTTTGCTGTTGTTTTGCTTAGAAGTTGGGCTTGCAATGTACGAGTTGAGGTTGTGAACTCCGTCTGCATTGCTTGCATTTGCCGTTGAAGCTGATCTGTGTATTTGTCTACGAAACTCACCAATTTCAGTTGCAGCTTTTGACGTAATGGCTGGCGGTGAAGGTGTTTGTGTTTTAGATGGCGGCGGTTAAACGGATTTGCTGGCGGAAGTTGTTGCAGGGATGGACGGGTTCTGAGGCATAGACTCTTGACTGTGCGGCTGGGATTGGCTGCTTTTATTTGGCGTTCCTGTCGGCGAGCGATCGATAACCAAGTCGATTTCAATTGACTGGAAACGTACTGGTTCTTCTCGATTGATCTTTATGTTGGGACATAAAATCTTGACAGGATCACGAAATAACAGGTAAGTAAACGATGCACTATACACAATATTTAACGCAAATTTGACAAATGATTTGTGGCAACAAAATTTGCATTCAATTTTACACTTTTCTTTGTCTTTTTTTTTATCAAACCAACACTCAGGGGATGCCCCCTATAAATGCAGTGCATTGTGTTGGCGAAGGAAAATTGAGGTAGTAGAGGGTGGAAAGAGGGAGTAGTGTCTGTTGATATTTGCCTTGAATGTCTGTATGTCACAATTGGTGGGAAATACACTAGCCGGAAGTTTATTCCACACACGGACTGTACGGCTGAAGAACGAATTTTCTCTATAGTGTGTAGTGTGGTCAATCGGCCGCCACTCGATAAAAAACGGATGAGAGTTCCTGGAAAGCCGCGTACTTCGGCTAAATATCCTCACGTCCGGCATAAGTTGACGGATGTCCGAGGAACACTTACCGTGGAAATATCGATAGAACAGTGACACGCAACCCACATTTCGACGATGCTCAAGGGAGGCAATAGAGTTGTATACCCTACTGTCCCCTATTAACACCGTCGCTCTCCTCTGGACACGGTCGAGAAGCTCCAAAGTAGTCCTAGAAGCACCTGCCCATATATGGGAGTTATACTCCATCTTTGGCCTGATGTAGGTGGTGTAGATATTAAGAAGATCAGATGGAGTGAAGTATTTCTTGCACCGCTTTAAAAAGCCTAGACACTTGAATGCATCTTTCGACACTTCAAATACATGTTTTGCTCAACGGACATCACATTGTATTTTCATGCCCAGAACATCAAGAGCGTCTGATTCATCAATATCCACACCGTCCATAGACAATGACGACACACCTGGGTCAGCAATACGTTTATGCGACAACAAACAACACTGGGTCTTACTCGCATTAAAATCTACTCTATTCTTTCGACCCACACCAGATCGCGGTCGAGTGTTTCATTCATCGTCCGGCGTTTGACGGCAAACAGCAATTTGACGTGGACTTACGAGACTCCGACATAGACAAACTTCACAAAATAAAGAATAAAATAAATATTTAATTTCAAACACATAATTTTTGTCCAGAACTTTCTATTTGGTCTAGTCTTTATTAATTCCCTAACATGGCTAACATAGCCTTCACAAAAATATTAAGATCATTTTAAGGGATATTCGCTCTGTTTACATTTAGACCTTCCAGAAATTGTACTCGTCTTTAATAACACACTTTCCAATCGTCGAGATAGAGGTTTGTCCGATATACATATAGAAAATCTTAAATTGTCCTTTAATCATCGAAAGGTATGACTACCAATATAACTATACGTTTTCTTATGACCCGAAAAGTAAGAAATACATAATTTTTTAGAAAAGTTTATAGAGAAATAAAAAACCAAGTTAAACATTGTAACTTCCTGACCTATTAAACTAAACTGATTTCAAAAAACTGTACAAAGAAGATGTTATCCTCCATACATCAACATTTGAACTATTCGCATTTTGAGTTTGTAATTTTCCCTGTTGATTCATTTTGCTTCAACTTCAATCATCAACACCCATCACCATCATCATGACCAAGACCATAACCATAACCGCAACACTATCATTATCGTATCGAGCAGTCGTGATTACATTTTAAGTGAGTAGATTTTGAGGTAACGGAAAGACAAAACCAACTTGATGGAGTTAAAGATAATTATGACGGGTAATTCACACTGAAATCATAACAATAAATGGTCTCGCCACTAACATCAGGGGCGTAAGTCAGTCAGTGGGATTGTGAAAATAACCCAACAAACATATTGAGTGTTTATGAATTAAGGATAAGCTAAAATTTAATAACGGAGTATATTTAATGAATTCAGTTTTATATTATAATGATGATTGTCTTGGTTTTTTCACACGCTGAAAAATCTCTCTCGTTTTTGCTGCTTGAATGTAAATATGTACAACGTGTTTTTAACCTGTCGCAAATATAGAATACTTGTGTCCAAATACATTGCGTTTACAATTCAATATTACATGTTGGAGATACAATGATTGATATGTTATAATATATGTTTTAGTGACCCAAATATGGCTTGGTTTGTAGTGCAAAGAATGATATATGACCTCCTACCAAATAATAATTTAACTACCTAATAAGACAGATTAGCATATCATGGAAATCGTGGATTCTTTTATCGTCGAATACAATTAGACTATTCAAAACCGAAACCGGTTAACCAAATTCAGACCGGTTAAACGTATTTCGCTTTTTTAAAAATTGCTATTTTCGAAGTACCGGTTTCACAGATTAACCGGATATTTCGCTTTTACACAACTGATATAATTGCAGAATTGCAAACCTGAAAGCTTTGTCATAGCTCACTATGGCTTGCTGGCCCCATCAGACAATACAGAAAAGACTTTGCTATCGAATTATATCGCCGGTAATTGTCGGAAATAAGTTGTCCAAGACAAAAGAAGTCATATCTGCCAAATCCGATTTAGATAAAAGTTCCTGAATTAATGACAATAATACAGGTAGGATGTTAGCAGAAATGCATACAACAACACACAGTATTTACAATCCTAAACAAAACGTCAAAAGGAATATTTACCCAACATTAATTTCGCCTAATTGGCTAAGACAAATATGAAAACTGACAGGTCGAATAAAATATATAAATAAAGGGTGGGCCATGTAAAATTTGTAATTTGAACCCTCCGTTATTTCAAAGCAGATGGCCATTTATGAAGTCACAGATTATTAGTTAAAGGTTAGCGATTTAAGAAATGAGTCGATTTTCGCTTGCAGAGATTTGGGAAACATTAGAAAATTATTTTCCAATGCTCTGAGTCTTCAACTCAAACTGAAAGAAATCTACGAAATAAATACGATAGAAACAGAGTCTCATCCACACAGTTTGTGGATAAATTTGTGAAGCGAGTTCGTCAATCGGGGTCCTTTTTGGAGAAACGAACTCGTGTACGAGTTTGCATATAATTTTCTGTAGAATTTTCCATATAAACCTCAGTATGGAAGTTTATAAAGTCCAATTCGTCCAATAACTAAAGGCTCGAGCCCGTTTTCGCTTCGCTGAATGAACTGCAGTTCACTATGCTGAAAATGAGCCTTTTTACCGACAAATTGTCTTTTCCGATTAAGCTCATTTTCACCTCGGGTGCTCCTTTAAGAAACAAAGTTGTCGTATCTCGGAAAATCCACATGTCGTCGAGGAAAAGCCGATGAATCCACAATCAGTGACTGTATTTTTCGGTTTTTAGAATGGCAATATCATAGGCCCATTTTTCTTCGAAAATGAACAAAGAGCCATTTCATTTTCGAATTGGCGGGCGTCAATAGCCTTGCTCAGCGATTTTTTCTTTCCAAAAGTTGAAGGGGATGACGTGGACGTATGGTTTCAACAAGACGGCACTACATACCACGCATAATCAGCCGAAACTCGGAAGTTCATTGACCGCCTCGCAGCTGCTGAAAGCTAAGAGTTACATGAACAATCCCAAGTCCATGGATGGCCTCAAAACACGATTTGAGGTTCAAACAATCGAAAATGTTCCAAAAAAATGGGGTTGATCGAATGAGGTACTATAAAGCAAGACTTGGAAGCCATTTGATTGATGTGTTTCAGTCATAAATATCAATGATGAATTAGATTTTTTTCAAGCGAAATTAAATTCAAAAGTCTACATGGCCCACCCTTTAGTTCCCCATTAAGTCCCATGGAAGTATTGGCTTACACACTTTAATTGGGACCTAGAGTTTTAAACCGGTTCCTAATGGTAGTTTGACAAGCTTTTTAATGGCAATGTACTCGATGTTTGATCCCAAGATTCAAAAAGACTGAATTAAAAATACACATTTTTATATAACGCATAGTTTTCCATTTTGTCAGATAAACCGAAACCGGTAGTTAATCGGTTTCTTCACTTCGGTTTAACCGAAAACCGGTTTCCTCAAAGTCAGAATATTCGAAGAAACCGAAAACCGACATTTTTGAAAAACTGGTTTTTTGAATACACTAAATGCAATCCAAATTATTATTGTAATTGGAAGATACAAAGGGAAAAACACCTTATGTATACTGGGATGTTTAATAAACATCACTTTTCGTAGTCCGCTGCAAATGTATATTTTATGATTTTCTATTTCACCACTTCTTCATCACCATCCACAGCAGAATCCTTCTCCCACAAAATTGCGCAGTGACATTTGGCACGTGATATATCCCCTTTTTCCCCTCATACTCCTACCAAATAATAATGCATTAATGTAGAATGTGTCACTGTAATGTTGCTTTTATTGTTGGTCATAAAGAAAATATGAGCTGAACTGCAATTATACATTGTCATCAAGATCATTACTCCTATGATTTAGCAGCAGTCGCCGCCATGATATGAAATATTTAAGAAATAAGAGTGACAATTGTGTTACAACTTTACCTTATAACGATTTCATACGCCGACATGTGATGACACAAAATCTCATTAATGAAGCGCGAGTGTTGGAAAGGGACTTCATCCTTTTCAATCCAATGGTCTAGTACACACATCCATGATATTATTGTCAGGTAGTACAGACAAATTGTTTATGGATTTCTTTTTGCTGATTCGTGCAGTATTCAGCTGCTGTTTGTGACATTGAACAGTAGTACGGACACACAAAGGATATAGGAAGGCAGTAATAATAATATGAAAGCTTGTGCACATTATCTAACCGATTTCTTTTTTGCGAGTCTGTTTAGAGACTTTATAACTGTACGGTATTACTAACACTGATTTTGTTGCTAAAACATCTAAAAATCTTTTCAGAATCCTTATTCTTATTCACTTATCCGGTCTCGAACAACCCCAAGGGGTCAGGGACCTCACAAAACGAAGATGATATATTTCGCCAAACAGTTCGATCTTTTGCGTTATCTCTCCAGTTGACAATACCAAGCATACGCAGGAATTCGTCGACCTGATCCCTCCAGCGGAGTCTTGGTCTTCATTCGAGTTCGGTTTCGAAAACCCTTTCGTGCTGGTTCGTCTTTATCCATTCTACTGAAATGGCATAGCCAGCGCCATAGCCTTATTTTGATCCGCTTAACTGTGTCAATGTCGGGATAAAGCTCATACAGCTTATGATGCATGCGTCGCCGATACTCGCCGTTGTGCACTATAGAGCTATAAATTTTTCGGAGTATTTTTCTCTCGAAGATTACTACAGATGTTTCATTTGCTTGCGATAAGACCCAGGATTCTGCGCCATAAAGCAAGACAGGTTGTAGGAGATTAGCTGGATTTTCGTCATTCGAGAGATGGCTTTACCCCTAAAGTGCTTGCTTAGCCCAAAAGATCATCTATTCGCAAGCACGACTCTCCGCCTGATCTCAAGGGTGTCGTTGTTGTTTTTGTTTACTGCAGATCCGATTTATATGAGTTCGTCCAACACCTCGAAATTATAACGGTAATCAACGTTCACGCTTTGGTCTAATCTCGTGGAGGCCCTGCTAGTTGAAACCATTAATTTTTACTTGTCCTCATTTACTTTCAGACCCACTTTTTCTGACTCCTTCTCAATTCTCGGAAACACCTCAGTAACTTCTCAAATTGTGCGCCCATTGATATCGATATCATCAGCATTCGTGAGCAGCATGTGACTTTTGCTGCTGATGGTTTTATTCATGTTGACTGCTACTTTTCTCATAATGATCTCCATTATGATGTTAAAGAGATCGCACGAGGCCTCGCTTAGTTTCGAAAGGTTCGGTAAGATCTTTACCTACTTTCACTGCGCATTTCGTGTTAGTCAAAGTCATCCTGCAAAGGCGTGTGAGTTTTGCAGGAATACTAAGCTCAGACATTTGCTTCATATCGGGCTATCGAAGGCCGTCTTATAATCGTCAACTAGATGATAGGTGCCGATTTGTTTTTCGTGGGTCTTCTTCAGGATTTGGCGTGGTGTGAAAATTTGGTCAGGCCTAAAGCCTTGGGTTTTAGTCTCTCGCACATTGTACTTGATAGAACATTATATACTATGGCTTTAAGGCTTATTCCTCGATAGTTGGCACAATGACTCGGGTCACCTTTTTTAAATATGGGACATAGTACACTGAGACTCCAATCGCCGGGCATGCATTCGTCTAACCAAATTTTGCTAACGAGCTGATGCATGTACCGTATCAGCTCATCTCCGCCAGCCTTAAACAGCTCCGCCGGTAAACCATCGGCTCCTCTGGCTTTCTTGCTCCTAAGACGGGCAATAGCTGTTCTGATCTCGTCTTGGTTAGCAGGGGGGCAATCGACGCCGTCGTTCAAATTGTGATCGATTGTCCCGTCTTTGGATATCTCAGGTACCAATAGCGCAGAAAAATTATCTGTCCAAATACCCAACATACTCTGCAGATCTGCGATGAGATTTCCGTCCTTGACTTTACAGAAGGAGGTCCTGAACCATGTCCATTAGTTCCGTGTTTGATTTTTTGGTAGAATTTTCGGGCTTCGTTCTTCCTTCTGTATGTCTCAATTTTCTTACTCTCGCGCTTTCTCCACTGCCGTTTCTTACGCCTAAAAAGATAGTTTACCACCTTTATTTTCTCCCTATACGGCTCAGTCGCTGTTCGCGTTCCAATTGACTGAAGCATTGTCATGCGTGCAGCGTTGTTTTCATCATTTGCAATGCGACACTCTTCATCGTACCATGGTTTGCTGCGAAGAGGTTTTTCAAACCCAAGTACGGTAAGTAATCCTTATACTTAAATGAAATTGCACCCGTGCCCTGTTCTCTGGTTATTACGATGAGATTAAAGACCTTTTAGAACACAACGTGTCTTTATATGAACAGTGATCTCCAAACTTTCACAGACTGGCCCACATTTTCGAGATACTGAGAAAAAAATACTCTTATAATCGATCTTGCGGATAACTTTGTATATCAAAATTGACGTGGGCAACAAATTTTGGAACCAGATATTTACAAAGTCCGTAGAGGAGATCTAAGAAATGATATCGTTTTCCTTAAGTTTGCCTTAGTTCGCAAAAATTTTAAAAATATAAGAATTTAAAACTCGATTTCTTATCATCTCATGAACTAGAAACATTCTTAAGCGATTTAAATATTTGAGACCAAAATGAAATATTTTCAAAGTCTACAACTAAATGAAAGCAATTGCGGTAGAAAGCTGATACAAACAACGGATGGTCTCATTACAGGTACGAGGGCGGGAAACACAGTTTTTTGCAAAAACAATTTATTTTTCAACATAATCTCCTTTTAGCTCAATACACTTAGTCCAACGTTTCTACAATTTTTGTATCCCTTCCAAAAAATAGGATTTTTCGAGGTCCATAAAGTAGGCATTTCATCGTTGGAGCTAAATCTCTTTCCACCGCGTCAATTCTTTAGGTTTGGAAATAGGAAATAGTCACTGGGGGCTAAATCTGGAGAATATGGCGGATGAGGTACCAATTCGTAGCCCAATTAAACAATTCCAAACAATCCTTGGAAGTTGCCACACGATTATGTTTATGGTCAATTGAGAGCAAACGCGGCCAACACCATATCGTGCATTTTTTTGACATTTTCGGGTGTATGGACCTCAATTGGCCGTCTAGAACGTTCAGCGCCATTTGTACTTGGGCGATCACAACGAAAGTCAGTAAACCACTTTTTTTACCATTGAAATCGATGGTGCAGAGTCCCCATAGTATTTATCAAGATTTTTCTTGATTTGATTGCCGTTGTTTTTTCGCAAAAAAGAATGTCTAATGATCACTCGAAATTCACTTTTTCCCAATTTTAAAAAAGTGCACGAGGTTGTATGTTTTGAACAGCTGTTAAACGCAAAGTAAATGACGGAACTTTCTCAAAATGTGACAGTAGTCTATTAACGGGTGGTACTTGATGGGAGCAGTGTTGCGTTTCATATAACTACGAGGGAAGTTCGAAAAGTCACAGACTTATTGATCCGCCCTCGTATCTTTTTAAATCGCGTTTTATTTTAACACTGATAAAATTTTTCTGTTCGAAATATTGACAATCAGTCAGTATCATACATCAGGGGTCCAAACTGAGGCGTTTTCCACTTGATCGATCTCGACAACTCGTCATATTACGTACCAGCATGATGAGAATCTTAAGTAAAGATTTAGTTTTATTAGCTTACAAGGAGCAATTGACTCAGCTATTGAGACAAACAATCGGCCATCCACTTCGCTGGCCGAAAAAATCAAGTTTTCTGACGAGGCACATTTTCACCTTGGCGGCTATGCCAACAAACAAAATTGCGGCATTTGGAGATCGGAGAACCGGAACATCATTATCGAGAAGGCAATTCATTTACAGAGTGTGACATTTTCTTGTAGATTTTGGAGTAATAGCATCATTTTTTTTCAATTTTTTGCAAATGCTGCTTGAAACGCCATTTCCCGAACATCTTGTGGGCTAAAATGGAAAATATGAACTTGTATCATAAGCTTTGGATACATCATTGGCCGATTTTTTTGCAAATGTTGCTTGAAACGCCATTTCCCGAACATCTTGTGGGCTAAAATGGAAAATATGAACTTGTATCATAAGCTTTGGATACATCATTGGCCGATTTTTTTGCAAATGCTGCTTGAAACGCCATTTCCCGAACATCTTGTGGGCTAAAATAGAAAATATGAACTTGTATCATAAGCTTTGGATCCGCAAGATGGCGCACGATGTTTCACATCCCATCAAACAAACTATTTTTTGCGCACTAAGTCCGGAAGTCTTGTTATCAGCAGTCTTGGCGATGTCAATTGGCCGCCTCGGAGCAGCGATTTGACCCATTTAGACGATTTATACTCTCACCCATAGGGATATCATTAAATACGGAAAAAATGTAATGCATTGAAGGAGCAATATTAGACCCTCAGTAGCTTTAGAAGGAATTCGTTTTGAGAAATTTTAAGACGATTGAGCCATGTCCGACCATCTGTCTGGTTAACTGGTTGACTGGTCAACACGATAACTGCCATAAGTTTTTATCGATCACAGCGAAATTTTGTCAGTAACTATTATTTGTCCAAGGCTAGTTTTGGATTGAAATGGGCGTTTTGACCACGCCCCTTCTGGTACATCCCATGCAAATCGACACGTCTAGTACGAAATCATGTTTCTTCTACAACCTTTTTCTGATACATGTGATTAGCTTCAACTCAAACATTGGTTAATAATCTGTAAATATCTGCTTAACTGGAGAAAATGGGCGAGGTTGCCACGCCCATTCTGGTATCTACCATACGAAAACTTGGTGGTCGTCCGTATTGTCAATGCGATAAGTTGCGCGAAGCAATTCCGATCTTAATGAAATTGGGTATTAAGCTTCATGTAATCAAACGCGAGTCACCAATTAAGACAGAAGGGTGATTTTGCCACGCCCTACCAAAATAAACTGTGCGGCCGGCTGGTTGTTCGCCAAGATAACTCCCGCAAAACAGAATCATTCTTTATGAAATACTAGACAAAACTTAGTCAAATTCACACAAAAGTTGGGGGAATGACCGGTTGATCGACACGATAACTTCGTAAACTACAAGCAATCTTAATGAAATTCGGTACTCGACAATGTTTTCCTAAAAATTAAAGGCAAACTACTGTACCACGTCCATTTTCGTACCTACCATACAAAAGTTGGGCTGCATTCCGGCTGGGCTACTCGATATCTTCCGTATACCACAACCGATCTTAACAAAATTTGATATTGATCAATAATTTTTTAATACTGTGTAATAACAAATGGACAACTTCGACATGCCCATTTTTATACCTCCCGTATAAATATTGGGCGGACAATTGGCTGGTAGTCACGATAACTCCCCACAATCAGTTAGGATCGTAATTAAGTTGGGTATTGAATAATATTTAGCGTAATCCCACTCTGCTATTGAATATTGGCTCATTTGCCATCCTCATCCGTTCAACGTGAAAATGAATATATGTGACTTGCTCCACGAAAATGGACCTCTGCGCCGAAAAGAAGTTATTGAGAAAAACGCGTTTAAAAAGAGCGCTTCGTTTTTCCGCTACAGAAGAACCACTAAAAAAGCGTGTTAGGAGTAAAAAAGAGTACAATTTTGATATTTTTGTAATTTTGTACCGTTGATATTGAACTTTTTTTAAATTTCAAATATTATAATATATTTATATTTATATTTATTTATATCACAGTTTTCAATTTTTTCATTAATTATGTTCATCTTTACAGGTGATTTGTAAAAAAAACTAAAAGACATAGAAACTTGCGGTTTGCGACATTTGAAAGAACGTTTTTTTTCCTATAAGAATCACTCAAAAAGTAAAAAAATTTTTTTTCGGCGCAGAGGTCCCTTTTCGTGGAGCAGGTCACATATGTGTTTTTAACTAATAGAACTCGGTCGCAATAGATGGCTTTGGGTGAGGGTATATTAAAGTTGGTTCACCAGCCTGAACTCTCTACTAGTTCTTGTGCAGTTACAGACCGATGCTATGTGAATAATGGAGGCTAATATTGCCTTTAAGGCAAATATCGTTCGAGCCATTCATGAGATAGAACCGGAAACCATCAACAAAGTCTTGGAAAGTTGACCTGATAAGATGAACTACTGCGAAGCTGGCCATGGCAGACACATGAATGAATATTTGCTATTTCTAATAAAGCCATAATATACAAAAAGAAATAAAGTTTAGTTAATTTCATTTAATTATTTAAAAAAATGTTTGTATTTGGACCACCCTGTATTTCAAAAATATTTGTTTTTTGTTTTTTCCACATGACACATTTTGACCAAAAGAACTTTCTACAAAAATTCAGCCGTTTATTGTCCGATCAAGATGAAATTTCACACAAAATATACCTGGAGTTTTGTGGTATTGAAATTCCACATCCCCCGGAGCCTCAGAGCGGGGGCCCAAAGTGTACTATCTCCGGCATCAGAAACATTTGATCCGTTGCCCAACTTAGAACATCCTGCATGCGATGTAATGAGAAAATATTTATTTATAGCAATATATTTACATATATTTGTAGTTCCGCACAGTGGGACAGAGAACCCAACTTCCGCCAAAAAGTAATTTTTGTCATTTGCACAAAAATTATATTCCATTATGAACATCAACTGGTAGTAGTTGCATTAAAAAAATTCCTTTTTTTTTATTTAATTAATAATTAATAGAGCTATCATTTTCAAAAGAAGTTTTTCAAAATTCATTCTCATGCTTCATGGCAAACCGTATAACTATTTCCGATCAAGCTACAGATCTTTCATGGTTGTTCGGAATGATGTTATTGAAAAATTCGTCAAACTAAATGCAAGGAAACCTCATTTTATCTGAGAATTATCTACTATGCAAGTGTTCGAAAAATATAGCAGGCAAAAGACACAAGGAAATATTTGCAAAAAACTTAATTTCATCACCAGGAAACCATAGCTTCCCATAGGACACGATTTTTGTTGTTGCGTGAAAAGACAACACAATTCTTACAAGCAATAACAATTGCCTGCAGTTTTAAAAATGACGGATTAAATAAAAATCATCCATAATGAATTTGAACGTAGAGCATTTTAAATGAATTTTTAAAATTAGCAATCTCGAGAATCCGACACGCTGAAAACCCGCACCCAGTAACATTATTCCGGAACCTTGTTTATATTTGGAACACCCATATACTTACGTACACGCATTATTTTATTTTTATGAAATGAAGAGGCCGTAATTGCAGTGACTGTGCACGGCGGTCGTTAACGGAGTTCTTGTGGCCTCAACTGAAAGGCCTGCCACATCGCGCATGAAACAATCGATTTATTGCAGCAACGATTTCCAGATCAAATTATTTCAAAAAATTCTGCTGTCAACTGCCTACCAAGATCATGCAATTTAATGTCGTGTGATTTGTTTCTTTGGGCTTTTGTGAAATCTCGGGTTTATGCGAATAAATCAGAAACAATTCCTGAGCTCAGATACGAGTTCCAACGCGTCATAGGTCACATATAGCCACATCTCTGTGACAAAGTCATGGAAAATTTCAAGAAAATAGTAATGGCCTGTCATCAGAGCCGTAGGGCCATTTGACGGATAATTTAGTTCGTACTTAATTGGATCATGTCTACTTTACAATCCAATATACAAAATCAGAACTATCTAACAAAATGTTACAATGAAAAAGTGCATTCTAACTGAGACACCCTTATTAGTACTTTTTAAAGCGAAATTAAATTCAAAATTTTACATGGCCTACCCATGATTTGGGCAAACTTTTGAAACCATGATTGTGTCTTATTCCAGATTATGTGACCAAACACAATGCCAAATTTTGTATACAGATTTCATTGCTTTCTATATTTCTGTGGTCACAAAGCATAACAACTTAACCCCCCGTCAAACACATATTCTGAAACCTTCGAGCAAACCCATATGCCTGGCCAGACCCCTATACGTGTTTATGCATTTGTATGGCAAAAAGGGTACCGTACCTTTGAATTTCTAATTATGCTCGTTTATTATTTTTGCCTTTAGACTTTTTTTGGGTTTGTTGATATATGTAGCTACCTAAATCATTTTGTGGAATGCATGAAAAACAAGCACAAGGTGGCGCAAAAGTAATCCTCCTATCAGAAAATGCTATAAATTTTGCGATTGGCCCCTAATGTCAGTTCTGTTTTGACATTTGTGTAGTAAACACATGCGAAATACACGTTAATAAACAATGTTACGCTAAACTGCTCCAGAACGCGGAATATTGCTGACTATTTATTTGACCAATAATCGGTCGGTGACTTTGGCACAACGTGATTTTCGTCGCAGATTTCCTGGCCGTCCAACGCCTACTACTGGTGAAACAGTGCGACGTTTAGCCGCTCGCCTCGAAGAGACTGACACCACACGAGATGCTGCCAGGCGTGGCAGACCCCGGAGTAGCTGTTCTGCAGAGAATATTGCTGCTGTAGCCGAGGATGTCATGGAAGCGCCGTCGATGTCATGGAAGCGCCGTGAGCGCTACAGAGCAATAATCAACGAGTTCTTTTTACCGCAACTTGATGAATAGGGATTGGAAAACATTTGGTTCCAACAGGACGTTGCAACGGCACACACTGCACGTGCCACAACCGATATGCTGAAGGATGCATTTCCGGGGCGCCTAATCTCCCGTTTTGGCGATTTGCACTGGCCAGCAAGATCGCCTGATTTGACCGCTCCAGACTTCTTTTTGTGGGTCTTTTTGAAGTCGCGGGTTTATGTCACCAAGCCTCAGACTCTTGCAGCTCTTAAAGACAATATCCGTCAAGAATGTGAGGACGTATCGCCGGAAGTTTTGGCCAAAGTGATGGAAAATGCCATAAATGATGGAAATTCTCGACTTGATGTAAAAAAAATTAAAAGACCAAATAAAAATAATCCACAAGAAGAATCAAAGTTTTTCATTTTTTTTTTTTAAATTACAGCCAAAAAACATCGGAAGTTTACTTTTGCGCCACCTTGTATAATCAACTTTAGAATGGTGTTGGCACACAGGATTAGTGCATTTGTTGCAGTAAAAACGTGTCTTCCTACGTAGCTTTTCGTCTTGCGTGGCACAAATTCTGCAATCTTTTCTGGAATTCAGTGTACTAGGGCCGCTTTGTTGGTTAGGCAGCATGTTGCTGGGAATATTCAACGGCTTTCCAAAAAAAAAGATTCAATGGCCAAACGGGTTGAATGTTGTCCAAAAATATGGTTATTGCTCATGCGATTTTCAGTATTAGCAAGCACCAATTGTTTACTCAGCGTGTTCAAGAACATTCGTCGCTTCTCTTTTCTCGTTCCTTCTGTATTTTCATTGCATATGACGTAAGCGGATAATCCCATGACGTCTATCATGTTGCAAAAAAAATGCTAATGGCCAACATCTGGTTGACAGTTTTGTGGAGTAATGCGTTACCATTTGGTCCATTGTATCAACGCCGGCCTTTGTCGAATTGTAAAATAATATAGCTTCCGGTTTTTTTGCTACGCCTTCAACTTTCTCGGTGTAGTGCACAGTGGATAGTAGATTTACTGCTTTGTTCTTCTTTGGAACGTAGCTGCACAGTGATACAAGGTTATCATAGAAACCGAACACTTATGAAAGCACTGGCCGTTTGCTGTCTTTTTCACTTCTTTGGGAAGACACATTTTGTTGGATCTAATGGTGCCAACATATGATAGTCCAATCGACGAAAGACGTTTAGCTGCGTCTAATGTTGTAAAGAAGTTATTAGCAATAATAGTTCTGCCGCCGTTGGTGTATCGATTAGCCAAACTCATGAGCACATTTTCGCCTTGATTTGTCTCTCGTTGTTCTCCCTCTTTACCAGTATTCAGTTTTCCTTGCAACGGATATTTGGTTTTCGCATCGCATGCCCACCATACTTTTTGTGCGCCCATGGTATGGAAATAGCTGCTCATCGATGGTTACACTTTCGAATGGTTCAAAATTACCGGCAAGATTGGCATTCAAGAAGTTCCTTTGTCGATATGTTGACGAAATGCGCGTGTACGACTATCGTCAAATCGAATACAGCGCATGAAAGTAACAAATCGTGTATATGACATGGCTGCACGGAATATTGGAAGTGCATCAGTTTGTCACATCAATCTTGAGAGCTGCATAGTACTATGACCTGACACCAAAATACAATAGTATCCCAATAAAAGCGTCAAGCTCAACACTTTTCATATCAATCCATACTCGTGGTGTGGAGTTTGCAAGTTCTGCGTTCCATTTGCGTGTCACTTTTTCTCCATATAGATTTGTTTGTGGTACGATGATGGACGTAATATTCCGTGAAAAGAAAAGCTTGAACACCTCAAGTGGAGTGGTCAGGTGTGTTATTGGTCCACCTCCGAAAAGCATGATGTTGTGCTGGCGGAATCTCACTGTAGCGGGTTCAGCTGTACTCGACTTGGTACCATCTTTTCCAAGCAAAAAACCGTCTGCAGCTTGAGTTGGTGCATTCTCACTTTCTTCTTCTTATTCTTCATCGCTGTCGAATATTTCATTTGGTTCAATTTCCAATTCATATTCAATATCCAAGGCGTCATTTTCGGGTACAAAATTTGTGTTTTCACCGCTTTGGTCTTCAAATAAGTTTTGTTCTTCGTCTGCTTCTGTGTGAAGGGCGAAATCACGCTGTAACGATGATGATAGTTGTTGTTGGAAATTATCAGTAAGGCTGTCGTCTGTACGTGCATTCTCACTTTCTTCTTTGGATTCTTCATCGCTGTCGAATATTTCATTTGGTTCAATTTCCAATTCATATTCAATATCCAAGGCGTCATTTTCGGGTACAAAATCTGTGTTTTCACCGCTTTGGTCTTCAAATAAATCCAGTTCTTCGTCTGCTTCTGTGTGAAGTGCGAAATCACGCTGTAACACTGATGATAGTTGTTGTTGGAAATTATCAGTAAGGCTGTCGTCTGTACGCAAGCGCGTATTGTACACAAATTCTAAATCCTTTGCCATAATAATAGTAATAATTTCACTTTAGTTTCCACACAAAAAATTTATATATCGGACTGTCGATGTTGTATGTTCAGCTTTCAATAATAAACTAACTAAACTCAAAACCAAAATCACAAACGAAAGAAAGAAATTAGAGAAAACTGAACACAAAAACTACCTGCAAGCAAACATCTGCATTGAATTCACATAAAAACAACCCGAAATATAAAAAAAAAATACCTGGAAACAACAATCGGCATTGTATTTGCAGTAAATTAAGCCAAAATGTGTTTAATAATAATTTATTTCATACAAATTGTATAGGGGTATGGCGCAGCGTATGTGGTTGGTCGAGGGGGGACTTTTTTTTCAGTTTTCGTCGTGTTGGAACGATATTTTTGAGTTTTGTTTTTTAAATAGAAAGTCAACAATATTTTAGGCGGCTGCCGGGAAATACAGATATCTACCTAAACTAGAAGTATGTTTAATTAACGCTCAAAAATTAAATATGCCTGGCCAGATCCATGTGTTTGTCCAAGGGTTAACTCTACATATCCTCAAATTTATTTTTTTTTTACAATCGAGCGGTATATTATATAAATATTTGGGGATAATCCGATGTATAGTTCCCGAAATATTAGATAAGAATTATCAGCATATTCCGATCTGTCACTACATTATAAATGGAAGTTGAACCCTTAAAACGCTCTCCTGAAAAGTTGCAAAAATAGACATATGCTGTTATGCCTTGTGACCACAGATTTATTGATTGCTTAAATTGCTATTAATATCGAAAATGACTAAAGTTTTATAAATTGTTGACTTAATGTTGTATTTTTATTATTAGTTTATTTAAAAAATAATAAGGAGCTAGAGCTGGTAGTTATGAAACCACATCTCAGATGGGCAGCAAACACGAAAATGTCAAACAATTTTCTTAGAAACAAAATTCAAAGTTTGTTCAGTTTGTGACTGATGGCCGAGTTTGTGGAGTCCCAATTCAGGTATTGTGAAAGCATAACTTCTCAGCTACATCTACGTGAAGTTTCATCTTGATTTTTTAGATAAATCCCCCACTGTGCACTTAACCTTCAATTCTCTAAGTTCAATTCACTTTGATGGTTTTGAAACATTCTGTTTTTGAAACACTTTAAAAGTTTAGTAAATTGTTTAAAACTTAAAAGTGAATCAATACCTGTCCGAGTCATCCCCGTCTCTTTACAATCCTCCTCAAGTTGCGTTTAATAAAAAAGTTGTTGAAAAATGATATTTCGTTGTAATCGATTGGGTAGAAATGAAGCGCCCGCACCCAATTCATTTATTCATACGATGATGTATAAAGTGCATTTGGAAAGTTTGTTTTACAAGTTTGTTTTAGTTTTCAATTGTAAATTTGATGCTGTTGCTGCTACTTCTTCTGTGGTCCATACTAAGATAAATGGCGCAGCAGGCACCATATACCCAGTTGCCACTACGTCTAAAAAGTATCTATTACGTTATTATGCAATTTATAGAAAATTTTAAAGGTAAAATCCTTCCATTCACCTAAAGGTTAAAATAAGTTTATATCTGTATTCCATTCGAACGACCGAGGCTGACTCTACATCTTCTGGCTAATTCAATGGGATTCAATCGTTTGTTCATTCACTCATTCTTTCATTTATTCATATTCCTGCAACTCATTATTCCATTTATCATTCTTCGAAAATATATTCCAATTCAATTCAATTGGCGCCCAAAGGATTCAAGTTTCATTGTGGTATTTTTTTGCAGTTTTGTCAGGTTGTTTTATTTATATTGAAGTTTGTTTTTGTAAAAAGTTTCAGTTTATTAGCGAACTTTTGCTCAAGTGAATTATCTTTCAAATTTCGTTCATTCAAGCAAAAGTTTCCAATGTTAAAGAGCTTATGAGGAAGTCAAATAGTTTCTGGTATTAAGTCACATTATAATCGTGTAGATGCCTTCGCCACATTAACATTTGAATAAAGTGTCGAACAGTGCGAAGCAAGGGAGATAATTTATATGCCAAATAATGTGTGTGTGTATAAAGGCTGTCGATGAAATTAGGATTTATGTTGGCTGTAGACTCTGAAAAAGTTACAAGAGGACCTTTTGCTGGTTATCAATTAACTAAGTTCGAACAGACGTTTTCATATTTTGTTGTCACATTATTTTATTGCTAACACGAAAATATAAAAAGCCGAAAAATAAAGTTACAAATTGTTGAATATAAAAGTTATTCGGAAAAGGGATTAAGGTGGAATTTCATCAACTGTTACAAAGATTACACCTGCAACAGCGAATGATACCAATCAAGCTTGCATCGAGGGTCATCATATGTTCACTAAAAGTGAACCTGATTTCTGTGGCGGAAATTTACGACCTTGGGGACACGCGCTGGAAAAAAACTGAATATGCAGTTTTGTTTGACTTGAGCTCCTGAGTCGGGACCAAGTTGTCCGAAAGTGGAAAATTTACCCTAAGGCCCATAAAATCGAAAAAACTGGCCCTGAAAGCAAATCGTCTTACGATTTCATTAGCTCCATTACTTTGCACATCCGATGGCTGTGAGTCGCCAAAAATTGCGCCAAATTCGACATAAGGTACAGAGGGAATTTGAACTAGATGGAATATAAATTTATCGGTTTTCCAATAGGTCTAGCACACGGTATCAGCATCGCAGAGAAACCGTGAGAAGGTTTCCTTTGATTTGAGTACCCATACATGTATATTTGTAAAAGAAAAAAAAAATATCGATAGATTTTGTGGTTGAAATATGGAAAAACCGTCATATCTCGACTCAGAGGCATCCGTTGTGAAAGTTGAGTGCCAACACTTAAATGTAAGTTCAGGGACCCGTTTTTTTTTTTTTTTTGATTTTTTGGGCCTTAGGGGCAATTTCTCGCTATCCGACTACTTGTACTGTATTTTGTAAACAATTCAAAAGAGGATGCCATATTTGTTTTTTCCACCGCGTGTCCCCAAGGTGGTAAAATTTTGCACACACAGAGAAGAGATTCGTAGTTACAACTACTTCATATTTACAGCCAACTAAAATTTGGTGGTTCCTTGTACTACTCGTATCACATTATTCAGTTGTGATTACCAATATTTGTGTTCCGTGTCACCAAAGGTTGTGCATATCAATTGATTTGTAATTCAATTTTGGTTGCAAGCACTGAAATATTTTGTTGATGCCACGGCAACAAGAACTAAATGTGATCTGTGAATCGAGTTTTAGTTCTACACGCAAAGAAAAAACTCGTTCCTGCCAAACGAAATCTCAGATAACTGCAGTTCGTTTGGGGACTGTAGTTGGGAGAAACGAACTTCTGTTAATCCATACATGTCATAGCGTTTAGGAGAACCGACAAGTGTTTGCAGCAAACGAGTTATGAAAAACTAAAGCTGAAAAAACGTTTGCGAGAAACGAAAAACGGTTCCGCCAACTGATGTTTCGGTTAAGCAACCGATTTGTAGTTGCTCCAAACTAAAAAAACGTTTGCGAGAACTGAAAAATATTTGCAGTAAACGAGTTATGAAAAACTAAAGCTAAAAAAAAACGTTTGCGAGAAACGAAAAACGGTTCCAACAACTGTTCTTTCGGCTACAGCAACCCAGTTGTAATTATAACATTTATTTATGGCTTCCATAAGCTCTTTTGTGTTTATATTTCAATCTTTTATGATTTGATTTCACCCATAAAGTTTGTTTTAAAAAAAAAGTTGGGATTTTTATCTATTTTTCACTGTCTATTTACACCTCTGTCTCGCCTTACATTCCAATAACAACTAAAAGCGCAGCAAACTACAGCGCGTCAATTGTCCATCCAAGATATATTGGCAAGGTGGAAGGTTTAGGGGGTACGATCACTTTTTTGTGTATGCATGAGTGTGTATGCCAAACGAGTGGATAAGACTGTGTATTCAGTCGACACAATGAGAGAATGAGAGAAATTTACGTTCTTCGTAATCTGTGCTCTCATTAGATAAATGGCTAATTTCAGTTATCCCAAACGTTTTTAAATTTGCGGCAACTGCAATTTAGTATGCGTTTGATGCAAATGAGAACTCGTTTGCGACAACATGATACATATCTGCGATATATGCGTTTATTTGGGAGAACTACATGAACGGTTGCGATTAATAAGTTAACACAAATCAATCAAAGTATTGTAGTAGTGATTATTCTATTTGTTGGATCAACGAAAAATATAAAAACTAATTCGGTTGTACCAAATAATATATTGGTATGTTAAACAAATTACTTGAATTTAATGGCTGTCACAACTTTTTGTTGATGCCACATTCCATTATGAATTTTATAGAAAAAAAAACTGAAAAAAAATAAAAAAAATTTTAAAATTGTGTATTTCATATTTAAAGAAAAACAAAATTACATGATGTGTCAGGGGACACCCGATAGGAACGAAGTTCCTTTCGCTTTGTATTATGTACTAGTTAGTTCCAACACGCCTAAGGCGCCTGTTGAAAACTACAATAATATGAATGGATCTTTAACAAATCTCACTTTTTGGAAAATGATAAACTTTTTGATGCATTAACATCTATAGACACGGGTAAGGCAATCAATCAAAGTGAACACATGCAAACACCACACAGCGTTAGCATCATATACGTGGTTGTTGTACAACAATAGTCTCTGCCTGAAAATAAGTAGGATGCTATTGATGCAGCGGCTGCCAGAAACAATCAGGTCGTCGTCGCCAAAGAGTATTGAATAAATAGTATATAGAAATCATGGAACGAATTGTATGACTCAAAAGCACTGGTGACATCTGGCGAACGATTCAAAACGTATTGTCCTCTATTTGTCATAACTTGGTCCATTCATAACTTTGATTTGAAACATTGATGCCGTTTGAAACATTTATATTTTTGTATTGTTTCGTGTAATAACATTGTCGAAATGATGGATTTATATTGAAATATTCTATAAAGAGAATAAGACTCGTTTATGCTCTTTTATTCAGACCCTCTGCAAGGAGCGGAAAAAGAGTGCAATAAGTTCTCTATACTATACAATACTTTTTGTCGTCGCTTTTTTTATGACAAAGCAAAAAAAATGATTTCAGTGAGCTAAATATTGCTTTATTAATATTAACAATATTACATCTAATGTTAAAGCAGATGTTAGAAAAAAAGAACTGCAATAGCAAAGAGCCTTCAGCATGAAAACTATTCTCTTTTTATTTTCTAGTGTAACATTTACTAATTTGTTCATAGAAATCAAACAGGTACCGTGTAACAAAAAGGTGTTAACACATCGCCCGTAACTGAGTTTTGTTTTAAGAAAATTTTTTTTAAGAGCGGTACTTCTTTTATTAAAAGCCAATGTTTTTTTTAAAGAAACCGGACTATTTTTAAGAAAAAGTACGTCCTGTAAGAAAAACCATTAATTTAATTTTTTTGGGTTCAAACCTAAAGTATACACTAAACATTGGATACAGTCTCCACCTAGAAAACTTCCCATTCAACAAGAAATTTCCCAATATATGTGTGACATCTAGTTAATTGCTTCTCCATGATCCAAGCCGTTACTCTAAACACAAACCAAAGCAAAAGAAAACAATATAGGTGATAATACTGGGTTGTAGCATAATAGGTTCAAAACAAAAGTTGTTTAATTTTTTTTTCATGTAGCCCCCATCCCGCAACGTGTAAAAAGGAATTTCGTTCCAAAACAGTTTTAACATATTAACTGAGTATATTTTCTGAATTAAGTTTTGCGGCAACACCCCACTTTAATCTGGATTTCAAAATAAATTCTTTCAATTTCAAAAATATTATTCTATTATAAAGAGTGTAAGAATTTAAAAATAAAAACTCGTATTTTTTGAGACAGTTGTGATTTATTATTGGATTGTAAAGAAGATATGTTCCAATTAAATATGGTACAAAATATCCGTCAAATGGCTCTCACGACTCTGATGGCAGGCTATTACTCCTTTCATGACATTTTCAATGACAATGAGATATGGCTGTATCTCACCGATGACGCGTTGGAGTTCGGATTTGAGCTCAGGAATTGTTTATGGTTTATTCGCATAAGTCCGATATTTAACAAAACCCCAAAGAAAGAAATCGCACGGCGTTCAATCGCATGATCTTGATAGCCAGTTAAATCGGTTATTTCGTGCGCGGTGTGGCAGGTGGCGCTGTCTTGCTGAAACCACATGTCGTCCTGATACATGCCGTCCAGTTGAGGTGACAAGAACTCCTGTAACAAATGCCGTTCACAGTCACTGCAATTTCGGCTCCATCTTCAATAATGTACGGCCCAATCACGCCGCCTAACCAAACTCCGCACCAGACAGTTGCTCGTTGTGGGTGCATTTATTTCTCATGGATCGCTTGAACTTTTTCTAAATACCAAATTCGACAATTTTGTGTATTCACGAAGCGATTCAGATGGAAATGCGCCCTATCGGAGAAGATGACTTTTTTGACAAACTAACATTGACTTCACTTTGCTCCATTACCCATTGAACGAATTGCCGGCGCTTTCCATGGTCCGCTGGCTTGAGCTGTTGAGTAAGCTGAATTTTCTACGCATGAAGGAGGAGGTCAAGGAGGGCTTCTTGAAATTTGAAGTTGTTGAGAACGATGCCGAATTGATGTTTTCGAGTTTTCGGCAACACTGTCGAGTACAGCAACAATATTTTCGAGAGACCAACCAGTACGTTGACGCACAAGAGTCCTACTGTCCACAACCAACCTAGTTTCTTCAAATCTTTTGACCACTCCTCGAATGGTTGACACATTAGTTGCTGTTTCTCGACTGAAATTTCTTCGCAGTTTGCGAGTTTCCCAATTTTTGTAATAAGTTTTCACAATTTTAACGCGTTGTTCTTTGTTAACGCGCTCCAATTTTAATAACCGGAATAAACATATGTGACAGCTGCCAAATTTTAGAGTTGCCATTTGCACAAAAAAAAATTGCACTAAATTTAAATAGTGCAATCTTACTGATACAATGCGAAATTGTAATGCGAAAATCTTTAAAACTATGGGGTGACCGGGTGAACTTTTTTTTCGACCCACATTACTGCTATATGTTGCTGGCGCCATTATTTTCCAGCGTATTTTTTACGGATTAGGGACGGTAAATTGGTGGGGTGACTACTTAACGGCAATATGATCAACTTAAGGGAGAAGAGCAAAAACACTCTGCGGAAACGGTGTAAAACTGTGGGTCCCAATCAAGCTCTCCCCAGTCTTTTCATGGGATGTATTGGGAAACCATTTGTTTTTCTTTGTTTAAGGGGGAAGAGGAAATTGACGAACGGACCCCCGATGTCACTAAGAGTCTGCGGTCTGAATCTTTGTGGCCAGTCTACGGCTCGATAGAGTCATCAGCCTATGCATTATGCGATACGTAGTGGATAGTTTGTGGAACATGAAGGGAAACTAATTGCACAATAACAGACACGGTCGATTACAGAACAGGTATTATTTTACGTGATACCATATTCCCAAGCGTGCTCGTGAATCTGATTATAAGGTGAATGGGGTGAAAAGGGGACCGGATGGGGGAATCTACGCAGATTCCGGAAAATTTATGTGATTTTTACATGAAGCACACATGGTACTTAGAATTCGACAATATATGGACAATGGAATGGAATAGCAGTGGGATCGCCGGTCTCACCAATAAGTACGTATATCGTCCCTGGGCAATTTTTTGATATCTCAATGGATGGGATGGCTGCAAAACCTAAATTTTATGCATACTATGTGGATGACCTGCTCCGGATTTTGGTGGTGCCGATACACTTGGGATACCTACTGCTTTCGATAGACGCATCCAGTTTTTTTTGTTAAGACATTTTTTTTGTTAAGAAATGGAAATTTTTTTTAGAATTGGTCCTTTTTTCAAGAATATGTACATTTTACTTATCTCAACAAAAGTTATTTTGTTTGACATAAAATTTACTCTTTAAAGAAAAAAAATAATTTTTTAAGAAAATGTACTTTTTGTATGAAAATGTACTATTTTTAAGCAAAGGTACATCTTCAAGATAAGGTACTTTTTTTAAGAAAATGTACTTTGTTGTTTAGAAAATTTATTTTTTTAGGAAAATCACTCATTTAAGAAAATATTCTTTTTTTAACTTCTTTCACTTTGACGTTTCGAAATTTACTTTTTATTGGGTTCAAAGCTACAATATGAAGTATACTAAATATTGGTTACAGGATCCACCTAGAAAACATCCCATTAAACAAGAAATTTCCCAGCATATTTTAGTCTAGGCACAAACCAAAGGAAAAGTACCCAATATAGTTGATAATACTGGGTTGTAGCATAATAATCATACATGGTTATTTTTTAATTTGCATTGGATTTTAATTTGCATTACTTTCCCTAATGCAAATGCAAAAGAATTACCATTCTTCGCAATGACAATTACAAAATTTTGAATTTGCATTTGCTCAGGCAATGCAAATGCAGGTTTTGGAATCAGATGCCAATTCTAATGAAATATGGGAATGCTTTTAATTATTTTGAATTTGTTTGACTGCTGGCAATACCGTTTTTAAAGTATTTTATATGAAGAGGTTTGTGGCTTCGATAGGTATTGCCTCGTAGTACATTCAAATTCATAAACCTGTACCTCGTTTCCGTAGTTCTCGAATCGAAAAAGTTTTAACATGAAACATGTGAATTGAAACAAAAACGCTACGAATCGGTACAAAAACTCTCTTCTCACATGTGACTGTTTCTACAACATTTGATTTGCGAGAACTTTCTGCGACGTACTGGTTTTTTCATGTTTATTGGGAAAATGCGAGAAAAACTGTTTCTAAAAAGTAGGGAGTCGAAAACTTTAAAATTTGAAACGTCAAAAATACTCACAAATTAAAGCGGTGCGAGATTTTGATATTGTTTCTACAAAAAGGCTTTGTAAGAAATTAAGAATATATATTTTAAGTGGAGAGGATAAGAATTATATCTTTTTTGTTATGTATTTCAACTAATTTTTCCTAAATATTACAGAAAAATCAAAAAACAATAAGAAAATATAGTTGACTATTAGTATGTCAACTAATTTGGAATTTGCAGAGACAGTGTTGAGGGTTAAATTCCAACACAAACTGTAAGGAGCAGTGGCAATCCCTTAAAACAACTTCTGTTTGCTGTTATTTTTCGCACTAGCTTATTTTTTTTTGTTTATATTTTTCTATTGCTTGACAGACTTCTTGGAATATTCCAATAAAAACGTCATCAGTATTGCCACTTTTCGCATTGATATACGGAAACACTTTTTACTCACAAATCGAGAAACGATGGAACTTTTTCTTTCATGTTCAATGTGAACACTTTTTCGATTCGAGAACTATAGAAACGAGGTACTGTACTGTATAAAATATTTGAAACCCAAAATTGCCAGATAGGTTTTTCAATAAGAGCGCTACAAAAGTTTTGTTTAAATAAAACAAATCCGGTTTTAGATACCAATGAAATTTTTCATTCCCGTGAAAGTACGTTCGATGGCATTATGTATGGAACTCGATTTATTTTGCATGGCCACCACGGGCACGCTTGCAGAAGTCCAGACGCTGAACCCAATTTTCGACGGTTTTCAAGCATAAATCGACCGATACTGCTGCAATTTCACGTTCGATATTCGTACGAAGTTAATCAATCGTCGCTGGCTTATTGGCATAGACCATAGACTTGACGTAACCCCACAGGAAATAATCTAACGGCGTCAAATCGAACGACCGAGGCGGCCAATCGACTGGGCCATTTCGTGAGATAACACGTTCACCAAACTTGGTTTCCAATAATTTGATTGTGGCATTCGCTGTGTGGCTTGTGGCGCCGTCCTGTTGGAACCACATGTCCTCCAAGTCCATATTATCCAATTGAGGCCAAAAATATTCGGTTATCATTGAACGGTAGCGATTCGCATTCACAGTAATGGGCCGGTCTTGATCATCACGGAAGAAGTACTGCCCAATGACGCCGCCTGCCCATAAACCGCACCAAACCGTAATTTTTTCGGGATGCAATGATGACTCATGGATTACGTGTGGATTGCTGTCTGACCAATAACGCATATTTTGCTTATTGAAATGAGCCGGAAATGAGCCTCATCCCTGAAGATGATTTTCCGATGAAAATCCGAATCATTTTCAAGTTGTTGCTCAACCCAATTCACGAAAATACGACGCTTATGGTGGTCAAGCGGCTTCAGTACTTGCCTCAATTTGATCTTGTAAGGATGTAGGCCAAGATCTTTTCGGAAAATTCGCCACAACGACGTCACAGAGATGCCCAACGCTTGAGAACGACGTGTGACAGACACATTTGGGCTTTCTTGAACTGAAGCCTCAGCGGCAGCAATATTCTCGACACTATGGGCACTTCTTTGTCTCACTGGCACCTGAACATTTTGTACTGTGCCTGTGGATTCAAATTTTTCCACTAGGCGCTCAATTGTTGATCTGGTAGGATGATTATGACGACCATAAATTGTACGTAGCGCTCTCAAAGTTAAGGCCACTGACTCCAAATTTCGGTAGTAAATATTAATAATTTCGACTCGTTGTTGGCTCGTATATGTCTCCATGATGAAATGGCAGACCTTACTGAAGTAAAATGTCAAAAGAGCGGGAAAACATATGGCGTCGTTTGCTGTCCCTATCGATTTACTTTTGTAGCGTCTCTGTTGAAAAACCCTTTATAAAGGAAATGCTTTGAAAATAAGTACAATTGTCAATGGTATTGAAAGTTTTTTGAATTTGCATTTGGACAGGAAATTCAAATTAAACAACAAATTATAATAGTCATATAATTAAATAGCCCCATGTATGATAATAATAGAGTTTAAAATCAAATTGTTTAATTCTTTTTTCATTTAGCTCCCATCCCGCCACCTGCGATATGGAACTTCGTTCCAAAAATATCTTTGATATTCAAATGGATGAGAAAATACCCAGAATAAGGTTTGTTGCATTTGGTTTAGGAAAATGTGTAGAACCTTAGGAAAATGTGTAGAACCTCAGGTCAAAAATACGAATACATCCACTTGTGATTGGTAAAGCCCAGTCGAACACTCTATGATTACCCTCCCTATTCCTGATCTGTAATATTTGTTATTTTACAATCGGATTTGATCGAATCTCCAAATTGTACTTGTCTTTCAAAGTTTAAAGTGTCATCTATGTCCGCAATGCAGCAACATGTATTTGTACCACTACTACTACTACTAATCGCATTTGCAACTGCATCATGTATTCATCAATGAAAATTTGGTAGTGAAGTCGCGTACACGAAATAAACATAGCCGACACATCGCCTCTAGAAGTGGTTTCAAGCCGCGGATGATAGTGCGTCCCCGCCCAGTCACGAGTTAGCTAAATACGATTCCATACCAGGCAGACACACGTAGCAATATTGGCCTAAGCTAAAACAAACGTTTACAGAGAGCGGTCTCATCTATGTTGCTATTGCTGATGCAGTTGCTGATGTTGTCGTTGTTAGTTGTTAAATTCTCATTAACTAGCAATGGTTGGCTGCTGCACTACTAGTGTTTTAATGTTAGTTCTGCTGTTTCCATTTCTTCCCTCCCGAAATCATGGCGGCGAAATGCATTAAACATTCCCAACTTTAACATAAAAAAAGGAAAATCCTAACCTCATCTTAACCACCTCACATCACGTCGTGATAATGCAAACGGGTACGTAGTATAAGACGGAAGGAGGAAAATAAAACTACATTTGAATCTAAACATTTGTGTTTTAGAGGCACTAAAAACCAAATGACGGAATCATTTACATACGATGATAATCTCTAGATAGCAGCCTTTTTATTATTTGCTCAAGTGGTTTGGGATGGCGCGGATAAAATGCGTGCCATAACTTCTTGCTTTAAAATAACGGGTGATACGAGTATTTTGGCTATTTGGTTTTTGAGTGTAAAGTTTTTGCCAGTTGCCGCGGGATTTGTGACATGTGTCAAAGTCAAAAAAGTGTAGATTCATCATAAATAGACATACAAGCAAACAACGCTTGCATATCATTGACTTTTATTATAAAATTCCGTCCTCAGGGAAAAATTTTGTGGTTACTATAATCGCCCTACCGATCAGGCTACTCAAGTCATTGTGTCCAAATGTGACATCAGTTTCACTCTCCTGGATATCGATTCACCAACCCGTATCCGTACAGTACGTACCGAAGCGAATATTGCTGCTGTATCCGCTTCTGTTAATGACGATCGTGATATGGGCATCCGTTGCTTATCGCAGCAATTGAAAGATTGTACCTAAGGACCTCTGACTAAAGCTATACAAAATGTAGCTGCTGGAGCTGAAGTCGGGCCACAATGTCGTGTTTTCGGTGAATGGTCCTTAGAGAAGCTGGGAGAAGAAGGACAAGACTTTTTAATCTAAAAATTGTATACAGCGGCGAAGCTCAGTTATGGCTCAATGGGTACGTTAATAAACAGATTTGCCGAATTTGATCCACAGAGGAGCCTGAGGCTGCTCAGTAGCTGCCAATTCACCCTAATAAATGCACTGTTTGGTGCGGTTTATTGGCCGACGGTATTAAAGGCCTGTACTCCTTCAAAAACGATTATAGCCGCAACGTTACGGCCAATGGATTAAGGCATCGTTCGGTGATCACGAATTTTTGTTTTTGGAAAAAAGGAAAAGTTGGATTTGGTTGGCACGTAGTTTTAACAAGACGATGCCACATGCCACACTGCACGCGATACCAAGTATCAATTTATAGGCGAGTTTTGGTGAGCAATTAATCTCACATCGTGGCGCTGTCACTTGTCCGCCTCGTTAGTGCGATGCGATTTGACCCGACTAAACTATTTTTTGTGGCAGCACGTGATTTCCCTCAGCTATAGGGGGCAAGCCAACCACGATTGCTGCCTTAGAAGACAACATTACACGGGTTATTGCTGAGATGCCAGCTGAAAAATTGGAAAACCTGTGTCAATATTGGTTTTTTAGAATGGAATGGATTTTTAGAATGGAACATTTGCGTGAAATAATCTTTAAAGAGTAAATGACAGGCATCAATCTATCGATCCAAATAAATACTTTATTTACTTGCGCAAATTGTTTGTGTTTTCTTCAGTTTTCAAAAACTAAATGGCAAAAAAAAAGTTATATATTAGACTGCATTTCAATAGAAGCGAGAGCGGAAGACAACCCTAACCTCTGTACTATTACTATCGCACCCTAACTACAAAAGACTCGTAACTCAAAATTTTCAGACTTTCGTATTTTGCTTAAAAACAATAACGAACGACGAATTCTGTCGACTGTAAAAACCTGTCGTCATTTTCTCTTCCCTGTCGTCAAAAAAAATTATTGAGAATTGTCATACATTTTTTACTTAACAAATTCAGTCTTTTGTCTCTACTGAAAATTTGCAAATTTTGAGTTATGACTGTTTTGTATTTAGGATGCGATGTATTGTAGCTCCAAAGAGGACCAAAAGCAATAGCTTTCTTTATTCTAATAGATCCATAAACAAACGTACCCTAAAACCATACATCGTTCGCCCAGACTGCTGAAAAGTGGAAACCAAACAATTCGGTTATTTCAGCATACATACACTGAAAGAAAAACGCTTCGTCGCATGGATGAAACATTTTCGTTAATGTATTTACGTTGCTAGTAGTGAAAAGTGTCGTATATCCGATAATTTGGTAGTCACTGTATCGAAAAATTTCATACATGATTTCTTTGAAAATTTTTCATTTCGTTACTGCAACAACTTACTTTTCGTTCCTGCAACAATTTTATTTAAGTAATTTGAGTTTTGAAGAAAAATTGGTTAAAAATTTAAAAAAAAAAACAGTAAAGGCATGATATTTAAACTACTGATCCCTTACTTTTTATAGTTTATTTTTATTATTTATTTATTTTGGGGGTTTGTGAACATTTACAGTTGACGAAACAATTTCGTTATTGCAACGTAACTAATTTTTATGAAGATAAAGAGAGAAAAGCAGTCGAAAAAATGAGCGAGCGTAAAAAGAGGGCAGCAAGACAAAATGGTGAGCGTGAGTGGTGGGTTACGTACACATCTGAAATCAGTTCCATTGCAACAATCGAAGGAGGTAGACATATTTCTCCGCCGGAATAATTTAAATAAATTTGTTAAAACAGACTAATTAGTTATACTTAGTAATAATATTTTATTGTGACAAATAAATTGTGTGAATATATGTGTTTCCTGTAATCGTTTGTGTAAATTGAGCATCTACGAGTATAAATCAAAAAGATAAATAAACCGAATGCAAGGAGCAACATGACAGCAAAGAAAGTCACGCATCAATAGCAGAAAAACTACCCCGAAATATGTATCTGAACATTTGTGTGTGTGGGTGCGCAAAACGTTACAAATCGCAACAAAATGTTCGTGGTTTTGTGTCGCACCTGTTTCGTTGTATTGCAATTCGGATTTGAAGTCAATGCAAACGAAGAAGTCAAAGTTACCAGACGATCATAAAAAATAACAAACTAACGTACAATGAAATTAATCCGATCGACATTTTAAGAAATTTCGCTAAAATATATATAAAAGAGAAGTTGAAGAGACTGCTAATAGAGCGATCACTGGCTTAATGATGGGGAGATTTGGCGCTACAATTGAATGACAAAACCCTTAACATAATAACAATTGCATGATTTAAGAAAACAGTGATGCGGTTCTATGTTAAAGGAGTAGCGCATAGGGGAGTAGAGCTTATGTTCATGGTAAGTACAGGCATCGATTTGTAAATATCTTAATTAGAAATCTTAATAATAAATTCCTCATACTTGTTTTTAACTGCAGGACCTGAATTAGATGGCCACAATGACACTAAACCCCTCGACTACCATAATCTTCTCCAGACGAGAGTTTCAACATGGAATGGATTTAATATGTTTATATACTTGGGACCATTTTCGAAACAAAAATTCAAATTTTTTTTTTATCAAAACACATGCAATGTAATACTAACAGTGTATTAATGTACAATTGTTAATAAATAATTGCAAACACTCTTGAAAACATTCATTGCAGCAATGAAACTAAATCATTGTAGTAATGAAACCAATTCATTGCAACAATGAAACAAATTCGTTGCAGCAATGAAGCAAATTCAATGCTGTAATAAAACAAATTCATTGCAGCAATGAAATAAATTCATCGGAATAACGATACGTATTCGTTGCAACAATGGAACAAATTCATTGCATCAATGAAACCAATTCGTTGCAATAAGGATGCAAATTCATTGTATCAACAACCATACTTTCACCACTGTAACGAACAAATTGCAGTTGATGAACACATTTTCATAGCGGGAATGAAGCTGTAGGTTAGCTCATTTTCGATGACAACAGTTGTTGAGGTGATGAACATTTTCATCGCTGTGACGATGCTTTTCCGTTCAGTGTATGTTTGTTGATGTAACAAACATTTAGTCAGGTTTTTATCAACACTACAAGCAGGTTATAAAAGCAATAAAAGCAGACAGATTATATGCTGAAAAGTGTGAATCATTGTTAGGAGCAAACATATTTTTTTCAGTTTACCATTATGGCCAGTAGGGCAGTAGTAGGTAAGAGGCAGCCAAATAGGCTGAAGAAGCACCTTTACCCATATATGTGTTTATACAATTGGCCTGATGAAGCACATCGGATAGAGGGTTGCTTTTTATATTTCGGGTCCAGCAATATAAAAACATTAATTTATAATTGAAAATGATTTTATTGTTTTTCAAAATATTCTCCATGAAGATCGATACAGTTTTGCTTACGCTCAAACCATTTTTCGAAGCACTCTTTCCACTCCGATTGAAACAACCCCAAAACATGGTTTTTAAACGCTGTAACAGTTGCTTCGGGCGTTGAGAAACAATGCCCACGTAGTAAAAAGAAGTCATCCGATACCAAATTAGAGCTGTATGGCAGATGACCCATCAATCTGGCATGTTGAGTCCCCAAATATCCCAGTGTTTCAGCTGATGTTTGAGAGCTCGCACTATCCTGATGCAAAATGATCCATCTTCTCTTATTGCTTTCCCTTATTTCTTCGAACACTGTTGGCAAACACATGATGGTATACCACTCAGGTTTGGACGTCCTACGTTCCACTAAAGGCAAGAGTGGCCACATGACAGATTATACTGAAAAAAACCCGAGAATTTGCTTCATTGTGCTTCTTCCACTAAAAATTTATGTTGGATTCAACTCGTCTTGGAAGATCCCTACGGTCGATTGCTGTTTTGTTTCTGGCTCATATGCATAGCTCCATGATTCGTCACTTGTGACGATATTATACACCGCTTTTGAACAACCGCGGTTGTATTTTTCAATACTTCTTCCCTCCAATCGGCACGCACGAGCCTTTTTTTTTGCCATTCATCAAATTATGTGGGATCCAACGAGAACAAATCTTTTTTACGCCCATATGAACATGTAATATCTTATTGATGCTTGTCATACTAATGCCTGAATCTCGCGTTATGTCATATTTTCATCTTGCTTTATTACTTCACGCACAGCGTCGATGGTTTCCGGCAAAACGACCGAAGTTGGAAGGCCTTCACGAAATTCAGTCTGGAATGAATGGCTTCCGAGACTGAACTCTTCACGCTGAAAAATTTGTATTATTTTGTTTTTTGGATACAACCATAACGTGTTTGTAGATTGTCGCAAATATAGTATACTTGTGTCCCACCACATTATGTTTGCTATTCAATATAACATGTTTGGGACACAATGATTAATAGGTTGTAATATACGTATTTGTAACCCAAATGTAGATTTGTTTGTTGAAAACTGCTGAAAACAACAACGTGACAGACAATAAAGAAATAAAAAGCAGCGGATCATAAATTCATAAAAACAATACTGGCAAACATGTACATGGTTCCTGCAATATGTTGCTGGGGCCGATATTTTTCAACGATTTTATTTTACAGTCCTGTAAAATATTTCATAAATTTTCGCCACATAAATGTTCGTAAAACTTTCGCCAGGAGGTGAGAACTAAGCACACGAAAAGCGTTAATGTGTAATTAATATCAAGTAAAGCAACTATTTTTTGGAACGAAGTTCCTTATCGCACGTTGCGGGATGGGGGCTAAATGAAAAAATTTTAAACAACCATTTTTTAACTACTTTATTACAACCCATTATTAGCAACTATATTGGGTACTTTTGGTTTGGTTTGGTTTAAAGGGAAGTTTTCTAAGTGGAGCCTGTTTATTACATATTGTAGTTTTGAACCCAATTAAAAGTAAATTTAGAAAAACCAAAGTGCAAGACTGGCAAATCCATGAAACAGAACCCTGAGCTTGGAATTACATTTGGCAGCACCCTTACTCTTACACCCGTACTTTTGGCTTGGTTTGTGTCTAGACTAACATATAGGGGGATATTTTTTGTTTAGTGGGAAATTTTCTAGGTGGAGCCTATTTATTACATATTGTAGTTTTCAAACGAATAAAAAGTAAATTTAGAAAAGCCAAAGTGAAAGAAGTTTAAAATATAACATTTTCTTAAGAACGTAAATTTTCTCAAAAAAAAAAACATCAATCAAACATCAATCAAAAAAAGTGAATTTTCTTACAAAAAGTGAATTTTCTTACAAAAAGTACCTTTTCTTAAAAAAGTAATTTTTTTAAATAAGTACCTTTTTTAAAAAAAGTACATTATCTTACAACATATTGCATTTTCTTAAAAAACTACATTTTCTTTAAACAGCACCTGTTTTGAAAAACAAAAAAACTTTTCTTGAGATAATTACCTACTTTTAAAATAGTGCATGTTCTTTCGTCAAAAAAGCTTTTGTTCAAAAAAAATATACCTTCTCTTAAAAAAATAAATTTTCTTAAAAAATTCATTTTCTTAAACGTACCTTTTCTTAAAAATAAAGTAATACCTTTTCTTTTACTTTCTTGAGATAAGTAGCCTTTCTGAAAATATGTAAAATAAAAACAACCTTTTCCTAAAGGGAGTACCACTTCTTTAAAAACTACCAGTTCTTAAAAAAAGTACTTCTTTGTAAAAAAAATGCATACTCTTAGGCGCTTCTTTCTTAAAAAAGGGCTTCTTTTCTTAAAAAATTAGCTTTTAATAAAAGAAGCCCCTCTGATTAAAGAAAGGACCTTTTCGGGAAAATATAATACGTATTCTTACAAAAGGGACCTAAAAATATACTTTTTTTTTTTAAAAAATACATTCTATAAATAAAAAATTTCTTAAAAAATGTTTATCATTTTACAAAAAGTATATTTTCTTAAAGATCCATTTAAATTACAGTATTATTCAATAGGCGCCTAAGGCGTGTTGGAACTAACTCGTACATAATATATGTATAGCGAAAGGAACTTCGTGCCAACCGGGTACTGTTTTATTTGGCTCAGTGCAACATTTAACCCAAAATATTGTGTTGCCCATTACACACTGAATAAATCGATTACTTTTGCCCATGCTTATTTTTTGTGTTGATTCCAACAAGGAGATTTATAATTCGAAATATTTTTCCTCGTTCATTAGAGATATATACATCTCAACTAAACTAATGACCATTTGCTGCCACTTCGATTTACGAAACATCAGTATGATGTTTTTTTATTGATGTAGATTTGGTCATGTCATCCTTGAACCGTTTTTTGTTTCATATTGGGAAACTTTTCCCCACTCGACAAGAAAATAAATGACAGATAGCCACACTCTGATACCAAAAACACATATTTCAAGGTTAAACACAATAAATCATAACGGGTTTTTCAATAAGAGCGCTACAAAACAAACCCGGTTTTAGATACCATTGAAATTCTTTATTCCTGTGAAAGTACGTTCGATGCCATTATGTATGGAACTCGATTTCTTTTGCATGGCCACCACGGGCACGCTTGCAGAAGCCCAGACGCTAAACCCAATTTTCGACGGTTTTCAAGCATAAATCGGCCGATACTGCTGAAATGTCACGTTCGATATTCGTACGAAGTTCATCAATCGTCGCTGGCTTATTGGCATAGACCATAGACTTGACGTTGCCCCACAGGAAATAATCTGACGGCGTCAAATCGCACGACCGAGGCGGCCAATCGACAGGGCCATTTCGTGAGAAAACGAGTTCACCAAACTTGGTTTCCAATAAATTGATTGTGGCATTCGCTGTGTGGCTTGTGGCGCCGTCCTGTTGGAACCACATGTCCTCCAAGTCCATATTATCCAATTGGGACCAAAAATATTCGGTTAGCATTGAACGGTAGCGATTCGCATTCACAGTAATGTGCCGGTCTTGTTCATCACGGAAGAATTACGGTTCAATGACGCCGCCGGCCCATTAACCGCAACAAACCGTAATTTTTTCGGGATGAAATGATGACTCATGGACCAATAACGCATAGTTTGCTTATTGACGATGCCATTCAGCCAGAAATGAGCCTCATCGCTGAAGATGATTTTCCGATGAAAATCCGAATCGTAACGCTCTTAAAGTTGAGGCCACTGACTCCAAATTTCGGTAGTAAATTTTAATAATTTCGACTCGTTGTAGGCTCATATATCTTTCCATGATGAAATGGCAAACTTAACTGAAAAAATATGACGTCGTTTGCTGTCCCTATCGATTTACTTTTGTAGCGTCTCTGTTGAAAAACCCTTTATTAATAATAAAGTAGAAAATCGGTCACAGAAACAAATCACTATATACACATTTGGAATAGCAGATGCTCTAACTGGCTCCAATGGTCATAAATACGAGTATGAACATCGAAAGGTGTCACATTTCAATGGATCATCATCACACACAGTCGTCAGTTCAACTGCTGCTTCCTCTTAATCTACAATATTACAGCATGACATGTGAGTGACTTAACATCATCCTGTTTTGTACAAGTATTGTATGGAATGAAGATTTGATTGAATTCAGATTTGCAAAAAAATAAAGAAGAAAAAACATACAAAAATAATCGAGAGTTGAAGGTCTTCTCTGCACGCCTTTGTCTGGTGTTGTACTGTCAGCTGAACTTGTCATACTTACAAACAGTAGATAGATAGCACGAGATGACGACGTCTGTTGTTTGGCGCTTGTACTCGTATTTACCTTTGATTTCTAAATTAAAAAGAAAATGTTATTTTTTTTATTTTTCCTTCGTCTTGCCACTTTTGTCAAACGCCACACCTGATATGCTCAAGTGCATGTGAGTAATCATATAACAGAAAATATACGCGTATTCCGAGATATGTTATATATCTTCAGTACTATTGTCTCATCTTCAAGCTTGAATGGTTTTGAGAATTTAGAAAATGTGGAAAGCAACGTCAGGTTTATCTAAAACCGATAACTAACAGTTTAAATGCTTTTATATCGGCTACATCATTACTTGTTCGATACTGGTAAAAGTGACAACATTTAAGATGATTTGCAATAACGAATATAATCACCATAAAGTGGATCTAGCTGAAGGCCTTAGTCGCCAGTTCTATAAATCTTAATGTTAATCAATATATTGGAAATAAATAAATAAATAAAGTGGATTTTGAAAATATTACAAATTATAATGTATAAAGTCTCAATGAATAATACGATAGATTACAAATCATAATATGAAAAACACCCTCAGCCTGTGCTTTCCGGGTTAAATACGGCGTGATGAGTCAAGTAGTAGTGAGGAGGAAGTTCGAATACATTTACTGGATATACAAGACGCATGGTTAGATGTTCTTGTAAATCATCATCATATTCCTTTATATGGTCTGGATAGTTTATCAAACTCACTTCATTTCGTAACCATTGACTCACTGAAGGAAGTTGTTCTAGATTGACCGAGATTCACGCTGTCTAGATAGTCTTTCCTAAATGGAAGAGATACAACATAACTACCTCCTTCATTTCTCGTCGTTGTACGTGTATATAATTCCTTGCATATTTGCTCCGATTTGGATAGAAAACGTTTCGTTGGGAAATCCTCCACCTCCCAAAAACGTGAAATTTCTGTATCCAAACAAATTTTCCAGTGATAAGAACCGTATTTTGAGAAAGAGGAATGAAGGGATTTGGCCAGTTAGGATCCTCCCAAAAATGGTTTGCTAGGCCATGAGGGATTCACAACATGATAAGAGGAAGTAAATCGCCTCCCAAGAGAATGTCTATTTTTGAACATTAACAGAACTTTGGGTCTGCCAATATTATTTTCGGCAGATTGTGGGGCAACTACCGCCGTTGCTGGAATCTGCATATCATCATCCTTAGTAGAACCTAAATGGAAAGTACTGCACTGCCTCTGAATATTATTAATATTAAGAGACTGATATTGAGTTATTAAGCCCAGAAATTTTTGCCCATATTCTCTTAGAAGGTAACTTAATGCGGTTGAAAACTTTTTCCGAAATAAAGGTGCCATCCGAGCCGGAATCTAATAGAGCTCTTACGGCGTAACTTAAACAAGCGTGACAAATATTTACCATGGCTGTTCCTATCAGAACACCTTTAGAACTTGATGGGAAATATGTTTGGATACCATTTGAAGCATTTGTGGACCGTGGAGAATTCGAATTTCGCTGTGGTACAAATGCTGCAACAGATGAATTAGTATGTGCATTGGGTTTTATGCTGGTGGATGGTGAAGGCTGTGCGTTGTTTGTAGCTGCGTCGAGTTCTTTGTGTAGTAACATTGTGAAGGCGAAAATCGCCCACTCGATTCCATCAATTCCATCACACATTCGCCATCTGTTGACCAAATAAGCGTGCCATCTTTCATCATTCATAAAACGTATTCGAAAACCAGGATTAATATTATTTATTATTTGTCTTTATATTGTAAGTGTCTTCAAACTTTAAATTCTGTTGAATTCATCCGCAACATTGGTACATCCACGCCATTTGGAGGGTAATATCCACCACATGAAGTTGTTGACAGCTGACCATCAGCCGGTAGTAAACCTTAGAACTAACATCAGCTACCAGCGCGAAGTGTATAAAAGGCGGATCAACCTAGCACTCGAGGCATTTCGGTCTGCAGACCTTGACGAGCCAACATAACTGTAGTAGTGTAGTCTACACCCTAGGACAAACGTAGATAGTGTGGTAATCCCTAGCTAGTCGTCCTCTCGCTGGTTCCAGCCAGAGATTCCCTGCCTGTGAGGTCTTCAACTTGGTACCCGCCTGTTCCCGTGTTGTCTTTTATTCCGCTGGTTCCAGCCAGAGATTCCCTGCCTGTGGGGTCTTGAACTTGGTACCTGCCTGTGGGGTTTTGACCGTGTTGCCAACATAATGAAAAATATCGGCCCCAGCAACATACTGCAGGAAACATGTACATGTTTACAAGCACTATGTTTATGAATTGGACATCTGCTGCTTTATTGTTTCTTTGCTGTCTGTCTCTTATTTGTTTTTAGCGGTTTTCAAAAAAAAAAAGCCACATTTGGGTCTCAAAAACATGTATTATAGCCTATTAATCATTGTGTCTTAAACACGTTATATTGACTAGCAAACACAATGTGTTTGGGCACAATAATAGTATATTTCCGAAAAACTATAAATACGTTATATTTGCATCCAACAATAAAAAAAGGCTCATTTTTAAGCGTGTACCTCTACCGCTGATTCAAGCCAGACATTCCCTGCCTGTGGGGTCCTGAACTTGGTACCTGCCTGTTCCCGTGTTGTCTTTTGTTCCGCTGGTTCAAGACAGATATTCCCTGTCTGAGGGGCCTTGAACTTGTTACCCTCCTGTTCCCGTGATATCTTCTGTTCCGCTGGTTGAAGCCAGAGATTCCCTACCTGTGGGGTCTTGAACTTGGTACTCGTCTGTTCCCGTGTAGTCTTTTGTTCCCTCTGGTTCCAGCCCAAATTACACCATTTCCAACTGAAATTTCAAAAACATGAATTTAATTTTGAAAAATATCAATTGAAATTTGAAAATTATATTTGAAATCTGAAATACATCAATTGAAATTTAAAAATTCTATTTGAAATTTGAAATACATCAATTGAAATTTAAAAAGGATCAATTGAAATTTGAAGGTAGTCAATTGAAATTTAAAAGACATCAATTGAAATTTAAAATTCGTCACTTAAAATTTCAAAATTATTAACCGTAATATTTAAGATTTTTTAACCGTATTATTTTAGATTTTTAAATTTTAATTGGTGACTTTTAAATTTCAATTGATGTATTTTAAATTTCAGTTGATGTCTTTTAAATTTCAAGTGATATTTTTTAAATTTCAATTCATGAAGTTTCAAATTTCAAATAAAATTTTTAAATTTTAAATGAAAACTTTGAAATTTAAATGAAAACTGAAATGATGTATACGTATAAAACACTCCTTCGCTGGTCAATAATTTGAAATACACCAATTGAAATTTAAAACACATCAATTGAAATTTAAAAGTCACCAGTTGAAATTTAAAAATCTAATACATAAAATCGGTTAATAATTTTTAAATTCCACGTGACGAATTTTAAATTTCAATTGATGTCTTTTAAATTTCAATTGATGTTTTTCAAATTTCAAATTGATGTTTTTATAAATTTTAACTGACGTTTTCTAAAATTCAATTGATGTAGTTATTTTAAATTTTAATTGATGTTTTTTAAATTTCAAATTGATGTTTTTATAAATTTCAATTGATATAATTAAAATTTTAAAAAGATTTTTCAAATTTCAATTGATGTATTTCAAATTTCAAATAGAATTTTTAAATTTCAATTGTTTTTTATCAAATTTCAATTGAAAATATTGTAGTAGAATTATGAGGTAGACTTCTTTGAGGAAAAGGTGATAATATTGTGTTCCTTTTTAAAAAGGCTGAGTCTGTTAAAATTATTAATGAAACAAACTCAATTTTATTTGGGAGTTTGTGTTCAAGTGTAGTTAGTAGTACACAATACGTGAATTTTATCGTATTTCACATACTTAATTTTCCAGCAATGATTTGGACTACTAAATACGATATTTCTGGGTCCTAATCCGGAGTGTGAGCGCTCATATTGAGCACATATAGCAGTACAAAATTAGTGCATTTCCCTTCTTGCGATGGTCGACATATATGAGTCCGAAACCGTATACTGTATCAGCCTAAATACGGGTAATAATATACGAGTCGTAATGGGTTCATATTTGACTCTAATTTCTCCCTAAATATGCGAGTAATATCGGAGTCCTGTTACTCCTTAAATATGAGTCATATCGGACTCATATCGAGCTCTTATTTCTCCCTAAATATGAGTCATACATGACTCATATCGGACTCTTATCTATTTAATAATAAATATTACATTTCTCAAGCCTATGTTTATTTCAAATTAAAATTCTATTTTCAATTCTTGTATTCAAATCGTATATAAAGTATATGTATAAGTAGGATATTAATCTTGTATTCACTATAAGTTTTAATATCTAATAAATAAATAATTTTTTAATAAGTACACGCAAAAAACTCGTTCCACCTAAACGAAATCTCAGATAACTGAAGTTCGTTTGGGGACTGTAATTGGGCGAAACGAACTTCTCTTAAGCCATATATGTCATTTCGTTTTATGAGAACCGAAAAATGTTTGCAGCAAACGAGTTATGAACAATATAAGTTGAAAAAACGTTTGCGAGAAACAAAAAACAGTTCCTACGGTTACAGCAACACAGTTGTAGTTATTTCAAACTAAAAAAACGTTTGCGAGAAAGAACTGATAAACGTTTGCAGTAAACAAGTTATGAAAAATTAGAGCTGCAATAACGTTTGCGAGAAACGAAAAACGGTTCCACCAACTGTTCTTTAGGCTACAGCAACCGAGTTGTAATTATAAATTTTATTTATAGCTTATGGAAGCTCTTTTTTGTTTAAATTTCGAACTTTTATGATTTTTTTTACCCATAAAGTTTGTTTTAAAAAAATTTGGAATTTTTTTGTATTTTTTCACTGTATACTTACACGTCTGTCTCGCCTTGCATTCAAATAACAACTAAAAGCGCAGCAAACTAACTATAACGTGTCAATTGTCCATCCAAGATATATTGGACAAGGAAGAAAGAAACATTACTGTGTGTGATCACTTTTATGTGTATGCGTGAGTGTGTATGCCAAACGTGTGGATAAGACTGTGTATTAGGGTGGGTCAATTCCCTGCAGTTCTGGAGGTGTCGATTGGCCATGCTTGAACCACATACCTAACTACTCCGTACATGGCTCCGTACATGACTGACCCTATGGTAAGCGATCGCCGAACCACCGAGCTCTCATTTTGTGATTCTCTCGCTGCTTGTTCGCTCTGCCACAGAAGACTTTATTGTTTTATTTTTGCTTGCTGTTCTTTCGCAATGATCGAAAACAAATTTGCCAGTTGACCTAATTTATTTAATCAGTACAGTTGAGAGGAGTCAAGTGCAAATATAAAGTGGTGTATTTATTGGTAGGTATTAGTAAATTCATTGTAATAGGAGTTAGGCATCAATTAATTAATTGCTTTTGTTTTTTTTCAGATGCAATCGATTTGGTCGATGGGACTGAGTCAGCTGAGGAACAACTCCGAAAGGCCTTGCAGCTTCAGAAGAAGCCATACTTTAAAAACTCCAGCTGCAACAACACCAAAAATGAAAATGAAGACAGCAACAATATCAAATGTGAATTGTTAAATAGGAATAAATAAATGAAAACTAACTAATAATAACTAATATAATATAATATAAAAATTGAACTTCAAATTATATTAAAGCTATTACCTGTGTACCCCCCTTTTCATGGGGGCCCATATTCACTAGTTCTTCAGGGTACTCATATCACCACCCCTAGTATGGGTACATATGTACCCCCCTTTTCATGGGGCCCCATATTCACTAGTTCGCGGTAAACGATGTGGTGGCGATTGACTCTTTTTGCGGACATTTCATACAAAAAACGAAATGATGAAATGCATTGCTTAGGGTTGGCAAAGCAAGTAGAGGCGGTTCCCCAGTAAGTATTTAATTCAACGGGTACGAACTAGTGCCCAGTACTAGAGGGTTTGTATGGGCCTAAAAACTTGACAAAGAGTATACCAGAATCGTAATCTACGGCAAATTCTAAGAAAATGTTCCCAAGAAACCATGGTTCTAAAATCAAACTCGAGCCCGCAATATTTCACTTAAAAATTTGTATCCCTACATGTATAAAAATTACGTGTATGTTCGTGACCGCTAAACTCAAAAGCTACTGGACCGATTTTGACCAAATTGTATATGCATGCTCTATGGGCCGTGAGTAGTGTTTCTGTGTAGTTTTCTGTTCGTCCGAAAGATGGCGCAATATTTAATTTTTTTGTGTTTTTGCACCGTAGATGGCGCCCACGTCGAGATATTAATCATTGTGTACCATCTGATGTTATAAATACTTTTGAAGGCAGGACGAAGTCTGCCGGGTCAGCTAGTATTAGTATAAAAAATCGACTCAAAAGCCATACTTCTGAAAACTGATACTCTTCGATTTCGATGAAATATATATTCGTATATTCTACTCGTTGCTGCCGTTACAATGACTATCATTTTACGTTGAAATTGCATCATTGCGAATTGTGTCATTGCTGTGTAAAATTGGTCATCTGCAGCATATTTGGGTAATGTTACAATAACTTTTGAATCTTGGAATAAGTTAGGTTTTAAGCTTTTCTTTAGGATTAAAGATATAAATGGCAAATCCAATATCGCATTCAAAAGTTATTCTAACGTTAACACAGGTATCTCTTCACAAAAATGCTGCAGGTGACCAACTTTACACAGCTATATATCATGAACCGTGGGGAGTTTTGACCTAAAATAAACGTCATTGTAACGGCAGCAACGAGTAGAATATATGAATATATATTTCATCGAAATCGAAGAGTATCAATATTCAAAACTATGGTTTTTGGGTCGATTTTTTATACTAATAAACAAATTTTCAAGTGAAAAATTGCGGGCTCGATTTTGATTTTAGAACCATGGTTTCTTGGGAACATTTTCTTAGAATTTGCTGTAGATTACGTTTCTGATATAGTATTGGTCGGCAAAAAAAATGGCCCACCCTACTGTACAGTCGAAATAATGAGAGAAATTTATGTTCCTCGTAATCTGTGCTATCAGTTGAAAAATCGCTAATTTCACTTATCGCAAAAGTTTTTTAAATTTGCAGCAAATGTAATTTTGTACGCGTTTGATGCAAACTAGAACTAGAGATCTACATGAACGGTTACGATTAATAAATAAATACAAATCAATCAAAGTATTGTTGCGGCAACCGAGCTATAGACATTTTTTTCTTTGAGTGTACTTTAGTTCAAAGCTATAATTATAATTTCCTTTAAGGCTAAGGGATCATGTTTTCTCCGGATAGTAAATGAATGTAAATGCCGCGGGTGAGATTCGAACTCACATTCGCTGGCCGATCGTTTCAATGTTTGTGAAGCAGCGTCTAGCCCGTTAAATCACTGCGGTGAGCATTCACAACTGTCACTAACCCCAGTTTTTATCGAAAAAAATGTTCATTATTTCCATGTTTCACGGACTATTAGATGAATGATTCATTGTGTCTACAAAAAGCACAATGTTTGTTTTGTATATTATAAAATTAATAAGTTACATATTTTAGACCCTTTTCGGGCTCAAAAATTCGGAGTCCAACATATTCACCATTTTTATGACTCTTTTCGGACTCGTAAATACACCCATTTTTAGACTCATAGGAGGCGGTCCCAATAGTTTGAAAAAATTTTTTGGTGAAAAGTGCTACCTTATAAAACATATGTTTTAAGTTTCAAGGGGCGACATTGTTTAGTATTTTTATTTGACCCATAAAAAGTGAACAATCTCAGTGAATTTGCCAATATGGAAAAAATTGCTCACCGTTCTGTAATTAAATATTTTCATTTGAAAGGTCTCACTCCAAGCACTATTAAAGCCGAGCTGTACAATCTACTCCTTCGTTTACGACTGTAATATATTAGGTAGCAGAGCTTAAACGGAACGCCGTAGTCATCGACCAATTGAGGTGTCCACGCCAGACACGAATAAGAAAATTCACAAAATGATATTGAATGATCCCCGGTTGAAGGTGCGTGAGCTAGCTGAAATAATAGGCATTTCAAAAATGCTATACATCGTATATTGACCGAAAATTTGAAGATGAGAATCGCGTGCGCTAGATGGGTGCCGCGGTTGATTTCAATAGTGCAAAAACAGCGCCGTGAAAATGTTTCAGTATAGTGTTTGGAGATGTTTAACCACAATAAAGCCAAATGTTTGCGTCGATTTATAACCATGGATGAAACATGGGCCACCACTTGACACCTGAGACAAATTAACAGTCGAAGCAGTGGACTGGAATGGGAGAATCGTATCAAAAGAAGGCGAAGGCGGTTCCATCTTCAGGCAAGGTCATGGCGTGTGTTTTTTGGAGTGCGCATGGGATAATTTTTGTTGATTACATTCTGCAACAGTGGGTTTTGGGCCTCAACCAAACCAAAAAATTGTGAATGTACTTGGACGTGGTATCACAAACCCCTGCTCGTTTTTGCCCCTAAACGTAACATTTTTTTTTACAGGCCGAAGAAAATTTTGGAGGTTGGTCAGGACTCTATTTCAGATGTTACTTCCAAAAATCCTAAACAGCTTGAAATATTGGTTTACTACCTTTGACAATATTGTAGCTCTTTTCCCATTTCACAAGTCTCTGTAATATATTTCTAAGGAAAAGTACACTGTTAATGGATTATTTCATGAAACGTCATGAAAAATTTCACATATTTTATATATTTTGTCATTTCTTGCCTAACGGTAAATAAATTGCGGTAGGTGTCGTCAAACTAATTGTAGCTTATAAATTTCTTGATAACTTTTCTAAATACACTAATCAACAAAAATGATATTTAGAGTTCCATAATTGGTGTAGAAATGCTGCTTTTAAAAATATTCTCTAAATATTCACCTATATGTATTCAATATTAAACAAATTGCAAATTGATATCTTTTACAATGTTGTAGTGCTTAATATACTTAACAATATTGCCAAATACACTAATGAACAAAAATTACATTTTCGGTTCCAAAATGATTGTACCAATTCAGAAATTTTAAATTTTCCACAGTGTTATCTTCAGAAAGGAAAAACTATCAAACGCGAATATTAGTCTAATTTATTGCAGTGTTTAAGTGATGAACTTGGGGAAAAAGGTCATATTTGGCAAAAAAAAATTAAGTGTTGTTTGATCAGGACAATGCTCCAGTTCACACATCCACTATTGCGATGGCCAAAATTAATAAAATAAAACTCGCTTCATCATGCATCTTATTGCTGTTAATAAAAAAAGAAAAGAAACTACTGTGGCCACATTATACACTTTTTTTCGTCTTTATTCCTCTAACTCCTAACATCGTCGATTAAGCAGCGATTGAGCGAGAGCAAACGTATGAAGCAGCGAGTTAACACTGAAACACGTTGTGGCGTGTTGGAACCTTTGCAGGAGACTGAATTCAAAGAACGTGGCCACGACCAAAAGACCGGCCCAAAACAAACACAACTGCATACCAAACAGCCAGCCATCCATCTAAACAAGCAACATAACAGCATTAACAATACATTGACAGTTTTGAAAACATAGTATAAAACTCACCACTGTTAAACATAACACCGGTCTTTATTCATTAGTTTTTTCACACACATCACTGTTACATTAAAAGAGAATATTAACTCATTGCAATCTAACAGATATTAAGAGAGCACACATTTGATGTAAAAGTTTTTAACAGTTAGCAAGAGAAAATACTTGTATTATTGCATTAAGTTAACAGTTCTTTCAAGAACAATTGAAGGGGTCAGAAGCAGAGGGATGCAAGTGCATTTTTTACTTAATTAGAGTTAAAAACTTTAAGGATTTTCTTGTGTATTTGTGTTTGTAGCTGAAGATATTTTTTTAGCCTGTTAGAAAAGAATATATCTCAAGATTTCTCAAATTAAATGAGTAATAATACATATGGGATATTTATGTTGCAATTTAACTTTAAACTTTTTTCACCCAAAATTTTTCAAAAGTCACTTGCATCCCTTTGCTTCTAACCCCCTCAATTCAACTGTGTAGAGATGTTAACGTTTCTCCAAATTCTGTTAATATATATAATAGTGTCTTTCAGCTGGTTGGTTGCAATGGTTCATGGTTGTGGTGTAGGCATATTCTATTATACTGCTCGATCTTCCGAGTTCACAAGTAATTTCAACAATTTTCATTACATGCTAAATTATAACAAAACATAATTATTTATTCTGCATGTCATATCTAACGGGTTTTTCAACACAGACGCTACAAAAGTAAATCGATAGGGACAGCAAACGACGCCATATTTTTTCCCGCTCTTTTGACATTTCTCTTCAGTAAGATTTGCCATTTGATCATGGAAAGATATACGAGCCAACAACGAGTCGAAATTATTAAAATGTACTATCGAAATTTGGAGTCAGTGGCCTCAACTTTAAGAGCTCTACGTCCAAATTATGGTCGTCATAATCGTCCTACCAGATCAACAATTGAGCGTCTAGTGGAAACATTTTAATCCACAGGCACAGTACAAAATGTTCCCGTGCCAGTGAGACAAAGAAGTGCCCGTAGTGTCGAGAACATTGCTGCCGCTGAGGCTTCAGTTCAAGAAAGCCCAAATGTGTCTCTCACACGTCGTTCTCAACCGTTGGGCATCTCTGTGACGTCGTTGTGGCGAATTTTCCGAAAAGATCTTGGCCTACATCCTTACAAGATCAAGTTGAGGCAAGAACAGAAGCCGTTTGACCACCATAAGCGTCGTATGTTCGTGAATTGGGCTGAGCAACAACTTGAAAATGATTCGGATTTTCATCGGAAAATCATCTTCAGCGATGAGGCTCATTTCCGGCTCATTTCAATAAGCAAAATATGCGTTATTGGTCAGACAGCAATCCACACGTAATCCATGAGTCATCATTGCATCCCGAAAAAATTACGGTTTGGTGCGGTTGATGGGCCGGCGGCGTCATTGAGCCGTACTTCTTCCGTGATGATCAAGACCGGCATATTACTGTGAATGCGAATCGCTACCGTTCAATGATAACCGAATATTTTTGGCCCCAATTGGATAATATGGGCTTGGAGGACATGTGGTTCCAGCACGACGGCGCCACAAGCCACACGGCGAATGCCACAATCAATTTATTGGAAACCAAGTTTGGTGAACGTGTTATCTCACGAAATGGCCCCGTCGATTGGCCGCCTCGGTCGTGCGATTTGACGCCGTTAGATTATTTCCTGTGGGGCTACGTCAAGTCTATGGTCTATGCCAACAAGCAAGCGACGATTGATGAACTTCATACGAATATCGAACGTGAAATTGCAGCAGTATCGGCCGATTTATGCTTGAAAACCGTCGAAAATTGGGTTCAGCGTCTGGACTTCTGCAAGCGTGCCCGTGGTGGCCATGCAAAAGAATTCGAGTTCCATACATAATGGCATCGAACGTTCTTTCACATGAATAAAGAATTTCATTGGTATCTAAAACCGGTTTTGTTGTATTTAAAAAAACTTTTGTAGCGCTCCTATTGAAACCCCCGATATATGTATAAAAATAAGTTGTCCTATGTCCGTCAGTTTATAATTCGAGAACCACTTAACCGATTTACAAACCAATATATGCGTTGGAAAGGACTACTTTCCCTGATAGTTTGTAAAGTGGTTTTGTCTAGGGCTGAGGTAAGCTCAGCCATGTCCAGAGTCTTTCGTTAGGATCCGCCAAACCTTTCGAAATAAGAACAGAATAGTTTCGAATTCAGATTCTTTATTGATATTTAATTTACAAAGTAATTTGACCTACAGGAATAACATCAACTGCTTCACTCGGTGGGAACACTCCTCTTAGCTTGAAATCACTCGTCTTGATTGACAACAGTCTTCCGGGGGCACTTATTGTGCCTTAACACTCTTCTGGGGGCACTTATCTTGGCTTAACACTCTTCTGGAGCAGGCTGGTTGATTCGGGATGATCGGCCACTTAGTGCGTCGCACCTACGACTTTTCGGATTCGTTGCGTAAATCGGTATCGGACATGCGGGATGCTGGCTCGGTATGTGCTTTACATGTCCGGTTAGAACAGTTCGGTATCGGTTATCGTCGGCCGAGATACATAGGAACAGTGAGCCGAAATGCCTGTGTAGGAACAGTGAGCCGAAACTCCTGTGTAGGAACAGTGAGCCGAAGCCCCTGTGTAGGAACAGTGAGCCGAAGCCCATGTGTAGGAATAGTGAGCCGAAGCCCCTGTGTAGGAACAGTGAGCCGAAGCTCCTGTGTAGGAACAGTGAGCCGAAACTCCTGTGTAGGAACAGTGAGCCGAAACTCCTGTGTAGGAACAGTGAGCCGAAGCCCCTGTGTAGGAACAGTGAGCCGAAACTCCTGTATAGGAACAGTGAGCCGAAACTCCTGTGTAGGAACAGTGAGCCGAAACTCCTGTGTAGGAACAGTGAGCCGAAGCCCCTGTGTAGGAACAGTGAGCCGAAGCCCCTGTGTAGGAACAGTGAGCCGAAGCCCCTGTGTAGGAACAGTGAGCCGAAGCCCCTGTGTAGGAACAGTGAGCCGAAACTCCTGTGTAGGAACAGTGAGCCGAAACTCCTGTGTAGCAAATGTATTTTCACCGTCTTTACTAAAGAACGGATCCCAAAATGTGCTCCTGTCCTTTGCAGAACTAGAGCCCCAGGCAAAATGCTATAATCTGGTTGTTCGCTCGGAGGCGACGACTTGAGTCTAGTCAACCTTAACATTAAGTAGCATTGCTGTAGTGACGCAAATGAGAATTGCATCCAATCACTCATTCTCGTGTGACCATTAAAACTAGTTCGCTGCTAATATGTACACAACGTCGACAGAGCTTGTGTGTTGTTAGTGAGTGTGATTGTTCGCGGTAGTTGGTGCGACTGATGGATGTTGTGTATGCTTAGGTGACGGGTAGACCAGGGACGTATTCGGATGGGAATGGCGGTGAGTGGGAGTGTTTTAAGTAACACTTGTATGCAATTCGACGGCAGTAATTCGATTTACATACAAAATTATATAGAAGGCTATTTAACAAAGAAAAACGCAATATCTCAACATCTGAATGAGAAAAAAGATCAACATTTTTCGATTTAAAAAATTCGAAAAGGCAAATATGAAATTTTTGGAACGACGTTCCTTATCGCACGTTGCGGGATGGGGGCTCATTGAAAAAAAATTAACAACTTTTGTTTTAACACTATTATGCACAGCCACTATTATCAATTATATTGTTTATTTTTGCTTTGGTTTGTGTCTGGACTAACGGCTTAGATCATAGACAAAAAATTAACTAGATGTCTCACATACGTTGGGAAATTTCTTGTTTAATGGGAAGTTTCTAGGTGGAGCCTGTAACCATTATTTGGTATATATTGTAGTTTTGAACCCAATAAAAAGGAAATTTAGAAAAGCCAAAGTGAAAGAAATTGGACTCACCGTTTCCGAGTTATGGCTATTTTTCAGAGCTCGCAATAATTGGTCTCTCTGATGCTTGATGTCAGAAAAAAACCACTCGTCCACTGACACGATGCGAAACTGTCGCGAAAAAAAACCCTAAAACTTCGTTTTTCTTTGGCTTGCTCTTCGCTAAACCGACGACCGTTTTTGTTCGATCGCTCATGTGTTCAATCGAGACCCTTTACTTCAGCCATCGGCACTCCATACCGCTTGTGTGGACATTGAATTCACACCGACACTTACGCTCTTTAGAAAACCACGCTCTTTTGCTTCGTTTTTTTGAATGTGCACAGAACAAAATTTTTCTTTCGTTTAGTCGTCCGCAAGACAGCGATGAAACAACATCATGTGCGCTGGTTGTGTATTTGTTTGTCTTGCGTGCGGCAAAAAACAAGAACTCGTATGTTTGTATGAATGGTCTTATTTTGCAGCTGTTTTGTTTGCCGTTCATTCGTTGTTGAGCCACTGAAGAGATAACATCGTGCGCTAAGAAAAAAGGAGTTTATGGATGCAAATATGGATGGTAGAAATTTATGCGAGAAATATTTTTTATTTAAGAATGCCTTTGATGAAATGCAATGTTTAATTTGTTATACATCATTTAAAACGTCACGCGTAGACACTTTTAAAAGGCATTATGAAAAATTGCATATCAGCTATTCGGTTCTGTGTTGCGAAAAGCAAAATTAGCTTTAATTTTTTTCAGTGCACAATATTTTCTCTCACCAACACACACTAATTTTTATTTTTGCCGACCGCTGCTTTACTTCGTAAAAACTCGGCAAACGGTCTTCCAAGCATGTATGTGTGTTGCGCGTGGGGATAGGTCATTATTAATTGTTAAACTTAATTCTCAATTTTTTAGATATAAACAAAAGTACATACATATGTCATGGGGAATAATTTAATGTTTTTAATATTTCATATTATAGACATTGTTGATCAAAATACATGAAGATTCATTTCGTTCGGCCTGTACACATATTTGTCTTTTATTTTATATTTACATTTTGCATACGAAAATACACACAAATCCTCTTCTCTCTTCCTCTTTAAACATAAGGCAATCGCAACAATAAAAATAAAGACCTGCAAACTTTTTGCTTTCTTTGCTCCCTTGCTGACCCTCAGTAGCTGAGATACAACTATATAACTTGGGGTAAGTAATTGGCAGAAGTGAAAATAAAGCTGTCCCTTCACATTTCTCGTCGTAGTTCCGGACGATTTTCAAGGACATTAATGAGAAAAAAAACTGGAAGGTATGTTATTTGTGGTCATTGTATGCAATTAGTCTAAAAACAAAAGAGTCAGTGAAGTTGAAAGAGTATCAAGAAATACCATTTGACAACCAAAGTCTCGTTACTATGAAAACTATTTTTGAAAAATAATTTTCTTCGATTCATTGAAGGAGCAGTATTAGGGCATTGAAGAACATAGTCCAACGCAATTCTAGGTAATCGAGAACTTTTGAAATATCTAACATGACTTACGTCAAAAAAATAGTTTCCCATTACATCCCATGAAGGGATTGGGGAGATCTTCTCACAACCAGTGTGCGCTTTACACTCACTGATTACAACCTACAGCTTTATACCGGTTCCAAACGATATTTTGATAAGCTTTTTCATGGCTAAATTCTCGATAGTGGCGCCGTCACTAAGCGCAATGACCGTCGTCGAAAGAAATGTAAGCTGGTCAACAGCAGGGATCGAACCCACATTCTCACGTACAAGAGCCGCGCACATTACCATTCCAACACCCACGGCTGTATAACTTATGTACCACTTGTAAAAGTTGTCTTATTTTTACCACTCATTAGCTTTTAAATTCTTCTAACTATTTCTTATCACCTGTTCTACTAAATATCATTAAGGACTGCTGTGCCTTCATCAATAATCTGTTAGGAAATTATGAATTGTTATCGTTCAATCATTCCATCAAATTTGATTATGATGAACTGCCACAAACAATTAATGTCGCCCCCTTCTCTGTCTGTTTTGCATCATTTTCTTTCAATTGACATCGCAGTAGCTCTTGGTGCTGCTTCATGTTGATGCCAGTTCATGCATTATTAAATGTTTATATTGATGCCTTTCGAGTACAGGATACGTGTCGGCAGTAATAACAAATTTGATGTATTAAATTATGGGATTATTAGGGAAATCACACATTCTTTTACACTCAATTCATTATTCGGAAGAGCAAAAGGGTCGTTAAGTTCGGGAAAATGTAAAACATTTCGAAATGCGATATATTTTGTGGTTTATTAGTAGTTAATGTTCACGCCTCAAATCGAGGATATTGTCTCACTACGAATAGAAAGTTTAGGTTAAAGTGACCACCGTTCTGAATAATTTCTCCTGCTCGTTAGTATAAAAAAATAAATTAAATATTTGCCCATTACACTCCATGAAGGGATAGGGGTGAGCTTCTTACAATCATTGAGCTGTGCGCGTTCTAGTTTCACACTTACTGATTGGGACCTACAGTTTAACACCGGTTCCGCACGGTATTTTGAAAAGATAATTCATGGCTTATTACTCAATAGTATAGCCGTCACCAAGCGAGGTGGCCGGTGTAAAGAGGTCAGAGCAGTGATCGAACCCACGTTCTCTCGCACAACAGCCTCGCACACTAACCCGAAATCATGCATATTAAAGCAATCGTATATAAATTTGGTGTGTCAATCATTCTTTGTCCATGGAGCATGTAAATTCGGCTTGATTTTTTGTCTCGTGATTTTATTAAAAAACTTAAAAAACGGTATTTAAATCTTGATTTTTAGCAATAACTCGGTATATAATGATTACCACTAGATATTTATTTATTGTACATACTATAATGACTATTTTTCGATATTTATTTATTTGTCAGAAATTATAATCAGATTTGAGTTTTCCAAATTGTTTAGAAATGAATGATTGTTTTTTTTTTTGGTTTTATATTTTGATCAGAAAGTACAAATTATTCCTTTACTTTTACACGCTTAAAAAAAAACTCTGTCTGTCTAATATATTCTCCCAAACATATTCTGCAGGAACCATGTACAAGTTTGGACCACACTTCAAAAAATTCATATGTTTCCAAGTTTCAAACTCACTTGTATTTAAAACCAACCATGTAAGTACCATTTTACTGGCAAACATGTATGCTTTTACGTGAACATGTATTCGTTCTTCATCCCAAACATCCATATACTTCCATGCAAGCATTCTCGTGTTACCCCCAAATCTCCATACACTTACGTGGAAACATATGCGTATTTCCTCCTAAACATAATAATATTTACAAACGAATTATTCTTTGATTTGAATATGTATGTATTATTTATTACAATTAATTTACATTTCACATTTATAAATAATTACTGCAAAAAATTAAATGATTTTAAACGGATCTGTTTACATTTACTTGCATTGAATGCATTTTCCGTTTTTTTCATGAAATGAGAATCTGCTGCTATTTTCTTCGCTTTTTTTTGTGGTCTATCACGTTTTTTGTTTTCGGAAGGTTTCAACTATGCGTTGGTTGGTCACTATGTGTTGGTACACAAACAATATACTTATGTTATATACAAATCTAGTTCATGCACGCCAAGCGTGGATTAATTGCTTGTCTTTTTCTATTTTATTTCACAAATGGTCCGCCGTTCCGATTTTCTCAGCAAAGGCTCGGTAACACAAAGGGCTTCATGTTGTAGCCCTTTCCAATTTGTTTCTTACTTCAAAATCATTCCACACTTTGGTAGAACACATATGTATAGACGAAACACATACACAAAAACCAAAGCAACATCACAAACCATTTAACACATAGAGTAAATCTTACTAGAGAGAATATTTGACTCATCTGACATTTATTTTCACACTATGCGTGACGACGCGGTCGATGTGATAGAGAGATGTTTGACGAAAACTGACATACACCAGGTGGAATTACAATATTACTTCTGGCTTTAATTTTTCATGTCGTTTTGGTGCAAAACTGTGAAATTTAAATGTGTTTTACACTTTTTATTGTTAGCATACATTTGTGTTGCATTTAACAAAATAATTTTAACACACAAAACGAAATGTCGTTGTTGTTATTTTGTTCGTTGTTTTGAACAATTGCCTCTATCTGGTATCATTGAAGAAATTCTTTGCGACATCTAACGTTCATATCACACCAGGCCAAATGTCATAAATTTGCTGCGAGAAACGTTGAGTCTAGTAAAGTAATTAGTCTATGATTTAACCACCGAACTGAAAGATTAAGACTAATGTTAAAATCCAGATACAAACTTACAAGATAGACTCTCTCGTTGTCCTTCTTTTATTCTCTTGCTATTGAGAGAGCATAAACAGTGCAACAAACGCAGCTAAGTTTGTATCACAAATACTGATATATTTGGATTGCAAACACATATATTATAACTTATTAATCATGTCGTTTCACACATATAAAATTGAATAGCAAACACAATGTGTTTGGACATAGGTATATTATATATGTAACAAGATCCAAACACACGATATATTTGCATCCAGACAACAAAAAACTATAAAATTTTCAGCGTGTATAATACTGTATAATATATAATACTGTAAATACCACTGGCCGTCGGTGGTGCAATGGTTAGTATGCACGGCTCTTGTGCATGAGAACGTGGATTCGATTCCTGCTCAGCCCACCATACATTTCTTTCGACGACGGTCTCCTCGCTTAGTGATGGCGACACTATCGAGTACTTAGCCATGAAAAAGCTTCTCAAAATACCATTTGGAACCGGTGTAAAACTGTAGGTCCCAATCAGTGAGTGTAAAACTAGGAAGGACACATCTCACTGATTGTGAGACAAATCGACAAGAGCTAAATCGAAATTCTGAACGGTTTGCAAGATATGAGCCTGAGAAAATGATCACATTTTTACGAAAATGATACCGAGGCCCCAAATCTTTGGCGGCCCATAAAAAAAAAAGTGCATGACTTTGGGAAAAATTGGGAAACACGGGTCTTTTTTTTTAGTCTTTTATCACGTAGTGGTGTCCGTATACGGTTATTTTGCCATGACTTAAAAAATTACACACAGTGTTTTTTTTTTGAAAAAAAATATATGTTAAAGCGGCATTTGTGCCAAACATTGAGTGAGTTATAGCCATATTTGTAAGGCAACCTCCCAAATTTCAGTACAAGAAAAATGCTTTAAATTGTGAAAAATCCATTCACAATCACTCTTTCTCCCTACATTTCTGCCTATAATAAAAGTATAATATATAATTAAAGTATTATAATATAATTCCGAAAGTTCCGCTTTAGCATAGTCCGTTGTTTCCAGTATAATACCATTAGGCAAAATCCATAGAATAAAACTGTGACCATAGCTTCGTTGGGTCCAGCATACACTCATAGGAAATTGTTCATTCGGAAGTATATTTAGCATCATATCAAGAACAGCAGAGGGGTACGTCCGTAATGTGCCTGTCACGCGAACGCATGGTGCAGCTAATTTTCGGATACAGAATTCCACCAACATGCTGAAAACTAACTGCCCCAGCAATATATTGCAGGAACCATGTTCATGTTTTCATGAATTGCATATCTGCTGCTTTTTATTTTTTTATTGTCTGTCAAGTCTTGGTTTCAGCAGTTTTCAAAAACAAAACCATATTTGGATCACAAATACATATATTATAACCTGTTAATCATTGTGTCCCAAACATGTTATACTGAATAGCAAACACAAAGTGTTTGGACAAAAGTATACTATATTTGCGACAAACTACAAAAAGATTATATTTGCATCCAAACAACAAAAAAAGGGAAATTTTCCGAGATCTTAATGGAACACGGCCGGCTTATGAATTCTAAAGTTTGTTGACGTTACGTTTAAATTTACTGGGATTTTTCTTAAATTTTAGGTTACTTTACTTACTTTACTATTATAAAACCTCATGAGGTCAGATGTCTTACACATATTAATTAAATAAATTAAACAAATTTTGACATATTTCTCCAACACGTTCTATCCTTCGCCTTTTCACGCCAGTTGGTAACACAAGGATACGAAGGGATACTTCGGCCTGTTCTTTTCATCGGAGTCTTGGTCGCGTCCTCTCTTCCTGCTTCCAACGGGAACGTTATCGATAACCTTTCGCGGTGGCTCATCTTCATCCATTCTGATAACATGGCCCAGCCACCGCAACTGGCCTAATTTGGTTTGCGCGACGTCGGTACTTGGTTACAGCGACGTCGGTACTCGCCGTTTCCTCTAACAGGACAATATATTTTACGGAGAATTTTCCTCTCGAATACTCCCAGGTGTTTTTAATCCGCTAGCGATATGACCCAAGTTTCGGAGGCATATGCCAGGACTGGTAAAATTAGAGTCTGATATAAGTGGACTTTTGTCTGTCGAGAGAGGGCTTTGTTTTTAAACTGCTTGCTGAGCCCAAAATAGTATCTAGTTGCAAGCACAATTCTCCTATTTTTCTCCAAGCTGACGTCCTTGTCCTTGTTCACGGCGGACCCAAGGTAGATAAATTCATCTACCACTTCAAAATTAAATTGGTTGTCAACGTTCAAGTGTGGACCAAGTCGAGTGGTTTGTATACTCGTTGACACCATCAATTTTGTCTTGCCCTCATTAACAGCAAGACCAACCTTCGCTGATTCTTTTTCGATTCTTGAAAATACTGCACTAACCTCTCGCTACTTTAGAGAAATATAATTTTGTTATAGTAACGATATATATAAGATACTAAATCAGTTTTGAGTTTGTGATCCCCGCACAAGATTTCTGCCCAAGTCAATATAACACAAGGGAACAAAATCGAAAAAATTTTGATACCATTTAAAACCACTATTTTTTCTGATGTAATGCGACACCCATGTTACAATTTTAAATTCTATGGACAAGTTTTTTTTTATAATTTTTTAAGTAAAATTGTCTATTTTTAAAAAGCTTATTCCACGGATTTTAACATAATTCAAGAACGATTCATCCCACTTTACTAGTGACTACACCACATAATTTGCTACTATAATACCTACAAGTTTTGTTAACATTATTTTTTAGCCTGCACAAGAGTTGCGGAGTTATCTAAAAAGTTGTGGTGAAAAATAATATTTTTCAGCCAAAATGTATACAAATTTTTTTTTTAAAAAATTAGAAAAAATCCTAAGCGGCAAAAAGTTCTCGGTTTAGCACTTTTATAGTAAAGCCTGACCTACTATGAATAAAATGAGACATTTCATAAGAAAATCGATGGAATAATTTTGATTTTATTCACAATTAGGTAAAGGTACCTCATTTTGTCCAAAATATAGAAATTTTTTTTAATGATTCTTAGAATGAAAAAAAAATCACAAAATGCGATTGTAAATTCTGTGAATCGTAAAACATTTGTATTCAACACCTGTGATCTTATTACAACCCCTCACAAAAAAGAGTTTTGTAAAAAACCCCACACAAAATGCACTTGCTCTACCTGTTTACTGCAACAAGAAGCTAAAACACACTTGACAATCACATCATTCAACAAGTGTACGCAATAGTGAAAAGTCTAATTTACCCAAAAATGAGCAACAAATTCAGAAAGTTTTCGTGCAAAAACGACCCGAATTAATTTGGTTACGTGTGCGATAAATACACCACCTTGAAAAATAAACAAATGTTCTCAGATCTAGTACAAAAAAAATATAAAGATTGCTCTAATATAAATCTGCACAATTTAAACCAGCAGTGGACACCGAGTACTATATGTATGTCATGTCGATTGAACTTATCTTCTAACGTAAAGTAAGTATAGGTTAATAGATTTTGAATATATTATACTAACAGTATTTCTTATCTAAATTTTGAATTCTTCATATTCCTTATTTCAATTTTTTTTTCATTTTACAGACGACACTTGGAAATTTCGAAGCCTATGCTATGGAGAGAAACAGCGAGCCACGAATCTATTTGTTATTTTTGTTTAAGTACAAGAAGCGGCTTCGGAAAACATATGCGATGGTCTTACCCCACGAGGTCTGCTGATTGGTTTACACTTGCAGTTCTACATTCGGAAGAAATTGCAAATGCAAAAGATCGGGGTGCAAGCTGCAGTCAAGTGCTTTCATCTTCACCAGGACCCTCAACCACAAGTATGTGTTACCAATCAGATAGTTCAGATCCAGCACTACCATATACATCTGCAATTGACGAGTTCATCCCACACAAACATTTCTCGCCGAGACCATGGAATCAAGACCAGCTTAATGATGTAATTAGAGACCTTGGATTGTCGAAAAAATCTTCTGAATTACTTGAGTCCCATATGAAAGAAACAGATCTGATAACTGACGAAACTAAAGCATCGTATTACCGTACTCCGGAAAAGGCTTACTTCATTATTTTGCTGAAGAGGATGATTTTGTGTACTGCACAGATATATCTGGTTTGATGACTGCCACGGACTTACAGAGATATGATTCAAACGAATCGCGTTTATTTATCGACTCATCAAAACGCAGCTTGAAGTGTGTTCTTTAGCATAATGGAAATAAATTTGGCCCCTTGCCGATCGCACATTCAACCAAAGTAAAAGAAGAATACTCTGTAATTGCATTGGTCATGAACAAGATAAAGTACGATGAACATAAGTGGGTAATTTGTGTTGGTCTAAAGAGGGTCAATTTCCTCTTAGGTCAACAAAGCGGCTTTACCAAATATCCTTGTTTCATATGTTTATGGGACAGCAGAGCTAAATCAGAACATTGGACGAGAAAACAATGGCCTACTAGGAAAGACTGGTTCCAGGTATGCCAAATGTTATAAACGAAGCTCTAGTGCCCCGAGATCGTATCATATTACGCCCTCTTCACATTAAACTTGGTCTGATGAAACAATATGTTAAAGCACTTAACGAAGATAGTGAATGTTTCCAGTATATTTCAAGGAAGTTTCCCAATCTGAGCATGGAAAAGCTGAAAGCAGGCATATTTGACGGCCCACAAATTCGCATATTGGTGAAGGATACTGATTTTGGTAGTTCAATGTCCGAAATTGAGAAGAATGCATGGGATTCGTTTGTATGGGTTATTAAAAATTTCTTAGGAAATAACAAGTCTGATGATTACGTTGCGCACATTGAAGAGATGTTATCTCACTTCCACCGACTTGGATGCAACATGAGCATCAAAGTACACAACCTGGACAGCCACTTAGATCGTTGTCCTGAAAATCTAGGAGACTTGAGTGAAGAACAGGGCGAACGATGCCACCAAGATATCCGGACAATGGAGGATCGATACCAGGGTCGGTGGGATGCACACATGATGGCTGATTTTTGCTGGAGTATTCAGAGTAGCACTTCGTCATTCAAGAATAGTAGAAAATCGTATAAAAGAAAATTCCAGAGTTTGTAGTTTAATTTACTTATTTTATTTCTTATTATAAATTCAACTAATAAAATATAAATTTTAATTAAATATAAAATGGTTTTAAGGTTCAATCAACCAAAAGAAGATTATTAGCAACTATGATTGTCATTTATCTGCGTGTTGCATTCAGGTAGAACTGGGTTTTTACAACACCCTTCTTGTGTGTGTTATTACAAGAGCACAAGCATTACATACAAATTTGTTGCTGCTCAATGCAACTATGTCCAATCGAAATTAATTTTTTTTCATATCAGAATCATAAAAAAAAATGTTTTTTAATTTTTTGCTCCTTTACCTAATTGTGAATAAAATCAAAATTTATCCATCGATTTTCTTATGAAATGTCTCATTTTATTCATAGCAGGTCGTCAGGCTTTACTATCAAAGTACTAACCCGAGCACTTTTTGCCGCTTAGGATTTTTTCTAATTAAAAAAAAAATTGTATACATTTTGGCTGAAAAATATTATTTTTCACCACAACTTTTTAGATAACTCCGCAACTCTTGTGCAGGCTAAAAAATAATGTTAACAAAACTTGTAGGTATTATAGTAGAAAATTATTTGGTGTATTCACTAGTAAAGTGGGATGAATCGTTCTTGAATTATGTTAATTTTTTAAAAAAAAAAATTGTATACATTTTGGCTGAAAAATATTATTTTTCACCACAACTTTTTAGATAACTCCGCAACTCTTGTGCAGGCTAAAAAATAATGTTGGCAAAACTTATAGGTATTTTCGTAGCAAATTATTTGGTGTATTCACTAGTAAAGTGGGATGAATCGTTCTTGAGTTATGTTAAAATCCGTGGAACAAGCTTTTCAAAAATGGACAATTTTACTTAAAAAATTATTTTACAAAAACTTATCCATAGAATTTAAAATTTTGTCCAATTTTGTAACATGGATCTCGTAATACATCAGAAAAAAATAGTGGTTTTAAATGGTACTTTTTCCTGCTGACCTGTGTAATGAAATATAAAAATGTTGTTCCACTGTGTACTTAATGAGTAGCTACTGGTACTTTTGCTCAGTTATCCTACTTTTCCGTTAATTATTAAATTATCCTCTTAAATTTAAAAGCAGCTCCATTTTTCTTTCACTAACCTTTCTATTGATTACAATCGTACGAGTTCTCAATTAGTTGCGCTCTTGTACGACGACATAGAGCGATATTGGCTACTTGGCTAAGACATGTAAATGATAAAGTACTTTTACTTATTAACTTAAAGAAATGACGCTGCTAAATAAAGGACGAGTGAGGTGTGATAATTGATTAACTGCCATAAGTCATGGTTGGTGACTTTAGTGTCTACTTTATAAAGGAAAACAAAGTAATATTGAACTCTGATGGTCCTGTGAAATGGCAATGTCAGCAACATTTCAAAGATATTGGCTTCCTTCTCCCAGAGAATTTAAAATAATTTACCTTTAACGTTTTACTGCATAATGATGATATTAACAGAGGGTGGGTAGAAGATGGTCACTGTACCACATGAAAGATAAGATGAGAGTGGGATTGGAATTGGGAGGTGCACGTGTTTGTTTTGCAAGTTCTGACCACTTCTGTGGACCCATAAAAGTTAATGCAAGTGCATGGCATTTTTATGCAGCTTGAAAATGCTGTTGCTGTTACCAGTTATACTCGTTACACTTATACTCTACGCCAGATAACCGTATATTTTTGTGACGTTGTTATTATTACAGGAATTGTAAATAATGTAGGAGCTGTTTATATTGTACATAAGTACCCAATTTACTCTCTCTCGTACTTAGTTTAACCTAAGGACGCTGCCATAATAAACAACTTAATGTCCTTGCATATGTTTTTTATATACCTACTTAGCGTATGGCAGAGTATGTGTATGTGTCTCAGTTCGAGTGTTATTTGTCTTTTCATCTTAAGTCGAGTCTAGTAGTGGCAAGGAGTGGTAATTATGTGGGCGAGAGATTGCAAAGATACAGCGGGAGAGTGGGTAATGCACTTTCCTTGCATTAAAATAATTTTGCAGTATTTTTTACAACCATCTCGAAATGAAACATAATTTTTTATGATATACTATTTTGGAATTAAAAAGTATACGTTTTTATTAAGAAACGGATATGTGAGTAAGTTTTACACTTAAAAAACAACCAAAAAATGGTTTCCCATTACATCCCATGAAGGGATTGGCGAGACCTTCTCACAAGCAGTGAGTTGTGTGCATTCTAATTTTACACTCAGTGATTGCGATCTACAGTTTTAAACCGGGTCCAAATGGTAATTTGGGAAGCGTTTCCAGGGCTAAATACTACATAGTGTCGCCATCACTAAGCGACGTGGAGTTTTGTGAAATCTCGGGTATATGCGAATAAATCAGAAACAATTCCCAATCTTAAATCCAAGATCCTATGCGTCAGCGGTTAGATACAGCCTCATCTCTGTGAAAAAATCATGGAAAATGTCATGAAAAGTGTAATGGGGGATCCATCTGAAAAGAGAGCCGTGGGATCCATTTGACGGATATTTTATTTCATACTTAATCGGAACATATTTGCTTTACAATCCAATAAAAAGATCATAACTATTTCAAAAAATACGTTATTTTATTTTCAAATTAAAAAGTGCATTCTTACTGAGACACCCTCAGTACCCGCGTATAAAAAATCAACGAGTGTTCGAACTCACGGGCGATGTATTAACATAATTTTGTTACACGGTACCTGTTTGATTTCTATCAACACATTAGTTAATGTTACATTGAATAATTAAAAAAAAATTACAGCAGACAGTCCCTGCAGGCTGTGTCAGAGACACGGCCATTAAGTTTAACGTAGAATACGCCATCCGATAAGACAGAAAACATGTATAACAATAAATTCATTTGCTTATATTATTTATCATTTATTGTTATATATGTTTTCTGTCTTATCGGATGACGTATTCTACGTTAAACTTAATGGCCGTGTCTCTGACACAGCCTGCAGGGACAGTCCGTGGCCGAAGGCCTCGGACAACTGTCTGCTGTAATTTTTATATTTACCAACGGCATTTGATTCAAGTCCGTTAAAAAAAAAAATATTATGTTCAATTTTTTTAAACTTAATTTAATTTATGTATTTTAATTAATATTTTTATTGAAATAAGTTCTGCGAATGTTGAGAGGGCCGCCCTAATATTAAAAAAGATTTACCTTATCGAGTCTTCGCATTAGCATTCGAGCGTTGTGTGAAAGCTTTACGCTTTACAATTCAAAATTAATGTTACAACAGCTTTATTGAAGCTTTCGCAAAAAAGCTTTATTACGTTAGCTTACTGTTTGTTTCACTTTTTACTAGATACATGTTGCCAAGCAACATTAGCTTGCTGTTCGTTTCACTTTTTACTAGATACATGTTCCTAAGCAATGTTGAGCAACCAAAAACACTCAACCAAACACCACACATATGTTTGAGTGTATGTGTTTAAACAATTTTCATTTGAGAAATTAAAATACTAGAAATATATCAACCAATATGAAATGTATATCAAACGAAAGATAACATCTTCATTTACCTACAAAAAAAATTTTAAAAAAATTCATCTAGCCGTTTCTTCAAATTCAATGAAATAAAGATTACAACAATAAAAACCTGACATGACTCCTCATACCGTAAGGTAAGACGAATTCTACGTCAAAAATATAACAAGTTGCTTAACAATATGTTGCTTTAAAAATGTAACTGAGGAGCAAATGTTGCAACTATATTGCAACTCATAGTATGTTTGGAAATATGTTATTATGTACAATAATTTTAGTTTAAACATTAATTAACCAACAAAAGAAGAGTTAATAACGCATGTTTGTGGCACAGAATCATCGTCTGGATAAACAATTTTGGTGACATCTTGGTGTGGAGACTGTGCTTTGGGAGAAAACGCTTTGAATGCGAAGCAAATCCTGTTTTCCCATAGCGACAGGTAGATACTAAAATTGAATAATACACGCTGAAAAATCTGAATTTTATTTTTCTTCGGTCTTGTCTTTCTAGCGGAGTCTTGGTAGTCCTCGTTTTCTGCTTTCATCGGGTATGTTATCGAAAACCTTTCGCGCTGGCGCATCTTCATCTATTCTGATAACATGGCCTAGGCAACGCAATTGGCATTATTTGATTCGCCTATCTATGTCCACGTCAGAATACAAATTATATAGCACTTGGTTCCAACGACGTTGATACTCACCGTTTACTTTAATATGGCCACATATTTTACGGAGCATTTTTCTCTCGAATACTCCCAGGTCTTTTCTTTAATAGGACCGTTCATTTTAGGAGAATTTTCATCGCAAATATTCCCAGCTGTTTTTCATCCGCTAGCGATATCACTCAAGTTTCGGAGCCATATGCCAGGATAAGTAAAATGAGAATTAAGTAAAGCTGGAATTTTGTCTGTCGAGAGAGGGCTTTGGTCCTAAACTGATGGCTGAGCCCAAAATATCATGTATTTGCAAGTACAATTCTCCCATTTATCATTATTATCTCAAGAAATGGTCCAGTCGATTGGCCGCCTCGGGGTCGTGCGATTTGACGCCGTTAGATTATTTCCTGTGGGGCTACGTCAAGTCTATGGTCTATGCCAACAAGCCAGCGACGATTGATGAACTTCGAACGAATATCGAACCTGAAATTGCAGTAGTATCGGCCGATTTATGCTTGAAAATTGCCGAAAATTGGGTTCAGCGTCTGGACTTGTGCAAGCGTGCCCGTGGTGGCCATGCAAAAGAAATCGAGTTTCACACATAATGGCATCGAACGTACTTTCACAGGAATAAAGAATTTCATTGGTATCTAAAACCGGTTTTGTTTTATTTAAAAAAACTTTTATAGCGCTCTTATTGAAAAACCCGTTAGATGCACCATTTCAACAATGTTATTACATAAAACAATACAAAAAGCTTAAATGTTTCAAAAGGCGTAAATTTTTCACATCAAAAGTAGGAATGGACCAAGTTATGACAAAAAGACTAGGTGCTTTTGAGTCATACAATTTGTTGCATGAGTTCTCTATACTATTCAATACTCTTTGGCGACGAAGACCTGCTTGTTTATTAGCTGCCGCTACATACTTATTGTCAGGCAGAGACTATTTTTGTACAAAAACCACGTATGTGATGCTAAAGCTGTGTGTTGTTTGCCTGTATTCACTTTGATAGATATCCATACCTGTGCCTATAGTTGTTAACACATCAAAAAGTTGGTTAATTTTGTTCATTTAGACCCAATCCCGCCACGTGCGATAAGGAACTTCGCTCCAAAAAGTTATACTTATATATATTAAATAAAGTCGATATATATATGCTTTACTTCCACTGTGTAAACAAATCTCCACCAGAACCGAATATGATATGTAGGACACACACTATGTTAATATTGTTAAAATTATCCTGGTGGAAATTTAAGTAGTTGTTGTCCTGGGTCAACAAAATTATTAATGCTGAAATTTTGTTATTAATGAAATCCCGCTTTAATATACAACGTCAGGTAATCAACAGAAGTGGTTAAATTAAATATTTTAAAATGAACCATAAAAGAACTCTGGCCAAACCATTGAATGATCAATTATAATGGCTAAAAGTCACAATAAACTGTTTTCCAAAAGAAGCCGCATATACAAAAAATTAATATTGATTAAATTAATTAATCAATTTTATGAATGTCAAGAAACGTTGCGATACATTTAAATGAAAATGCGTCGAGGGAAGGATTTAACATTTTGTTTCACAGGCAGTAGAATGAGAAGAGACGTGATATTGCTTTCGAGTTTAAATTAAAAAATATTTTACAAATTCAGGTTAAAATAAATTCATATGTATATCAATCGATGAATATTAATTACACCATTGTATAAATTTATACTCATCCTCTTGTGTATCAATGACAGAGGCGACAGTATGAGTAATGTAATTAATTGTATTGAAAGGAACAATGGGATCAATTAAGATGATTCCTTTTGTAATCAATTGTTTAGCTACATTTGTGTTGCTTACAAATAAATAATATAGAGGTCCTTATTCATACATATAATTTAAACTGATATGTAAACAAACGTATCCTTAGGTAAATGATGATTTTAAAATTTCAAAAGGTTCGTTGATACAAATTCTCATACATTGTAAAACTTTATTGTAATTTTGTTGTAATTATTACGAATTTATCGCAGAAAGGATACAAGAAACTAAGAACTTTTGAGGCTGAATTTCAAAATTAAATTTACCGCGAGTTGAATATGTTATATTCACTCGATTAGGGAATTAGGCATCACACGCATTTGACAACAAATCATAGGAAAATGACTCAGTTCTATAAATCTTACTACAACTTACCTATTGCTGCCGAAATATTGATAAATAACAAGGAGCCATCAAAATTATCTTATATGTTAAACACCAGTTATTAGCATACGTGGCTTATACTTACGTGGGCAGTTAGACAAGTCCTTGGCTTTATGGAAAAAATATATTATTTTTTCCCCAACGTAGTCTCCTTTTAGCTCGAAACATATAGTACTTATACATTGTTTTTCAAATTTTTTAATTCCTACCAAGTAACAGGTTTCTCAAGGTCCTCAAAATATTTATTTACTTCAGTGATAACCTCTTGATTCGGCTGAAACCTCTTACCACCAAGATAGTTTATAAGATTTGGAAATAGAAAGTAGTCACTGGGGATAAAATCCGGAAAATTTGGTGGATGAAGTAGACATTCGTAGACCATCATATGGATTTTTGCAAAAACGACTACGCATCTGTATGCCGGTGCGTTGTCATTGTGGAAGATCAGTTGTTTCTTCGCCAAATGCGGACGTATTTTACTACAAATCAATAGAAAATCTGTCAAACCGATGTTAATAATATTTCCCGGTGATTGGTTTATGCCTTTCAAGGTAATCGATGTGAATGCCACAAAAAGTATTTCAAAAAATATTTCCATGACCCTGTTGGCCGACAGACTCACCTTGGCCTTCCCCTTTGGAACATGCTCAGCCGCAAAGTCCACTCCTTTAACTGTTCTTTGTCATGTGTTGTTTTCTGATGGATGCACGTTTCGCCCACGGTTACTAAACGGCCCAAAAGGAAGCCTCACCCAAGTAGCAGTGATCCCGTTTTGAATAGCCACGTTACCCATAAATTAAAATAAAGAAAAGAATGTGCCAGTAATTAATTGAGGTTACCCACTTATACCCAATTAGTACTGTCAATATATTTTTGAAAAAACGGCATCTGTAACATATTCTCCCCAGCAAATGCTGCAGGAACCATTTATATGTTTGCATAACACTTCAAACATTCATATGTTTGCGACTTCAAAACTCACTCGTGTTGAAATACAAACAGTATACTGACAACATACTGACAAACATGTATGCTTTTACGTGGACACCCCCAAACATCCATATACTTACGTGGAAGTAGTCGCGTGTTTTTTCGAAACCTCCATATACTAACGTGGAAACATACATGTATTTCCTCCCAACCATACTAATATTTAGAATCGAATTATTCTTTAATTTCACTATATATATAATACTTATTATAATTAATTTCATGGGGTTGAATTTTATGTTTCGGAATTTGGCAACCCTGGTTTTGCAATCTGGCAACTGACAGCTCTGCCAGGTCTATCGTAAAGCTATACATTTTTGAGGTTATGCGTACTTAGAACGTTTTGACATACGAGCGCTATTTGTGTTGTTTACAGTAACTTAAAAGATTCATCTCGGCCCAAAAGTGGAATTAAATCGTGAACATTTTCGTGCGATTATTTTTTTACAACTTTTGACGTTGATTAACTCAGCAACAGTGCATGGATGAACTTAATTCAATTTTTGGCGATGAAGCTCCATCAAGGACCAGTGTTTATCGATGGTATAGTGAATTCAATCGTGGTCGTAGTTCACTCAAAGACGAATTTCGTGAAGGTCGTCCAAAATCAGCTGTTGTTCCGAAAACCATTGATGCTGTGCGCGAACTGATTTTGCAAGATCGTCATGTGACCTATCGTGAGATTGAGACAACCTTAGGCATTAGTGGGACCAGCATACATTCAGTATTGCATAAACATTTGACTGTCAAAAAAATTTGTTCGCGTTGGATCCCACACAATTTGTCAATCGCCCAAAAAAGGCTCGTGTCGATTGGTCGAAAGAAATGCTCCAAAAATACGATCGGGGTGCGTTGAAACACGTCTATGACATCGTGACAGGTCATGAATCCTAGATTTACGCGTATGGGCCCGAAAGTAAACGGCAGTTAACTGTATGGATGTTTCAAGATGAGCCAAATCCAACAAAAGTTGTTCGCGCCCGAAGCACTTCCAAGCAAATGGTCGCCTATTTTTTCGGAAAAACCGGGCATGCCGCAACCGTACCACTAGAACAACGCAGAACAGTGAATTCGTAGGGGTACACAACCATTTGTTTGCCAGTTGTCTTCCAAGAAATCGGGAAAACCAACCGCCGAAGACGAATCACTCTTCACCACGGCAATGCGAGCTCTAACACATCGGCAGAAACAACTGCATTTTGAGCACCCAAAACATCGATTTGATGGGTCATCCGCCGTATAGTCCTGACTTGGCACCGAATGACTTCTTTTTATTCCCGTACGTAAAAAACAAACTGAGAAGTCAACGTATTTCGACACCTGAAGAAGCGGTTGCTGCGTTCAGAATGCATGTTTTGGAGATACCTCAATCAGAGTGGCAAAAGTTTTTGTTCAAACGCATGCAAAAGTGTATAAATCTTCATGGGGAATATTTTGAAAAACAACAAAGTGATTTTCGATGATTAATATTTGTTTTTGTTCTCTAATCCCGAAACATAAAATTCAACCCGTTTCAACATAAATCCACATTTATAAATAATTAATACAATCAGTTAGAAGATTTTCTTCATGAAATGGGAATCTGCTGCTCTTTTGCTTTTTCTTTCTCTAATGCCTCCCACGTTTTTGGTTTCAGAAGGTTTCAACTATGCGTTGGTTATCATTATGCGTCCGTACACAAACAACATACTTATATACAAATCTAGTTCATGCAAGCCAAGCGTGGATTAATTACTTGTGTTTCCTTTATTATATTTCACAAATGGTCCGCCGTTCCGATATTCTCAGTAAAGGATCAGCCATACAAAGGGCTTCACACACAGCCAAAGGGCTTTCCTCAAATCACATACATACATATATACGAAACATATACACAAAACCCAAAGCAGCATCACCATTTAACCGTCAGAGCCTTTGTTCATTCTTTTTCACTGACCAAGCGCTTTTGATATTCTCTGTCCGATGAACCATTGGCGACTGAATACATGAAACTAAAACGCAATACATCAGCCAAACTAAGAACCCCTGACTTTTTCTGAAATTTACACAGACTTCCAGGAATATTTATGAATCACTGACTGAGAGAATAATGCAAAAATATAGATTCGAGCTTACAAGATAGACTCTCTCGTTGTCCCTCTTTCATTCTCTTGCTGTTGAGAGAGAGTATAAACAATAAATATAAATACACATATTTGGGGCGCAAACACATATCTTATAACATGTTAATCATTGTGTCTCCAACATGTACTACTTAATAGCAAACACAATGTATTTGCACGCAATTATATTATATTTGCGACAAGCGCCACACACATGTCATATCTGCATCCAAACAACAAAAATCGACATATTTTTCAGCATGGTCAGTATGGTGAAATCCCAATGTGCCATATGAATCCATTTCGAATTTGGGACGAAGTAGCTTCTTCGTACATTTTGAACGAAACGGAAATCAGTTACCGAAACATAACGAATCCGTTTGCGTATGAAATTCTTCTCGAAAAAGTTGATCGTGTTTTTTACCTTTCCGGATCCGTTTCGAACACGCACCGGACTTTATATTCGAAACAGTTTCGGGATTGGCTTTTATATACATATTAAGGTGGATCGAAAATCATTTTTTTTTATTTTTTGGGGTCCAAACGGGACTAAAAAGTTTGGTTTTCAGGTAAGAAAGAATATGCTTCAAGATGGGGCCCAACCGATGAGTGTAACCCGCGCCGCACGGGCAAAAGGAAAATTGTTCAATTTAAACAAAAAATTTGTTATGAAAAGTTTAATAACTTCGTCAATTACTTACAGATTTTTAATGACGAAAATGCGTTTTACTCTACACTAAACGGGCTTTTTTAGTAAAGGAACACCTGGTAGACCCTTCTTACAAAATAGTGCATTTAAAAATCGCCAAAGTTGAAAGTGTAACAAACAATTTAAAAATTTTTGAGTTTTCTCGACAATTACTCACAGTTTTCTTAAGTTTCCTTAAATGAAATATACATTACTCGAAAGGCCAAACTGTTTTCTTTCTAAATCTTGGAAGAAACTAGAAATTAGTTAATAACTGTCTAAGTTACAGCTTTATAAGTGAGCGAAGATATGTAAAACCGTCACAGTGTTATTTATTGTAATAATCACAATAATAGTAGGACTGGAAATAAAAGTCAAAAAATTAATTAATTCATACCAGTCTTATTTCAGATTGCGAAGAAGTCTCATCCCTGCCCAAATTGTGTGTGAAAATTATTGTTTTAATTTTGTGTGAAATTCAAGCGCCTTGTCGGAAAGAAGGAAAATTCAAGAAGATGGAGCGTTCTCTAAGAAAAACCCGTGATACAGACAGCGTCCCTCCCTTCGACCCCCTACACGAGCTCAAACACGACCAATTGCCGTCAATAAAGGACGTTATCAGACATTTCAAACACATTGTGACCTTTGAAAACCCCCAATCAAATTTAACAGTTGGTGAAATCAGTGGTCGAATAATGAAGAAAATGGTCTCATTATGGAAGAAGGCCAATTTGCCAACAGTATCAGAGCCTCGGATTCTGACACTTATCAAGGACTTTCACAACAAATATCAGAAGCTATTGAAATCGTACCAGAGAATCCGAGATCCAAGATACACGGTGCAAATACATGTCAGCACAGCAAGCTCGAAAAAACACATCGCTGCAGTATAAAATATGATACAAAATGGCTTCAGATGACTCCCACAAGTGGAGTATGCCCATTGTTGGGCGCATTATCGCTGGTAAACTTTCAGGTCAGTATGAACTTTCGTTAGAACCTCATATACAGGAGTTCGGTTTACTTCGCTGTGATATATAGGGTAACATTCAAGGAAATCGGCCAAAATTTTCTTTTGCCCTTGCGCTCCGGGTTAAAGTCATCGTTTGGGCCCCATCTTGAAGCATATTCTTTTTTACCTCAAAACCAAACTTTTTAGTCCCGTTTGGACAAAAAAAAATTTTCGATCCACCTTAATACATATAATTAATTCGAGACGGATTCGCTTTTATAAATTTTTAAGGATTCGAAATGGATTTGTTCTAACTTTCGTTGTCCGCCAATTTGTGTATTAGTTTTTGTATTTTAGCAACTCAGATACGAATCTGAGTCATTGTTTTTTTTTTTTGCACAAATATATTGCCGGCAAAAGGTGAGCGGTGGAGGGGCCGAGGGTCTGGCATCCCTAGACTGAGATACAAATTGGATTCTCTCGCGGGATGTTTGCAATTTAAAATTTGCAAGCCAAAACTCGCATTTCGTCATTTCATAATTTTATGGAGTCGTAGTGGGTTTGAAACAGGTCTACCACATAACAATTTCATTGATTCGTTTTTTTTTTTTGTTTTCACGCACTCGTAACGGGGTCGAAATGGTTCTTCCTCCCTTTTTGGTGTACATTGGGGTGTTAGTAATCGCGGCACCTAGCGCTCCTCAGCCTTACAATTTATAGATGGCATCTGGCTGCGTGACGACCTCATTTGGGCTACCTGTACGTTCGGCGTCACTTTGATCGTGAAGAGCCCCCAAAGTATTTATTACCCCCCTCCTTGATTTTGATAATATTTTTTCACGCAAAAACTAATTCTTCATGAACACGCGCGATTCACTTTTTTCCATTTTCGTCGAAAGCCAGGAGTTTGTTAACAGAAGGGAAATTCAAAAATTCACGGAGTTGTCAAACCGTCCTCGAAATATACGACAATTTATGTCACGTATATGCTGTGGTTACCCAGTCTAAGCGAAATGCAACTTATGATTACACTTGTGGTTTTATCCCGAATAATTCTTCAGGGAATTATACGGGTGGAGCGCGTTAATTTGCTTTTTAGCACTGCAGGCTGTGGCGGCACTGTTGGTCGAAGAGAGTCGAGAGTGTGCGTGGCTTATAGTGGCTGACGAGAGATTTATATTCGTCTGCCTATCATGCATTGGACACGTGAGGAGAGGTTATTTTGTGTGGAAGCGTATTTTTCACATGCGCACTCGATCATTGCAGTGCAGCGTGCTTTTCGTTTACAATTCGCTGTTCCCCCACGCGAAAGTGATCTTCGACGGCAATCAATTATAAATTGGGTAACTTCATTGGGAACAGAAAGGAATGTGTCATGTGTACGAAGGGGACTAACGGCCTTTGAAGACCTAATTAACAATATTGAGGCTAAAATTGGCAGAATACCAGTCGATATGCTTGTTAGAGCTCATGAAAACTTCAGAAAACGTATGCAGCAGTGTGTGGATAGCGAAGGTCGACATTAGCCAGATACACTATTTAAAACTATGTAATTTAAAAATTCCCCTACTGTTCAATATAATTAAAATATAAAATAAATTTTTCAGAGGTCCATGATTTTTTTATTTCATTCCCAAATAATTCCCAATAAATTACAGGGATCCACCCGTACTAAGGCTCAGGCAAGTCCGTAGGCATGGCATAGGCTCGGGCACGTTTGTTCAATGTCTTTGCTTATCAGGGTTTACTTTTCTGGATATTTTTTCCCATCGATTTTTTCGCTAATATCGTAATGAAGTCGTTGTCGTTCGTCTTGTACAGTGAGTGGGTGATTGTGTACTGATGTAGGCAGTTACCATTTTGGAGTCCATTATTTAAAGTTATTTGATTTAAATAGGTTTCTTTGTTTGCTTTGACGTGTTAGAAAATTTTTGCCGTAAATCCACCTTGTGTACTTTTAAGTACACTGCGGGTTCTTTTCTTGATACGTTTCGTACTTTCGTGTACACATTTTGTACTTATTTAAAATTTGTTGTATACACCTGTTCTACGTTTGTGTACACTTTTCATATTTTTGTCTACACTATTTGCAATTTTGTGTACACTCTTTGTACATCAGCCTATACAGTTTGTACTTCTGTGTACATTAATTTTAAGTTTTTGTACACTTTTCGTATTTTCGTGTACACTCTTTGTACTTTTGTGATTTTGTATAATACGGCGTATGACAACCTCTCCATTTCCGTCACAAGAAAGGTTGCCGATCGGTATTTCGATTCCTGCTTATACACGCTGAAAAAAACTGCCACTACAACATATTCTCCCAAACATATTCTGCAGGAATCATGTATATGTGTGGACCACACTCCAAACATTAATATGTTTGTACCACACTCCAAACATTCTTATGTTTGAAAGTCCCAAACCCACATTCATTTCAATGGAAACATTAGAATGTTTACTGGCAAACACGTATGCTTTTACGTGGAAACATATGCGTACTTCATCCTAACTATCCATATACTTACGTGGAATCATTCGCGTGTTTCCTCCCAAACCTCCATATGCTTACGTGGAAACATATGTGTATTTCCTCCCAAACATATATAGGCGTTTCCAATTTGAGTGATATGATTTCTAAGTGACGTTTCGGCCATTTATGTTTTTGATCTGTCATATTTTTTCATTGTATTCAGTAATGTTTACAATTTCATCATTGAGAGATATACGCAAGAACAACCTTTACAAATGATTCAGTTTTTTTATCAAAATAATCGTTCTCCAATTGCAACTTTTCGTGTGCTTTTGCCACTTTACGGTCGTAATAATTGTCCACCTGTGCTCGCTATTCGTCGAATTGTTTCAAATTACTAGCGTACATTTTATTTACATAATGTTTAAGTGCCAATAACACAAAGAACCGCTCGAAATAATGAAAATATTGCTGCCGTTCAGGAAAGTGTTGCTGAAGACTGCAATTTATCGATTCCAAGACGTTGTCAACAATTGGGACATTGTCTCAAACCACAACCTGAGGGATTTTGAGATAGAATATGGTGTTGATTTAGTGGAAAAAGTTCTCGAAAATTGGGATCATCGAATTCGTTCCTGAAAAGAGACGTTTGAAGGACGTTTTATTCAGAACTTAATTATATCGATTGCACTTCACATTCAATAAAAAACATTTGGATTTCCGTAACATTTAGAGTGTTTTTTTTTTAAGAAATTATATCACTGAAATTGGAAAACCCTTTATATTATTTATTACGAATAATTTAACCAATATAAATCTACATTTGTAGTCAACTAATAACAAAACTAAAAGATTTTAAACGTCCCTTTATACATTTTCTTGCATTGGATATTTGTTTGTATTTACGAGAAGAGAATCTGCTGCTCCTTTGCTTCTCATTTCTTTCTGGTCTCTCAGGTTTTTTTCGGAAGGTTTCAACTTCGCCAAACGCAACAATATTTTAAGTCACGATTATCACTATGCGTTTGTAACTACTAGAGAATGCATCCCGGGAATTCCCGCCCGGGATATACACATTGCAATGCACATAACTATGTTATTTGAGATATTTGTACTGTTTTCCCCCTTTTGTGGTACAAAATTGACATAAAATATTCGAAAAAAGTTACAAAATAAGATATTCATATTGCAATTAGGACTTCCCGGGATCCCGGGAAATTTATTTATTTTTCCCGCTTTCACAGGAAATGCAAAAGTCCGGGAATTGGGATTCCCTGGTTGGTACACAAACAATATATGTTCTTATATGTATAAGCCAAGCGGGGTTTAAATACTGTGTGTTTTTTTTTATTAAATTTTACAAATGGAACGCCGCTCCAGTAAAGGTTCGGGCAGACAAAAAAGGCTTTAAATTTTTGTCCTCCTCAGTTTCTTTCCTCAAAATCATATATCACATGGGTAGCACACCTATTTATGAAAGCCATATACAAAAACAAAGCAACATCACAAACGATTTAACCATCCGATCCCCTATTTAAAATCCAGTATAGGTCCGTATCTCGGATCGGCTCCAAAGTACCATCACTGGGTAGAACTTGTCATCCAGAAAAAAAGGTGACAATTTTTTTTTGGTGCTGACCCATATTTCCCGGATTACGGGAACCCTAAGATTCAACAAATAAACCCCCATATATTCCACATATATTGACGCACAGGGACAATATGGGTATCTTATCAAGATATCTTCAAAACTGCATCAAAAATTTTGGAATTTGCTAACCCATTGCGAGCCTAAATCGAATATTCGACTTTTATAGCCCCACTTTTTGAGGAAAACGCCTATTATCTCAGAATAGTACGTTAACAACATACACATTTTCACCCACTATTATATAGCTTAGACATTGGGCTAAAAAACCAGGTATCACTTATTCTTTCAACCCATTAATGACCGAAGATATCAAGGGTCAAAGTTCACAAAAACAAAACAAAAATAAAAAATTATTTTAAAAAAATCGCGCGATTTTTTTCGCACAAAAAATAAAAAATTATATTATAATTGTGTTAATTTGATAACATTTTTATTCTTTTCGTAAATATCTGTATAGATTTAAATAAGGGCGTCTCCCTCCTCATCCGATATTGGAAGGGACTCACAGTCGGAGTCCAATTCCAACACCTCCTCGGCGACCTCTTCAACAATGCGTCCTGAATTGTTCTCTAGTAGGGGGTTATACATTTCTCCGGCGAACCGGAGAAACTCTTTAAAGCGGTTAACATTATTGGCCCTGCACCACCTCAAAAAAATGAATTTCTGCACATATCCGTTGAAAAACTGTTTTCGGCGGCTATATTGCGGAATTGAGCACTTAAGGTGCCGCCATAAACCTTCGACAGTGTTGGTGTGTTCGCCAGACTCCTGGTCCACAAAACCAATACTATGGTTAACTCGAAAGTGGGTGTACCCCTCATCCTTCAAAGTATCGTAAGCCTGAAAACGTAAAAAAAGGATTAAAAACAATAAAATAGAGATGTCATTACACTTACCTTCCAGAAGTCAGAAATAATTATGGACCCTTGTCGAATATGCGTTTTTATTATCGCCAAGAGTATTTGTCGGCTTCTGTCAGGAACAGGCAGCATAAAACACTTGCCGCTTAGGCGCTCTACCCCTCCAAAGACCCACTGTCCTTCAACTCTATGGCCTCTGTTATACTTTCTCTTGCCCGACTTCGTTTCGTCTATTTCTACGATTATTCCGGGTCCTCCTATAACTAAGTTCGTTTGGAAGGCGCCATATACTACTACCTCCCGGCAAAAGCTATTCCAATCCGCTCCGGTTTGGAAGGAATTTACCCGGATTGTACGGAGTATAAATGTCATTTCGCAATTCTCGGTCCATAAAAGCACAAACATCAGCATTTTTGCTATAGACAGATGAGATTTTGCAATAAAAAGTCTTCGTTCTTAACGACACTCGGACGTTACACCGGCCTGTTTTTTTTGGCCTTTTAATGGCTGCCGTACACCTAAAGAAATACAAATTAAAACGTTTTAATTTTTTTGAAAATATTTCCACTTACGTCCAGCTCCATCCGTCAAGGTTTTCCTACCTTATTAGCCTCATAGGGTGGCCCATGGGGCATAAATATTTCCCTTCTCTGGAAATCAACCCCCAATTAACTAAGGCCTGCAGGGCTATTTCATTCAGGGGTCCCTCAATAGATTCAAATAACTCGTAGATGCCCACGAGATAATATACAGCATCATGTACTTAAAATGTACTTCCCCTTTTTTTTGGGAAATGCAATTTTGGTAAAATGTTGCCATATTGACTGCAAAACAACTTGCAAAAATTTGAAAAAAAAACGATATTTTTTTCAAAATGAACCATCCGATATCTCCATAACTAAGGCAGTTATCGAAAAATTGTGTTTAATTTTTTCGTTTCCTTTTCTTATTCTCTATTAAAACCCATCCTTTTTTCTGCAAATTTACAAAAAAAGTATTATTTTTTCAAAATTAATCATCTGATATCTCGATAACTAAGGCAGTTATCGAAAAAATTTGTTTAATTTTTTTTTCTTATTTCCAACTTTTTTACATAAAAAAGTGGTCAAAGCGCTCCCATAAGATGGCACCACACTCGCAATACTACCCCCAATGTCCGATCTTTGGAGGACCATAACTCTGAAAATAGGGGTTAGCACCGATCATAGCACATAAAATATTAAAAATTGTGTGTGCAACATGTGATATTGAAGACCAAACACATTGTGTTTGGACACAAGTATACTGTACTTGCTACAAGCTCCAAACACACGTTATATTTGCATTCAAATAACAACAAAAATCCAATTTTTTCAGCGTGTATGGAATTTTACTTCAAAAACGTTACTAAACTCATCAAAATGGCTAATTTGGACTTGAAATATTAACATATACATATATTTCGCAATACATTTTACCACTCCCCGTTATCACCATCTCTAGTTATCTTACAGCTGAAGCTAGCGACAGATATAACTGTCATTTCTTATAGAATTTAACATTTGCCCCTGTTGTTTAACTCCATCCAGACACTATGATTTTTAAACATATTTCGTCTCAGTTATATTTTCTTATATTAGCATCTTAAGTTAAAACAACTGAAGTTATTAGCATCTTAAGTTAAATATTGCCCTTAAAAGATTAATAGAAAAATCAACAGCCTTCGTTCTTCCTCCGTATATTTGTTAGCTGTTGACATAATTAGGTGTCAGGTGCTTTGTTCACTTGGAAAATTCAACCATTTTTCATTTAGCAATGGCAATCCTTTCGCCTCAATAAATTGTTACAGTCTGCAGTTTCGTAGAACTTCCATGAAACCATCTCAGATGTTGCACTTTGTCTTTGTGTTGCCTTAACTGCAAGAAACGAAGAATATTAATCTAATGAACGGAATGTGTCTGTACGTTATTGTGCGCCTTAATTAACAACTTCAGTCTTTCCAGGATATAAAGCAAATGTCCTTTGCTGAAAGTACTCTAACTATATTATGGATGCTAGTAATAAACTTGTTGATAAAGGATAATTAAGTTTAATTAAATTTAAAAAATAAGATTAGATGTTCTAAATGGAAACAGTCATTTGAATTGTACGGATAGAGGGTTTATCATTAACTTCTTCACCATATACATAATCTGGAGTCGTTGGGAATTACATTTTCACAACTTCTTAGTGACGTCCTTTGGGAGTTTAAATATGCCAGTAAATTATAGAATTATAGATTTGTTAAATTTTTTCGGCGGTAGAGACTTCAATATGGAGACCATAACGTTCTACAACACTTATGTTCATGCAATTAAGCCATTTTAGGTAAGCCATTCCAATGGAAATGCGCTTCATCGGAGAAGATGGCTTTTTTAAAAAAAAATTGTCATTGACTTCACTTTGCTCCATTACCCATTGAACGAAATACCGGCGATTTCCATGGTCTGCTGGTTTGAGCTCCTGAGTAAGCTGAATTTTGTACGCATGAAGGTGGAGATCTTTTGTCAAAATTGCTTCGTGAAATTTAAAGTTGTTGAGAACGATGCCGAATTGATGTTTTTGGGGTTTCGTCGACGCACAGGAGCCTTACTATGTATAACCGACCCAGTTTCTTCAAAATTTGTTGACCACTCTTCGAATGGTTGACACATTAGGTGCACTTTCTCGACTGAATATGCTTCGAAGTTTGCGAGCGGTCTATGCAAAACTTTCCAAATTTTTTGTAACAACTTTTCACAATTATAACGCGCTGTTTTTTGGTAAAGCGTTCCATTTTTAATAATCGGAATAAATATATGTGACAGCTGCCAAATTTCAGAGTTGCCAATTGCACAAATAAAAAATTACACTAAATTTAAAAAGTGTAATGTAACTGCGACACCCTTTAGTTTATAAGTTATATATATTAGAAAAAATCTAATGACACAGTTCGATTCGTAGGACTCGAATTAGTGTAAATCCGTTGAGACTGCATATGTTTCCCAAAAGTTTTCTTCAAAACCTTGCACAGTGTTATTAGTTACAGGTAAGAAATTTACAAAATGGGTCGCTTTACGTTTGAAGAAAACTGGCTAAATATTAAAAAATTTCTTCCAAAAGTTCTGAGTCTTCAAGACCGTGGATGTCGAAAGTTTCTGATAGCCACTCATTTCCGAGTGGTCAGAAATGATTCCTTCATAGGGCAGTCCAAGTAGCTCACTACTTCCTAGAAGTATGTCCGGGGCAATAGCTTTATCGGATCGCTGCGTTAGCTAGCTAGAGTAAGAAGGCGAAACGAATGACCAGCCTGATTGATTGTGCGATTTCTGATGCGTCTCAGGTTAAATAGGTGACGCTGTCACTTAAACTCTTCGGTAATATTATTTTGTCCATTGATGGCGGATGCGCCAACACTTCTGCCAACGGCGGACCAAAAGTGAAGAAACAGAAATCCAGTTTCGACAAACTGCACTCTAGTCAGCGTCTGATCCATAATTGACGGCTGAAACATAGTCATCGTGACAATAGGTAAAATGCAAAAGAACGTATAGCCACCAACCGCAAAAAAAACGAAAAATTTTAATATATCGTTAATTTGTGTACATGTCGCGACAGACGCAAAAAAGGATGACATCTAGGACATATTCTTTGGCACATAGATCAAAAATCCGACCGCTGCCATGGTCATGACATTAAGATTGATCAAGGTGATTTTAATGCTTAAGTCGGCAGAGAAAATGTCTTTGAACCAGCCATCGGTAAAATTAGTCTACACGCCATCACTTCCGATAACGGATTGAGACTGTTAAATTTTTCCGCGGCGAAAAACGTAGTCGTCAATAGTACGATATTCCACCATAAAGACATCCATAATGCTACTTGGATATCCCTTGATTAACAGACGAAGATCCAGATTGATCACCTGGTAATTGATTGAAACTACTATACTAGTGTAATATACGTAAGTGTGATTCGAGGATTCGAGGAGCTGGACAACGGAAAGCTGCACTCACCGAAGATAGCAACGGCCTATACAGAGAAGCTACCGGCGCAGAACGCATCCCAGTCTCACAATTCTGAAGTGCAGTGGAAGAACATTCCCAACTCTATAAAATCTTAGGAAGGAAAAACGGTTTCGAGAGTGTGAGCAAATCGAATCTTATAGAAGGAGGAATGAGGCTCGTAAATTCTACCGAAAATTACAAAGAAACCCCAACGGAAATGGATCAGGGCCCTCCGTTTTTAAACATAAGGACGGGAATCCTGTTACAGATGTGCAGAGTAAATTTGGAACATGAAAATATCACTTCCCTGCTTTACTTGTCCCAAGAGACTTCAATATAGATGAGGGTGTGAAACACATACAGGACGATGGCATCGGCTGCCACCTCCAAGCCAAAGCGAAGTTAGAACTGCAATTTCCCGACTTAAGAACAATAAAGCCGCTGATGCTGGTGGACAATCGACTGAGCTGTTAAAGACTGGCGACTATGAGTTAGAAAAGCGCATGCATCAGCTCATATGCAAAACCTGGCTAGACGAATGCATGCCCGACGAATGGAGTCTTAATATACTGCGTCTTGTTTTCTAAAAATGCGATCAACTTCCAACTATGGACCAACTATCGTGGAAAATACTTTTATCCATCGCATACAGGGTCCATCCATCGCATTCACATAGTGCGGAAGACAAAAGGCGATTGTTGCTGACCTTCTTGAACTTTATCTGTGTGTCTTTAGGCCTGGAAAGTCAACTATCGACCAGATTCCCGGAACTGCGTCACTGCACTTTCGTTTGGCCGCAGAAGTAATGTCCGTCAAGCAATTCCTTTTAATACTTTAAGTTTCAAAAATAAAAATGTGGCAGTACCCATTTGTATGGTTACGAATTGCTCTTACATTCCTGTATGCGTATATTAGTACTTCTATTAACGTGTTTGTGCTCCAAGTATATTATGAGACCTCAATCACAAAAGTCCTTAGCCTTTCTCCTCTCTCAGTCAGGCATTCCTTACCCATATCCTCGAAACCATTGTGGCCAATTTGAAGTAAATTTACTTGCAACAATGAACTGTTTCCTACTTTGTATAATTCTGACTTTCATGCTGCTCATTTGGTTTATTACATGTGTTTTTCCCATAAACTCTCTGACGTAGAAACGTGCATTGTTGGGCAACAAAAACTATTCCTAGCAAAACTGTTCCAAATGTGCGTGACCAAGAATAAAAGTGTTTACAGTGTTTGGTGTACATTAGGGTGTCCCAAAAAAAATTTCTTTTTCGGTTTTCATGATTGCTCAAGCTTGATTGGAAAGCTTATAGGGTAGAGTATTTTTGAGATTTTTTTCAAATTTATCGGAAGAGGTTTAGAGATCGCACAAGTCGAATTTCCCCCAAAAATCGGGTATTCCGGACGTTATTAAATTTTACTTAACACTCAGTCAATAACCACGATTTTCTTAGTTTGTAGGTCAACATTTTTAAAGAAAAACGTCCAACTTTTTATTATATATGCATAAACCACTAGTTTTGGCAATGATTTTGCTCAATAAGGTACAACGTATTAAATTTTTTTGTAAATTTTGGATAAATTTTGTTACTAACGCTTTACAACTTTTAAAATTTCTATGCAAATTTTAAAAAACTAATGATGCATTCTAAAAGACGGATAAATTCTAAGCAATTTTATAGAAAAAAATTTTTAATTTGCTGTTACTGTTACAGAGTTATACCATTTGAAAGCCTTTTACCATTGTATGAACCCATAAATATTATAAATTGTTTGCTATTTTTGCATCGGATTTATTTTAAATTTCTATGAAAATTTAAAATACTAATGATGCAATTTAAAAGGCGGGGGAATTCCAAGCAATTTAATAAAAAAAAATTTGAATTTGCAGTTACTGTTTCCGAGTTATGCCACTTTAAAACTCTTTACCCATTGTATGAAACTAATAATACTATACTATTTGCCAACTTTTCATTGGATTTGCTTTAAACATTGTATTATTGAAAAAATCAACATGCGCTAAGTAACGAAAAAAAGTTACACGCAGAGAAAACGGCCCAGCAACATAGTGCAGGAAACATATATATGTTTGCAAGCAAACATATATATGTTTGCAAGCAAACGTATTAACTGCAAATTCAACATTTTTTTTTTACAAAATTACTTGTAATTTATACGTCTTTAAAAGTGCATCATCAGATTTTACATTTTCATAGGAATTTTTAAATATATAATGCGTTATTTACAAAATTTACCCAAAATTTACGAAAAACTTTAATACGTGGTACCTTATTGAGGAAAATCATTGCCAATCATTGGTTTGTGCATATACTATAAAATTTTGGACGTGTAGTTTCAAAAATGTTAACTTACAAACTAAGAAAATCGTGGTTATTGACCGAGTTTTAAGTAAAATTCAAAAAACGCACGGAATACCCGATATTTGGGGGAAATTCGACTTGCGCGACCTCTAAACAACTACCGAAAATTCTCGAAAAACTCTCAAAAATACTTGACCCTATAAGCTTTCAAATAAAGCTTGAGCAAAAAAAAATTTAGTGATGCGACACCCTAGTGTACATATGTCAGCATTAGCAAGCAGTTGTTTTATTACACCGTCCGAAATGATTTTCCTCCTAAGAAATCGACTATATATGTTGAAAGCTATGGACGAACAGTAGGAAAACTGCTTACTTGGATTTTTATTTTCATTTGTCCTTTTTAGTGGACAAAAAATGTATGGAATAAAAAATTTTAAATTAAAATTTTCCACCGATTTTGATTAGATTTTGGTAATGACTTGGCCATTTTCAGCCCAAATGTAGTTACAAAAACAACGCTTTACTGACAATACTTCAACAATATTTTGAAATTATTTCAAACCGTTAGGTAACTAACGACTTCTCAAAGTTGAATATTTTTTGCAACTGGGAAAAAACGCTATATTTGTTCGAAATGGTTCCACCATAATTTCAGTATTCTCTTAAATTTGTTGTCCGGTCATCAAAAAGCTATACCACGGAAAATACAACTCTGTTATATAGATTAAAACTCACCTCAAAGGACTGCAACAAAGCGAGTATGGATGAGGAAACGAATAACATGGTAGAAAAAAGCTGTCTGTTCTTGTTTTGGAATTACACAAGACCTTTCATTGTGTGTTGATACTTAAGGATCTTTGATTGATACTAATTCGCATATGTGAATTGCATTATTGAGTTTGTATATATACCATTGATGATTAACCGGTGGTATCAATTCGGGCACAGTACTTAGGCATCTGATGATGAACTTGTCACGGAGTTCGAAACTAGTCACACCAATGACTGTAGTTTTTTATTTTCTGATCGTTTATCCTTTTTACAGGACTTTCAAAATTCAAAGAATATCCACTTTAAATAACACAGTGCAACACGAAAAAATATAAGCATATACGGACACCACTACGTGATAAAAGTCCGAAAAATAGAAGACTCGTGTCTCCCAATTTTGAGAAAAGTCATGGACCTTTTTTTGGGTCCCCAAAGATTTGGGGCCTCGGTGTCATTTTTGCATAATTTTGTCAGGCTCATATCTTGCAAACCATTCAGAATTTTGATTTACTATCTGAGAAAAAGTTGTAGCTCTTATCATAGAGAATAAAAATTGCGAACATATAAATTCAAAACAACTTCATCTTCAACTTCAAAATCGCAAAAAAGAAACTTTAAGAAATTCGATTTTTTATACCTTTTTCCACATATTCAGGTCCACAGGTAGCACACCGTTCAAAATTCCCGGAAACCATGAACTACCAGAATGTACCTAAAATCTCAGTAAACAGCTTTCTAGAACATATAAACTTCCTCGGAATGATTCTTAACACCGTCTAGCTAGCGCTTAGGTAGCGTTTAGGTAGCCGCAAAAGTGAAAAATTTCCCGGAAATTTTTTTATTTTCACTGTGTGTAATTTTTTAAGTTATGGAAATATAACCATATACGGACACCACTACGTGATAAAAGACCAAAAAAAAGAACCGTGTCTCCCAGTCTTGCCCAAAGTCATGTACTTTTTTTTGGGCCCCCAAAATTTTGTCATTTTTGAAAAAAAGTGATCGTTTTGTCAGGCTCACATCTTGGAATTTGTTCAGAGTTTTGATTTACTCTCTGAGGCATAGTTGTAGCCCTTGTCATAGAGAATAAAAATTGCCGACATATAAAATCAGAACAACTTTAAAAAATTCGATTTTTTTACATTTTGTCCCCTATTCTGATTCATAGGTAGCAAACCGTTCATATGGTTATATTTCCATGACTTAAAAAGTTACACACAGTGTAAATAAACGATGGAGGGCGATCTTCAATATTTGCTACAAGTTTTTATTCGGTTTTTTTATATCCTTAAAAGTTTTGCATCGAACAATATAAAAGAACTGGAGCATAATTTAAAATATTTCTATATTCAAGAGTTGTAGAGGGTTTTTTTCAGTCTGACAGACTTTGAAATTGTAAAAAATAACACACAATTTAAAAAATGTTTTTAATTAATAAATGGCATTAATACTTGAAAATGATTACGGGCATATGGCCACCGCGGCTATTCATGACGTAGCACATTCTGGACGTTCAATTTTGGTTCACTCTTTCGAGCATTGCTGAACGTATATCACGAATAACATGATCAATTGTGGCCTCCACGGAGTTAATTGTTGCTCTTTTTTTATCAGCATAAACCACCGACTTCACATAGCCCCACAGGAAATAATCGAGAGGTTTCAAATCGCACGACCTTGGAGATCAATTGATAGATCCATTTCTTGAAATCATCTTATCACCAAATTTTTATTTCAATCAATCAATGGTTATGGTCCCCGTAACCTCACCCGAATCAATGTGATCCATATTTTCAAACAAAAATTTGTTGATCATGGTGCGGTAATGGTCTCCATTGACCGTAACGCGAATTCCGGCTTCATTTTTGAAGAAATAGGGTTCGATGGTGCCACCTGATGGTAAACCGCACCAACCAGTGCATTTTTCTGGATGTAATGGAGTCAGTGAATTGGTCTCACTCTATATGCGGCAATTTTGTTTATAACCAAACCCGTTAATACAGGAATGATCATCATCGCTGAACGCAATTTTGCGATAAAACATCGGATTAGTTTCCAACTGCTCTACAGCCTAATCGGCGAAAGAACAACGCTTACGATGGTCTTGTGGCTTTAATTCCTGCACAAGCTGCATTTTATACGGGTTTTCACGTAATGGACGGACAGAGCCCCAATTCCTGCGACCGACGACGAATCAATTAGTTTGGATCTTCTTCCACACTTTCGATTCCAGCGGCGCAATGCTCTTCAGTACGCACATTTCTTTGACGTGTTGGTGTTATTGCATCATTTAGAGGGTATGTGGTATAAAATCTATGTACAGTTCGACGGATGTCTTGCCCAGATGGACGATTACACTGTGCAACTCCAATTTTGGGGGGTGAACGATTTCTGTACCAAATGACCACACTAGGTGAGTGTAGTCAAACCCCAAAAATTTAGACCTCTGAGTAGCTACACTTTTTTTATGGTCGTATCAAGTTAGAATTCTCTATTCCGATACTCTCCGAAATTATTGCGAATTATTGTGAGAACATGTCTTCAGTGAAATTTGACAAGGATTGTTTTCGTAGAATATTCAAATGCTCTATTTTAATGTTTAAAGGGTCCTTTCCCCCCTTCGTTCTAAACATCTGGATATTTTGCCGGTTATTACGGTGCAGTTTTCTTGACCTTGTTTCAAGAAGGGGCAAAAATGACGTCTGAAAATAAAGATAGAGAATTTTTGTCTATGACGACCCATAATGAAATTTAATTAGGAGTAAATTGGTGGAATTAGGCCGTCGGTGGTGCAATGGTTAGTGTGCGCGGCTCTTGTACATGAGATCCTGGGTTCAAACCCTGCTCTGACCACCTTCAAATTTCTTTCGGCGGCGAATCAATTAGTTTGGTGACGGTGACACTATCGAGTATATAGTCATGAAAAAGCTTCTCAAAAATACCGTTCAGAATCGGTGTAAAACTGTAGGTCCCAATCAGTGAGTGAAAACTGGAAAGCGCACAGCTCAGTGGTTGTGAGAAGTTCTCCGCGGTCTCTTCATGGGATGTAATGGGAAACCATTTATTTATTTATTTAAATTGGTGGAACGTTCTGGATCCGTAGCTGTCCATTTTAGTGCACATTTTTGGTACTTTTTGAACAAAGGACGAAAAGGACCTTCTAAACTTTGAAATAGAAAATTTGAATATTCTACGAAAATAATTCCTGTGAAGTTTCAGTGAAGACATGTTATCACAAGAATTCGCTCAATTCAATATTTATACTCGATTTATAAATTTATTTCGGGCTGTATCGGAGAACTGTATCCATAAAAATCAGGAAGTCGTCTATACGATGCGCTAATCGATGTCTAATTTGCAAAGTAATTTTGGATAACTGTTCAAGCATGGATCTATTCATGATGATTTGCCACACAATACTGTTCAGAAATGTCAAAAAGATAATGACAACTCGTGTGATAGTTAACCATTTTTTAAATTCTATCTAAGCAAAAACACCCTAAATTTGTTTCTTTCGGTTGTATATTTCCAATACTTCTTAGTGCTAAACTGCTGATAATAGAAGGCTGAAACTTTGCCTCAAGATCTAACAGTTCCTGCTCTTTATCAGACCTTTTCCAGATCTTTCAATGCAAAACTTTAAGGATATTCAAGGATAACACTTTAAAACAACCTCATTCTTGACCCTTGGTTCCTGGGGAATTAAATAAAAAAAATTTTAAATTAGTTAAGATCGTCCTCTTTTATTTGATATGCATATTGATTGTATTCATATTGCCGTAGACGTCAAAAAATTATTTTAAAACGGATATCCTTAGAAATCCATATCCTTGGGAAAATGTTGATTTTTGTAGTTTTTGTGTTCTGAAATTCTTACTTAAATCAAGTGAACTTTATAATGACTCCCGAAATGTAAACGAATGACTCTTTGGCGTCTGTTTGTTCTGCTATTTGTTATTCGTTGATGATGTTTTTCGTTCATTACGCTGCACGTTGTGTGAATTTTTGAAAATCGCAAATAGAGAGGTATTAAACTCTCTATTTTCTCAGTCTTTTGGCATTTGCTGATTTCTAACAATAAATTAAATTTTTGTCCACGCAAGTTTTGTCAAGAATCCTTAACGTCTTAAGGCCAAGTTGAACTATAAGTGCCAGTAGAATGAATCGCAGTAAAATTTTTGTTATATCCAACGATCCAATTTTCCCCCACAGTGCCGTTGTTGGAATACCAATTAATTGCGGGAGCCTGATGTTTGCTACCTGCCGTCCATATTGTCGTACGAGTACATACTATTTTATGTTATTTGCCAGTGTGTTTTATTAGTTAAATAAGGAAATGGGAACGCGGACTCTGCTTCTGATTGACATTGCTGTTTTTTTTTTTTGTTCTATTTCAGTTTCTGTTCTCTACAAACTGCATCCAATCGCTCGATGGATGCGCTGCCGTGTCCAAAGGTGGTCACCACAAAATGAACATAAAAACCGCAATAAAATTGTATTGTAAAAAGAGCGAATGAAGAGGTTGTAATTGAATTTTAACTCAACTCATTTCGTTGGTATTTTCTTTGCATTGCCCACCACAAACAAGGTGGTTTCTGGTTAAAGTGAATAGTGAGTGTGAGGTTGCTTTCCCAGCTAGCGGCTATAATAATTGGCAGGCACACGCTGCAAAAATCGGTATCTGCAACATTATGCAGGAACCATGTAAATGATTGGAGCATCAACAACGTGCATACATTGTTTTCATCAATTGAAGATCTCCTGCTTTTCTGCTTGTTTGTTGTCTGTCACGTCTTTGTTTTCAGCAGTTTTCCATAAACATCACCATATTTGGGTCACCAAGTCATATATTATAACATATTGGAGCCTCTTATATTCCTCCTAAGAGTTGTGATGATTTGTATTCAGGCCATATTCAAAATTTTTTACACTTTGTTGAAACTATGAGCTATGTGGATAAATGTTGTTTTTTGGGAGATTTTAATTTAAATGGTATTGTTTGGTCTGAGGTACTTGATTGTGATTATCTCATGCCTAATAATGTTAATTCTGTTTCTGAAATGAATTTCATTGACTCATTATTTAGTCTTGATTTGTGTCAAGTAAATTCAGTGTTTAATAAGCTTGATCGTATTTTGGACTTAGTCTTTGTTAGTACAGATTTAAAATGTTCCGTGGAAGATTGCGCGTTCCCAATTTCTTCGCCGAATACTCATCATTCGGCGCTTGCAATTAATATTACTTTTTATGAATTTGATAATAAACCCAACTATCAAATCTATCAATATAAATATAATTCGTGTGACTTTGATTATATAAATATGTTATTGAATGCTGTAGACTGGTCTAAAACTTTGGACAGTGAAATTGTATCCATATGTTATGAGGAATTTTTGAAAATTATCAATGACATTTTCAAAGCTAATATTGAGGCATTACCGCTGAAAGTCTATAAATTTCCCTGGTATACTAGGGGGTTAAAAAACTGAAAAATTTAAGAAATAAGTATCACCGTCAATTCAAAACTAGTAATAGAGCTCATGATAAAGATTTGTGCGAACATTACACCCGAGAATTCAATTTTCTGAACAAGTTTTTATATAATCAGTATATTTTAAGTTATGGAGACTCCATTAAGTCTAATCCGAGACGTTTTTGGACATTTATTCAATCTCGTTGTAGTAACTCTTCTGTACCTTCTTCTTTGGTATACAATGGAGCTGTGTCTAACTCTTTATTTGAAACTGCCAATATGTTTAAGTTATTTTTTCAATCCAATTTTTCAGATAATGCGATTAATATTGATGATTCTGCATTTAGTAATATTGTATCCAATGTTGATATTTCTAGCCTAAATATATCTGATGATGATATTTATTCTGCAATTGAAGAGCTTTCTTTTACATATAAAATAGATTCAGACGGAGTTTCTCCATTTTTACTAAAAAAAATGTATTACTTCATTAGTGCAGCCTTTAAAAGTTATATTTTCTAAGTCTCTTTCTGCTGGTTATTTTATTCAGAGATGGAAAACCACAACGGTAATGCCTATTTACAAATCGGGTAATAGAAATAATGTATCCAATTATAGGCCAATCTCGAAGTTGGCGAACATTGCTAAGCTTTTTGAACACATTGTATATGATAAATTATTTTTCTTGCTGAAACCTTATATTAGTCCAGCTCAGCATGGATTTGTCTCGGGTAGATCAACTACTACTAATTTAGCAATTTTTACACGTTATTGCCTTAATAGCTTTGAAAAAGGTAGCCAAGTTGATGCAGTTTACACTGATAAAGTTCCTCATAACTTGTTGATATTTAAATTGTCTAGGATTGGACTACATTCTAATATTTTGAATTGGTTCAGATCTTATTTAATGAATAGGAGTTGCGTTGTATGTATTGATGGAGTATTTTCGGATCATTATATTCCAACATCTGGGGTTCCTCAGGGAAGTGTCTTGAGGCCTCTTTTGTTTAATTTGTTTGTAAACGATATTGCTTTTTGTTTTGTTAATGCTAAGCATCTTTTGTACGCTGATGATCTAAAAATATTCCTAGCTATTCATTCATTGAATGATATCTTATTGCTACAAGAGGATATTGATAGATTGGGTATATGGTCGATTAATAATGGGCTACCTATTAATCAATCAAAATGTTTTCATGTTACTTTCCATAAATGTCGCAACGTAATTATATCTCAATATAAGATATGTAATTATATTTTAGAAACAGTATTTGAAATTCAAGATTTAGGAGTGGTTTTTGATGCAAAGTTTACATTTACTCCACATATTGACTATATCATTCCCAAAGCTTACTAATCAATGTACTTTATTCGTAGAAACACAGCTCAGTTCACTGATCCTTATGTTAGGAAAATAGTTCTTTCTTCATTTTGCCGCTCTAAGTTGGAATATGCCTCTTTCATATGGAGTCCCACGGCGTCTATCCACATAAATCGTATTGAAAAGGTTCAAAGGTCTTTTACTAAATTTGCATTAAATTCTTTAAATTTTGCTGGTTGTTTTCCATCTTATAATAGTAGATGTTTGCTTATATCCTTAAAATCATTAAAATCAAGAAGAGAAATTAGCTCTTTAATGTTTCTTCAATGTATCATAAATAATTCTGTGAATTGTGCTGAATTATTATCTTTTATTCAATTTACTGCTCCCTCCCGCTCTCTTCGTTTTTATTATCCTTTTTATATTGGTATTCATACATCTAATTATGCATTAAATGAACCATTGCTGAAAGCTATGATATTATATAATTCATTATACAATTTTCTAGATTTAACACTTCCTACAAATAAGTTTAAAAGTCTTCTTAATACTTTAATTGATTAAGTATGAATGTACATATATTATTAATTGCTAGTCTGTCAGGAATTATTGTCCATAGACTGAAATAAATAAATAAATAAATATTAAACATTGTGTCTCCAATATTTAATACTGAATAGCAAACGCAATATGTTTGGACACAAGTATACTATATTTGCCGCATTTTTTTAATTTGCTGCTTACTTACTTACTTAGGTCCCAGAGAGATCAAGGGCCTTCAAAATGAGGATAATATATTTCTCCAACCTGATCGATCTTCAGCGTTTCTCCTCCAGCTGGTAACACCAAGCTCTCGCAACCAATTTTCCACCTGGTCTCTCCAGCGAAGTATTGGTCGTCCTATTTGTCGATGCACTTCGAGTACGTCTGCGACTACCTTACGCACTGTAGTTCATCCGTCGTCGACACTCGCCGTTTTCTATTATTATTTATGGAAATGGTGCAATGGTTAGTGTGCGCTCCTCTTATACACGAGATCTTGGGTTCGATCCCTGCACTGACCACCTAAACTTTCTTTCGGCGGGGGTCACCTCGTATAGTGACGGCGACACTATCGAGTATTTAGCCATAAAAAGCTTCTCAAAATACCGTTCGGAATCGGTGTAAAACAGTAGGTCTCTATTAGTGAGTATAAAACTAGAAAGCGCACAGCTCGCTGGTTGTGAGAAGCTCTCTCCAATTCCTTCATGGGATGCAATGGGAAACCATTTATTTATTTATATTTTTCGGAGCATTTTTCTCTCGAAGACTCCCAGTGTTTTCGTTTCTCGAGATAGGGTCTTATCTCTGAAGTGCTGGCTTAACCCGAAATAGCACATGTTTGCAAGCACAATTCTCCCTTTCATTTCTAAGCTGACGGTATTGCTCCCATTCACGGCCCTGCCTTAGGCCTCGCCTCGTACTAAATGGTTCGTTGAGATCTTTACCAATCTTTACTAAGGATCATTCATTCGACAAAGGCGTGGCAGCTTACCAGGAATACCAATCTCCGACATAGCTTAGTACAGTTTTCACTGTATCAGGCTATTGAAGGCAGCCTTATAATCTAAAAAGAGGTGGTAGGTGTCGATTTGGTCTTCGTGGGTTGTCTCCAGGATTTATCATAATGTGAATATCTGGTCGATAGTTTACGTAGCATAAATGTAGTATTGTTATAATTAAAAAACGCTTTCTAACACTAGCCTAAAAACACTTAAACACAGCTCAATCATATGACTTTGATCAGCTGTGATTTGATCAGCTGTTAAGAATTTATTTGTTATTAATTAAAATGTCGAAACCGGTGAAAAGAAATGTCCTCGGGACAATAGATATTAATATTATTATTGATATCTGGAGGGACAAACTCGAAAAAAATTAAGAGGAGTCCACCGCAACGTATCGTGCACGTATACTCCAATATGTGCCATGTGTTTTTCCATGTTTCTTACCATATGATGAAATGTCAATTGACCATATGATCATATGTCAAATGAAACCACAATGTACATGTGTGTCACTATATTGAAGTATGTTAAACCGTAGTATTTGTACAATGGTTTCCATACTACATGTGTGTCAGGGGTATTAGAGACATGCGCCATAAAGATACCCGTTGACTGCGACAACGTTTTAGTTATTACATGTGCGTACTATCAGGCCGGCAATATAAGTTCACTACGAGCAGACTTGCAAAAACTATTTGATTTTATGAATCTTCAAAATTCAAATAATTACTATGTACTACCGGGAGACTTGAACTGCAAGCACACAGAATGGGGTAATACTGTTAATAATGCAAAGGCCATAACCCCAAAAAAAAAGTCAACATCGAATTCCTTTCACTTCCAACATGTTCAGCGAAGTCCGCTTTCCTTAGCCGTAATTATGTCATAATGCCTTCCATTCATAACTATCACAAAGCCAACATGAAAGAACACAACCCTCATATACGTCCCTGACTGTACAAATGTAGTAATAATTACCTAATCCTAAAAGTATGCAGTATAATACTGGGTTGTATACTGGGTTATAGCATAATACGGTTAAAAAAAGTTGTTTAAAATTTCTTTTCTTGTTTTTTAAATTTATTTTACTTTTTTTAAGAACTAATAGTAATGGGTACAACCCCCTTTGTTTTTAATAACTTCAAATATACGGATTTTCATTGAGACATAAAGAGAATTTATGTAGTCCAGCGAAATTTGATTCCAAGCATCCTTAATGGGCTGAATTAGTGACTGTTTGTTATCAAATTGTCTACATCCTTCATAGACCTTACGAGATAACCAACCCCAGACATTTTCGATAATGTTTAGAACTGGCGAATAGGTTGACCAGTCAAGAATACTAACATTTTGGCTTGCAATGAACTACTCTACTCTGGCGTTGTGTATAGGGGCATTATCCCGTTGCAATATCCAAGATATGGGACCGAATAGTTCACCGAACTTTGGAAAAGCCGATTCCAATAACGTTTTGTAGCTTGCACCAGTCATTTTTGCACTTCGAAATTCAAAATCGACGGTGCCATAGAACGTAATAGCACCCGACACCATAACACCGCCCTCTCGGCTGTGATGTCGGTTCAAAAAACGCTTTTCTTTCCGTAGATAATGGAAATAATAGTTGTAGCCATCAGGCTCATCTACATTAAACTTCTCATCCGTAAATACAACAGTTGTCCAGTCATTTACATGACCTCTTGGCTGCACATCTCATACCATGTAGTCTCTTGCGAATTGAAGCCGCTTTTCCTTACGAGGAGCATTAAGTGGCCACCGACCACCTCAGATATCGATGAAATTTTGTTCATAGCTAAATTTGATCAATACAAACAAACTCTCATTTTTAGAAATGACTGTTTTTGGGATTTTTTGGGCGTGGCACAATGGGAAAGTTTTCGAAAAAACGCGAAAATGGTCGAAAAGAGCTCCATTTAAACTACAATAACTCAGAATGGGCTGAACCGATTTCCATTATCTTGGTATCATTAAAAAGATATTTTAAAAATAATAAAAAAATATAAAAAAAAAATTTTAAGAAACGCTTTTCTTCCTTCACCTTAATATATTGATCAGTTGTGAACACAAAATGAAAAAAAAAATACTAAAAAAATCAACTAAAAGGTAAAAAATAAGAACATTTCAAACAACATAAACTTTTAAATCAAAATGGAAAAAATCTTACACGAGTAAAACTGTTGGTTCGACTCCAGCAGCTTCTGTTTTTGATACATACTTTGCTATATAATATGCAATTGCTTCATTACTACCGCACGGCTGAATGTCCATGTTACCTTTCCAGAACCTCAAAAGTGTTGGGTTATAACTGTTGATCCATTGATCTTCTATTTTAGTCTCTGAACATTCTTGTCTAGGAAAACCAAATCGACAATTAACCGTTGAGTTTTTTTTGCAAGTAGCGGTGTGTCGATGAGTCTGACACTTTTTTACTAGTGGGCGTAGTTCTTCATCTTCTTCAGGAGGAAGTTCACAGGAACAGGTTTTGTCGATGAGTTGTAAACCTTCAGGAGTGGCGAATTTAGGGCAATGTTCCAGCCAGACGACCATGTGAAGATGTGGGCCTCCTCGATTTTGGACTTATATTCGCCACCAGAAATCTTTGACTTTAGACCCAAACACTTCATCGCTATTCCTTAAAACTTTCATAATTGCTGACACTCGGACCATAAATTGACGACTCACTACTACAGGATATTCCTCAATCAATCGGTGGGTTTCTAGCACAGTCAGCGTTTCGGGGTCGACGTTGGGACGATTATCAGCTATGAGTAAAGCCTTCCGCATGGAAATCCACCATAAGTCGTTGCAGCTCAATGTAATGAAGTGATCAGGAGGGCCTGACTTCTTTTAAAAACTCCGAATTTAGTTTCAATCAGATTCAAGTTGAAGAATATTGTTTGCAATAGAAAAACTATGAAATTAAAAACACAGCAATTGAAATTCAAAACATATCAAATTAAATTTAAAACACATCAATTGAAATATAAAATTCGTCACTTAAAGTTTAACAATTTTATTTGAAATTTAAAACACATCCATTGAAATTTAAAACACATCCATTGAAATTTAAAAGACATCAATTGAAATTTGGCTCTTGAAATTTGTGTTTTAAATCCAATTGATGTATTTTAAATTTCAATTGAAGTGTTTTAAATTTCAATTGATGTTTTTTAAATTTCAATTTATGTATTTTAAATTTCAATTGATGTGTTTTAAATTTCCATTGATGTTTTTTAAATTTCAATTGATGTTTTTTAAATTTCAATTTATGTATTTTAAATTTCAATTGATGTGTTTTAAATTTCCATTGATGTTTTTTAAATTTCAATTCATGTATTTCAAATTTGCAATAGAATTTTTAAATTTCAATTGATTTTTTTCAAGTTTCAATTGCAAATGGTGTAGTTTCATAGCTTTCTAACAATAGTAAACTATTAACTTCCTTCTGAAAAATAGTACAACCAAAAAGTTTGAACGAACTTCCGTCGGTTTCTCATTTTAAGTGCTGTTCTTTTTTATCAAATATGTATGAAGCGTAAACGCTTTCCATTTTCATTTAAAATTCCCATAATCAGAAATATGCAATCTTAAAGTTGTTTGCAGAAGAATTTTATGTTGTTCTTTCTTTTTGCCTTTCAACGATGCATGCAAATTCTTTCCACACTATAAACATAACATATTTAAGTTATTAAAAGAAACGAATATATTAAATAAAATGCAAAACCCCAAGTGCGGCATCGCACGACTGAAACTGTGCTAATAGAGCTAAAACAATTTTTGAACCTTAGGCCCCATTTACAGAGCCACACAAATGTAGTCACGTTTTTATGTGAGGACAACACAAGGACTCTGACTCTCAACCACCTACATATAAGTACATTTGCACTAGAATACACTCATAGATGCAAGCGAAGAATATCCACCTTTTTGCTTGTGCAAGAGTCGTGGCTATATTCACTTTTTGTGCAACCCTCACCCCGCCAGTACTACACACAACTGTCGCATGGTAATTTGACTGCAAGTTTTAAGATTTAAGATATTTTACTCTCACCCGCTTTGGGTCTGTTGCTGTTTGGATGCTCATACGATTAAGTTGTCAATCCTTCTGTAACAATTTTTCCAAAAAATTCCCAACACAGATTCACGATATCACAAGGTAACTCAACGTTGAATATATGAAAAGGAAAGTTAGGATATTCTCCTGTGAGAGTGTAACCAAATGAGAGCAAACTGTCTTAAGTAAGAAAAAGGGTTGTCAGGAAGGATATATAAAGTTTTAAAACTTTGACAAAGTTTCGTATAAACACACAAAACATAAGGACGCACTGAAAGATGTTAGGTATGGCCATGAGAGTATAAACTAAATTTAATATAAAATAAAAATTAGTGTCATCTAACCCAATTCTCTTCATTAACAGGAGATTTATGCACACACATACGCGCAGTGTTGAAGAAACTTGATGTCATTTTCACAACTGGCCACCAAGTCCATATTTGGACAACAAATGTTCTCATTTGTTTCTATTCCTAAAAGACAATATCTGTCCATGAAGTAACTAAACTAGAAATTGCCGAAGCAAACCCAAAACGCTCAAAACAAAGCGCTAAATTACTGATATACACGCTGAAAAATATCGGCCCCAGCAACATATTGCGCGAACCATGTACATATTTGGAGTCACTGTTTTCGTGAATTGAAGATCTGCTGTTTTTGTTTCATTATTGTCTGCCACGTATTTGTTTCCAGCAGTTTTCAACAAACAAAACCACGTTTGGATTACAAATGCATAAATGATAACCTATTAATCTTCGTGTCCGAAACATTTTATATTGAGAAGCAAACACAATGTGTTTGGACACAAGTAAACCATATTTGCGGCAATCTACAAATACGTTATATTTGCATCCAAATAACAAAAAGAGACAAATTTTTCAGCGTTTAAGTAAATAAGACACTATTATTATGCCTTAGGGTCACTTACTCATTTTCCGGTTATCTTTTATCGTAACGATAAAGTACCGGTTAACAGAATATAATTTTCACACTGTATACTTAAAATGTAACCGTCCGATAATGTTAACAGGAGCTCAAACGTAGTCTGTCGGAACGGTAACAGCTGGCAACTGTTGACAACAGCTGATTTCTATTTATATTGTTATGCTTTCAGTATTTGGTTGTCTAAAATTGACTCGCGTTCTTAAACCACTACCCTTTGTTCTGTAAAGGTCCAATTAGTCTTGACGGTTGAGGGTTGATGGTAAGCCTTCAGCTGTTTGAGTTGGGGTTGCATTTTGCGTGTGTTAGAGAGAGACAACTAAAATTGCCTGTTTACGACGGTAGACTTCTGCAGGTTGCAGAATCAACCGTCAGCCGTCAAGACCGATCAGCTGTTATTGTTATTGCTTTTACTTCGACATTTTGTGCGCGGCAATACACAATTACACGGCAACCACAACTTTCTATTTATTTTTAATTTTTGTTGTGTTAACATCTATAGCGGACTATAGGGACTAAATCTTTCAAAGTCAGATTTTATGCTGCTGCTAAAACCAGATTTTATGCTGCTGCTAAAACCAGACTTTATGCTGCTGCTAAAACCAGATTTTCTGCGACTGCGAAAGAGAATAATGACGTGTTAAACAAAAGTGAGCGAGCAATAGAGCAATGAAAGAGTGGTGTGGCAGGGGTGAGGCAAACGAAATTGTGTCTATAGCGTATGTATTAACATAATAATGTATGTATGTACATGCGTCTGTTGCTGTTGTTGAACGGAGATATAAAGTATAGCCACGCAAAATTTCATTTGCAAGGGTCGACGTAATGGTGACACACTAATACGTCAGCTACTTCGTACAAAGTATGTGTGATGTTGTGTGTTTGGTTGTTTCGTTGTTGTTGCTATGGCCAAACAAAGCGAGACATTTGATGTTCAGCATTTCCCGGTATATACAAAAAACTATTATTTTTTATTTTCCAATGTAAAATTTACTAATGTGTTCATAGAAATCGAACAGGTACCGTGTAGCAAAAAGGTGTTAACACATCATCCGTGAGTTCGAACACTCATTGATTTTTTTTATTTGACACAATCACTTTTTAACACAAAACTCATTCATGCAAATTATATTTTGTACAAATGCTCTTCGATCAGTTTTTTTTTGTTTTGTCTTTCTACCGTCTAAACGTCATGACTAATCGTGCAATATTAAGTAGAACGTCAACCGTCGAGACTAATTGGACCTTAACGTATGTGAAAACTTCTCACATCAAGAAAGTGTGAAATAAATAATTCCATCGATTCTTGACAAGTGAGCAAAAACTGTCCCTGTAACTCAAGGCGAGAAACAACTCTCCTAATTTCGTTTGATATTGGAAGCTGACAAGAATCAAAATAAACAAACAACTCATCAAACCAAGATGTATATAGTACAGGTGGCAGCGTTAGCACAACTGGTTTAATTTTGACCTTGTTGTTGTGGTCCGACGGAAAACCTATTTTAGATCGCACTCGCGAAAATAATATTTGTGGAGGGGTGCGGAACACACGACTTTAAGAACAAAAATTTAAAATACCCACATTTGGGAAAATCCTATTTTACGAGTTATGGGGCTCCAAATTTCGGATATACGGGGATTACTATGTATTAAAAACCGTCTAAAGGGACTTGTGCGGCAGCATTTTTGTATAATATGACGCAAAATAAACAAAACAATTCAATTAAAATTTGTAATAACTCGCTTAGATTTTCAATACCTTGCTTAAAGTTTCACGATCTATGTCTCATTTTGTTCATAGGTTTTGTAACTTTACGTGAAAGTAATAAGACTTGATGACACTTTTCCCGTTTTGGAATTTTGGAACGAAGTTCCTCATCGCACGTTGAAAAATATTAAACAAATTTTTTTAACACTATTATGCTACAAGCGTCGGCCGTCGGTGGTGCAATGGTTAGTGTGCGCGGCTCTTGTACATGAGATCCTGGGTTCGAACCCTGCTCTTACCACCTTCAAATTTCTTTCGGCGGCGGTCACCTCGCATAGTGACGGCGACACTATCGAGTATATAGCCATGAAAGAGCTTCTCAAAATACCGTTCGGAATCGGTGTAAAATTGTAGGTCCCAATCAGTGAGTGAAAACTGGAAAGCGCACAGCTCAGTGATTGTGAGAAGTTCTCCCCGGTCCCTTCATGGGATGTAATGGGAAACCATTTATTTATTTATTTTATGCTACAACCCAGTACTATCAAATATATAGGGTACTCTTCCTTTGGTTTGTGTCTAGACTAACATATGTTGGGAAATATCTTGTTTAATGGGAAGTTTTCTAGGTGGAGCCTGTAATCAATATTTAGTATGGTAGTTCTGAACCCAATAAAAAATAAATTTAGAAAAGCCAATGTGAAAGAAGTTTAGAAGAACATTTTCTTAACTAAGTGCATTTTCTTAAAAAAAAGTTAATATTCTTAGAAAAAACACCTATGAACAGAAAGTACCCTTTCTTAAAACAATTCCGTATCTTAAAGAAGAACCTTTGGAGTTAAAACAAATGAACTCGACGAAAAAAATTACAAAATTTGACCTGACCAATTTCGATTTTGATGGAATTTGGTGCGTATGTGTAGTTCTTTATAAGAAAACAATATGTGCCAATTTCTGGACCTCTGACCGTCTTGGTTCGCGAACTATGGCACCATGTAAAATGTGAAAAGTCGTAAAAATTTTGAAATGTGTAGCTGAAGAAATAGTTATAACTCTAAAACTACTTGTAGTAAAAATTACATTATGGTTTCATTCTGTAGGTATTAAAAGGGTCTTTAAAATGTTACACAACTTACATTTCATTCTTGAAAGGTCAAAGGTCATTTCGCATGACCTAAAGTTCGGGAAGATATATCTCAGAAAGCGAAATTTTTAAAATTCTACAAAAAATATATGTTGGTTCCTACCGTTTTTTTACGCGTATGCAAAATTTCAAGAGGGCGTTTTTTCAAATCCAGAGATATTAAAGAAAATGACAAAAAAATTAACAAAATATCATTTTCGATTTGATGAAATTTGGCGCGTATGAAGGTTCTGTGTAAAAAAAACATCATGTGCCAATTTTTTGTTTTACTTTTATATTTTGGATTCTAAAATTTCAAAACTCGTTAATTAGTGGTCTAAAAAATAATACTAAGTTTAAAAATATTTTTAACGGTAATATTATTAATATGAATTTAAGGGTAAATATTTTCAATTACAAAATCTGCATCCACGGAGGAAAGATTTTCGATTAGTGTTGCCTTTCCTTCTGGAAGAAAGCAATAATATTTCTATGTGCCAGGAATGGTACGTACTCAAACAAATCGTTGGCGTAGAAATTCTTCTTCATCATTATGGTATTTTTCTGTTAAAAATTTAAAGTTAAAATTTGTAAGGTTCTCTAAGTACCAATCAAACAAATGCCGTGGAGAATTCATTTAATCATCCAATAGACGTTGCAAACTGGCTCAACGTGCTTCTCTTTTAACGGTGCCTCCAAGTGCGTCACTGGGACCTTTTCCGTGGCTAGTTGCAAAGAAATGTCACTCAGCAAATTTTTTTTATTTTTAAATTGAGCAGCGGGGAACCGTCAGAATAAAAATGCAATCATATTCCGGTAAAACAAATGGACTGCAACGGAATTATGTACAAGACAGTTAGATATTAGAATATAATTTGTATGTTATATGTTCCCATTTGATTTAGAGTACATTGCAATCGGGTATAGGGTTGCTTGGGTAATATTCCAATGAAATACTTGGACCGAATCTTGTACTACAAACGACGCATTTTCTGAAAAATCTCATACAGCCAAATATTCATTATCTCTTAACGATGATTTGTTTGTACCAGGAACGCAGCCTGAGTGATTTCTAATTTTTTGTATAATGAATCCAAAAATATATCAGCTTTTTTTATCATTGTTTCCAAACTGTCTCTATCGATAGTTACCCACTGCTTGTATGTTATTACATCTATATCATGTTCTTCCAAAATTTGTTTAAGGTTTTCCTTCAAATATTGTATTCCTGGACACATGCAACATTTGCCAAGATAGCAGTATGGCGACGCGGGACTGCATATCACTTTGTTCAAACAGTCTTTATACGCTTGTTGGCACATGTTGTTTTTTACACAGAACTACATACGCTCCAAATTTCACCAAATCGAAAATGATATTTTCTAATTTTTTTTATTAGGAGTAAAAATTAAAAAAAATTCATATGTTGTAGATAGCATCACGATTTCTTTAATATCTCTGGACTTTGAAAAAACGCCCTCTTGAAATTTTGCATACGCGTAAAGAAAGGGTTTGGAAGCAAAATATATTTTTTGTAGAATTTTAAAAATTTCGCTTTCTGAGATATATCTTCCCGAACTTTAGGTCATGCGAAATGACTTTTGACCTTTCAAGAATAAAATGTAAGTTGTGTAACATTTTAAAGACCCTTTTAATATCTACAAAATAAAACCATAATATAATTTTTAGTACAAGTAGTTTCAGAGTTCTAAATATTTCTCAAGAAACACATTTGAACATTTTCAGATTTTTTCTTACTTTTCAAGGCGCCATAGTTCGCGAATCAATACGGTCACAGGTCCAGAAATTTGCCCATCTTATTGTCTTACACAGATCTACAATTGCACTAAATTTCATCAAAATCGAAGGGCTAAAGGAAATTCCTCCGTCGAGTTCATTTGTTTTAACTCTTTGCTTAAAAAAGTAAATTTTCATACAAAAAGTACCTTTTCTAAAAAAAATCATTTCTTTTAAATAAGTACATTTTCTTAAAAAAGTACATTTTCTTACAGCGAATTGTCTTTTCTTAAAAAACTATCTTTTCTTTAAAGAGTACCTTTCTGGTGAAACAAAGTAACTTTCTTGAGATAAGTACCTACTCTTAAAAATTTACCTATTCTTGAAAAAAGGACCAATGCTAAAAACAAATCCCACTTCTTAAAAAAAAGCCTTCTCTTCAAAAAATTCCCATTTCTTAAAAAACCTTTTCTGCAAAAAAATACCTTGTCTTAAAAAAAATACCTTTTCTCGCATAAATAAATTCCTTTTCTTAAAATTACCTTCCTTTAAAACTAAAATAATACTTTTTCTTTTCTTTTCTTGAGATAAGTAGCTTTCCTGAAAATAAGTACATTTTCTTAAAAAAATAACTTTTTCCTAAAAAGAGTACCACTTCATTAAAAAGTACCTGTTCTTAAATAAAGTACTTCATTGTAAAAAAAAAAATTCATACTCTTATGGCTTTTTCTTACAGAAAGTATTTCTTGTAGAAAATATTACCTTTTCTTAAAAAAAACTTGGCTTTTAATAAAAGAAAATACTTTAAAAAAAACCTTTTCGAGAAAATATAATACATATTCCTACAAAGAGGACCTAAAAAATACTTTTTTTAAAGTTTATCATTTTACAAAACGTATCGTTTCTTAAAGATCAATTTAAATTATCGTATTTTTCAAAGGCCGCCTTAGGCATGTTGGAACTAACTAGTACATAATGTATAGCGAAAGGAACTTCGTTGCAACCGGGTGTCCCCTGACACCTCATGTAATTTTCATGATTTTTTAAAATGAAATTTTTTTATTTTTTAAGCAAAAAATAGTTTTTTTTTCTTTATAAATATATTTATAACTGCAAAACTGTCGATTATGTAGAAAAATAATATATCAACATATTAAACGAATTATAATTTTTAATTTTTCTATGTTTGTTGCAGCAAAATCGGACTAGTCGTTCTCGAGTTATGTCAAACAAAAGAACCCCAAACGTAACGAATTTTCCTACATGATACTTACTAACATGGAACATTGGACTGTCCGTGAAGTTAGAAGTTTCTGATAGTTTTCGTTAGCTAGCTAGAGTGAGAGGGCGAAACAAATGAGCAGCCTTATTGGTTATGCAATCACTGATATGTGTCAGGCTTAGTAGGTGACTGATGTCACTGAAGCTCATCAAGATATCGGGCATATGCAATTGTCCTTAGAAGGTGGATGGCCCAAACATACGGGCCAAAGGCGTATAGAAACCAAAAGAAGAAAATCCAAGTTTGACATATTGCATCCTGCTCAGCGTCTGATCCATAATGGGCGGCTGCACTCAAATATCCTGGCAGTAGGTAAAATGTCTCCCGCCACCGTTCAAAATAGCAGTGAAAATACGCGAACGATAAAGAAAACATAAAAAGCCCCTAAGTATTTGTTGACGACGTTATAAGGACCACGATTTAAGGATATGCCCTTGGAATATGAGAAGTATATATAGATTCGGTGCAAGCACCCAATTGGTAGATGTCCTCGAAAGTTATAAGTCTGACATTATCGCTATCCAGGAAATGCGATGGACAGGACATGGCTACACTAGGAAAAGAAACTCCGACATACAGTTGCCATGAGAAAAAACATGAATTTGGTTGCAGATTTGTAGTTGGCAAAAGACTGCGACATCTAGTCTCTAGGTTCAATCCTGTGACTGAACGTACATATAGCCACAATACGCATAAAAGAGAAATATTTTTATATTTAACTAATTTGTGTGCATGCCCCGAAAGAAGAAAATGATGATGATGCCAAAGACATATTCTCTGAGCTACTAAAAGGAAACGTATGACCGCTGCCCTGGCCATGACATTAAGATTGTACTAGGAGATTTTAATGCTAAAGTAGGAAGGGAGAATGTGTTTTATCCAACTACTGGCAATTTCAGTCTACATGCTGACAGTTGCGACAACGGATGAGACTGATTGACTTTGCAGCAGCAAGAAACATGGTCATTAGTGGTACAAGATTCCAGCATAAAGACATCCACAAGGCTACTTGGGTATCCCCTGTTTAACGAACGAAGAACCAAATTGAGCGCGTGGTAATTGATGGAAGGCACTCATCAGAGTATAATGGAAGTACGAGTTATCAGAGGAGCTAACATCGATATTGATCACTACCTCGTAGTAGCAAAGGTTCGCACAAGATTAAGTAGAACGAAAATCGTATGAAACCACACGCAGAGCAAGCTGGACATCGGAAAGCTGCAATTACCAGAGCTAGCCAAAGCCTACCCAAGGAAGCTCTCGCAACTTTTGGCACAGAACCCACCCCCTCCCGATGACCATCCTGAAACGCAGTAGAAACCCATTTCCGACTCTATAAAATCTGCCGCAACAACCGTACTTGCGTTTGAAAAACCGCTTCGCAGCAAACCGTGGTACGATGAAGAGTGACGCATCGTAAATGATGAAAAGAACACAGCATGTGTGGCAATGATTCAGTCAATTGCACACGTATTGGTAGTGTGCGCGGCTCTTGTTCATGAGGACATGGGTTCGATCGGTACTCTGACCACCTTAAATTTCTTTCGACGACGGTCACCTAGCTTAGTGACGGCGACACTATCGAGTATTTAGCCATGAAAAAGCTTCTCAAAATACCGTTTGGATTCGGTGTAAAACTGTGGGTCCCAATCAGTGAGTGTAAAACTAGAACGCGCACAGCTCACAGGTTGTGAGAAGCTCTCCCTAAATCCTTCGTGGGATGTAACGGGAAACCATTTATTTATTTTATTTTAAATAATTACATCAATTGTAATTTAAAAAACGTCAATTGAAATTTAAAAGACGTTAATTGAAATTTAAAAAACATCAATTCAAATTTAATAGACATCAATTGAAATTTAAAAGACATCAATTGATATTTAAAAGACATCAATTGAAGTTTAAAATTCGTCGCTTGAAATTTAAAAATTATTAACCGATTTTATGTATTAGATTTTTAAATTTCAATTGGTGTATTTTAAATTTCAATTGATGTGTTTCAAATTTCAATTGATGTATTTCAAATTTCAATTGTTGTATTCCAAATTTCAATCGAAGTGTTTTAAATTTCAATTGATGTATTTCAAATTTCAATTGATGTCTTTCAAATTTCAATTGATGTATTTCAAATTTCAAATAGAATTTTTTAATTTCAATTGATATTTTTCAAAATTAAATTGAAATTTTCAAATTTCAATTGGAAATGGTGTAGTTAGTGTAAAAAATTGATTCTGTAACACAACATAACAAACTTCTAGTTAAGCTAAAAACTTGAGTCTGTAAGACTACACCATTTCCAATTGAAACTTAAAAAATATCAATTTAATTTTGGAAAATATCAATTGAAATTTAAAAAATATCAATTGAAATTTTAAGACATCAGTTGAAATTTGAAAGACATCAATTGAAATTTGAAATACATCAATTGAAATTTTAAGACATCAATTGAAATTTGAAAGACATCAACTGAAATTTAAATTTAATTTTAAACACATCAATTGAAATGTAAAACACTTCAATTGAAATTTGAAAGACATCAAATGCAATTTAAAAATTGAATACATAAATTCGGTTAATAATTTTTAAATTTCAAGTGACGTCTTTTAAATTTCAATTGTTGTCTTTAAAATTTAAAGTGATGTATTTCCAATTTTCAATTGATGTGTTTTAAATTTCCATCGATGTCTTTCAAATTTCAATTCATGTCTTTTAAATTCCAATTGATGTATTTATTTAAAATAGAGTTTTTAAGTTTCAATTGATTTTTTTCAAATTTCAATTGGAAATTGTGTAGTCGTAGGTAGTGTTAGGTAAATTTTCAATAATTTACTGCTGAAATTGTTTAAATAAACAGGAAACAACAACAAAAAATTGTACATTGTACGGATATTGTTTGCACGTAGTGGTTTACATTGTTACCCTATTTGAAAACAAATCTCCAAATTACGTATTATAGTCGGGAATTCAACGGAACGACATGTGTATTCGGAAACCATTTCCTCTCCTTGGTTATTGAACACACTTACGCTTTTTAGGATTCGCAAGTTAGAAGTAATATACTTTTTCTTCTTAACGCAATAATAACATAAATTAAATAACATATATGGGCATTTCCACAGAAAGGTCCACCTTTTGTCACATCACGTCACCCTCGTTAATTGCTTATATTTTAAGACCAGTTAGTTAGATTGTTTTCTCATCTGTTATTAAATATAGAGCTTCTTACATTCTGTACCTAGTACAAGAATAGGAAACAATCGAACTTCATGGTCCTAAAATATAAACAATTTACGACGGTGACGTGATGCGACATAGGGTGGCAATTTCTGTGGAAATGCCCATATTTAGTATTTTGACTATTCAACAATATTAGGTTTATTTACCAATTTAAACTGATTGTAGTTTCTATTCAGTTGTCTCATTTTGTATATTCTTCTTCCTTCTCAACAATTTCTGGATAATTAAATTTGAATGCATCCATAATATTCATTCTAGCACTTCCAATCCTTGAAACTATCATCCACGGATGGCAAAGCCAAGCAATTCTAAGAAAGTTTGTTGTTTGTAGAAGAGAAGCAAAAAGGGAGCATGAACTTTTGTCACGAGTCACAAAGGAAATGAACGCATTCAAATGCATGTTGCTGATAGTAATTCCATGAAAATGAATACCCTCTCTCTATCGCCTTCATCTTTGTTTCTATTCAAACAATCACTCGCTTGTTATCATAATGATGACAGTTACCCTAAAACTGATTTTTTGTCGAAATAAAAAATAAAATACATAGAAGAAAGAAGACAAAGAAAACATTCTAAACCAAGAGTAAATACGAGCACTCACTTGTATCTTTAGAGATTGAAGTAGTAGTCCATAAATGACACAGTGCTAGATGTACTTTACTTGTAGCTGCGATACATCTGCAGTACATGGACAGCTGCTTTAATGAGCGTCCCCCAAAAAATGTGTATTTATTTGGTTGAGTGAAGCAGAAATCTTTATTATGAAAAGGAATCAACATCAAAGATAATAAGGATATTCCGAGGGAGATACAACGATTGCATTTTGTCCAAATTTATGTGTGTTGGCTTCGATTTTTCTGCTTAATTTGCAGAAAATAGAAAAATGTTTATACAATTCAATTGCTTGCGTTTTGTATTAAATACAAAAGAAAAAGCACTCTACTTCGAGTACATTTAACAATGAATAAAAAACACGTTTCGGAAGGAAGCTAAAAAGGTTGCAAAATCACTGAAATACAACCCAATAGGAGCTTTAGTAAATACTCAGACATTACCATCCACAGTACCAGGACTCTCGTCTAATGCACTTCATTATTTACCTGAATCAATTTATATACCGATTTTTATAAAATTTTCCATGTTGTCGCTTAAAGTCTACCACAAAATTGTAGCATAAAGGGATGACAGCATTAAAGTTATGAAATCGTTTACAGTGAGATGCCATACTAACCCACCATTATTTAAAATCAATCAGTTTTGGCTTTACGAGTCTAATATCAAAATTAAATCAAAATTATCTAAAATTTTAAAAATTCAAAATCTGAATTTTTCGTTGTACTATAAGTATATGGGGTGCAAAAAATATTGGAAATTTTTTAAAATTTTTTTTTAAACCAATTTACTTGTGAACATTCGCGGAAAATTTCAAAAGTCCAGCCTTTACCGTTTTCGAGTTATTTGCAAATAAAAAACTATACTGATTCTTTTGAAAGCTTATAAAACCCACAAAAAACCTCACAAAAAAACAGAAATTTTGGGGTTGGCTTACTTCCCATTAAATTTCATCAAAATCGGTGACATGTCACTTGGAAAATATTTTTGTTACCTTGGACTACCCCATTTACAATTTTCTGTGATTTTGAATCTAATCCGTTTATAATTCAAAACTGGTTTTTTGTAATTGAGGACTGGTAATCCGAAACAACAATTACTTATTTTGCTATTGCATCCAACGGAGGAATAGAGGAAAGATTCTTTCTATTTTAGAACTTGCTGATAGGTACATACATTTTTAAATGGATTTCGAAATGTTTTGGAAAAACATTTTCACTTGTATTTACTCGATATTGTCGCCAATATGATGCCAGACAACAAAATTGCAAAGTAGTCAGTGAGGGCGCAGTTTCTATGGATAGTGTAGGCATTGAAGAATCATATACTCTTGATACTTAAGTTTGGGAAAAGAGGTGCCAACTCTGTTATCACATTGATCCATCGTCATTTTAGATATTTTCATGGGAAGTACTCCTCTGAGATACATGACCTAATTCTGGAAGTTGCGGTCTTCAGCAGTACAACATAGTTTCCCAGAGATTCATATCCGTTTGTTGTCACTAGATAGGACTCCACATTACAGGGAAAATTCGCTCTCCAGCCGAGCGTAACGCAAACATCAACAAACACTATAACTCATATGCCGTCGATAACGCAAAAATTCAAAATAATAATACGTCAGTCAAGTAAATCCTTGAAACCTACTGATTTGCAAAAATTTCAACGTTTTATAAAATATTTTAACTAATTTTACAAAAACTCGTTAACACAGCATTTGGAGATATTGCATTTACATCGATTAAGTCACTTCACGATCTCGAAAGAAAACCTACGCGGACGAAAGTCAGTCACTTCCTATCCCACCAACGGAGTCCGCAAGGTGTTCCGATAGGACTCCCCCCACGATGCGTTAACGTTCTAGGGAGGCTCTGACAGCAGGTCCAAATGAGTATATTCGCCGGAGAAAACAGCATTCTAAAAATAATTGAAAAAAATGCACCCCATGGACTCCTATAAATGAGTGTTGTTGCAGTCCCAGACCGCTCATTTAGATAACCCGCAATGACTCCGGACGGACTCCCTTTTGCACCTCTACTTCTTGAAAAAGCGTTCCTAAAATCATCCGAAAGCAATCCAGAATTAGTGCTTAGTAATGAGCCGATACGTGAGAGCTAGTATTGTCGTGATGAAGAATGATTCTTCGTGGCGGTACACGAGTCTTTTTTTGAGCGATTAACAAGTTATACGGTATCTACCAGGAGCTAGTTTATTTATGGCTTAGTATTCATTAGACTGGATCTCCAAAAAAAAAATCCCAATGTCGATGGCAAATATTAAAGATCACCTCGAGACAATTTAAAAACTAAAAAATCCTTTCCAAACCCCTGAAAACAGCAAAACCGTTTCTTTTTATCGTAGATTATTGTTTGCAGCTTGATTTTAACATACGAGACATCGCTGTATGGGTCTCGGTGAGTACTAATTTCGTCGTATAGATGTCGCTGACCTACGACATCATTTTCTAATGAAGGCCTCATTTAATGCAGTTTCGACTACTAAAATTTAAAAATATTCGTTTCTAGAATTTAAGCCCTTTAAAAACCAAAAACATTTTACTTCGGAAGTATTCAGTTTTATTCAAAACAAAAACTTGCGTATGACAACATGTACATATTTACAGCATTAAAACAAATATGTTTTCATGCTGTAAATAAAGGGGTTTTCAACAGAGACAATACAAAAGTAAATCGATAGGAACAGCAAACGACGCCATATTTTTCCCCGCTCGTTTGACATTTCTCTTCAGTAAGTTTTGCCATTTCATCACGGAGCCAACAACGAGTCGAAATTATTAAAATTTACTACCGAAATTTGGAGTCAGTGGCCTCAACTCTAAGAGCGCTACGTCCAATTTATGGTCGTCATAATCGTCCTACCAGATCAACAATTGAGCTTCTAGTGGAAAAATTTTAATCCACAGGCACAGTACAAAATGTTCCCGTGCCAGTGAGACAAAGAAGTGCCCGTTGTGTCGAGAATATTGCTGCCACTGAGGCATCAGTTCAAGAAAGCCCAAATGTGTCTCTCACACGTCGTTCTCAAGCATTGGGCATCTCTGTGACGTCGTTGTGGCGACTTTTGCGAAAAGATCTTGGCCTACATCCTTACAAGTTCAAATTGACGCAAGAACTGAAGCCGCTTGACCACCATAAGCGTCATATGTTCGTGAATTGGGCTGAGCAATAATTTGAAAATGATTCGGATTTTCATCGGAAAATCGTCTTCAGCGATGAGGCTCATTCCTGGCTGAATGGCTTCGTCAATAAGCAAAATATGCGTTATTGGTCACACAGCAATCCACACGTAATCCATGAGTCATCATTGCATCCCGAAAAAAATTACGGTTTGGTGCGGTTTATGGGCCGGCGTCGTCATTGGGCCGTACTTCTTCCGTGATGATCAAGACCGGCACATTACTGTGAATGAGAATCGCTACCGTTCAATGATAACCGAATATTTTTGGCCCCAATTGGATAATATGGACTTGGAGGGCATGTGGTTCCAACAGGACGGCGCCACAAGCCCCACAGCAAATGCCACAATCAATTTATTGGAAACCAAGTTTGGTGAACGTGTTATCTCTCAAAATGGCCCAGTCGATTGGCCGCCTCGGTCGTGTGATTTGACGCCGTTAAATTATTTCCTGTGGGGCTACGTCAAGTTTATGGTCTATGCCAACAAGCCAGCGACAATTGATGAACTTCTTACGAATATCGAACGTAAAATTGCAGCAGTATCGGCCGATTTATGCTTGAAAACCGTCGAAAATTGGGTTCAGCGTCTGAACTTCTGCAAGCGTGCCCGTGGTGGCCATGCAAAAGATATCGAGTTCCATACGGAATGGCATCGAACGTACTTTCACAGGAATAAAGAATTTCATTGGTATCTAAAACCGGTTTTGTTTTATTTAAAAATAACTTCTGTAGCGCTCTTATTGAAAAACCCTTTAAATACATAAATTACATTTATTGCATACTTTTTAGCGCTAATTATTGCATTCGTGTTAGAGCTATCGAACATTGTTTTAAATATTTGCCTGGGATAATTCATTTTTAATCTAGTTACCATTGGAAGAGATTCCAATTATGTAGTAGCAACTAAATTGAAATATCAAATAATTATTATTTTTTGTAACACTATAATCGACGGTCACCCTAACATTGCGTTTTGATTCTTATATTATAATATTTTATTCTATTACAGCAACAACAACAACAGACTCTTTTTGTCGACTTGCTTTGGTCAGCCTGAGTGTTGTTGTTGCTATTTGCTTATGCAGTCGATAAAAGCTAAAAACAACAACAACAAAAGCGTTATGTTTTTATATTTTTATTGATCCATTAACATTGTAATTTGTGAAAAGTGAGATGTAACATTTATTAGTGTTCAATAACAATGTGTGTAATTTTTTAAGTCATGGAAATGTAACCATATACGGACACAAGTATGTGATAAAACTCCAAAAAAAAAGACCCGTGTCTCCCAGTTTGACCCAAAGTCGTGCTATTTTTTTATGGACCCCCAAAGATTTGGGGCATTAGAGTAAATTTTGCTAAAAAAAAAGTGATCATTTTATCAGGCTCATATCTTGCAAACAATTCGGAATTTTGACTTACTCTCTGAGGGAAAGTTGTAGCTCTAACAAAAATTGTGAACATATAAAACCAAAAAAAAACTTCATCTTCAAGGTTAAAATCGCAAAAAACTTTAAAAAATTCAATTTTTGTTTACCTCTTTTCCCTTGTTCAGGTCCATAGGTAGCAAACCGTTCAAAATTCAAGGAAACAATCAACTACAGAAATGTACCTCAATAAACAACTTTCTAGAACAAATGAACTTCCTAGGAATGATTCTAGGCCGTCGCTGTTGTAATGGTTACTGTGCGCACCTCTTGTACATGAGATCCTGGGTTCGAACCCTGCTCTGACCACCTTAAAATTTCTTTCGGCGGCGGTCACCTCCCATAGTGACGGCGACACTATCGAGTATTTAACCATGAAAAAACTTCTGAAAATACCGTTCGGAATCGGTGTAAAACTGTAGGTCCCAATCAGAGAGTATAAAACTAAAAATCGCATTGCTCACTGGTTGTGAGAAGCTATTTAGTTTTAACCTAAAGATATCCACCGACACACAAGTACTTTGACGGAATACAACCATCGTAAAAATGTTATGCAACTGGTTATCGAAGATTTATACAAGTTTAGATTATTTCTAAAATGACAAAGGAGTCGTGAAAAATGTGTACATCGGCACATGAAAATTTAAAACATTCATAACTTGTATTTAAATTTTATGAATTTTGACTATTTACACGAATGCCGTGATTTCTATTTCTAGGACCCCTCTATATCCAATAATTTCTCACACACACTGCTCACTTATTTCCGGCATTATTAAACTTAGCTAGATATTAATTAAAATGTAAGGTCAGATTTTGATTTACATATGCATCGATGTCTTAATTTTGTAATTCATTTATCGCGCTCAATGATCTTTATTTCTTACATAAAAAATGAAATCGGATAATCAATTGTTGATCTAAATTAATAATACGTATACGCTTCAGATACTGAGAAATTAGTATTAATCATACGCAGCGTAAACTGCTATGACTGCCGAATGAAGCGGCAACTATGGAGTCTCCTACAAAAGTGTTCTCGTCCACAAATCGTTTGGGGTATATTTTATTTAAATATTTAGATAGATAAAAAATAAATGAACAATACCATACCCATTAACTGTGATCTCTTTCAATTCTGTTTTCGGTGCGGGATCACGTTTAGTATTGCAAGACCTAGGATTTGCTTTTTAGTACTGAATTATTCTAAACAATTTTTGCTTATATGTCACAGATTAAGAGGAAATGTATAATTACCATATCTCGAGTAAAATCACATGACAGCCAATAAAGATACAAGCAAATTAAATTATTCTTATTCTATATCTCTATTGATGGAAATATTGTTTCCAAAGAGGAGTTCTGCAAATGCGTTCCTATAATTCCTGGCAAACCGTGTAGCTGTTTCAGATCTAGCCACAGATCTTCATAAGCGGTTGTGTGGAATGATGCCATTGAAAAATTCATCAAACTAAATGCTTTATCGCAAACCATTTGGGAATATTGAATTTATATCGCTGAATTTTCTTCAGGAAAACTTTTAACATCAGTTATTTATATTTAAACTTCGCACACTGAACTCTAAATCTTTTTGTAGTTTGAAAATGAGAAAATATTTGTACGACTCAACTTCAACAGTACCAAAATACATACATATATTCAAGAATACCCGAATGAAGTCAGGCAGATATAAAAACCGGAAACGCAAATTTATAAGATCAAACGCAGCAACGCACTACACCCAAATATAGAGAGAGAATATAAAAAAGAATTCCTTTCAGTTTTTTGCAAGTGTTTGTATGTTTTATTGTCTAAGACGTAACAACCACAAACAAGCGTCAAAAATAAATCGCATGACCCAGCAGCGGAAGTGGAAGTGCTGAGGCACCTTCCAAATACTTTGCCACGTTCTTAATTCAAAATGTCATAATAGGAGACAAAGGCTTAAACTTTTATTTGAAGACATTTTCGCATGGCTGTGGAGTCACGACCCCGCTCCAATTCCGACTCCAGCATTTTTAAAATACACGACTCCGCTCCGACTCTAATATTAACTGAAACTATTTGCAAAAGTATAATTTCCATTAATAACGAGATAATTTGAACTGGGTATAATATGGTCACTAAGCGAGGTGACCGCCGCCGAAAGAAATTTAAGGTGGTCAGAGCAGCGATCGAACCCACGTTCTCATGCACAAGATGCGCCCGCACTAACCATTGCACCACCTACGGCCACACCGCCTCAATATATGGAACTTTTATGTTCTTTTTAAAGGGTAAAGGGTAAAAAATACTACTAAAACAGGGGTGTCACGGGGTCAAAATGTACTACAAATATTTTTCTCACAAAATTCTACTAACGGGTTTTTCAATAAGAAAAAGTTTTTTTAAAGTTTTTTTAACTAAAACAAAACCGGTTTTAGATACCAATGAAATTCTTTATTCCTGTGAAAGTACGTTCGATGCCATTATGTATGGAACTCGATTTCTTTTGCATGGCCACCACGGGCACGCTTGCACAAGTCCAGACGCTGAACCCAATTTTCGGCAATTTTCAAGCATAAATCGGCCGATACTGCCGCAATTTCACATTCGATATTCGTACGAATTTCATCAATCGTCGCTGGCTTGTTGGCATAGACCATACCCTTGACGTAGCCCCACAGGAAATAACCTAACGGCGTCCAATCGCACGACCGAGGCGGTCAATGGACTGGGCCATTTCGTGAGATAACACGTTCACCAAACTTGGTTTCCAATAAATTTATTGTGGCATTCGCTGTGTGGCTTGTGGCGCCGTCCTGTTGGAACCACATGTCCTCCAAGTGCATATTATCCAATTGGTGCCAAAAATATTCGGTTATCATTAAACGGTAGCCATTCGCATTCACAGTAATGTGCCGGTCTTGATCATCATGGAAGAAGTACGGCCCAATGACGCCGCCGGCCCATAAACCGCACCAAACCGTAATTTTTTCGGAATGCAATGATGACTCATGCATTACGTGTGGGTTGCTGTCTGACCAATATCGCATGTTTTGCTTATTGACGAAGCCATTCAGCCAGAAATGAGCCTCATCGCTGAAGATGATTTTCCGATGAAAATCCGAATCATGTTCAAGTTGTTGCTCAGCCCAATTCACGAACATACGACGCTTATGGTGGTTAAGCGGCTTCAGTTGTTGCGGCAGTTTGATCTTGTAAGGATGTAGGCCGAGATCTTTTCGCAAAATTCGCCACAACGACGTCACAGAGATGCCCAACGCTTGAGAAAGACGTGTGAGAGACACATTTGGGCTTTCTTGAACTGAAGTCTCAGCGGCAGCAATATTCTCGGCACCTCGGGCACTTCTTTGTCTCACTGGCACGGGAACATTTTTCCACTAGACGCTCAATTGTTGATCTGGTAGGACGATTATGACGACCATAAATTAGACGTAGCGCTCTTAAAGTTGAGGCCACTGACTCGGAATTTTGGTAGGAAATTTTAATAATTTCGACTCGTTGTTGGCTCGTATATCTTTCCATGATGAAATGGCAAACCTTACTGAAGAGAAATGTCAAAAGAGCGGGAAAAAATATGGCGTCGTTTGCTGTCCCTATCTCTGTTGAAAAACCCTTTATGACATCTGAGTCAAAACTAGTGACATGTCAAGATAAATAAATTCTCTTCGCCTACTGAAATGGTCCTAAGCACATACCTATTCAACCGGCAAGGTTTTCAAAGCAAAATTTCCAACTGGGGCTTTTAAGTGGTCCCACCTTAAGAGGGAATATTTGTGTATTGAAAAACTATCCTAAAAATACTTATAACGACAGCCACTTTAACAACTCCGCTGCTGGAGGGAAACGCACAAAGACACATATGACTAGATGCGGCAACCGCTAACCAAGGAAAAGTTTCAACGCAACAGAAAATTGAATAGATGTTAAAAAAGAGGAATTGTTTGGGTAACGATGGAAATGATGATAAAGAAAAATTACACTTGTTTGTTCTTTCAGCGTTTATTTGCCAACTACAGAAGACAACACCACAAATAGTAATAAAACTTTTTATATTTTGTTAATGTTTAAAAAGTCATAAACAGTAAATGGCAAGTCTCTGTGTGAGTTAGTGAGTTCCTGAAGAGAATGACAGTCGAATGGTCCAGTGGCATTCGTTGTAGTTATGTTTATGTAGTGGTGGTAGTAATGAATGTAATTGTGCCTCTAAGCTACAATAGGAATCGGCAAATACACTCAGAGAAAATAAGTGGCAAGATATTTCGTACAAACCCTGTAAAAATCAAACAACTGACGCCGAAACACTCATGCCTAGGAACCGGCACTAGCAGTAGGCTACGATGGTTATAGTGGCAGCCTCTATGTCTGGCTGACTTAGATCTTATAGTGATACCACGGGGTTAAAATTAAAAAGAGGTGGCTTACCTAGTCCCGTGGAATCAGTTTGAATGCTTTAAAAAGCTCAAGAGTTGGCGAATGTTAAAATCAACCAGATTTATTAAATCCTAAAAGAAACGTGAGCTTAGAGTAGCCTGTCGCTTCCTGGAAATAGTGGACCACAGACAAAGAACATGTTATATTGACTCCATCACCTCGTCTGTTAAGTTAGAGCATCATTGGGGAATGTCAGTGATTCCACGCACAAATATTCCTGAATGTGCGAGTAATCTGCAGATGAAGTTTCACGTATTCAGTCGTCTATAGTTAAATGGTTGGTGATGTTGCTTTGATTTTTGTGAATGTGTTTGCTATATAAAGGGTCCGCCAAATAACTTTTGTTTTTGAAAATGCTAATCCCTCTCCACAAATCTGGTAGTTTAGCAAATGTTGCAAATTATAGGGGAATTGCAATAGTGAGTGCCATTCCTAAACTTTTTGAGAAGTTAGTCACAGAGGTAATTTCTCATCATGTTTCCTCTATTTTAGATCCATGTCAACATGGCTTTCGGAAGGGTCGTTCCACCATGACTAATTTGCTTCAGTTTTCCTCTTCCATTATTGACGGCTTTATTAATGGAGATCAAACTGATGTGATTTTTACCGATTTTAGTAAGGCTTTTGATAAAGTTAACCACAATTTTTAATATATAAACTAGTGGCAATGGGTTTTAATTGTAACATACTGAATTGGATTAGATCTTACTTAATGAACCGAGAACGGATGGCATCATTTGGCCGATCTATTTTTATGTCAACTGGGGTGCCTCAGGGCAGTCATCTTGGCCCGGTTCTATTCTTGTTATTCATTAACGACTTACCCGCCTCCATAATGCACTCTGAATTGTTAATGTACGCTGATGACGTGAAGATCTATTTTTCTTACAAGGATCCTTGTCAATATACTTTACTTCAGAGGGATTTGTCTACATTCCAGACGTGGTGCGAAACCAATTTGATGGAGCTTAATTTTGCGAAATGTAAGCATATGCTGTTCTCTAGGTCATCATTCTTTTCGGCAAAATACATTTTAGGTGGCAATGTTCTTGAATCGGTGGTTTCATTTGTTGATCTTGGTGTTGTCTTGGACAGAAAAATGAATTTCAACTCCCACATAATTACGATTGGTAAATAAGGCTTATGGCGTTCTGAACTTTATTAAACGTTGAGCAAAGGAATTTTCAGATCCCTACATTACGAAAAATCTTTTTACTTCACTAGTCTGCCCTATTCTCGAATATGGATCTGTTGTTTGGGACCCCCAGTGCAATTTGTATGTTAATATCGTATGATTGAATCAGTCCAGAAACAGTTTCTCATATTTAGTCTGAGAAACCTTCAATGGAACCCGAACCATAATCTTCCTTCGTATAGCAGTAGACTAGCATTGATCAGATTGCCGACTCTTAGTAGTAGACGCACCATGATAAACTCTATTACAGTTTTGAAGATAATTGATGGATGTATATGTTCTGAATTTCTGTTATCTAAGATTGCCATAAATGTCCCATTGAGGCCCACGGGGTACTATAAACTCATTCACATCGAGTTTCAGCGTTCAAATTATGCGTCCTTTGATCCAGTTGTTAGAATGTGTCGTGACTTTAATGAGCTAGATCAGTTTATTGATTTCACTGGTAGTTAGGAAACTATAAAGTCTAGGATAATTTGTCATTTGAACAGATTGCATTAGTGCTATATATTCCTTTACATATGTAAATTTACTTTATCCTTACTATCTGTCTGTCTGTCTGTCTGATTTATAATTTGGTTTTCGTTTTGCTCGCAATTATTTTATATTACGAAGTCTGTTATATTAATATCTCGTGATGTACTTTTATACTTATTTATGTTAGTGTAATACCAACTGGTGAAGAATTTCTGTAGTTGGTTGCTTGCGTTTACATTATCATAAGTATAAAATTATTTCTGTAGTCCCACTTATACTACTCGTATTTAACATTTAACCCTATTCGTACCAGGCAGTGACTTCGGGTCACCATTGAAATCAAATCTGGCATATTTTATTATTGCTTAGTCATAATAATCCACACCTCTTTCTGTTCCTGCTTTAAACAGTTTACTTATTAAAAAAATTCACACTGAATTTTTTTTTTTTAATTTTTGTTGTACTTTTTAAAAGCCATTTTGAGTTTCACTGCCGTTAAGTCCCACGCAGTGATCAAAGAGTCACTTAAGAAAAACTGATTGGAAAAATTGAAAACCTAACGATATTGCAAACTACGTGTTGTGTGTTGGAATTGATTGAACAAATACAAAATTTAAGTTGGTTGTGAGAAGTTTATAACGGCCCAAGAAATGAGATTACACAGAGACTAACTATATTTAAATTTATGTAGTTTTTATAAAAAAAAAAGTTGACTAAAAGAAATCAAAAATCCCGTTTCCCATTACATCCCACGAAGGAATTGGGGAGAGGTTCACACCGGTTCCTAACGGTACCCGATAGTGCAGCCATCACTAAGCGAGATGGCCGTCGACGAAGAAAATGTAAGGTGATCAGAGCAGAGATCGAACCCACGGTCTCATGCACAAGAGCCACGAACACTAGCCATTGCACCACCGACGGCCACAAAGGGAACCATAAGATTATCGCAATTCAAAGAGCTCGTATGTACAGTAGAGTGGCACTGAAAATCCAACTTTGGATTTTCGCAAAAGCCCATGTGAATTATGGTAACACTTAGTCTAAAACATGAATGGTGAAAATTTTAGCTAAATCGGACAACTCTAACCCGTGCCCCACTGGGGTCAAAGTTCAAATTGACCTAAATTCAGCAAATTGCTTACAATTTATAAAAAAAAATTGTTATGTGTGCCCTCATTCTGATGACAACCATCCAAATTATAGTTTTAGATAAAGTTAACTATATCCAAAAATACATTTCAGTAAATTTAACCCTTCTGTACAAAGGGGGTCAAAGTGACCTTTTTTTTATTAGGCATATAAAAACTATTTTGTTGAAATATTTGAAAATACACAAAACGTGTATGCAATGATGACAATAGATATAAGCCTTAACGTATGCCACATTTTTCGTGTACTCTCCATTAATTTGAAGTATATTTCAAATTAACGAATTTATGAATAAAAAAGTCAAGGAGTACTAGATTTTTCAAATTTTTGTAAATTATGAAACTTGTAATGTGGAAAGCGATCGTCATAACAACAGATGAAAGTTTTTAGCACTCGAGTAAACTAAGTCTGTCCAAGTGATTTTTTATCTGTTTTTTAAATTTAGTGAGTTAAAATATGGCAAAAGTACGAAGTGAAATTTATTTAATTGGTTATCCAAAAGACCATTTAACTGGCAGTAAGCTTCCATCAAAATTGGATTGCCTAAGAGTTTTTTTTCATCATACAAAATTGGCGAAATTAAGTATTACGGAGAGTGCTCGTCTAGTTCTTAAAGAGTGCTCCGTTTTTTTGGAGGACATTATTCTGCCGGTTACAAAAAGAAGTTAGAATCTTGGAACAACTCACTTAATGATTTATTTGGAATGGCTCATGTGGATGCACTCAATCTTATGAAAATCGAGGAAGACAAACACTTTATGATCAGACAAAGACTTAAAGGACGTGAGGGTTGCATGCTAGGAATTGATGTAAGCTTACAAAAGAAGGAAGAAAAACAACGCCAACTACAGGAAAGACTTAGGAAGCAACAGTTTCAGGAAACTCCATCAACTTCAAAAGGTATTGTACATTTAATAAACCCCTACTTTTACCTATGTCACACTAAAGAAAGTATGGCAGGTTTTGTTACTTACGACTCTTTATGTTCGGATGCTTCAAAAAACGGAGAATCGACTGAAAGTGAGGATGTTGAATATACTGAAACAATAAATGAGGATGTCATAAAACCAAAAAAAAGCTTGCAAACAGATATTAACTCCTAGACTAGCGGCCGTTTTGGATAAATTAAAGATTAGTTCAAGAGATGCAGTCCACATAATAATAGCTATTCTAGATGCCGTTGGCGCAAGTTCGTCAGATTTCATTATAAACCGTAATTCAATACGTCAACAAAGGGATGAGTTACGAAAAGCAAATAGTATAAACGTTGTATCAAAATTCATCAAAGAATCTCAACCCCTAACAATACACTGGGAAACAAAACTATTGCCATGTTTAATAGGGAAAACCGAAGATCGTCTTTCAGTAATAGCAACGGCTCCGAAAATTGAACACATTTAAAATATGCCTGATATTCCATCAGGAACTGGAACAGAAATAGCATCTGGTATATATGATACTTTAGAGGAGAACCAAGTTTTAGAAAAAACGGAGGCGTTTGTATTCGATACAACTTCATCGAACACAGGCAAATTTAAAGGGGCGTGCACTATTTTAGAAAAGAGAATCGGACGAGATATTCTATTACTTGGTTGCAGACATCATATATTTGAAATAGTGCTAGCAGCTGTGTTTGTGGAAGGAATGGGGGTAAAAAGTTTAAGAAACATTGGCCAAATATAAATCACAAAAAAATTTTTGACGGGATTGTCATATCCGCGAATAGAAGAGATTTTAGGTAAAGAACGTGATGAGATTTTAGATTTCGCGAATAAAAAAATTAAGGACGACCTTCCGCGGAGTGATTATAAAGAATTTTTTGAGTTAATAATAATTTTCTTAGGAGGAACTCCACCGCTGGGATTGAAATTTGCGAAGCCTGGTGCAATGCACTTAGCCAGGTGGAAATAACCAGTTTCCGGAAATAACCGAATCTGAAGTTAATGGATTGATTGAAGTTGCTGGATTCATTCTTAAGTGTTATTCGCCCTTCTGGTTCAATGCAGATAAGACTGAACAAGCGCCTCTAAATGATATTAAATTTATACGAAAAATGGAAAAGTATAAATTATTCAACAAAAAAATATCAGAAAAAGCTGTTTCTAAGTTTATTAATCACCTATATTACCTAAGCGATGAATGTGTAGGATTTTCTTTATTGGATGATAGAATCAACATAGAAACTAAAGTCACGCTGGCAGAAAAAATGTGTTTGGCTTATAATGCAGAAGAAAATGAAGACGAATGTGAAGATGTTCCAAAAAAGTTTTTGATTAAACAAGACAATATTAAAAACTTTTTTGACAGGGATAATTCATCTATTTTGAGAGAATTGGTCTCTAAAAACACAATGCATCTTTTAAAAAGATTTAAGATTTCAACCAATTTCTTAGATGGAGATCCAAGAACTTTGAATGATATTGAAGAATAAAGGAAGGGAAAGGAAATTATTCAAAACATAGAAATTGTTAACGACTGCGCCGAAAGAGGGATAAAACTAATCCAAGATTATCATGGAAAAATTACAACAGATGAAAAACAAAGGCAATATCTTTTCAAGGTAATGATAATATATATTAAATCTTATAATAGTTCTGTAGTAAATATCAACCCTATATTTTTGTTTCAATTTTCAGGTTGTACACAATTATAGACAGCAATATTCGAAAGAAGCTAATTTAAATAGTTTGCGAACTGAATTTCAATAAAAAATCCACAAAGCAAAGTTGTATCTTGGTTTTGATATATGTAATAAAATATATTGGTCATTTTGACCCGCTGGGCACAAAAGGGTTAAGTTTTCTAAAATTTATTTGGGATATAGTTCAAATTTTTCATAACAATATTTTGATTGGTTTCTATCAAAATCAGCACAAACAAAGCGAATTCTCTGAGTAATTGCAGGTAATTTGCTGAATTTACGTAAATTTGAACTTTGACCCCAGTGGGGCACGGGTTAGAGTAGCCCGATTTAGCTCAAATTTTCACCATTTAAGTTTTAGACTAAGTGTTACAATAATCCGCCTGGGCTTTTACGACAAATTAAAGTTTATTTTCTTCATACATTTCAATGCCACTCTAATGTACAGTGCCGATGATGCTTTTGCTGATGAAGCAGACATTGATGACAATTTTGGTAAAATGGGGAACAGTGAAGTAGACCTTTATGAAACTGCCTCGGACGCAGAAGATGATATGGATTTATCATGCGCTGAAGAACAGCAAGATGATGTAAATACATTTATTGGCAATGACGGTACTGCATAAAAGGAACCAGCCAAACTACTTGTCATGCGCGTTCCTTATTCGTCGATGATAAGATAATGAAAATACTAGTTGAACGTTCAAATTTATATGCTTCTGTTACAAATCGGCGAAAATGCAAACCCATAACCGATTTAGAAATACGAGTCTATAAAGGTTTGATAATCGATTCGGGTCTATGGAAAAAGCTCAGTTTCTGACTATAAAGGATTTTGGGATCCATTATATGGGAGTTATATGGGAGTTCGACAGAGCTACTAGAAGCCATTGTAGGTGGCACGATAAGTTTGCTCGTATTCAGGACCTGTGAGACGTAATAAATACAAACTTAATAAACGTATATCCGGGAGAGAATTTGGCCATAGATGAGCAGTTGGTGCCATACAGAGGCAGAGTTCCATTTCGCCAGTGTATTCCAACCAAACCCGACAAATACAAGAAATAATTAATGTATCCTTATAATACTTATAATTTCATAAAGTCATTTGAGTTGCTTTATTATAATTTAACGAATAATATTTAATAAGAATTTTAAATTGATCATCATTTGTCTTTCTTTAATACCAGTGATTTATAGTCACGGTGTGGTACTTTACGTTAGAAATTTAGCTTGGTACGCGTAGGGTTAACAAAGTACACGTTATGGAGAGCGTATGAGTAATGAGAACAAAATAAATCATACGGCGCCGAACGTAATATCACTAATCATCAGTGTTGTCAAGTTAGATTTTTCTCCTTCTTGTTTTAACGCGTTTAGCCGGAGAAACTGGAATTCAGCATTAAGCCTTTTTCTTTCTGTTTTCAAAGATTTTCAGATTTTTTTAGCTCTATATACTTGACTCTTATTACAGCAAATATTACACATATAACGGCAAAATAAATGGAATACGTTTGCCTGAATCTATGAAGTTTATTGTATATGAGACTTGAATTTGGTTTTCCAAAAGTTACAACCAGTGTTGGAAAAATTTTAAAATTTTTAATTTGGTCGGATGGTCGGTCCAATTCAATTTTGGTCGGTTTCTGTCTCAAATCACAAATTATTTTTGCATAATTTATTTAAAATCTCATATATTTTATCTTAAAAATACCTTTTCCACACTGTTTACCAATAAATTATGCACTTCGATGACGGGTAAGTAGTTATTAACGACGTTTATATTAGATCAGTGGCAGTGAACTGTGCGATACGTTAACCGAATTCCGCTGTTGGCCATTAAATTATAAACGACGTTTAACTTAATTTAGTGACAACGATTTGTGTTATGCTTCTTCGCCCTATTTCTTATGAATGTCAGCATTTTGGAAAAAAACACTGAATAGGTAAACAATAAAACATTCTGCATGTGCATTAGAGGATTGAGCTATGGATAAGTAAGTACGAGTACAAATATTAATCAACAAAATCTTTTTTTTTAATAAACATCTATTTTAGATACATAACAAAAAAGAAACAAATGGATGCAGTAACTGAAAACAACAATGAGGCAGCTTGTAAGTAAAGTTGTTTAAATTAACAAATTTTGTTAAAATAATGAATCTTTTTGTTTACAGCGATGCAAATGTTTTTGCTGATAATCCGCAATGTTCTGAAATGAAAATTTAGAACAGAATGGATTACTACTTTCGAATGGCTGCAGGAAAGGGATGGTACTCCATTTTGTACTGCATGCTCCAAGCCACTTGCTGCACATTTGCCACATCTGAAAAATCATGACAAGAAAACAACGCATGTACAAAACTAGGACACCAAAAAGAAACATTTGCATATCGACAAATTTTTTAACAACGAACAACAAAGAAAGTGGCAACAGGCAAAAACATGTAGAAACCACGTTGGTCATGTTTTGCATTATGCACAATTTGCCTTTCATATTGATGGACTATCATCATGCAATAGCAGACAAAATTGGAAAGCAGGCAAGGAGTGATGTAATATCCACATTACAAAAAACAAAATTTTCTTTAATTGTGGACGGAACTACCGACCTTTCTACGAAGAAATGGTTTCTTTTAATCGCGCGTTATGTAAATTCAGCGTTTTAAATCCAAGATAAGTTTCTGGCAATGCTGGAATTAACTAAGTCAGACGCGCAGTCAACATTTGATAAAATTAAAGAATTTTTTGTGTTATGTAAAATTCCTTTCAAGAACTTAATAGGATGGTCAACATACGGAGAAAATGCTATGTCTGGTAATGTTAGAGACCTTAAGGCGTTATTTGAAAAAGAAATAGAATTATTGTATATTAAATGTTTCTGTCACGTTTTAAATCACTGTTCCAGTTACGCCACAAAAAAAATTGCCATCGTATATCTATGTGTCGGAATATATGCACCTTTTTTCTCGTAGTCCCAAACGCGTCAGCGAATTCAAAGAATTCCAAGAGTATTGTTCAGTTGCACCGCATAAAATTTTGGGTATATGCAGCACCCGTTGGCTTTCGCTGGAAGGCGTTGTATTAAGAATCATTGAGCAATGGGATAGCCTAAAATTGTATTTCATTTCCTGCGTATATGAAGTTCAAGGAATTTCTGCTGGTGTTATTGGGGAGGATATGACAAGCCAAATGAAATGTTATTTTTTTATTTTTGACATATTTTCTACCCATTGCCATTAATCTTAACAAAGAATTTCAAGCGGAAAGTTCACGTTTACCGTATTTATACACTAGTATAAAATCGAATTTTCTTTTAATATTAAGCAATTTTATTAAAAAAGAACTAATAAATAATATAGAAATTGATTACAAAAATAAGCAGTATCAGCTTGAAACTTGTGAAATATTTATTGGCACTAAGCCAGAAACGTATACGGAAACTTATGTAAAAAAATATGAAATAAAATCTGCTGTTTTAGAATTTTATATAGAATTTCTTGATCAGATCAACGAGCGATTAGATTTCAAAAGCGGTAGTATAAAACTTTTAAATATGATAACTCCTGATCAGGTACTTTCAGACGACGACTTAGCAATTCTGGATCTTGTTTTAAAATTCCCTAAGTTAGTTTAATGTCATCCCGATTTAATAGTTACTGAGTGGAGTTTGCTGCGGCTCAGCGATATAAAAACTTTTTACCAATTTAAACATTAATGTTTTGTGGCAAAAAATTGCTTCTATATAAAACGGATTAAATGAGAAAATATTCTCAACTATTTCTTATTTTATTTTTAATTTGTTATCTCTGCCACATAGTTCCACCGCCGCTGAACGCAAATTTTCCACACTCGTGTAAAGAAATTATCAAAATGAATAATCCGCACTATGTTTGGTCAGCCAAAAGGAACCTACATAACCAAATATAAAATCAAGAACTTTAACATTTTATTTTTAATGTGATGTATTTAATACATGCCTGAATTCTAACATTAGTAAATGAAAACAACATACATATGTTAAAAAGACTGAATAAAAATTTTTTACTTACAATTTACAATTTTAATGTATTTAATTATTAATTACGTTACATAAATATTAATTTCCATGCCTGAATTCTTTAATGCAAATATATTATATCTGAAATATTTATGTTACTTAAATATTAAATAAAATGTGCATCACAAAACACAAATATTAATTAATTTTTCAAATTTGGTCGGAAGCAGGCGATTTTGGTCGGAAAAAAAATTTTCAAACGGCAACACTGGTTACAAGCGTCAGTTTCTATACAAGACTTACCGGAAATCTAATTTTCGTTAAATTTATTTTTATTATTTAATAAATATTAAAAGTTCCACGAACATTAGATACCAGATGGCTATAGGGATTGAACGTGAGTTTCGCAGTGAGGTAGGACGTCATCATGGCTTCAGTGAGCAGGCAATTCGTCGCACCGTGGAAATATCCAATCTTTCATATGTGGATCTTGCCAATAGAAAACTCATACTTGTGGCAAAACTAATCACCTTTTATTCGAATTGAACACAGGCTGTTGTGGAGAGTTATATAAAAGTGAAGTAATAAACAGTAGAAAAAATTACAGCAGACAGTTGTCCGAGGCCTTCGGCCACGGACTGTCCCTGCAGGCTGTGTCAGAGACACGGCCATTAAGTTTAACGTAGAATACGCCATCCGATAAGACAGAAAACATATATAACAATAAATTCATTTGCTTATATTATTTATCATTTATTGTTATATATGTTTTCTGTCATATCGGATGCCGTATTCTACGTTAAACTTAATGGCCGTGTCTCTGACACAGCCTGTAGGGACAGTCCGTGGCCGAAGGCCTCGGACAACTGTCTGCTGTAATTTTTATATTTACCAACGGCATTTGATTCAAGTCCGTTTAAAAAAAAAATATTATGTAAAATTTTTTTAAACTTAATTTAATTTATGTATTTTAATTAATATTTTTATTGAAATAAGTTCTGCGAATGTTGAGAGGGCCGCCCTAATATTAAAAAAGGTTTACCTTATCGAGTCTTCGCATTAGCATTCGAGCGTTGTGTGAAAGCTTTACGCTTTACAATTCAAAATTAATGTTACAACAGCTTTATTGAAGCTTTCGCAAAAAAGCTTTATTACGTTGGTTACTGTTTGTTTCACTTTTTACTAGATACATGTTGCCAAGCAACATTAGCTTGCTGTTCGTTTCACTTTTTACTAGATACATGTTCCTAAGCAACGTTGAGCAACCAAAAACACTCAACCAAACACCACACATATGTTTGAGTGTATGTGTTTAAACAATTTTCATTTGAGAAATTAAAATACTAGAAATATATCAACCAATATGAAATGTATATCAAACGAAAGATAACATCTTCATTTACCTACAAAAAAAATTTTAAAAAAATTCATCTAGCCGTTTCCTCAAATTCAATGAAATAAAGATTACAACAATAAAAACCTGACATGACTCACGTCGTAAGACGTATTCTACGTCAAAAAGTAGACAGGGAGTCATTGATATGATATGCTGTCGGGCGTGGGGTTCGTGTCTACTTTGAGCCAAAAACACTATAACCTAGGACATACATAAATTTATTATAAACTCCCGATTTGTAAATCTAACAACACAACTTTACTACTGAAACTACAATGACAAATGGAATAGATTTTCATCATCAACTATAATAAATGCCATACTATGGCCGATATACATTAGACTGACTCAAAAAGTGTTTTTGTGTTTTTGTTCCACCCCCTGAAATGTACCTTGACTTGTTTTTTGATGATTCCCAAAATATTTCGCGTCTAGGATTAAAACCCCGTGAGCTGGACCGTTTTTAAAAAAGGCTTTTTGAGTTTTTCAAAGATTTTTGATAGTTAACTAAAGATAATATGTGCAATATTAGTATCATAGGACAGCATTTTTAAAGACGCATCCAACGGTATGAAAAACATCCTAGACGCGAAATATTTTGCGAATCATAAAAAAACAAGTCAAGGAACATTTCAGTGGGTGGAACAAAAACACTTTTTTTGGCCCGATACAAAATGAGTCGGTTTAATATAGTACATATATAAGGAGGTAACCTAGGAAAAGTGGCCGTTGGTGGTGCAATGGTAGTGTGCGCGGCTCTTGTGCATGAGGAAGCGGGTTCGATCCCTACTCTGACCACCTTAAATTTCTTTCGACGATGGTCACCTCGCTTAGTGATGGCGACACAATCGAGTATTTAGCCATGAAAAAGCTTCTCCAATTGTCACTCAGAAATGTATGACTGAAACAAAAATACACAAAATGGGACGTGACTTTACGCAGTTTACAAAGTGTTAAAGGATTTCGCCAAGGTGAATAGTGTATATATATATATATGCCGAATTCGCTTGAGATAATTGCTTCTGGAAATCGTTGCTGCAATAAATCGATTGTGTCATGAGCTGTGTGGCACTTGGGGCCATCTTGCTGAAATCACAAGTCGCACACTGGTCTAAAACGCCCAAAAAGCTGGCCAAAAACGAAAAAGTTGGTGAAACTACTTGAAATTTTGTATAGAATAGTATGAATAGTTTTGTAGGTCGGAAAATCCAAATTTAAGGTCGACAATAAACAAAAAAATGGCGGAGCCCAAATGGCTGACAGATTTCTACGAAATCGTTATCAGATTCGAAAAAATATGTTACTTGGGGTGTACTGAGTCAAAAATTTTGAAATTGACGTTAGATGATAAAAACGAAAATTACCACTTCAGAATTAAGGTTTTTAATAAAAATGACGTCCCACAGTAAAACATAAACAAGTTACAATTGTATTTCATCACTAGAAGATAATTCTGAGTTAAAATCCAGAAGTTTTGGAGAACAAGCTTGGGTAGACAGTAACAATTCAAGTACTTTTAGACTGAGAGGTTCGCTTGTTTTCGGCTGCATTTTTTTTAAACTGGATATCAGTGGATCCGATGATACCAGAAGCCTGTTGAAAACATCTTCCATTGTTTTTTCACGTGAACATTTTCTTGCATGGTTTTCGCGATTACTTCGAATGTCCTTGTTCCTGGCCTCCTGAGCATCTTCCGATAGTTGTCCGATTGGCAAGGCAAGAGCATCAATAATAGCATACCCGTGAAGTAAAACAATATGAACAGAGGTAGGCACATATCTCCTGGCGATTCCCAAGCAGAACTCTTGCAATTTCGGAATATTCACGTCGAAGCCACATGACATCGTTTGCAATACAATTTTGCAACTTTCCATAATTTCCTCGTCTACTTTCAATATTTTGGCACTTATTGAAACATCTCGAAAAAACGCCTTGCGGTGTTTCCGTCGTTCGTTGTTCCAGCTCCTGCTTTCGGGATGTCAATGCGAAGACCTAGCTCTTTTTGGAACTGATTTTGAATTTCAAGTTTTCGGGCTGCGACTCTCATCTTCATTTCAGCTGACCGTGTCTGCCACTTTTTTTCACCCTCATTTTCATTGTTTTTATAAGCAAGATGCAAGAACCATTCTACGAATCGGATCCAGGCATGGAAATAGACAATAACAAAATGATAGTTTTCTTTGTCTACTTCCTTATTGAGAATCGAATCCAAATTATTGAAGTCTTTCGACGTTGCTTTGCAAATGTAGCATCTCATGGCTGATGAAGTTCCAGTTATAGCGTTTTTAACCTTGCCCTCAATCATCGTGAAAGCCAACTGGTAATCTACTCTTATTTTGCGTGACGACAAAACTGTTAAACGGCATAAGGTTTTCAATTTGTTCTTCGACATATTCTTTTTCGGCCAGAGTGGATTGAACAGTTTCCTTGAGAAACTGCAGCCTTAGTGGCCGGCAAAAACGTGGGGAGGAAGGCTTCAAGTTGTTCCAAATTAATAAGACATCTTCACTGAAGTAATGAATTTTTATTTTTTGAAGTGATCCTCTTTAATATATAAAACTATATCAAACTTTATTATTGCAATTTCAATAAGAGAATAAGCAATTTAAGATTTGTCTAAATGCCCTTTATTAAATGTGCGCCGTTGGACAGGGTCCCTTGGGGCCTAGTCCATTGACGTTCGCGCGCTCGGAAAAAATTTATAAGAAAAAATGGGGCAAAAAGGAGCAATTTTTTCCTTATGATTCCTAATCTATAGACATTTATCTTTATAGTTCTATGGAGATTTTCACCAATGGTCACCAATAGAAGAACTAACGGAATATTTATTACGAAGTTTTTAGCCAGGTTACGATTTCTGACACGAGCAGTTTAATTATCAGCCAATATTAATAAAACACGTTCATTTTTAACAAACAACATTAAAAAGTCAATGTACGTACCTCCAACAACAGTTTCCATGTCGCAAGTTACAAATAACACTTTTTCATCAATCACAATACCATTTCTCACTGGAGCTCGGATTTTGGCATTTTGGGAAATCTTGGGAGGAAGTGAAAACAGATGTTTTCATCTGTTCCTAGAACTCACGTAGGCATGCTTATGCTCTACATTTTCAGCTTTCCGTTCAAAAATATGTTCGAATCAAAAATATATTCGAATTTCGAAAAAAACCATTTTATATTTTTGATTTTTGACCAGCTTTTTTGGCGTTTCAGACCAGCGTGTGTCGTCCAGATCCATGCCGTCCAGTTGAGACTACAAGAACTCTGTTATCATGTTCCTGTAACGAACATGACCAAAATCCGTACCAGATAGTTGCTCGTTGTGGGTGCATTTGTTTGTCATGGATTGCATGAGGATTTTCTGAGCCCCAAACTCGACAATTTTGTGTATTCATGAAGCCATTCAGATGGCATTGCCTTAACTTTGCTTCATTATCCATTGAATGAATTGCCAGCACTTTCCATGGTCTGGTGCTTTGTGCTTCTGAGTAAGCTTAAATAGGAAGGCAACAAGGTCGAAACCCCACAGACAGGGAATCTCTGGCTTTCACCAGGGGAACAAAGACAATACGGAAATAGGTGGGTACCAAATTACTAGGGTGTCTAATACACTACTAAGTTGATACGCCTTTTATACACTTAACGCTGGTAGCAGATTTTAGGCATTACAGCCGCAATTGTGAGTTTTAATATCAGCTGATGGTCAGTGTGTTCTAGTGTTCTTGTTATTGTCCTCAAGATGGAGTTGTTGGTCTGACGTTGCCCTTGAATCCAAGAGATGGTGTGCTCGTGAAGTCAGCAGATGACGTTACCCGTCGAATGTATTGGTGTGATGGAAACGAGGGGTCGACTTCCACCTTCACATACGTTAAGCGGAATAAAAGATATTAGTATTTGTTAATTATACTTTAATTTAAGGAATACTATTTCTGAGGAAGCTTTATAAAGTGTATAAATTTACACTTTTAAAATATTTTATATATCATAAGTAATTTTTTTTTATTATTATTCAAGCTCAAGACCATTCTATGTCTCTATTAATACAGACTTCATTTTAAAAAAAAAAAACAAAGTTTTGTAAAATATATCCGTATGACTCGATGATTCCTGGCAAACCGTATAGCTGTGTTTTACAGATCAGATCTTCGTCAGCGGTTGTTTTGAATGATTGTGTTGAAAAATTCATCAAACTAAATACAAACGAACACTCATTTAAATTGAGAGTTTTCATTAGTATTCGAAGTGTTCGAAAAATATCGCAAGCAAAATATACAAGAAAAACCTTTGCAAAAACCTCTTTCCATCTCCAGAGAACCATTTTCATGTCTGTATATTGTATGTACCTTTTATGTTGTTCGGTAGCTCTAACTAATTTCTAGCCGACAGCTAAATATGTTTTAAATATGTTTTAATAACTAGTAACATAACAAACATACTACATTTTTGGCAATGACGTCCTATTATTTCTCTGCGTGTATCCTGATTTATTGGCGTAACTACTTACTGTACTCACAAACTTTGTCCTGTTGAACTATGGCCCAACTGCAGTGACAGTGGTAGTATTAAATATAACAACAGCAACAAAACCACAATAATACGAGTACTAGCAACAGAAGAGCACCAACCAACATTAACAGCAATGACAACATCAACAACAATGACAACAATTTAACACCACAACAAGTGTTGTACAGGGTAACGTAAATATATTGCCTTCAAACTTTTATTCACAAGTGGTTATTCGCATGAAAATGTATCTTCTTCCTCTACGCTTGGTATTTCATTCTCCCTATGTCAGTAGTTTTCAACAAAATCGAATAAAAAGCTTTGGAATTTCTGGTAAAAGAATAGTAAAGAATTTTATTTGTTGTGTGTTGACAGCAGAGAGTAGAACTTTATTCCATAGAACAACACGATTACTGTAATGTATTGGCAAATATTAGCTGACAATAAATTTAATAAAATTAATGAATTTGTTAGCTTTGAACCCACACAAATACAGTAACAAAAACTTTTAGAAACTTTTAAATGCAGTTTATTGTTAAAAACACACTCGAACACCCTTGCCAATTGGTTTTTCTATTTCAATTTTGTTTGAAATGCAATAACTTTGACGCTTCGAATTGCAATAAATTACAGTGTGGCGTATGTGGAACGTCGATTAATAATGTTTAATATTTGTTAATCATACGTTAACTTGGACATTACGGCAATTAATAGTGATCATACGACAACATTAAAATTTATGGGTATATAAACATTGAAGTATGCCGGCGCACAGTTGCGCCCGTAAAGCAAACGAGGTTGCAAAAATCAAAATGTTCATGTGCGCCTACGAAATTTTAAATAAACCCACCTTATAGGAAACTTTTCAACAATCTCAAATATAAAAAATAAATAAATGGTTTCCCATTACATCCCATGAAGGGACTGGGGAGAACTACTCACAATCACTGAGCTGTGCGCTTTCCAGTTTTCACTCACTGAGTGGGACCTACAGTTTTACACCGATTCCGAACGGTAATTTGAGAAGCTTTTTCATGGCTAGATACTCGATAGTGTCGTCGTCACTATGCGAGGTGACCGCCGCCGAAAGAAATTTTTTTTTTTTGAAGGTGGTCAGAGCCGTGTTCGAACCCAGGATCTCATGTACAAGAGCCGCGCACACTAACAATTGCACCACCGACGGCACGATATACCATTCTTAATAATATCAGATTTTTAGTTCAGAAGACATAACCGTTCAAAGTTGACCGATTTTCGGTTTTCAAGAAAAACACAATTTTTAGTCAATTTGGTGCGATTTCAGGTGCAATATCATGAAAAGTAGGCAACGAATCATCTTTTTTCCAATTGATTGATGTATTTATTAAATGTGTAATAATAAAAAAATGTATTGTTTGCTTTGTGTTTCTCTAAGGTAAATCACTATTTAAAAACTTTCCCTTTTTCCACTATTTTTCAACTTCGACGGGAAAAAAATGTATATATTTTTTCCTCTCCTCACTATTTAAAATCTTTCCCTTTTTCCACTATTTTTCAACTTCGACGGGAAAAAATGTATATATTTTTTCCTCTCCCATATTTCCAAAATATGTTCTTTGATTATTCCTTTAAATAATTCAACGGGTTTTATCTGCCCGTACGTGCCCCTTTGGCTTCTACAGGTAAAAAAGGTTAAAAAGACATGAATCCAGAAATGGTATAGCGTGCAGCCCTTAATTGCATTTTAAGTCGGTTGTCTACCTGAGAGCCTCTGGCAAAGTTTGCTCCCAATATTCTGTTACAGACACAGGATGCACAAAAACTACTCATTGAAATTATCAGGTACGCACCTCACTTAAAAATAACTTTGGCCTACAAATGGTCAAGACCAATATTGACTTATGGTCCCTACAGGTATCCACAAATCTTATTTTGACACGTGCATAATATCAAAATTGCATAATTCAGCCTAAATCCATATGTATGCAGGTAACAGGTACATGTTTGTACGCATGGTAGCATAAGCCTATATATTGCAAACTAAGCATAATGCCTGCATTAGTCTACGACTGAAAGTTGGCGCAACAAGTACTGAAAACATGGCGTTGAACAATTTAAAATTATTTCAACTGTTTAGACAGTCAACTACACCAACGTTTTTCGCGGAAGCTGCTTTAGAAGAACTCGATAGCTTATACGGAAATATTGAGACAAGCAAAAGTATAAAAAATAATATTTGTATGATATATGCAAAACTTAAGGCAAAATGGGTGAAATGCAATCAAAACATTCACAATTTCAACTCCAAATACGAGGACTGGCTTAATGCAGACACCATCCTGGATATATTGGCAGTAGATAAACCCACCACATCAACCAGAGGAGCAAAAAGAAGGCCAAAAAAAAGTATGGAGGAGTGTTAAATTTTCACAAGAAAGAGGAAACTTGCCGATGCTACCAATGACTTGACCACAAAGCATTTATCGGACGCGCTGTCTGTTAAATATACAAAGGATAGTGAAAGAGTTAGGTCGCAGATTACAAAATCTGTTGCTGATGCAAGCTCACTGCAACTAAAAAGGATTAAGGAAAGCATTGCCACAAACGCACACATTAAAAAATTAAACAGCAGACTGTCCCTGCAGGCTGTGTCAGAGACACGGCCATTAAGTTAAATTCATTTGCTTATGTTATTTATCATTTATTGTTATATATGTTTTCTGTCTTATCGGATGGCGTATTCTACGTTAAACTTAATGGCCGTGTCTCTGACCCACTGTAATTTTTATATTTACCACCGGCATTTGATTCAAGTCCGTTTAAAAAAAAATATTATGTTCAATTTTTTTAAACTTAATTTAATTTATGTATTTTAATTAATATTTTTATTGAAATAAGTCCTGCGAATGTTGAGAGGGCAGCCCTAATATTAAAAAAGGTTTACCTTATCGAGTCTTCGCATTAGCATTCGAGCGTTGTGTGAAACCTTTACGCTTTACAATTCAAAATTAATGTTACAACAGCCTTATTGAAGCTTTCGCAAAAAAGCTTTATTACGTTAGCTTACGGTTTGTTTCACTTTTTACTAGATACATGTTGCCAAGCAACATTAGCTTGCTGTTCGTTTCACTTTTTACTAGATACATGTTCCTAAGCAATGTTGAGCAACCAAAAACACTCAACCAAAGGTAAGACGTATTCTACGTCAAAAGTATGGTTCCGAAGAAGCCTTGGCCCTGTTTTTGAACTTAGAACTTTCCAAAGAGAAATATAAGAAACTACGGGCATCTTTAATGCGACACGGTACAGACGTTTTACGCGGATACAAGCATATTACGCAAGCCAAAATAAATTCACGACTTGCAAAACGGTTGTTGGAGAGTCTTCCTAAAAATGAGGTGGAAATTCTTCCTGAGAAACTGACATTGATCAGCAAATGGAGCTGCGATGGATCATCCGAACAAAGCGTTTATAAGTAAAGGATATCTTCCGATGACGCTACAATATCTGACGGACATAAGTTTATGGCATCTGTTGTTCCTTTGTGGCTAAAATCTGATGTTTCCCTGCACTGGAAAAATCCATCATCAGTGTATTATTACTGACCAATAATGTTTGATTTTGAAAAGGAATCGGCTGAACACATAAGGACCACGCTGAAGGACATTGAAGAACAAATAAGCAAGATTAAGCATACAAAGCTGCAAATTTGAGAAGGAAAATATATTGAATGTAGTTACGAGTTCCACCAGAGCATGGTTGACGGAAAAGTCGTAAACGAAGTGACAGGAACAATCTCAACATTGTCATGCCCGATTTGCAAAAAGAGTCAGAAGAACTTCGGCAATTTAAACGATTCTACAAGCGAGGAGAATTACGAATAGGATAAGGTGTATGGAGTTCTTGCTAAAACTGGCATATACCCTACCACAACAAGATGAAAACATCGATGAAAATACAACAATTCAGGATAAAGAAAAGAACAGAAAGATGCAAAAACAGGATGTTTTTTTTTAAGCAAGTTGGACTAAAAGTAGACTGTCCCTAGTACGGATACGGAAACTCAAACGATGGAAACACTTCTAGGAGATGTTTTGAAAATGATGAGGAAGTATCCAGATTTGGAATTGACAATCAAATCGTGAAAAAATTGGGAACAATCTTGAATGTTTTAAACTGCAAAAAAGTGTTAATTCTACAAAATATAGAGAATATGCATCGAAAACTGTATCTCTCTTAGCAGAAATGTATCCACAGAAGAAGTTAACCCCGATCGTCCATAAAATATTGGCGCATGGCAAAGATATAATTGAGTACCGGTCTTTGCCAATTGGAGAGCTTTCTGAAGAAATACAGGAGTTGCTTAACAAATTTTATAAAAAATATAGATTGCAGAACACATTCAAAGCATCAAGGGTAAGGCAAAATGAGGACCTCTTCAACATGTTGGCAGCATCTTCCGATCCACTTATTTCTTCCCTGCAGCATGTGATGTCACGAATAGAGTTAGAAAATAATTGAGGGCATGAGAATTAAAACTCGGTAAAGACCATTTTTACAACTTTTCAGGAGAAGCAAAAAACTGTTTTCTGTTTACCTTGTTTTCATACTCACTGACAATATGGATGTACCTTGATGCTCCCTAGCGGCCAAACTAGGAACTATAGAGGTGTGGATGTTATATCAGAGGGTGCGCCTTGGTCTAGAGAACAAGAATATGTGAAAAAACGCATTTCACCAAAAATGGTCTTTACCGAGTTTTAATTCTCATGCCCTCAATTATACTTTAGAAATGATTAGTCTTTTAGATATACCTTCTGTTACGAATTGTGATGAATATTTTTCAGAAAATTGAAAAAATTTATTTAAAAAAAAAATAAAATTTTTTTTAATTTTAAAATATAAAACCCTAAAAATAAAAATAAAAACAATTTAAAAATGTAAAAATAATTTTTTGTAATTACCATAAAATAGATTTTTCTACAAATTTTAACTTTGATAACCCAGAAGTAAGCACCTATAAAGCCTAGCACCCTTTCCAAACACTTATTTCACAACCTGAACAGTTATCTATCATATGCCGTTTAAATTGTTCAATTATCTTATTCGGTTCAAAATATATGATTTTTGCAACGAAAAAACTCAAATAGTGCCAGTGTGCGTGGTTGAGTGCACGGCTTTTGTACATAAGAATGTGAGTTCGATCCCTGCTCTAACCACCTTACATTTCTTCCGACGACGGTCACCTCGCTTAGTTGTGGCGAAACTATTAATTATTTAGCCATGAAAAGTCTTCCAAAATACCGTTCTGAACCGTTGTAAAACTGTAGGTTGTGAGAAGCCCTCCCCCATCCCTAGCATGGGGTGTAATGGGAAACCAATTGTGTTTATTTTAACATTTAAGTATCTATCAAAAAAGTTCTTCCATAAAAGAAATTTATAAATATTTTTACTTCAACTACACCATTTCCAATTGAAATTTGAAAAATATCAATTTAATTTTGAAAAATATCAATTGAAATTTGAAAATTATATTTGAAATTTGAAATAATGGGTTTTTCAATAAGAGCGCTACAAAAGTTTTTTTTAAATAAAACAAAACCGGTTTTAGATACCAATGGAATCCTTTATTCCTGTGAAAGTACGTTCGATGCCATTATGTATGGAACTCGATTTATTTTGTATGGCCACCACGGGCACGCTTGCAGAAGTCCAGACGCTGAACCCAATTTTCGACGGTTTTCAAGCATAAATCGGCCGATACTGCTGCAATTTCACGTTCGATATTCGTACGAAGTTCATCAATCGTCGCTGGCTTGTTGGCATAGACCATAGACCTGACTTAGCCCCGCAGGAAATAATCTAACAGCGTCAAATCGCACGGCCGAGGCGGCCAATCGACTGGGCAATTTCACCAAACTTGGTTTCCAATAAATTGATTGTGGCATTCGCTGTGTGGCTTGTGGCGCCGTCCTGTTGGAACCACATGTCCTCCAAGTCCATATTATCCAATTGGGACCAAAAATATTCGGTTATCATTGAACGGTAGCGATTCGCATTCACAGTAATATGCCGGTCTTGATCATCGCGGAAGAAGTACGGCCCAATGAAGCCCCCGGCCCATAAACCGCACCAAACCATAATTTTTTCGGGATGCAATGATGACTCATGGATTACGTGTGGATTGCTCTCTGACCAATAACGCATATTTTACTTATTGACGAAGCCATTCAGCCAGAAATGAGCCTCATCGCTGATTGTTGAGGCCTCTTAAAGTTGAGGCCACTGACTCCAAATTTCGGTAGTAAATTTTAATAATTTCGACTCGTTGTTGGCTCGTATATCTTCCATGATGAAATGGCAAACTTTACTGAAGAGAAATGTCAAAAGAGCGGGAAAAAATATGTCGTCGTTTGCTGTCCCTATCGATTTACTTTTGTAGCGTCTCTGTTGAAAACCCCTTTACATCAATTGAAATTTAAAAATTCTATTTGAAATTTTAAATACATCAATGTTTTTTTTTAAAAGACATCAATAGAAATTTAAAACACATCTACTGAAATTTAAAACACATCAATTGAAATTTGAAACACATCAATTGGAATTTGAAAGACATCAATTGAAATTTAAAATTCCTCACTTGAAATGTAAAAATAATTAAGCGATTTTGTTTATTAGATTTTTAAATTTCAATTGGTGTATTTTAAAATTCCATTGATGTGTTTTAAATTTCAATTATAATCTTTCAAATTTCAATTGACATGTTTCCAATATCAATTGATGTATTTCAAATCTCAATTGATGTATTCCAAATTTCAATTGATGTGTTTTAAATTTCAATTTATGTCTTTTAAATTTCAATTGATGTGTTTCAAATTTCAATTGATGTGTTTTAAATTTCAATTGATGTTTTTCAAATTTCAACTGATGTATTTCAAATTTCAAATAGAATTTTTAAATTTCAATTGATTTTTTTCAAATTTCAATTGGAAATGGTGTAGTACCATAAATGTTGATAAAATATAATGAAACTATCGGCCAACAAATAAATACAGTTTCACTGTTTGAAATATATATTTATACAACAGGTGGCCCAAAGTATATCACCCTATCGGAAGTTGTTATAATTTTTGCAAATGGAGACGTACGTCAATCACATTTCAAATTTGTGAACTAGACAGCTGCAAACAAACGACCGCTATACTCCGCAAGAGCGTGAAATAATACCAATAATCGGTCGGTTGGAACAGCGTGAATTTCGACGTCGATTTGCTAATCGTGTCGTGCCCACTAAGCTCTTAGCTGCTCTGCTCAAACCGAGTAGAATCACACGAGACCTTGTAAGGCGTGGTCGACACCGGACTGGTCGTTCGGCCGAAAATATCGCGGCTGTACCTGCCTATATCGCTGAGAACGATGAAACATCAACCAGACGACGGGCCACGCAATTGGGCATCATCAGACGAAACCTACAACGGATTTTAGTGAAAGACTTAGACATGCTTACGTATAAAGTGCAAACAGTGCATCAGTTAATGCGGTACTGACCACCAGTCACGTGTGAATTACTGTCAAGCCATCCTCAATATCAACAACGATGAGGACGATTTTGTTTCGAAAATCATCATGAGCGACGAGTCGTATTTCCACTTAAGCGGTTACGTCAATAAGCTAAATCCTCATTTCTGAGACGCTAAAAATCCATGTGTGATACACGAGGAGCCACTACATCCACTCAGAACCACTGTGTGGTGCGGCATTCACGTGGGAGGAGTGATTGGGGAGTATTTTTTGAGAATACCAACGGCAATACTGGTTTCCTGGCTTCATACCGATTTCTTACTGCCGGAATTGAATGAGTGGGGTTTAGTGAACATGTAGTTTCAACAAGACAGAGCAACCGCATACATAGCACGAACAACAAATGATATTGTCAAGGAAGTGTTTCCTGGTCGCATAATCTTCCGTTTTGTCGATTTGGCACGGCCAGTAAGATCGCCCGATTTAACCATCGCAGACTTCTTTCTTTCGGGCTACTTGACGATGGGGGGTTTTTGCCAGGAAGCCTCAGTCAATCGCAAACCTTAAGGAGAATATTCGTCCGGAATGCGAACAGCTATCACTGTAAATCTTGCGGCAAGTCATCTATAATGCGATGAAACGGTAACAAATGTATATCAACACTGGCGGCAGCCACTTGACGGATATCATCTTCGCCACTTGACAAAAAGATAAGAAAAAGAAAAAGAAAAAGAAAAAGAAAAAGAAAAAGAAAAAGAAAAAGAAGAAGAAAAAGAAAAAGAAAAAGAAAAAAGTTCGCTCAATAGTGAGCAGAAAGAATCTGATATGGGCCACTAGATGCTTTAAGCCCGATAAATCAGCCGGGCCTGATGGGATAATTCCCGCGCAACTACAGGAGGCACTATACTCATCTCGTTAGAGGCAATCTTCAGGGGCTGCCTTATGCTGGGAGTCATTCCTAGCATTTGGATGCAAACCAAAGTGGGTTTCGTCCCGAAAGCGGGCACATGCTCTCATGTCAAACCAAAGGACTTTAGACCAATCATTCAACTCACATTTGAAAGATTACACAAAGATTAGCTCTTGTCATAAAGAACAAAAATTGCGAACATATAAAATCAAAAAAACTTCACCTTCCAGATCAAAATCGCAAAAAACTTAAAAAAATTCGACTTTTTTTTACCCTTTTTCCCGTGTTCAGGTCCATAGGTAGCAAACCGTTCAAAATTCAAGGAAACAATCAACTACAAAAATTTACCTAAGATCTCAATAAACAAATTTCTAGAACATATAAACTTCCTAGAGGTGATTCTTAACACTGTTTAGGTAGCACGCAAAAGTGAAAAATTTGGCGAAAATTTTTTAATTTAATTTTTTTTACCTTTTTCTCCTGTTCAGGTCCATAGGTAGCAAAAAATTAAATATGCCTGGCCAGAACCATGTGTTTGTCCAAGGGTTAACACCGTTTAGGTAGCGCTTAGGTATCACGCGATCATGCACCGACAGCAGCAGCACAGGCAATGCAGTCAGCTCAGCACACGCAACAAGGGACGCAGCACACAATATAAAAGCGACACGACGCTCACATCGAGGCATTACACAGCGCGACGTCAACGAGAGCTCAGCGGTGAAAGTTATAAAGTGAAAGTGAAAGTAAAAAAAGTGAAAGTGCTACAGCATAATTCGCACACAACATTGGCAACTGACAATTTCAATATGCAGTGTGAAAATATTGATTTATTTTGCTACGTTTGCGGTCATCAAACCAGAAAAAAAACATCTACAAGATTTCAGAAGGAAAAGAATCTTTTAACTAGTGAATTCAAAAGAGCATATACATTGTTTTTCGACGAAGTGGACTTGACCGGTGAAAATTACACACCTAATACAGTGTGTCGCCAATGTTATAACAATCTCATGGCATGGTTGAGTGGAGGCAGAGGTACTATGAAGTATTGTAAGCCGGAAAACTGGATTAATTGCCCAGGTGATCATGATGCAACCAGTTGCTATGCATGCGTAAATTACACATGTCGTCTAAATCGACATTCTGAGAAGAACAAAATTTATAAAGCAACTGCAACAGCCACACTACCAGTGCTTGCACCTGAAAATTTTGTATCACCAAGGCCGCCAACTCCAGATCGTACTACAGAATTTACAGCAATGAGTACAGCAAGTGGTGTTACTTATGAAGATCCATTTGATACCGATTATGAGCCCCAACAGGGAAGAGATGGACCACAACTAATAACACAAATGGAAATGGATTTCATTGTGGCCATATTGGGATTATCGCAGCGACTTGCAATATTTTTGACAGCTTTTTTAAAGCAAAGAAAACTCACACATGCTAATGTTAACTCTACGGCGTACCGCAAACGACAAGCTGAATTTCAGATGCTCTACACTCTAAATGATGACAATTCGTTCGCTTACTACAACGATATAAAAGCTTTGGTGGTAAAAATGGGAATGAACTACATCGCTAGTGAGTGGAGATTATTTATTGATGGTTCTGTTTCAAGCTTGAAAGCAGTGTTGTTGCATGTGTCGAACCGAAAACCTTCCATTCCGCTAGCAATGGGTATCAACATGAAAGAAAGCTATGAAACATTGAAAGATATAATGGAAAAAATCAAATATTACGAAAATAAATGGAAGATTTGCTGTGATTTGAAGGTCATCAACATTTTGCAAGGGATCATCGATAAGGGCGGCTTCCCAAAATTCTTTTGTTTTCTTTGTAATTGGGATTCACGCTCACCTCTGAATCAATTCCAATGTAACTCGTGGAGGCCAACAGGAAGTGTGGATGAACAAATACAACAACATAGACTGAAGAATGCACCTTTAATTGACAATACTCAAGACATCTTGCTGCCACCGCTCCACATAAAATTGGGAATTGTTACAAAATTCATCGAAGTGGCCGTTGTAAATTGTCCAAACGCATTCGACTATTTGAAAAGCGTTTTCCCAAAGCGTAGCGATGACAAAATTAAAAAAGGTATTGTAGTAAATTTAAAACGAATTTTTGTTCACCTAATTGTACTATTTACACTATGTTAATGTTTTCTTTTCTGTCTTTATTTTTTGTTTTCATTTAACAGGCGTACTTAATGGCCCTGACATTAGAAAGCTATTCAAGAGCAACTTTGATTCATCGCTTGATGAAAATCATTCAATGGCATGGATTTACCTTCAGCGTGTATGCACCAGAGTCTTGGGAGGGGATCGAGACGCGGAACCGGAAGCAAGAGAATGGGTGAAACAAATGCTGCATTATTTTGAGATAATCGGCGCATCGATGACATTAAAGCTGCATTTTCTTCATTTTCATTTTGACGATTTTATCAAACAACTCCCTACCGAATCCGATGAGCAAGGAGAACGGTTTCACCAAACCACAATGCCCATGGAAAAACGGTACAAAGGCAAAAACCTCGACGCATTGCTTGCAGAGGTATGTTGGTGGAGTCACAAGATCACCCTGTATGATGTTAATGAAGTATTTGAAGAAGAAAGAGCTGATGATGGAGGGCAGTCTGGAAGCAACGTGCCTGTGGACACCATAATTGCTGAATCAGAGTCAGATTCGGACGACGATTTGGATCCACAAATTAAGAGAGCGCGAGTTGCAAGTCCAGGGCCATCAACATTATAAACATAATACGAATACTTTTTGATGTGTTAACATCTATACGCGCGCCTCTAGGGCAGTAAACTATAAATTTAATACATACGCAAGTGTTAGGTTTGTAAGAGTAAATCATCGTTTGTTTGTTCGTTGCTTGGTATTGAAAGTAATTATTGGGCGATTTTCATATAATTTTCCCACGCGATTTTCTCCGGAAATTCATAGCCGATTTTATTAATTTTTGGTTTAAAAAGCTAGTGCGGGTTTCGACGAAGAGTTTAGGCCAAAAATTAAGGCGATCCGATATCGGCGAGCCGAGATTGAAGTGTTTTAATTTGGAGTAATATTAAAAAAGTATTTTATGTTGATCTTCGGTTATATCGTACGAATATAACAATGTATGTATGTATGTACAAGTGTCTGTTGCTTTGCATTCTTTGACTTTTGTGGGAATAAAACAAAAAGTATTGAGCAAGAAAATAATGACACATGTGCATGCACTGGGTCTTTAAATAATTTTAAGTATTAATATTATTTAACTGTAACGTCATCATATGATTGAACGCTGTTTTTTATTTTCAAATGTAACATTTACGAATGTGTTCATAGAAATCGAACAGGTACCGTGTAGCAAAAAGGTGTTAACACATCGCCCGTGAGTTCGAACACTCATTGGATTTTTTTTTTTAAATATTTTTGTAATAGATAGCATAGTATCTCAATGTTGAAGTAAATAAAAAACAAATGAAATTAAAAAACGGTGTTAAGAATAATTCCCAGGAAGTTTATATGTTCTAGAAATTTCTTTATTGAGATCTTAGGTAAATTTTTGTAGTTGATTGTTTCCTTGAATTTTGAACGGTTTGCTACCTATGGACCTGAACACGGGAAAAAAGGTAAAAAAAATCGAATTTTTTTAAGTTTTTTTGCGATTTTGATCTGGAAGGTGAAGTTTTTTTGATTTTATATGTTCGTTATGACAAGAGCTACAACTTTGCCTCAGAGAGTAAATCAAAATTCTGAACGGTTTGCGAGATATGAGCCTGAGAAAATGATCACATTTTTACGAAAATGATACCGAGGCCCCAAATCTTTGGCGGCCCATAAAAAAAAAAGTGCATGACTTTGGGAAAAATTGGGAAACACGGGTCTTTTTTTTTAGTCTTTTATCACGTAGTGGTGTCCGTATATGGTTATTTTGCCATGACTTAAAAAATTACACACAGTGTTACTGGATATTCACGTACGAAGTAATCTTCTACAGAGTCTACTATCGAGTTCTCAGCATGCCTACATCAGGGGCAGGTCAACTGAGACGGGTCTACACTCTATAGTCAGCATAATAGAAAACTCTCTTTAGAATAAGGTCTTCGCTCTGGGGACCTCCCTGGACATCGAGGAAGCCTTCAATAACATTCAACTTTCGGCGATTCTTAGGTCGTTACAGAATCTAGGAGTCGACAGCTTAGTGGCGCGCCTAATTGGGAAGCTTCTGGTGGATAGATCCATCAAAACTGAATGGGGTGGTGTTACAATTGCTAGGAACGTTAACAGGGGGACACCGCGGGGGGGAGTTCTGTCTCCACTATTATGGTTAACTTCTGTGAATGAACTGCATCTTGAAATGGACAGGGCCGAATGCCAGGTCCTTGCCTATGCCGATGATATTGCTAACATCTGTACGGGTAGGAATTTTACTTAGCATTCAATTTACTTAGCATTCGTACAACCAGCCTACTTAGTCTGATTTCGAACTGGACCGCTAACAACGGACTATCACTTAACCCACTTAAAACCGAGCTTATCTTGTTCTCTCGGAAATATAAAATACCCGCATTTGAACTGCCGTCAAGGAATGGGGTGCAATTACAGTTGACGGAAAAGGTCAAGTATCTGGGAATAATTCTCGACAGAAAAATGTCTTGGAAACCGAATGTAGAGGAGAGGGTGAAAAAGGCGTCTGTTGCTCTTTACTGCTGTAAAGGGGCGATAGGAAAGCGCTGGGGACTGTCTCCTAAGATTACCATGTGGATTTATACGGCAATAGTCAGACCAATACTTCTCTATGGCATCGTAGTTTGGTGGAGATCCCTCCAAAAGAAATATATTCTGAATTTCTTGATTAAAATTCAAAGATCAGCACTGATTAGCGTTAGTGGGGCAATCGGCACGACGTCAGGTACTGCACTTAGTGCTATCCTGAACATCTGTACTCCTGATAACATGGCAGCCGCTACATCTCTGGTGAGAATCAGAGATTGTGGCGTTTTGATATCGGGGCATTCCGGACACGCTGAATTACTACACCTGATCAACTCTATTCCCGTAAAAACGGACTACTCTACCCCCTACCCCCTCTACCAGCGACAAATCTAAGGACTTCTATTCCGAACAGGAATTCCTGGGAAAAGTTACTGGAAGGGGTCACCACTAGTATCAGATTTTTCACGGATGGAGCAAAGTTGGAGGTGATGAAGTTCATTCACTGGAGCTAAATATAAATATCTCCTTCAAGCTGCATGATCACTGTAGTGTATTTCAGGCGGAAATTACCGCCATACTGGAGGTTGCTGAACTACTGAAAAGTAGTGACACAACCCTCCGGAGAATATGTATCTACACAGACAGCTAAATAAATAAATAAATGGTTTCCCATTACATCCCATGAAGGGACAGGGGAGAACTTCTCACAATCACTGAGCTGTGTGCTTTCCAGTTTTCACTCACTGATTGGGACCTACAGTTTTACACCGATTCCGAACGGTATTTTGAGAAGCTTTTTCATGGCTATATACTCGATAGTGTCGCCTCGCCGTCACTATGCGAGGTGACCGCCGTCGAAAGAAATTTTAAGGTGGTCAGATCAAGGTTCGAACCCAGGATCTCATGCACAATAGCCGCGCACACTAACCATTGCACCAGCGACGACACAGACAGATAGGCTGCCATAAAATCCCTGGAAGCCATGTTTGCTACGTCCCTGACAGTGAAAGAATGCCACTCATCACTTAGGGTGATGACAGAGTATTTTGGCATCAGGCTCATCTGAGTACCGGGACACAGCGATAGTCTATGCAATTTCGTAGCGGACACGTTCGCTAGACAGGGTACTACAGCACAGATTCGTCAGGTAAAAGAAGGTGTTAGTATGTCAATCTCTACCTGCCGTTTGCAGATCAGGCAGTGGGCCGATAATATGCTCAAGGACAAGTGGAGACTTACTTCAGCTTGCAGACAAGCCAGAGTCCTCTGGCCACAGAGTCCTCTGGTCCTCTGGACAGGAAAAGGTCTAGGCAACTACTTAACTTGCCGAGAGGCAGGTTATCCAAAATGACAGGAACACTCTTGTAGGAAAACACGCCCTAAGATTGAGACAGGACTGAGAAGTAGGATATTCGGAACACATCTAGTTAGCACCCTAGCCCTACAGGTTATTCCTGTAGGTCTTATAGACAAATTAATTGAAAGGGCAAATTGGCTAGACGACTAATCAATAGTTGTTATAGAGGAAACTGCTGTTATCACAATGGGCTTCTTCAGCCTAAGTGTCCTAGACAGCTTACTATCTTGCAGCCTTTTCAACCAACCAACCAAGTAAAGATTTGAATTACCCAAAATCATTTTTCTTATTTAGTAAAAAAAGTCATTCAAAAACAAGATTGAACGGTTATCATTGCGCCAATTTAAAAAGAAGCATTAAATCATAATTTCTAATAAATTTACACATTTTAAGTTGTTATCTGGTATCCTGATATATTTCAACATTAACAATTGTCATAAATTATAGATGCAACTAAAATTTTTTTTTCCTATTTATAAAGCATTACGAGGATGCGAACTATAAAAGCAACAATGTCCTTCCGTGCATTACATTATACTCTCTTTTCACAAACCCAATCGTAAGGCCATGTATGACCCATGATGGTCAACATAAGAATTTAGCATACATGATCGTATAACCAATAGATGAGTCTATGAAAATGTAAAATCCCAATATGTGCAGCCCTGGCCACTAATGCAAATAAATCATATTCGAAATAGTTGATGCAAATAGATTACATTAGTATACATGTTGTATATATACATAATACATTAGTACATTGACATAATATATTAGTGTGTAAATAGACAGTTACAAACTGCATATCCTTCTCGCAAAAATAAATAATAAGCCATGGGATATTTTGTTTGTTCCACAGGAAGTGGTGAATGCGTACAATGTAAATAATTTGTAATTGTTCATTGTTATATTTTATTATTTATTGTCTGTGGACATAATTTTATTAAAACAATTTATGTCTCCCAAAAGAATAAGCACTTGACTATTTTTAAAGGATATTTGTTTAAAATTATCATTGGCATTTGCCACAGGAAACATTTTGAATATTGACAAATGAAAAATTTAGAAATTTTATTTTCTAAAAACATGCCCGTCATAAATTGTAAACCAAAATAAAAAAAAAAACAAAATGATATTTTGTGCAAAAATATATTTAATTCTCCTCCATTATCACCTGCTCAATTTACCCTAAAGTTAAAGTTAAAAAAGAAAAGTTGTATCTGTAAGTTTGTATGGAATTTAAATATTTTAACTGTTGGTTAGCTCTAATGTGGGGGACAAATTCCTTGTATAACTCCCGCAGATGTAGGGAAAAGTTGACAATAATTTTTTTTAGTCAAGGTGGACCACATTGAGTTACGGTTTACGCAATCAAACACTTGCTCGAAGTCTTGAAAAAGTAGATACAGGGCGAGTGCAGTTCAACTACGATAACATGGAGTGTCTTCACGTGGCCACGCATGGCCGGCACACCCCAATATTCTTTTTGTCAAAATGTATACGACACACATTTTTCTTGAAAGTTATGTCAAAACCAGCCTAGCGCAGAGTATATTTCCCACCTAAGATGGAGCGACACCTTTCACCAATATTTTGTGCTGGTTACCATCTATATCAACAATAGCAACAGTCTCTCCATTTGCTAATTTTATCGAACTTTCATAGGTTACATCTAAGGTTTTAAAAAATGTACGATCATTTACAACATGCCGCACAGAGGAATTTTGCCGGCACAAATACCCTTTTTCTAGTGTCAAATATCAAAAATGTAATGATGCAGTTTTGTAGAGAATTGTTTAATTAAGAGAAATAAATCATTAGTTTTTTTCAACAAATTTTGTTTTTGTACAAAAAAACGCGGCAAAGTCAACAAAATGAAACTCTGCAGTAACCTGCCTCAGATTTTCATGCATTTCAATGGGCTGGAAACATAACTTCTTTTTGTCGTATCGATTTGGAATATGTATATTTGAAAAATATGGTATTTCTACATTAAGTTTTAAGAAAAGATAATTGAATGACAATAACAGATTAAAATATATTCTTGCTTTTATGATGACACTCAAAAAACCAAGTGTTTTTAGTTTTTCTTGGACTAACCTTCCACCTTCGTTATCGATCGTTGTGGTCTGGTTGCTAAAATGTGAAAGGTGGGAGTGTATTCTTTTGATTTCATAAATAAAATTCCCATAATATTTTATACTGTTGAATAAAGTTATAAATTGTGTAAAAAAAAAGTGCCACGAAATTTCATTACAAAAATGGATGAAAACACCATATAAAATGGTGTTTACTTTTAGGCATATGTGTTTTAATGCTGTTGATAATAGAAACGTTAGTTAAAGTATTTTTTACAGCGGTTGTGTTTTATATATCATATCCCTAAAAGTATGCACTGAGAAATGCTGAAAAATTAATAAAATTCGATAATTTTATAGTACAAATTTGACTTTTATTTGGAATGATTGGTTAATGAAAAAAAACGGTAAACTATGGCCCCATAATTTTTTTGCAAATATTCAGCTAACATATTAGGCTTTAGTTATTTATATAGATGTAAGTGCTGATTTACATCTATCACAAACTACAAAGAATTATATCTGTGTTTTCGAAAATTTTGAAAAATGAAAATTTGCATATGGGAGTTGGGCGCGGCACTTAAATTTTTAATATAATTGAGGACTCAAATGCAAGCACTGGCAGTAATTTTTATTGACATAGATATGAAAATGACGAAAATATAACGATTTTTTATTTTACGTTATATGGGAGGTAGGCGTGGTTGGGGGCGGGTTTGAACAAAAACTTGTTTTTTTTCTAATTTTGCAATATGAGAGATGTGTGCGAAATTTCAAAGCCCTAGCTCGATTCCTTCTAATTTTTGCCGCGGCTTGTATGAAGAAATCCCATTGTGTGCCGTGTTGCGCCGGAATCAACTAGCCATGAAACCTTTTTATTTCTGCCAAATTTAAAGAGAAAATCTTCTGTTGACGTTTCTCCGACTGAATTTACCTTAATCGTAAATTTTTCAAGGACCTGCACCGGAAATCTGTAACTTGTTAACGATAAAAATCGGTAGTTAAATTGACCAAATTCGGAAAATTTGTATTGAAATTTTATAAATTTTGACAATTTAGCTACCGATTTGTATTGTTAAAAAAATTATAGAATTTGGGTGCTGTTTTGATTGCTAATTCTTGTACTTGCCACAATTCTTCTTTTGATGTCCAGGTTTCTTATAAAAATAACAAACACCGCCGGGTTTAGAAAATGCTTTTCAAACTGCGTCATTTACACCATTGCCAGTATGCAAACGTCTTTTATAATCTGCAATTACTCGCTGTACCACTAAAGCATACGTAAATTCTCTTTCTTTATGCGATTCTAGTAAAGTTATAAGCGTATCATAACCTTCCGGCAAACTACTTAATAACATTGCAGCACTCCATTTGTCGGACAGCGCCTCCTCACCAATATCACGCAATCTTGTAAATAAGTCTTTCATTGAATTAATACAGGGTTTTTCAATAAGAGCGCTACAAAAGTTTTTTTAAATAAAACAAAACCGGTGTTAGATACCAATGAAATTCTTTATTCCTCTGAAAGTACGTTCGATGCCATTATGTATGAAACGATTTCTTTTGCATGGCCACCACGGGCACGCTTGCAGAAGTCCAGACGCTGAACCCAATTTTCGATAGCTTTCAAACATAAATCGGCCGATACTGCTGCAATTTCACGTTCGATATTTGTACGAAGTTTAACAATCGTCTCTGGATTGTTGGCATAAACCATCGACTTGACGTAGCCCCACAGGAAATAATCTAACGGCGTCAAATCGTACGACCGAGGCGGCCAATCGACTGGGACATTTCGTGAGATAACACGTTCATCAAACTTGGTTTCCAATAAATTCATTGTGGCATTCGCTGTGTGGCTTGTGGGGCCGTCCTGTTGGAACCACATGTCTTCCAAGTCCATATTATCCAATTGGGGCCAAAAATATTCGGTTATCATTGAACGGTAGCGATTCGCATTCACAGTAATGTGCCGGTCTTGATCATCACGGAAGAAGTACGGCCCAATGAAGCTCCCGGCCCATAAACCGCACCAAACCATAATTTTTTCGGGATGCAATGATGACTCATGGATTACGTGTGGATTGCTGTCTGACCAATAACGCATATGTTGCTTATTGACGAAGCCATTCAGCCAGAAATGAGCCTCATCGCTGAAGATGATTTTCCGATGAAAATCCGAATCATTTTCAAGTTGTTGCTCAGCCCAATTCACGAACATACGACGCTTATGGTGGTGAAGCGGCTTCAGTTCTTGCGTCAATTTGATCTTGTAAGGATATAGGCCAAGATCTTTTCGCAAAATTCGCCACAACGACGTCACAGAGATGCCCAACGCTTGAGAACGACGTGTGAGAGACACATTTGGACTTTCTTGAGCTGAAGCCTCAGCGGCAGCAATATTCTCGACACTACGGGCACTTCTTCGTCTCACTGGCACGGGAACATTTTGTACTGTGCCTGTGGATTCAAATTTTTCCGCTAGACGCTCAATTGTTGATCTGGTAGGACGATTATGACGACCATTAATATGACGTAGCGCTCTTAAAGTTTAGGCCACTGACTCCAAATTTCGGTAGTTAATTTTAATAATTTCGACTCGTTGTTGGCTCGTATGTATATCTTTCTATGATGAAATGGCAGACCTTACTGAAGATAAATGTCAAAAGAGCGGGAAAAAATATGGCGTCGTTTGCTGTCCCTATCGATTTACTTTTGTAGCGTCTCTGTTAAAAAACCCTTTATGTTCCTCGAGCTTTAAAGAGAATATCGACCTCATCAGATATACTTTACTGGAAAGAGAATTTTTCTCGTCGTAATTTTTCAAAGTGGCTCGTTGAAACCATTAATTTGGTCTTGTCCTAATTTACTATTTGTTAAATCTTTCCCAAATCTCGAAAACACCGCAGTAACTTCTCTCATTGTGTGCCCAATGATATTTATATCATCAACATACGCGAGCAGTGTGAGACTTTTGCTGCTGATAGATTTATTCTTGTTGACTGCTGTTTTTCTCATAATGATCTCCATGAAGATGTTAAAAATATCGCACGATATGGTGTCACCTTGCCTGAATCCGTGCCTATTTTTAATAGGTTCCGTAAGATCCTTACTAACTTCTACTGCGGATTTGGTGTTCGTCAAGGTCATCCTGCTTAGACGTATGAGTTCTGCAGGAATACAAAGCTCAAACATTGCTTCGTAGAGTTCCCCCCGTATCGGGCTATTGAAGGCCGCCTTATAATCGAAAAATAGATGGTATGTGTCGATTTGTGTTTCGTGGGTCTTCTCCGGGATTTGACAAAGCGTGAAAATCTGGTCAGTTGTCGATTTTCCAGGCCTAAAGTCATACTGGCATCGATAGTCATACCAAGTCATACCAGCGATAATTGGTTTTAGTCTTTCGTACATTATACTTGATAGAACCTTATACGTTATGGACAAAAGGCTTATACCACGGTAGTTGGCACAAAGACTCGGGTCACCTTTTATAAATATGGGGCATAGTACACTGAGACTCCAATCGTAGGGCATGCATTCGTCTAACCAAATATTGCCATTGAGCTGGTGCATTCACCTTATCAGCTCATCGCCGCTAGCCTTAAACAGCTCTGCCGGTAATCCATCGGCTCCTGCTGCTTTGCTGTTCTTAAGCCTGTTGCAGTGCAGTAGCTGTTCTGACCTCGTCTTGGTTAGGAGGGGGCCCATCGACGTTGTCGTCCAAATTGTGACCGATTGCCTCATCATCATTGGATATCTCAGTTACCAGTGGAGTGGAGAAATTATCTTTCCATATTCCTAAACTTACTCTGCAGCACAACTGCGATGAGACTTTCGTCGTTGTCTTTACAGGAGGGGGCCCTGAACCATGTCCATTAGTTCCGTTCCGACTTTTTGGTAGAATTTTCAGGCTTCATTCTTCCTTCTATGTTCTCAATTTTCTCACTCTCGCGCTTTCTCCACTACCGTTTCTTACGCCTAAAGAGACGCTTTACCGCCTTTCTTGTTACCCTATACAGCTCAGTCGCAGCTCGCGTTACATTTGACTGAAGCGATGTGACACCTCTCGATTGTTTCCTGTTGGGCTACGTGAAGTCACTGGTTTATGCCGATGAGCCAGTAACAACTGACGCCTAGGAGGCCACAATTGTTCGTGCTATTCGTGACATACGGCCAGCAATGCTCGGAAAAGTGCCACATAATTCGATGTCCAGAATGCGCTCTTTCGTAAACAGCCGCGGTGTCCGTCTGCCCTAAATCATTTCTTGTATAATTTAATAATTTTATAATTTTTTTTGTTATTTTTTACACTTTTAACTTTTATCGCACTTAAGACAACATCCTTTATTAAATAAATAAAGTAATGCAGATTTAAATCCAATGCAATTTAAAAAATCCCAACACTGGTATTACACCAGACTATCAGCATTTGATATTCGTATTAAGTAGATGAATAGTATAGTGAAGCAAAATGTTTTCGAGTGATACCAGGGCTGTTGATATCAACCGTAAGTTGTTTTTTACATGACTAAAGCATTTTATAAACTTTTAAACCAATGTACTGATGTGTATCTAGGCAAGATCAGTTGACAAATATTTTGTTTAACTATTTTATAATACAAAGGTAATAGTTTTTCTTTTTCATATGGCGCTATTGGAAATTGTTTCTTCAATTCAATTACACACAGTGCGACAAAATTAAGGTAATTGTTTGGGGCTGAATGATTCCTTTAGGGAATGAAGGCTTTAGATGAGCATATTAAAATCCCAGAAGGACATAGCTATACTCATCACGAAAACTATATTCACAGAAAAATACAACTCTGTGACATAGATTAAAATTCACCTCAAAGCACTGCACCACTGCGAGAATGGAAGAGGAAAATAAGAACTTGGAGGAAAAAAGCTTTCTGTTCTTTTGTTGGAATTATCGACTTTTCAGTGTGTGTTGATATTTAGGGATCTTCGATCGATACTAATTCGATTGATGATGTAACGCTGGTATCTATTCAGACACAGTAGTTAGGCATCTTATGACGACATTTTCGCGGAGTTCGAAAGTAGTCATGTCAGTGAGTCCAGTTAAGTGTCTATTCCAACAAAACAAAACCGCGCCTTGAAGGCTTGTAGTATTCACTTCGGATACATTAATTAGTTTTTACAAAATCGATCATAAAATAAAATTAGGAAACTTAATCAATTGCACTACATTCTTAGAAATCCGCATCAACTATGGATGTTGCACGAAAAATACTAAGGGCGAGTTTCACACTCGTCATTTAAAAGCTCAATTTAAAAGCTCACAGACATTTTTCATATTAAATGACATTTAAATGACAAGCGTCGGGCATTTAAACTAGATTTAAATGGAGAATTTTCAACTGTGAAACCGGCCATAATACAAGTAACAAATTTAATCATTTATAATTAAAATATTTTAGTGCAAATGATGGTGATGAAACAAACTCTTGAGCATTTTAATCATCGCCACAGGATCACACAGGCTATTGCATTGAAACACAAATGTCCACAACCCAACATGATGTTTTCTATGAAGGTACTCACATTAAGTGATTTTCATACCATGGAGTAAACATATATAGAGTGAAAACTACTCTCATCTGATGTTTAATTTTCCACTCTTCGTGGTGAGATCGGTGTGATAGAGTGATGTTTGACGTAAATTGACTTACACCAGGTGGAGTTACAAGAACTTATGTCTTGAATTGTTCATGTCGTTTTGGTGAAAAACTGTGAAATTTAAATGTGTTTTACACTTTTTTGTTGGCTGTTATTGATAGCATACATTTGTCTTGATTTTAACACAACAAGTTTAACTCAGAAACTAATCCCTCTATCTGCTGTTATTAAAGCAATACTTTTCAACATCCAACGTAAGTAATTACTCTAGGTATATTTACTCTACGTTCCATACAATTGCATCTCTGTTCAACACACGCTCATGCACAGATGGAAACGGAAAAGGACATTTGTGCCAGTGTGTAAGTCACATAATAAGATATTTGTCATTGTCACACAATGAATGTACAATTGTGTCGAAACCACAAATCTTTTTTATTTAGCATTTGGAAAATTTATTGCAAATTAAGCATAATAATTTCTTTCATAGAAATATGAAAAGTAAAAATGCAATAATCTTTTACAAATCCATAGACGTGTAATAAATACTGTTCATATTCCCTTTACATGTCAATGTATTTGTATGTGAAGGACATGTGGTTTGACCACAAATACAATGTAAACGGATAATTGTTACGTCGCCATGTCATTTTGGGTAATCAGCTTTTAATGTCATTGTGTCAAAAGCAGTAGCTGACACAGTAGTAGCAGCATCCAACCGTTGAGAGCTGCCTGTAGATTGACATTACACAAGGGATGTGGTCAAATGTTACTTCGCCAGCATTGGCATATTCAAAGGATGCTTTGGTATATGAATGTATTAACAATCAATGTATTAAACATCAATCTTCTTAACATTAAGCATACAACAAAAGTATGGTAAAGATAGATATACACAAAAATTAACAGCTCAATTCAAGCTACCAAATCTTTCTTCAAAAACTTAATGCCAGCTACCAATAAGTTGGTGTCATTCCTTAAAACACAAAATTCTTTGACACAAACACAATTTTAGCAATTGGAAAACCGATAATAGATAAACGATATTATTAAATTTTCACTCAGGAAGTTGAGATTTACTATTCCTTCTTCTTATGCAGTTGTCACAAACAAGCGGATGTGAAAACTCTATTTTAAACGGAAATGATTTTGATTTTATACAAAGATGATAGAAATACCATAGATGGTGAAATATATGTGGTGGATTTGAAAGTAAAGGGAAATTTTCTAGATGGCGCAGGAATGTTGGAATTGGGTAAATATCCCTGGAAATTAAAACTATTGACAAAACTATTTAATCAAGCTTTTTTGCATTTTGTATTGTCATAAAATATCTAAAGCGTAATGTTTTTCTATTATCTACATAATTTATTTTCAAATCCAAACAAAAGGATAGAAATAGAACTGATTTTTGAGTGCTTTTTCATCGCATCCGAGTGAAAAATGATCGTATGGAAACAGCATGCGCCCTCTGGTGAAAATGGTGAATAAGCAAATAAATCATCTATGGTATTCCTATCAGCTTTGTTTTAAATTAGTTTTCACTCATATGATTTCTAAGGGCCAGTATTACAACGTCTGGTTAGTGGTATTTAAGAGATATAACTTTTAAATTTCATTCAAATTGACAGTTGTAGCGTTTAGTTAGCTTTATCTGTAGGCTAACTTGAAGTGGTAATAAGGGGGGGTAAATAATAAAATAAACGCTTAGAGGATGAAGGTGACTTAGGCAAAATTATCAAATCTTAAGGGAGTTCTTGAATATGTGGGATAATTGTATGTTGTATTTAAGAACCAGGATTTGTCTCAATAAATTTGGCGACAAACGTACTGCAGTGGTAACAGGACCATTTTATATATAGAACTGATTTTAATTGGAAATAAATTTGTCATTTCATCCTATGTAGGGAGGAGTACTTTTTGATTCATAGGTAGGGTACTTTTTGATTCATATTGACTGTCAGTGGTGCAACGCAAATGCATTAGATCAACAACGCCATCTGGAGGACAATAGCAAAACACGAAGATATCGACATGTGACCATCAGCTGATTTTAAAACGTACGATCACAGCTGTATTGGCTAAAATCTGCCACCAGCGCTAAATGAATAAAAAATAAAAGGCGGATCAACTTGGTACTCGGAACGATTCGGTCTGCAGACGCTGAAGAGCCAACATAGCCTTAGTAGTGGATTAGACACCCTAGCTCAAACGTATACAGTGTAGTAATTCCTAGTTAGTCGCCCTCTCACTAACTACCTCCATGTGAGGTCTCTACCTTGTTGTCTACCTCACCCGCTGGTTCAAGTCAGATATTCCCTGCCTGTGGGGTCTTAAACTTGGTACCCGCCTTTCCCGTGATTTCTTTTGTTCCCCTGGTACATGCCAGAGATTCCCTGCCTGTCCGGTCTCGACCATGCTGGCTACCTTCCCCGCTGGTTCAAGCGATAGATTCCTGTCTGTGGGGTATTAAACTTGGTACCCGCCTGTTCTCGTATTGTCTTTTATTCCCGTGTTGTCTTTTGTTCCCCTGGTGAAAGCCAGAGATTCCCTGCCTATGGGCTCTCGTCCTTACTGGCTACCTCTCGCGTTGTTTCAAGCCACAGATTCCCCACCTTTGGGGTCTTGAACTTGGTACCGTCCTGCTCTCGTATTGTGTTTTGTGGCCCTTGTGCAAGCCAGAGATTCTCTGCCTGTGGGATCATGACCTTATTGCCAACCTCTCCCACTGGTTCAAGCCACAGATTCCCTACCTGTGGGGTCTTGTACTTGGTACCCTCCTGTTCCTGGTTGCTTTTAGTTTCCCCTGGTGCCAGCCAGAGATTCCCTGCCTCTGAGATCTTGAACTTGGTGCTCGCCCGCCTGTTCCCTGGTTGCTATTTGTTTCCCCTGTTTCCAGCCAGAGATTCCCTGCCTGTGGGGTCTTAAACTTGGTACCCTCCTGTTCTCGTGTTGTGTTTTGTGGCCCTGTGGTGCAAGTCAGAGATTCCCTGCCTGTGGGATCACGACCTTATTGCCAACCTCTCCCGCTGGTTCAAGCCACAGATTCCCTACCTTTGGGGTCTTGTACTTGGTACCCTCCTGTTCCCTGGTTGCTTTTAGTTTTCCCTGGTGCCAGCCACAGATTCCCTGTCTGTGGGGTCTAAAACTTGGTACCCTCCTGCTCTCGTGTTGTGTTTTGTGGCCCTGGTGCAAGCCAGAGATTCCCTGCCTGTGGAATCACGACCTTATTGCCAACCTTGTACTTGGTCCCCTTCTGTTCCCTGGTTGATTTTAGTTTTCCCTGGTGCCAGCCAGAGATTCCCTGCCTGTGAGATCTTGAACTTAGTACTCGCCCGCCTGTTCCCTGGTTGCTATTTGTTTCCCCTGTTTCCAGCCACAGATTTCCTGTCTGTGGGGTCTTAACCTTGGTCTCTACATTAAATCCCGCTCTCAACCAGAAGCTTCCGCCTAAAAGGTTTCGACCGCAGTATACAATATTATTGTAATCATTGAATATTAATACGTTTGAAATACAATTCATTTTAACCAGAATATTGCTGGCGTTTTACATTTTCTGTCAAAAATAAATGGTATGAAACGAATCCCTGGCGACTACTGAGTCTACCCCAGCTTCAAAGGCCAACCCTTGTCGTTACAAGGAAGGAAACACGAAAATACTTCCACGTAAGTATGTTTGGGATGAAACACGCATATGTTTCCACGTAAACCCTAGTAAATATATTAATGATTTTATTTAAATACAAGTGTGTTTGCAACCATATGAATACAACCATATGAATACAACCATATGAATATTGCAACCATATGAATATTTGGAGTGTGCTCTAAACATATACGTGGTTCCTGCAGAATATGTTTGGGAGAATATGTTACATAGCCCGTTTTTTTTCAGCGTGTATGTTATAACACGGGTAGATTCTCTACTCTCACCACATTCCTTTCTACGACGGCCACCTCATTTAGCTACATCGGCACTATTGACTAATTTTTTTCTGTCACACTAATTTCTAATGAAGTACTCTGGCAACTACATGTACATACGCACACTCATAGTGAGTTCGAAATACGTAGAAGAAAATTGACTTGCATCAGCCATATACTTTACTTAGGCGCCCAACATCTGATATTCATAGAGCGGTTCATGAATGAAACCCGCAGGGGTATAGAAGGCCAGGAAGACCACCAAATCCATGAAAGCGGTGTTTGGAAAAAGAATATAAACAAACTCTACTGTCATGGAACCCAATTAAATCACTTACCTGGGACAGAAATCGAGGGGAGAATTCTTTGACGCAATATGTTCTTCGTGAACGTTTTAGTTAAACTTTTTAGTTGAATATTGTTTTATATTGTCATTTTGTTTAAATAAATTAATGAAATTTTTATGTATATATGTATGTGTCTTAAACTTGAAAGCAACAGCAAAGCCAGCAAACTAAACTATGACAGCAAACTAAATTAAAACTATGGATAATTATTTAGAGTGTATGAAATTAATATTAATCATACGCTGTCTATGTTTTATAGGAAATTAAATTATTATCAATCATACGTACAGCGTGCACTGATACATATCTTAGAACTCTTTATGAAGTAAGTCTCTGATGTATGTAACAGAAATTTAAAACACTTAATAATTGCTCTACTTTGTTAATATCAATAACTGGCATATATAACACTTACAAGCTCTTCACACTTAAAATTCAATTTCGTTTAAAATCTCAGCTTTAGGCAACCAGCATTAATATACAAATAAATTGAACTTGTGGAAACTTTAAAATATTCATAATATTCTCATAATTGAACTTGCCACTTCCAATTTGCTTGATTGTGTGAAAAAATTTGTTTCACCAGAGAAAATTCATTAAAATTACTTATAATTGTTCGGAAACCTTGTGACAAGTGAAGAAATAACATTCTATCCTCATCCGGTAAATGTTTCATTTGCAACGCAATTATCAGCCTTTTCAAGAAATACCTTCTCTTTTAGTTTGTAACGACTTCTGCAAAAGTTCGTCATTTTCCCGTTGGTTTAAAGTAGTAAACGCTAGAGAAAATAGAATGGTAGGCTATGAACAGGATAATTTTTTCTCTTCCTTGTGATATCGCTGCTTGGTGTGCGAGTGGGTATGTACCCTTGTTACGCTGCACTGCAATGAACAGGAACTGTCATATTAAATAAAATGATTTATAGTGTTCATAATTTACAGCGGAAATAAGAAGGAGCCGCAACAGTAACAACACCACAAGTCAAAAGTGGTGACAAACGAGATAAAAAGGAAACCAATTCACACACAAACACACTAGTGTAACGAACGAATGAGGGAGAAAAGGAGAATGTTGGTCGCTGCGTTTAAACAATTGTAAAGTACACCTAAATACATTGTAGCTTTTTATGTATGGGAAACAAATAGTAGTACACGCTGAAAAAAGGCCTGTGTAACATATTATCCCAAACGTATTCTGCAGTAACCATATGCATATTTGGAACGTGCAAACATTAGAATGTTTACTGGCAAACTTGTATGTATTTACGTGGAAACATACACGTGCTCCATCCCAATACCTACGTGGAAGCATTCGCGTGTTTCCTTCCAAACCTCCATTTAATTACGTTGAAACCTGTGCGTATTTCCTCCCAAAACATACAAATATTTAGGAACAAATAATTTTGTGATTTCAATACATCTGTGTCAAAAAGAAAAAGTCTTATGTGCAATTAGGAAAATATTGACTAAATGCACTAAGATAACCACTGGAGCCTCAATTACCTCCAGATCCAGTTTTTGCTTAATTTGACGTATATATCTGGAAGTCATACACTAGATATTGTTTGCATATGCAATTAAATATCAGAACTTCTCATGGAAAGTACCTCCTAAAGATGTTCACCTAATAAAGTTGGAAATGCACATAAGTCGTTTTTCCATTTCGGCACAGATATATATATGTTATTTATTATAATTAATTTTACATTTACTTATATTAATAAAAAACTTAAAGATTTAAATCGTCCCTTTATACATTTACTTGCATTGAATGCATTTGTGTATAACCACAATCAGTTGGCGTCAATACAAAATACTTTACAGGTAAACACAATCACTTGGCGTCAAAATTTATCACATTTATTTACCACAAATATATACTAACAAGAAAATATATTGGAAAATACGTTTGTTTCATAATTTTTCATCAAAACGACATGAAAAATTTAAGTTAAAAATTTTTGTAATTCCACCCATAGAATAATACATACGTAGATAAACTTATCCTCTCATCTGACGTTTCATTTCACACTCTTCATCGTAGGTTTGTGGAAATGAGAGCAATTAAATTTAAAATTATATTACACCAGGTGGAGTTACAAAATATGTTCACTTAACTTTTTCCTGTCGGTTTGGTGTAGAACTGAAAAATTTAAATATATTTTGCACTTTTTTGTTGACTTTTATCGTTGGTATACATTTGTATTGTATTTAACACAACTAGTTTGTCACAAAAACACGAAATTCGGTTGTTGTTCCTTTGTTGAGCGATGTATACTATTGCCACTATCTGGCATTATTGAACCCATATTTTCCACCATCCAATGTTTACTTTCCATCGAACCTATGACGTTCAATTTATTGAGCGAATAAAAGCTTCTATGGTATGTATTATACTATGATTCCACCTCGTGTAAGTCAGTCTACGTCGAATAACTCTCTATCGCACCGACCCACATAGGAGTATTTTGGCAAAAAAAAACTGGACAAAATTATATTAAACTATTTTCTTAGTGGAAATTAGTAAAAATGCATGAGTAAATACAAATAATATATTATTTGGTACGAATAAGGAAAAAAATCATTTAAAACATAAAATATCAACAAAAAAGTACGAATTTTTTTCAATAATTTTGGTTATTTTTTAACTTATATAATCCAGACCGACTAGTTTGATTTTGCTGAAACAAATTTAGAAAAATTAAAAACTACAATTCCTATAAACTGTTAATACTGTATTTTTCTATATAGTCGACAGTTTTGCAGTTATAAATAAGTGTATAAAGAAGAAATATTATTTTTTGCCTAAAAAATTAATTTATTACTTAATCTTTTTAATTCTGATAATCAGAAAAAAGTCATGAACGTTTTTCCTTGACTTCCAAAAGGTACCTTCCCTTAATTGCGAATAAAAGCGAAACGCGTTCATCGATTTCCATGATCTATGTCTCGTTTTATTCACAGGTTATCTGGCTTTACGTGAAAGTAATACGACTTGACACTTTTTTCCGTTTGGGGTTTTCCATGAATTTTCAAAAAAAAAAAATTTTAATTTTTTAGGCAAAAAATAACATTTCTTCTTTATACATTTATTTATAACTTCAAAACTATTGACTCTATAGAGAAATACTGTATGAACAGTTTATAGGTATTGTAATTCTCGAGTTATGTATATATAAGTAAAAACGATTGAAAAAGGACCTGTGGAACTCAAAGTAGCTTATTTGGATGAAGCGGAAACTTTCGGAAAATGTTTTGAGGTATGATATCTTGTGAATCTCTTGTAGTTTACTATAAAAAAAATTAACGCAATCTCGCGCCGAACATAAACAAAAATACTAATTTTTAAAAATAACATACAATAAATTAGGAAAATTTCTTGCATATCACTTTTGGTCCATTAGAATACTAAATAGTCATCATAACTACATATATTATACATTAAAATTACGTGCAGACCTTGTTCTCTAGATTCCATAATTTTTTTTTTTTAGGATTTACTTCTTACAATAACATAAAACACCAAACACAAGTTTGAAAAAAAAGCGTATCGAAAATGAATGCGTGCGTGCTGAACGAAATGTAGTTTCAGACTACTTGCCAGGAGCGTGGTGGCCGAGGGGGTTCAGGTTATCATAATATTATGATAGTACATTAAGTCAGTTATACAAAAACCACAATTTGGGTGATATTGAATGCAGTTTGTATATCTGACTTTAGTCCAGTTTTTTTTGCCAAAATACTCCTTAGTGCGACCGCACCACGAAGGAAATGTCCGATGAGAAGAATGGCAGCTCTATATGACATTACTCTGTAGCAGATACTCTTGCTACTCACACACATCTTTACTGACGAAATGATGTTATACTTTTTGCATTTAAATGCAATTTATTTTAACTTCCTGTAGTACAGCGAGAATAATCTTAACTAATTACTAGATATTTCCTTAATTAATGCTATAATGATTGCCTGAAGAAATTGTATTCATGAAATATGCATTATTAATATCTATTCCCCTATTCAAGCGATTCAAATTCGAAATTGTTAACCTCGCTTACTACAATTTGCAGATGTCATTCGTGTGAAAGTTGTTTATTCTCCAAATTGTCGTTCTCAAGTTAATTACCTCTTCATTCATCCATAGAATAACACATACTATAGAAGTTTTTATTCGCTCAATAAATTAAACGTCATAGGTACGATGGAAATTACACAGTGGAGGGTGGAAAATATGGGTTCAATAATACCAGATGGTGGCAATAGTATACAGCGATCCGCAAAGGAACTACACCCGAATTTCGTGTTTTTGTGGCAAACTAGTTGTGTTAAATACAATACAAATGAATACCAACGTTAAAAGTCAACAAAAAAGTGCAAAATACATTTAAATTTTTCAGTTCTACACCAAAACGACAGGAAATAGTTAAGTGAACATATTTTGTAACTCCACCTGGTGTATGTAAATTTTAAATTTAATTTGCTCTCATTTCCACAGACCTACCGAGAGAGTGTGAAATGAAACGTCAGATGAGAGAATAAGTTCTTCTATAGTATGTGTTATTCTATGCATTCATCATCAACATGTCATTAACATAATAAATACAGTTACTACTTGACAAAATAATTGAAGTGTAATTAATATTACTCATACGCCAACTCGGTTATTTATGGAATGAAGTAAATATTAATCATGCGTACATGGTACAATGGACCGGGACACACAATTGGGTGGTCAAATATTCTATAATACATAGTAGTGAGAGATGTGGCCGTCGGTGGTGCAATGGTTAGTGTGTGTAGCTCTTGTACATAAGAACGTGGGTTCGATCTCTACTCAGACCACCTTACATTTGTATCGACGACGGTCATATCCCTTAGTGCGGGCGACACTATCGAGTACTTAGCCATGAAAACGCTTCTCAAAATACCGTTCGGAACCGGTGTAAAACTGTAGGTTCCAATCAGTGAGTGTAAAAACTTGGCAGCTCACATATCACTGATTGTAAGAAGCTGTACCTAATCCCTTCGTGGGATGTTATGGGACACCAATTTTTTAGTAGTGATGGATATTTGATAGAATTTATGTATCTTGAAGTTAATGAGAACGATGATTGCGAATCTAAAGTCAAAACTTTTGAATACAAAAACGCTAATGAAGAATCTAAATAAAAGATTTAAGGTCAATCTAAGTGTAGTACTTGAGGGCTTTCGGGCCGCTGATTCCGAATCCGCTTTTTAAAATGTTAATTTGGTGGACCAAAAATCTAAAAATTAATTGGTTTTTTTTGGAAATTTTGTAATCATGAGCTATGAGATTAAAATTAAAAAATCTAATACTTAGTTTATTTACCAGAAACTTTGTATGTAACAGTGATCGTGGGCGCTGATTTCGAATCTGATTTCAGGTTTTTTAAACTTAAAAGATGAAAACAGAAATGATTATGCTGCTACTCGTAATAATTATACAACTAATGAGTTAGTGTGCAATGGTTAGTGTGCGCGGCTCTTGTACATGAGACCCTGGGTTCGAACCCTGTTCTGACCACCTTAAAATTTCTTTCGGCGGCGGTCACCTCGCATAGTGACGGCGACACTATCGAGTATATAGCCATGAAAAAGGTTCTCAAAATACCGTTCGGAATCGGTGTAAAACTGTAGGTTCCAATCAGTCAGTGAAAACTGGAAAGCGCACAGCTCAGTGATTGTGAGAAGTTCTCCCCTGTCCCTTCATGGGATGTAATGGAAAACCATTTATTTATTTATAATGAGCCTATTCTAATAGCCATGAGAGAATATAATTCAATAAGTTCAGTATGTGATATTGGTTTCTGGTGCAGTTTAAGTAAATTTAATGAAATTTGGGATTTGTATTATTTCTAATATACTAGTCTGTAAGGACCCAGTAGGAAATCGACGACCTAGAACAAAAAGTACTAGTTCATGAACTAGAGAAATGTTGATCAAGTACTAGTGGTACTAGTTTACTATCTAGAAATAAAATTACTAGTTATAAATGGAAGTAGTATATGTACTAGTGAAATCTGTACTAAATATAAATCTTTTCAAACGAATTACGTATATGACTTTTGGACAGAATTCATAAAAATACAAACTACAAACCAACGAGCGTAAGCCCCGTATTCAGTTCTTGCTAAATTTTCGTACAAAATTTTGTCATTTAACACTAAACGGAAAATTTTGTTAACTTTGATTTACCTTGCAAATATTTCATTAATAATTCCTCTTCGCACTCCATTTTATTTCTAACTCACATGGTGATAATTTTGATTATTAAAATAATCGTAATGTCAAAATTCCAGTCCCGAACAATTCTCAAACAATTGTTTTCGTGCGAAATACGAGGGCGGTCCCAAAACTAGCCGACCTGACATATACATAGGTGGTGCCAGTAGTTTGAAAAAAATATATATTTTGGTGAAAAGTGGCAACATTATAAAACATATGTTTTAAGATTCAGGGCGCCACGTTGTTTAGTAGTTTTATTTGAGCCATCAAAAGTAAACGATCTCAGTGAATTTGTAAACATGAAAAAAATTGGTCACCGTTAGGTAATTCAATAATTTAATTTGAAAGGTCTCAGTCCAACAATATTAAAGGCGAGCTAGATTATATTCTGAGGGAGTCTGCTCCTTCGTTTACGAGTGTAAAATATTGGGTAGTAGAACTTAAACGAGGCTGTAAGAGATGCCAAGGCGAACACCGTAGTGGTCGACCAATTCAGATGTCCACGCCAGACACGGTTAATAAAATCCACGAAATGGTATTGGGTGAACGTCGACTGAATGTGTGTGAGCTAGCTCAAATGATAGACATTTCAAAAAATGGTATACATCTTATATTGACCGAAGATTAGAAGATGAGAAACGCGTGCGCAAGATGGGTGCCGCGCTTGCTTTCAATAGAGCAAAAAGCAGTGTCGTCAAGGTGTTTCAGTAGAGTGTTTGGCGATGTTTCACCGCAATAAAGTCGAATTTTGCGTCGATTTATATCCATAGATGAGAAATGGGTCCACCACTTCACACCTGAGATGAAAGAACAGTCAAAGCAGTAGACTGGAATGGGAGAATCGTATCCAAAGAAGGCGAAGGCGGTTCCATCTACAGGCAAGGTCATGGCGTCAGTTGATGCGCATGGGATAATTTTTATTGATTATCTTTAAGTGATAAAATTATGGGAAAAGGCTACATTTGGGAAAAGAAAGTTCTCATCAAGACAATGCTCCAGTTCACACATCCACTATTGCGATGGCCAAAATTAATGCATTAAAGTCCGAATTCCGAATAGGCGCCAGATTTAGCTCCCTCGGACTATTTTCTATGTCCAAACTTGAAAAACTGTCTCGGTGTTAGAAGATTCACCAACAATAAAGAGGTGGAGTTTGCGGTTGCTGGCTATTTTAAGGAGTTTGACAGTCCTTACTATAAATAAGGTATCGAAGCTATTGAATATCGCTGGGAAAATTGTATCGAGCGAACAGGAGATTATGTTGAAAAATAAAGAAAATTTAAAAAAAAAATTTTTTGTGACTTCTTTGTTAGGTCGGCTAGGTTTGGGACCGCCCTCGTCGCATTGGCGTAACAACTCTGTAATTGATTTTGCTTACGAAATTTTCGCAAAGAACGGAGTACTAGACAAATGAAAAGTGAACGAAATTTTCGGTTCATGAAAGTTTCGTTACTTTTTATACACGTACTGCTTATGGCAACGAAGATTTCATAAAGACTGAATACCAGGCTTAAAGGACCAAAGAACCTTATGTAGCAAATTTGGATAAAAAAAACCTCTATAAAGTACTAAACGCATTGTTTTTTACGTCATATTTTTAGTATTTATTATTTGAGTGGCCGCCGGTGGTGCAATGGTTAGAGTGCGCGGCTCTTGTGCATGAGGACGTGGGTTCGATCCGTGCTCTGACCACCCTAAATTTCTTTCGACGGCGGTCACCTCGCTTAGTGACGGCGACACTATCGAGTATTTAGCCATGAAAAAGCTTCTCAAAATACCGTTCGGAACCGGAGTAAAACTGTAGGTCCAATCAGTGAGTTTAAAACTAGAACGCGCACAGCTCACTGGTTGTGAGAAGCTCTCACTAATCCCTTCATGGGATGTAACGGGAAACCATTATATTATTTGTTGTTTGCCCTCCCCCAGTATTGGGATTTTTGGCGTAGAATACGTCTTACCTTACGGTATAGGGAGTCATGTCAGATTGTTATTGTTGTAATCTTTATTTCATTGATTATGAGGAAACGGCGAGATAACTTTTTTTAAAAATTTTTTTGTAGGTAAATGAAGATGATATCTTTCGTTTGATATACATTTCATGTTGGTTGATATCTTCCTAATATTTAAATTTCTCAAATGAAAATTGTTTAAACACATACACTCAAACATATGTGTGGTGTTTGGTTGAGTGTTTGAGTTTGTAGCGTGAACACAAACTATGCTGCTGTTTCAGTGTGGACACAAACCTTCGGCTGTTGTTTTGATTGATGAAATATTGAAATTTCGTATATTTACTTATGTATTTAAGTGAAACAAAATGTTAAATGTGAATTTGAATTTAACATGGATATATAATTATAAAAAATATAAATCAAATTGATTTGCGTCTGTTATTTATCATTTATCCTACTATTTTAATTTAAAAACATTTATCCTATTTTTCCTACCATAAGCTTATGTATATTATCAAAAGTAACTATCAAATAAATAAATTAATTTGCTTATGTTATTTATCATTTATTGTTATATATGTTTTCTGTCTTATCGGATGGCGTATTCTACGTTCAACTTAATGGTCGTGTCTCTGACACAGCCTGCAGGGACAGTCCGTGGCCGAAGGCCTCGGACAACTGTCTGCTGTATTTTTTAATCTGTATTACATTATTGCAAAGGTATCACCAATTTAAAAAATTGGATTACTATTTGCTCTTGCAATGCAAATGCAGGTTGGAATCGCATGTCAATTATAATAAAATATGGGAATGGCTGTGATATTTTGAATTTGATTGATTGCTGGCAATTCTGTTTTTAACGTATTTTTGTATGAAGAGGTTTGTTACTTCGATTGGTGTTGCCTCGTGTTGCTTTCAAATTCATAAACCTGTCCATAAAAAATATCTGAAGTCCAAAATTGTCAGATATGAAGGAAATGCTTTGAAAATAAATACAATTGCCAATGGTATTTATTTTCTTTTTTTAATTTGCATTTATACATTATAAAGGGTCCGCCATCTAACGTTTTTTTTTTCAACTAGTGATTGACAGATAATTAGTTTTATCCTTCCGCTAAACGAATATGGTTGTGTATACGCTTGAACAACGCTGGGAAATATTGCGGCATTACCTTGAAAATCATGGTAATGTTGCTGAATGTGTGACTTACAGAAGATGCCGATTTTGCCAAAAAAAAAATCATCTTTTCAGATGAAGCTCATTTTGATCTTGGTGGGTATGTAAACAAGCAAAATTGTCGCATTTGGGGCACAGAAAACCCGCACGCATACATTGAAAAACCGATGCACCCAAAACGAGTCACTCTTTTGTGCGGATTTTGGTCCAGAGGCATAATTGGGCAATTTTTCTTCGAAAATGAGCAAGGAGTGGCCGTTAGAGTCAATGGCGATCGTTATCGGGCCATGTTGAAAGAATTTTTGTTCACAAAAATTGAAGAGGAGGACTATATTGGCAACATTTGGTTTCAACAGGACGGCGCTACGTGCCACACAGCCGACGCTACACTCGATGTTTTGCGCCCTGTTTTTGAAGATCGCATTATCAGCCGCAGAGCTGATGTCGTTTGGCCACCTCGGAGCTGCGATTTGACACCGTTGGACTATTATTTGTGGGGTGCCCTCAAAGATAAGTGTTACGCCGACAAGCCAGAGACAATTGACGCTTTAAAGGACAATATTCGTGACGCTATTGGTGAAATACAGCTGCATACAATCGATAATGTGCTTAAAAATTGGACCGATCGTGTAGGCTACTGCATGGCCAGTCGAGGCAGCCATTTGAATGAAATTATTTTCCATTATTAACCGGAAGGGTTGTACTTTCAAATAAAAAAAGAAATTTGAGAAAATATTCAGTAGTTTTTTTTTATAGCATTTTCAAAAAATAAAAAGTTATTTGGCGGACCCTTTACGTGTGCATTATTACATTATAATTGTCATATAATTAATGATCCCCATGAATGCTCTCTCGTATCCCTTCATGGGATACAAAGTGTAAGTATTTTTTGTTAAACATTGTAATAATAATAGAAGTAATGCATTCGCTTAAAAGATAAACTTCACACCAGTACACAGAAGCAATTATAATCTGGAATGATTTATTTACACCGCAACCAGCACAAAATGCCAGTAATTTTCATTCAGATTTTGACATAGTCTACACAGCCACAAAGGATAACTTGACTTTCTTCAGGCTAATACAAAAGTATCAAAATTTTAGCTTAGAAAGAATACATAAACTTTTTTTCCAACGGTATGAGTTTCCATGTCAAAAACTTTATTTCAGCCCTTCATTTGTTAGCCTTTGTGATTTGAGGAACTTCTTTAGGAAGGAAATAAATTCCACAAAGCACGGAAAGTGATTTATTTTAGTCTTTAATTCTTCCTCTGTTCTCTGTCGCATGTCCTCCACCCATAGCTCTTAATTGCCTGCTGCGTGAAACTATGTGAAATATTTTGCTAATGTGCACAAGGAATACTTACGTTACTGTGACTCCAAATAATGTTATATCTAAAGATGGATAGAAGGAAATTCTTGTCTACCTCATTCCAGAGGTACATATTTGCATCTTAAACATAGTTACACTAAGAAATGTTGTCATAAAATTGTTTGTTAAGAATGTTTTTGGTAAACTATTTCAAATTAGGTATTTAAAAACGCTTAGAAAGGCAATAGGATGTAACCGGAAATTAAAATCTCTAACTTTACTAACTTTCACGGAAAAGTGTTAAATGGCTTAATAATACGCGAATAGCATTTAAGTCATTAATGATGTATGAATGTTAAAGGTGGAAAGAAAGAGTTAGAGGACACGATAAAATATTTATTTATTACTGGTAATAGCCGGGCATGTTGTTGAACACTGACAAAAAAAAGGCCCCTGTGACATTATTATGGATGCCAGATTTGAAATTAACAAAAAAAACTGTACATCGAGGAAAAAAGAGCAGTACAATTAAGAAAATAAAAGTACACTGCCTGTTATTAAAAAATCTTTAAGTTCAGTACAGACAAGTATCATATTACGTTAAGAAATGATAAAAATGAGTACAAAACAGTAACAGTTTATAAATTATAGAAAAAACGAACAAACTAGGGAACCACAAATACATTTTTTAATAAAAACTCTTTCTTGCTGTTAATGAGGGCAGGACAAAATTGATGGTGTCTCGACTTGGTCCGCACTTGAACGTTGACAACCGATTTAATTTTGAAGTGGTAGATGAATTTGTCTACCTTGGATGCGCCGTGAACAAGGACAACAACGTGAACCTGGGGATAGATAGGAGAATTGTGCTTGCAAATAGATGCTACTTTGATCTCAGCAAGCAGTTTAGGAACAAAACCCTCTCTCGACGGACAAAAATCCAGCTATATCAGACTCTCATTTTACCTGTATTGACATATGGCTCTGAAACTTGGGTCATATCGCAAGCGGATGAAAAACACCAGAGAGTTTTCGAGAGAAAAATTCTCCGTGAAATATATGCATAATGTCTATAGATATTGTGACACTCTAGAATTAGACATTATGACCCTTTTACGAATGACATAATGTCTACAGACATTGTGAGACTCTAGAATTAAAATTGCAATATTTGGAACGCTTTAGACATTATGTCATTCGTAAAAGGGTCATAATATCTATCGACTTTATGTCACTGCTTCTATAGACATTATGTCACAAATGAAAGGGTCATAATGTCTACAGACATTATGGGTATTCATATGAAAGGTAAAGAGAGGCGAAAGGCGGTTAGAACGCCCAATGATGTTGCGGAAAAAAAGGCCCAAAATATTTGGACGTTATGTCCTCCCACCCGAAGTAGATTTTGACATTATGAATCTATGATCTTATGATCTTTCTGTTTAATCACTGTAATTCTAGCCCTTGTAGATCTAAAGATTCACGACCGCTCAAATCAATCTGCATCAAGGTCTCATTCAAATATATGCATTTAACAATTAATTAAGAACATAGTCAATGTAACGAACATTTTAAAGAAAGAATCGACGATAGTATTATGAATTTTCTTTTGAATTTTATAGGTTTTTCCATTTATATTCATTCTTATGAATAAAAAATCGTTTAATTGCTATGCACATGTGATGAAATACATAAATGATAATATATTACAATTGGACGGAGCTACATTTATGGCAGATTATGAAATGGGATTAAGAAAGGCAATAATAACAGAATTTCCCAACTCAAAACTATTCGGTTGTTGGTTCCATTTCTCTCAGGCGGTACGGCGGCAAGTAGTTATGAAGTACAAGCAATTAGCCAGTTACATCCAGGAAGATAAAAATGCATCACTCGAATACCATAAGCTTCCATTATTGCCAGCATCACATATCGTTTCAGGATTTCACAGTATCAAAGATTCAATTGTGAAGTTTGACGTCGTTTTTAGGATATTATGAAACACAATGGATAAAGAAGGTAAACCATTGCATATGATAAGGTATATATTACATATTACAGTATATTGACCTATTTAATAATAATATTTAGGTAGGACCACTTGGGATGTCAGTATTCGGGACGTCTACTAGAACAACATCGGTAATAGAGGCTTATAACGGAGTTCTGAGCAGAAGTATTCCAAAACATGGAAATTTTTTAAATTTGTTTCGCATCTTTTGAATGAGGAATTATCCAAAAGCAGGGAACTTCATCTTCTTGTTAACAGTGGTGGTGCCATAGAGTAAATATGGGTAGAGAAAATCTTTCACTCACCAAATTTCTGACATTTGTCCTCGTGTGATGTATACGTTTGATGTTGAAAAGAATTGCTTTACTAATACCAGATAGAGGCAATGGTTCAACACAACGAACAAAATAACAACACCGGCATTTCGTTTTGTGTGTTAAAATTAATGTGTTAAATACAACACAACAGTCAATAAAAAAGTTTAAAACACATTTAAATTTCACATTTTTTCACCAAAATGGCATGAAAAATTAAAGCAAGAAGTTATTGTAATTCCACCTGGTGTATATCACTTTTCGTCAAACATCTCTCTATCACACCGACCGCATCACGAAGAGTGTGAAATGAAACGTCAGATGAGAGAATAAGTTTTTCCAGTTTTTTACAGCGTCTAAAAACGGCCCTAGTAAACCTATTTTCTGCCTAGACTCAGGTTGTAGGTAACACTTCAGGCTTTGTTTTGAGGTATAATACTTCGCATTAAGCCTTCTAAGACCGGAGATATTTATGTTCAAAGTTTGAAATACAAGATAAATACAAAGATATTTTATTAAAGTTGATTAATTATAATTAATTAACTTAAAAAAAACGAAAAAAATATATAAAACTCCAATATTTTGATTTTGAAGCTTAACTTGAGGCCTATGCTAGGAAAATAAATAAAATTTTGGAAAAAACTAAAAAAAAACTTTAATTTTTTCTTGTATTTCAAACTTTGAACATAAATATATCCGGTCTTAGAAGGGTTAATGCGAAGTATTATGTCTTAAAACAAAGCCTGTAGTGTTGCCTACAACCTAAGTCTAGGCAGAAAATAGAAAATAGAGAAAATCAGATTTTTATCAAACAAGTGAGGTTAAAAAATCGTATTTTTTAAATTTGTCCCCAATGGGTTAATAAAATGTAATATATTTATATGCAGATTTAAAGAGTATTTAATGGTCTTTGTAATGATATTCACCGGAACCAGATCGGACCATAAATATGTGAGATATGGCCAATTATATACTCAAGTTTTAAAGGTCCATATCTCAAGAAGTTGGACAGAGCGCAAATATTTGTTTTTTCTATTTTAATAAGCTTTTTAAGCCCTTTTAGGCCAAAAAAAAATTGGCCTATGGCCGGTAAAATTTGTTTAAATAGCGCAGACTTACCTATATCCATATATACCGATTTCTCAAAAACTGGAGCCAATCTGACACTTCCAAATTTACTTTCGCACTCAGGGGACTCCCCCCTAATAGTTCGAAAAGGATTCATCGAAGTTCATTTTTTCGAATATCACAGTGTAATGTATGTATATGTTTGGAACGTCCATATGGTTACGTGCAAGCAATGTTGTCATGAATTGAAGATCTGGTGCTTTTTTTCTGTCTTTGTTGTCCACCACGGTTTTCTCTTCAGCAGTTTTCAACAAATAAAGCCACATATGTGCCACAACGACTTATATAATAACCTATTAATCATTGTATCTTCAACATGTAGTATTGAATAGCAAACACAATGTGTTTGGACACAAGTATACAATATTTGCAACAAGTTACAAACACGTTACATTTACTTATACAGGGTGGAGCGCGGTAATTTGCTTATTTGGGAATGACATACAAATATTATGAACCTTAGAAAAATGTATTTTATATTTTAATTATACTACACAGTAAGGGAATTTGTAAATTACATGGTTTTAAATAGTGTATCTGGCAAATGTCGACCTTCGCTAGTCCTGTTGGAACCACATGTCCTCCAAGTCATAATATTATCCAATTGGGGCCAAAAATATTCGGTTATCATTGAACGGTAGCGATTCGCATTCACAGTAATGTGCCGGTCTTGATCATCACGGAAGAAGTACGGTCCAATGACGCCGCCGGCCCATAAACCGCACCTAACCGTAATTTTTTCGGATTGCTGTCTGACCAATAACTCATATTTTGCTTATTGACGAAGCCATTCAGCCAGAAATGAGCCTCATCGCTGAAGATGATTTTCCGATGAAAATCCGAATCATTTTCAAGTTGTTGCTCAGCCCAATTCACGAACATACGACGCTTATGGTGGTCAAGTGGCTTCAGCTCTTGCGTCAATTTGATCTTGTGAGGATGTAGGCCAAGATCTTTTCGCAAAATTCGCCACAACGACGTCACAGAGATGCCCAACGCTTGAGAACGACGGGTGAGAGACACATTTGGGATTTCTTGAACTGAAGCCTCAGCGGCAGTAATATTCTCGACACTACGGGCACTTCTTTGTCTCACTGGCACGGGAACATTTTGTACTGTGCCTGTGGATTCAAATTTTTCCACTAGAAGCTCAATTGTTGATCTGGTACGACGATTATGACGATCATCAATTGGACGTAGCGCTCTTAAAGTTGAGGCCACTGACTCCAACATTCGGTAGTAAATTTTAATAATTTCGACTCGTTGTTAGCTCGTATATCTTTCCATGATGAAATGGCAAACATTACTGAAGAGAAATGTCAAAAGAGCGGGAAAAAATATGGCGTCGTTTGCTGTCCCTATCGATTTACTTTTGTAGTGTCTCTGTTGAAAACCGCTTACGTCTATAAATAGGTTATCAAATTGTATTTTTGTTTTAAAATTTTGTTCAATTTCAATAAAGGAAAAGTCGATTATGGTTTCTGATACCATGCCAATGTACTAAATATTTGTGGGTTTGGTTGAGAACCTAAATCCACTGCCGCACAGATATATTGAATGAAACCCCCTTCGTGACATTTATACTTTTCCATATTTTCATATGAAATCAGTGAAATCTTTTGCTATTTTTTGTGTTGTATTTGTTAAAGTTTAGTTTATTATTAAATATTTATTATAAAATATTCGAAATATATCACTATCACTATGTTGTATGAAACAGTCTTAAAATCTGATATTTATCTTTCAATCTTTGTAAGACATTTAACTTTTATTGTTATGTATGGTCAGGCCATTTGAAAAATTGTTCCCAAAAATGCGTCTTTAAAATTGTTGCCCCTAGTTTTTGTTTGATATTTGGTTTATTTGCGTATTTTATGATTTAGCTCTTTTTTGCCTTTTGCTCTATTATAGCTCTTTTTTTATACTTCCGGCAACACTAGTATTTCGTTTTTGAGAGAGTATAATTTTATATATAAAGTATATAAAAATAGCAAATTTTGGGGTTTATTAGCTGTTGATTTTGACTAAGCACGTAGTTAAGGTAGTAATATTAACCAAAGCATAGTGAATTTAAAATTAACCAGGTTTAAGTTATACGCTAAATTGTAATAGTTGTAAATTGTAGTTAATAAGCCTGTTTTTTTATTCCCTGCTAATCTAATTTTTCGACGACTTTGTATGGGGAGCTAAGCGATATTAAGCGATTTTAAGCGGGACTCCATACAAAGTCGTCGTAAAATTAGTTTAGCAGGAAATAAAAAACAAACTTATTATTAACTTTGCGTCATTGACAAAGACTCTCGGGTTAGTTACTACATTTATTTGTAATAATTATTAATTATTATTGTTATTATTAAATATTATAATTACAGTTATCATTACCCAATTCAAATCAACTATTGGTTGCAGAACCGCAAATTGGTTTGTAAATTACAATACAAATGTATACCAAGTCAACAAAAAAGTGCAAAATATATTTAAATTGCACAGTTCTACACCAAAACGATATGAAAAAGATAAGTCAACAGTTCTTGTAACTCCACCTGCTGTCAGTTAATTTTCGTCGAATTTCTTTCATTTGCACAAACCTACGAGGAAGAGTGTGAAATGAGACGTCAGATGACAGAATAAAACACTCTATTATAATTTGCTCTATACCTACAACTAACATAGACTAATACTTATAGAAGACTTAATAGTTCTCTCAGCAAATTTATGACATTTGGACTGGTGTGATATTTACGTTGGATGTTGAATTAAAAAATTAAATTTACTAATAACAGATAGAGACAATGGTTCAAAACAACGAACAAAATAACAACAACGGCAATTCGTTTTGTGTGTTACAATTATTGTGTTAAATACAACACAAATGTATGCTAACAATACCAGTCAATACAAAGGTGTAAAACACATTTAAATTTCACAGCTTTGAACCAAAACGACATGAAAAATTAAAGCCAGAAGTTATTGTAATTCCACCTGGTGTATGTCACTTTTCGTCAAACATCTCTCTATCATACCGACCTCATAACGAAGAGTGTGAAAGGAAACGACAGATGAGCGAAATATTCTCTCTAGTAAGATTTAATCTATGACAACTACAATTACCAACAGAGTATTCATAGTATATCTGGAGCATGGTACAAAGAAATGGTAGATGCACTAGCCCAGCTGATTTGATATTTTTTCTGGTGTGAGTATGAGTGGGTTTTTCTCTTATGTCAAAGTTTGTTTACGTTTGTTTGTCTGCAACCCCCGTTCGGCAGCAACTGCTGTTTTTAAAATGTTTTCTCCGTAAAAATCACATAGAAGCGTTTTAATTTAAACAGTTATACAGCATTCGCACTGGCATCGATTTTCTTGATTTTGCCACTTTTCTTGATTTCAAGCAGAAATCGGGAAAATTTTCTTGATTTCCCATACGTTTTGACAGACGACAAATCGGGTATTTTTTCTTATTTGTATAGGAATCGCAACGCTGTTTATCTCACACTGCGAACGAATAGTACGATTGTTTACAACCATTTCAATCATGGCGCATCGATGTGGTGGTACCACTAGAATACCCGACTTATTTTTTTATCGCAGTTCTTAGGTATTTATTGTTTCTCAAACATACTTTTTATACTTTTTTGTTTCATTTTATTCCCGGAATACATTTGTGCTGAATTTGATTGTGGAAAAATACCAGCCAAAGCAAAATGTTTATTTTTGTCGGCTTGGTGTGTTTGTTGTCGTAGTAATACTACCTCGTCGATGCGCCTTGACTTTCAATCAAATCAGGAAAAATCCCAATGCGAACACTTCGGATTTTGTTAGAACTTTTGATACGAAATCGGGAAAATATTTTGTAGTGCGAATGAGCTATTAAACACTTTCATAATATCAAGTAAAACACAATGATTTTCTAAATAGCACTTTTTCCAATTTTGATTTTTTTTTCATTATTGTTCAATCAGCTGACTTGACACAATACAGACACCGAACAAAAACAAACTGCCTGTTGTTTTTGGCTTGTTGTATTTGTTGTCGTACTGCATCTACCATTATATTTGTACCATGATCTGAAGTAGCGGCTTCTCTCAGTAAACCTACGAAGCTTATACGGCATTAACACCAAACAAGATTAATGCATTTCGAAGGTTAACTCCGTTAACACGCGTTAACCCAGAAGATTATTCATACAATTTTAATCTGTAGAAACTTAAGTTTAAAAATTAACGTCATTTTAAAACTCTGTATATTTGGAGGCAACACTGTTAGTTACTAAAATAATTCAACCATAATAAAAACATACACAAAAAATCAACTCTCTGACAGACGGAAGCCGATCGACAATTTTTCGACGCGTCGCCTCCACCAAAACTTTTTTGAAGCTCACGCCGCCGCCGATAAAAATGGCTATTTTTGGTTTAAACTGTGAGCTGATTTTATCGATTGGCCCGATTTGACACACTGACCCAATTTTAAAGTTTCATTTATTTCATAAACATCTAAAATTTTGACAAAACTGGCAAAATCAATAGCCACCAACTTAATTTTTCTGTTATGCTGCCGTCTTTGATAATATTATCTCGGCGAGGAGTTTGTCTAAGCACAAATATGTACTAACAATAAAAGATAACAACAAAGTCCAAAATACGTTTAAATTTCACAGTTCTGAACAAAAGCCAATTAAAGTCAACAATTCTTGTTTCTCCACCTGGATTAAGTCAATTAACGTCAAATATCTCTACATCGCACTGACCTCACCAAGAAGTGTTAAATGAAACGTCAGATGAGAAGAAGTGTTAAATGAAACGTCAGATGAGAAGGATTGCAACTGTACGTGACATAACTCTATACTAATACCATATAGAAATTAAAGTAGTTTCCTTGACGACTTTATATTAAGAGCTGAATTATGAAACTGACCATACAATAGACACTTAAGCATTACTTTGGCCCATACTAATTCCTAAACTTCTGATCTTGTTCCCGTGTTGAGTGTTAAGTGGTATTGTGTAATGTATCGCCTGTGTAAATTTTGGGTAAATAAAATATTATATTGCTTGCATTGCTGATTGCCTTAGTATTGTCATCGTCGATGGTGTATGGTTGACGATATTCGTACCACTTTGCTTCATTTTGTAAAACTATTGTTGCCGTCGATTGGAGCATTATAACGCATTTACACCATAGAGTAATATACTAAGAGTTTGCAACAGCTGTTTTTCTTGGACCGGAAACCAAGAAAAGTCACTGGAAAAGTTAGACCACAGAGTTATACAAACTTGGCAACCCACACAGAATGAGAAATATCTTTATTTTAACACATTTATGTTTCAATTGTAATCTCTATAAACAGTTTTACTCTAACACTTCATTACATCTTGCTTTATTTCACTTGTTATCCCTTTTTTCCTCGATTTAATTATCACAAAAATACTCCCAGTTGATGAGCTTTGTACTTTTGGTTCAATGCATAAAGGCAAATGTGAGAAAAAAGCATTGAGCAACCCTACATACGTCCAGTCATCTATCGCTATTTCTCTTCGTTACTTTATCCTGCATGCTTCCCCAACTCTAAGGTTGATCAGCTGAGGCATAAAATCCCCCTGACTTACACCGCCGTTTATCCCGGCCAGGTTAGCGATAACCTTGTTCTCTAACCTTTCACGTTTAAACCACCCAATTTGAGATTAAATTTACATTTCAGGTGGCAACTCCGTACTTAGATAAACTCTGCACCGAGACCAAATTATCGAATACGGCAGCACAACAGAAAAATTAAGTTGGCGGCTATTGGTTTTGTCAGTTTTGTACAAATTTGGGATGTTTTTGAAATAACTGAAACTTTAAAATAGGATCAGTCGATAAAATCGGCTCACAGTTTGATGGTTTGAACCCACAAGATCGATTTAACTAGTCGGCGGCGAAGCGTCGGAAAATTTTCGAATGTCAAACAGTTGATTTTTTGTGTATTTTTTATTATGGTTTTATTTCTTTTAAATTAAACTTAAGCTTCTACAGATTAAAAATGTATGAGTAATCTCCTGGGTTAATGCGGGTTAACGGAGTTAACCTTCAAAATGCGTTAATCTTGTTTGGTGTAAATGCCGTATTAGGGTGGAACATATTTGCCCTTGTCAATTTATGGATTGATGGTGATCGTATTAACTTAGATATTAGTCTTGTTTCCTTATTCCCTGCTAAACTAATTTTTCGTCCACTTTTTATGCAAAGTTATGTCGCATTTAGACCGCAGCTTATCGCGGCCAGGTTAGCGATAACCTTGTTCTTTAATCTTCGACGTTTATACCACCCAATTCCAGATTAAATTAACATTTCAGATGGCAGCTTTGTGCTTAGGTCCGTTTAGAGAAACTCCGTGCCGATACCAATTCATCGAAGACGGCATCACAACAGAAAAATTTAATTGAACAACTGCCATCAGATAAATCTGATGGTCTTCAAAACAGTTTGAAAAATAATCGATTTCTTTGAGGTTATTGATAAAACAGAGAGTGAAGTGAGATGTAAATATCGGAGAGAATAAAGGGGCCCTTAGACCTGTGGATAAGTTGCTCGACTACAAGTTCACATCAACTTCGATAACTAGACATCAAATTCGATTTTGCCCTTACACTCTCAAACTAGTTGAGGCAACTTAATTTTCTTGTCAGATATCGAAATGAAAAGTGGTGAGCGCACTGCGAAAATATCACAAATTTTACGAAAAGACGGTATTTTTATTTTCTTTAAATATGTATAAATAACACTACAAATCATATTTATTTAGTTTATATTTTTACTTTTTGGTTCATTTATTTACATTTTGCCGATAATGTTTCCTCATGAACGTTTCTCATTGAAATGCGTATGAAAGTTGATGCAACTTCCCCTTACACTGATGGATAAGTTGATATCAACTTCAAAAAATCAAAATTGGTTTGATTTTACATCAACTAGTTTGTACAAACCACCAACTTCACCTTACACCATGGATAAGTTGATGTCAACTTGAAGGCGCTGCAACTTATCCACAGGTCTAAGGGCCCCTTAAACGAAGAAAAAGGCGGAAAACTAGAAATTACATAGCAATTTTGAAGTTTAATGTGAAAAAAATACAAATCTTTAGTGTAATTTATTTTAATAAAATAAAATTTTGATAAATAAAAAATATAAACGCTTGTGAAAATAAAGAAAATACCCATAGCGGGAGAACTGGTATGTATGTGCTTAGTTTTTTTCCTAGAAATTAATTTGTGTAATTAGCACTTTAGTTTTTTCAGTTTTGTAAAAATTTGGGATATTTTCGAAATTACTGCATCTTTATCAAATCGGCTAACTTTATAAACCGACAGATCCAACAATATAGACGACGGTATGCGCTTAAACAAATTCTTGGTAGCGGCGACGTGCCGGAAAATATTCGATCGGCTTCCATCTGTCAAACAATTGCGTTTCTGTTAATGTTTTTATTATGGTTGTATTTTTTTGTTAATTAGCAGTGTTGCATCAAATTGTACACCAGTTTAAAATGAGGTTAAAAATTAAACTTCAGATTTAACAGATTAAAACTACAGTTACACCTACCAAGATTATCACTTTTCCGAGATTATAAATGTCAAACTCAATAAGAAAACAACGTCGTTAATATCGAAAATAATAATCTTGGTAGGTGTGAATGCCACTTAAAATTGTGTGAGTAATCCTCTCGGTAACTCTCGATATGCACTAATCTTGGTCATTGCAAATGCCGTATTGAACGATTTGAAGCGGCTCCCCACACAAAATAGTCGAAATATTACTTTAGCGGGAAATAAAAAACGCTTATTATTGTGCCATCGATCAGGTGTTTTAGCGAACCCCCATGGAAAGACGAGACAAAGTATTAGGCGTGTTTTTATCCCCTGCTAAACTAAAGTTTCAACAACCTTGTATGGGTAGCTAAGCGATTGTTAGAGACTTCCCATACAAAGTGGTCGAAATAGGTTTAATAAGGCATACAAAACTCCACCTATTATATCAACTGTTATACTGCTGCCACCTGAATTGATACATATTACAGTTTCTCAACATCCAGCCACATCTGGCAACTACAGCTGTCATTTGGTCATTTCTGTATGTTCGCTAGGTGGCATCTCGTCATAATTGTGTAGAAAAAATTTTCACACAGTAGAGAAGGAAAAGAAATTTCTTAGCGAAAAAATTTTCAATTTAAACAAATAACTATTAACTTAACGCGCTGCAAACACTGAAGAGTCTTTACTGTAAGGAATTGCTATAAATCTAAATACATTCCACGGAATCATTACTGAAATTGAATTGAAATTTCTGATTGTTGATTTTCTTTTGTTGTGTGAATTTTTTGAGAACGAGAAAAACAAAAGGAGACGAGAAGCAAAACAATTTAATGTGAACTAATCGGTGAAAAAGAACCAGATACCGTTCCTATTAAACGAGGATAATTGTTAAAACATTAAGTAACTGGAAAGGAACAAATTCAGTTAAAGGTAAGAATGCAAAGATAAAGAAGAGAACAACAAAACTAAAATGTACATTTGTATTTGTTTATTATCCACACATCGTCCATAGGCGATAATGATGGTTAGTAAGTAGTGGCACAGGCTGTAGTAAAGTGAAAACGTATGTGGGTACTAAAAATACAAACTGACAGGTTACAGGGTGAGCGCAGACAGAGTTGCCAAGCGAAATGCGAAATGCGTTATAATGAAATGGATATGGTTAAAATTTTGTTGTCTAGAGAAACGGGTACATCCAGGGACACTTGGATATGAGCAATTGTGGGTATTTAAACGAAAGGAATTCCGAAAAATAATTCTAAAAAAAATCGCGCCATTTTTCATTTGTTTACCTTTTGACTGTAACTTTGATAGTCTTCTATTCATTGAGTCGACAAGTGCTTTTGTAACAGACAGATTTTACTCCATTTATCCTGGAATGAGATTTTAGATCATCTTCGATACTTTCCCCAAATACACCCAAAACAACTGTAAATAATAAATAAAAAATAATAAGTATTACTCGGTGGAGGCAATGGTTCAAAACAACGAACAAAGTAACAACAACGGCATTTCGTTTTGTGTATTAAAATTATTGTGTTAAATACAACACAAATGTATGCTAACAATAACAGTCAATAAAAAAGTTTAAAACACATTTAAATTTCACAGTTTTTCACCAAAATGGCATGAAAAATTAAAGCAATAAGTTATTGTAACTCCACCTTTTTTATATCACTTTTCGTCAAACATCTGTATCACACCGACCACATCACGAAGAGTGTGAAAGGAAACGTCAGATGAGCCAAATAGTCTCTCTAGTCTGCGATAACTCTATGACTTTTTCTCTAGCATTATTTATGTAATTGTTAAGCTTATTAAGCTTAAATTTGAAAATTTAAAAATAAAATGCTTATTTTAATTCTAAAATCATACTTTTTTATTTAATTAAGTAAATCGTTTAGCACAAATTAAGTAAAAACCTCTTAACCGAAAATCGGTGAATAATTAAAAAATTTACATTTATTATGGGTATAAGTATGGGTTGGATTTGATACAACGTAAGAGAGAAGCAAAAACAAAATGTATGTTGTTGCCATAAATTTGCCGTTAGCTACAACAACACCTCCTGCGTCTACCAAACACGGGCATTAGCTCCCCATGGAAAGTTGTCGAAAAATTATTTTAGGAAGGGGTGAAAAACCCGCCTACGATTATCCGTTTGTTCTTCTAAAGCTCGAGCAGGAGTTTTGGTGAAACAGCTGATAGGAAACTTTCCTACCCAAGGCCCCCTTACGTAGTTTTTTATTTTAAGTACAAAATGTAAGATACCCATATTTGGGGAAAATCCTATTTTATGAGATATAGGCCTCCAAATTACCAATAAACGGAGGTTACATGTATTCAAAACCGTGTAAACGGACTTGGGTGGCAGCATTTTTGTATAATATGAAGCAAAATAAACCAAACACAAAATTAAATGAAAATTTTCGATAACTCGCTTAGTTGTCGAAATATCGTCGGTTGAAATTTTCAAAAGTTATCAATGTATTTTTTACATTTTCCGCAAAAAAATATTTTTTCTGATAGTGATTCAGAATATAAATCTGTAAAATTAAATAACTTTTTCGATAACTGGTTTAGTTATCGTGTTGTCGAATGTTTGTTATTTTAAAAAATCATCACATCACTTTCTTTGATATGCGTTCAAAAAATAACAAAAAAATCAAGTCTGGTGTAGGTCAAACACCGGCTTCGCGGCATCGGCATAGCATTTTTGTATTATAAAGTTTTCTGCCTGGCTGGCCTTCGTCTGGGCTTAGAGATTCTTTATGCATGACCGGACTTAGGGATTTTCTCCTCTGGGTTATATCCAAAACCGGCTTCGTGCTTCGGCATAGTATTTTTGCGTTACAAAGTTTTCTGTGTGCCCGGCCTTTGCTCGTGCTTGGGATTTTCTCCCCTGGGGTAGGTCCAACACCGGCTTCGCGGCTTTGGCGTAGCTTTTTTGTGCTACAAAGCTTTTTAATATTTTTTGTAGCTAAAAATTAATTTAAAAAAAATTAAATATTTTTAAAAAATATTTTATTTTTGTTGCGAAAATTTTTTATATTCACGAGGGTGACCTGTAATAGGTATAAGAATAGATATCTTGTATTTCAAGATTTCGATTTGCCAAACATCTGTTTTTCATTGCTAAAATCAGCTGTTCATTTGCTTGAAATCTCGAAATACGATATTTAGTTATCAACGTGAATATTGTTTTTTATAAGACTTTCGCTATTTTGGTGTGTGTTGACAAATTGTTTTCACCTCCCCGCGACTTTTGATCCAGATGGCATCACTGTTTTAGTGTTTCACTTTGCTCTTTTGTCAGTCTATTCGTACGTTCATCTTGGTCTGCAAAAAATGAGAACTGTTCACGTAAATATTTTCATAGATACAATTACAATAAAATATGTATTTTTCCCAAGGAATTTCTATAAAACCAAAGAATTGACAATGTAAACTAGTCGAATACCACAAACGTTGTGAATTTTGTAATGTTTTGAGTGCAGAAAATTCACCCCAAACATTGATATGCCCATTCAACTCCACTCTTCATCGTTGATGTAAAAAAAACTTAGCAAGAAAGAGGACAAACAAAATTGAATTGAAATAAATGGAGGAAACTTTGTGATGATGACAGTGAAAATAATACAATAAAAAATGCAAAAATTATGTGTAGCAATTGCCTTCTATAGACATCAAGTATAATACAAGAAAACAGAAACATTCATGCACTTCTTTCTTCTCTTTGATGAAAAATGTAACAATAATTAATGTCGCTTTTGTTTTATTAATCTCCTCCCACTCTGCTTTCTGTTTCTTTCAGGATCTGTGCAACGTCCGTGAGGAGCTCTAAGTGTATGCAACCAGGAAACCGCAACACAATCAACCATACCATAACATTTGTCTGAGAAAGCTGCTCCTCTAGCGAGGAAGAAACACCAGAGAAATTCTGCCTTGTAATTGTGTATGATCAGACAGCTACGACTACAACAACAGTAACAACAAGAAAATCTAAGAAAAACAAAAAGAAAAATCAAATTGCGGCCGCCGTTTGCTCACTCAGATCTTTTCTTTTTTTCTTGTTTTGTTTTCTTCTCTTGATTGACCTACAACAACGTTACGTCTACCGGGAGTAGTGCTGCCATACGCTTCATCATCATTAACTATTGAACTTTTGAGATTTGTTCCAATTTTTGGTGGCGGTCGTTTTTGTATCTAATAATTTTTAGGACGCCGACGAAAACTTGAAAATCAGGTGAAGAGTAAGGAGATCTCCAACTTTGGTGAAATCTCAGTGTGTTGTGTGCAAACAGCAACAAAAACTCGCGATTCGCAAGTGTATAAAGTGGAGGAAAATTGTCGCCGTCTCAAGACCATGAATATCAGGAGCAACCCTCCCAAAAAGGAGGGAAAGATGCGCATACGTGCCTTTCCGGTAAGTGGATATATACAAAACTATTCAAATAAGTGTAGGAGTTACATTAGCATTGGATTGTGCCAAATAATTTAGATAGAACAAGTAAGAGACCGAGTGATAGAAAAACAACAGATAGGAGCAGTATTTGACAGACAGAAAATCAGTCAGGAGTTTTACAGTGTACACCAACTCTATAAATTCGAACAAAAGCTTCGTACCTTTTCTAGGTAATAATTGTAATCGGGTTAAAATTCCAATAAAAATAAATAAATGGTTTCCCATTACATCCCATGAAGGGACTGGGGAGAACTTCTCACAATCACTGAGCTGTGCGCTTTCCAGTTTTCACTCAGTGATTGGGACCTACAGTTTTACACCGATTCCGAACGGTAATTTGAGAAGCTTTTTCATGGCTAGATACTCGATAGTGTCGCCGTCACTATGCGAGGTGACCGCCGCCGAAAGAAATCTTTTTTGAAGGTGGTCAGAGCCGGGTTCGAACCCAGGATCTCATGTACAAGAGACGCGCACACTAACCCTTGCACCACCGACGGCCACCAATTCCAATAAGAAAGTTTAAACTGCCAATCTTTCAGATAAAAAGTTGTGATCAGCTCTTAGCAATCTCTCCTCCTCCATGTTATGGAATGGGTAGGATGTTGCGATATATCGTGTAACATTGTCCAACGCTCTTTTGTTTAAACCCCAGTAACATAATTATTCTCGAACTGGGAAGATCCTGGGGTTGCCCGTATATTAATAAAACAACTATGTCTTAATATCGAATTCAAGTGCTCATTTTTATCAAGCTTCCAAAATTTGGATTACGATACAAAACGTATGTGATTATTCAACCCCAGCTCGGTCAACTGAATAATTTGTTTGCCTAGAAATGAGTGTTGAGGCGAAGCGCCAATGTATCGACTCCCCTTTTTTACATAACCCAACTAAGGCTGTGTACTCGAAATACTGTTACATCCTACTTGTGTTAATCTATATATCGATGGCTTAATATAAAAAGGCCCTAACTCGATTTTTTGTTACTTGACAGGAATGAAAAAACTTAATAAAATCCGTAAAATTTTAGATACAACAAAAAGTTGTAATGCAATTTCCAAAAATGTGTTGCCTCTTTTTATTATCCATTAAAATTTTACGTATTTTATTAAGTTGTATCCATAGAATAATACATACCGTAGAAGCTTTTATTCGCTCAATAAATTAAACGTCATAGGTACGATGGAAAGTAAACATTGGATGGTGGAAAATATGGGTTCAATAATACCAGATGGTGGCAATAGTATACAGCGATCCACAAAGGAACAACAACCGAATTTCGTGCTTTTGTGGCAAACTAGTTGTGTTAAATACAATGCAAATGTATACCAACGATAAAAGTCAACAAAAAAGTGCAAAATATATTTAAATTTTTCAGTTCTACACCAAAACGACAGGAAAAAGTTAAGTGAACATATTTTGAACTCCACCGGGTGTAAGATAATTTTAAATTTAATTGATCTCATTTCCACAAACCTACGATGAAGAGTGTGAAATGAAACGTCAGATGAGAGAATAAGTTTATCTACGTATGTATAATTCTATAGTTGTATCCTTCTCCTGTCAAGTAACCAAAAATCGAGTTAGGCCCTTTTTATATTAAGACATCGATATATGTATACATATAAAATATGTTCAGAAGTTTTATAGAAAATATTCAGATAAACATTTTTGTGGAACAAATTAACCCTCTAACTGTCACGTATAACCATAATTTTTCCTTTTTTTTTTGACTGAAATTTTATGGCGATAATTTTTGTAGAACATTTTGACCACGCCCCCGAGCATTTTTTTTACATTGTTTTGCGAGTTTTCAAAAAAAAGTTAAAATTATGGTTGTACGTGACAGTTAGAGGGTTAATTTGTTCCACAAAAATGTTTATCTGAATCTTTTCTATAAAACTGTTGAACATATTTTGTACCTCAGAAGTGAGGAACACACAATTTTGCATGCCCATATGTTGCTGGAAAGTTCCGTGGTTCGGAAACTTTGACCCGCCCTAAAAAAAATCTGGCAAAACGCCGATACACGTATATTCTTTTTTAAGACCTTTCTACCAGAATCCGTCGACAGAACCCCATCATTTTGAAAAAATCTAATTTTGTCTCACAGTGTGGTTAATAATCAATTGATGAAATTTGTCGCTATGTTAATTAATAATAATACGTCTGGGGTGCTTTGAGTTAAAGTTAACTAATCTTCCCGAAGCTTTGGTCTTCTGATACCAATCAAGTTTTTAGCAGATTACTTTGTCGAATTACTACCGAGCCCATGTATGGTAGTTTGTTGTCCGCCTCCATTTCCATTTTAAATTTTATCTAATTTTAAACCTTCTGCCATCGTTCATGCAACTTTTTGATCCCAGATTCATAGAATGGCTGGTCCGCCCCACAAATATACTCGAACAACTCGGTTTGTAGTTGCTCTTTTTGTATTGAAGGATTTTTTGCATTCAAAATGTTTTGCCGGCTCCGGAATAAAGTAAGATAAGATAAACGGAAAGATGAAAAGATGTTAGCTCTGGCGATGGAAAAACCACGCATTTCCGATTTACCAAATCAAGTTGTGTTTCTTTCAGTGCCCCATCAAGGTTCCTCAATTGCTGGCAATAGACGTCAACATTAATAGTCTGGAAGCAGTTCCAAAATAAATTACTCCCTTAAAAATCCACCAAATGGACAACATAACATTTTTTGTGCAGTTCAGCCTTTTATGAAGTTTAAGCGCGTTCATCGTACTTGGACCCGGATCTCTTTTGGTTGACATTGTTGTAAAGAATTCAATTTCGTTGGATATGTTTCGTTGCGTTAAAGCAATAAGTCGCAAGTGCTAATACGGTTTGTTAAATGGATTTCCTTACACCCGTGCGGAACCCAACTATGAAGCTTTTTGACAAGTCCAATCCGTTTCAAATGGTCATGTGGCTTCTCTGCAACTTGTAGACATCTTCAGCTTCTCTGCAACTTGTAGAACAGAAACGTGTCGGTCAGATTCGATAGCGGCTTTGATTTCGTGTTCATCAGTCTCATTACTGCTCCTGTGACCATTTTTGATCATGGAATTTCCAGAACGAACTTTTGTGAACAAGCTTTGGCGTGTGCGTTCGATTAAAGCATCCAAACCATACACGTCACAAATATTCCGGTGTGCTTCCGCGGCTTTTTTCTTCTTCGGAAATAAAAGAACAAAATATGACGAAAATGCTCTTTTCGATCATCCATATTCACAACACGATTTAAATGAAAACTGACCAATGAAATAATGTGAAATATCACAAATTTAAGCTTGAAATGTCAGCTGTATAACTGTGCAACAAAGAGTTTAGTCAGCTGATCAAAAGCATCTCAAAAATAACAAAAGTACCATCTGTATGAGAAAACCGGAGTTACTTTCTTGCCAACCCAGTAGTTTATCGCAACGATAAATCCAAACAGCTGACAACTGTAGGCAACAGCTGTTTTTCCGCCATAATTTGAATAAATTACAATTTCAACAAACACAATAATATTATGGTGCTGATTGTTAACCTTGTTGTGTTTAACTACGTCTATTTTGTTCGGCTCAAGGTAAGAAAATGAAAATACTGGTGATTCCACTGTTTTATCTCATTTATTCATTGATTCCCAATATCTTGATTAGCATCGCTAATCATCTTCAGGGGTTATGTTTAATAAACTCAAAAACAAAATGGATAAATGAGATAAAACAGTGAAATCACTTGGATTTTCATTTTCTGACCTCGAGCTGAACAAAATAGACATAGAAAACAATAATAAAGTAAACCGCTGAAATCTTACACTCAGGGGGGTTCTATGCCACAGCTGATCAACCTTAGAGTTGGGAAAACATGCAGGATAAAGTAAGAAAGAGATATAGCGATAGATTACTGTAAGCATAGAGTAATATACATAGAGTCTGCAACATCTGTTTTTCTTGGACCGGAAGCCAAGACAAGTCACTGGAATAGTTGTGCACAGAGTCATAAAAACTTGGCAACCCATGCAATATGAGAAACTCTTTATTTTAATAAATTTGTGGTTTACAGGCGAACTCTAGAAATAATTTTTCTCAACACTTCATTACATTTTGCTTTATTTCACTTGTTGTCCCTTTTTCCCCGATTTAATTATCACAAAAATACACTCAGTTGATGAGTTTTGTACTTTAGGTTTAATGCACAAAGGCAAATGTGTGAAAAACGAATTGAGCAACCCTACATACTTCCAGTCATCTATCGCTATATCTCTTTTTTACTTTATCCTGCATGTTTTCCCAACTCTAAGGTTGATCAGCTGTAGCATAGAACCCCCCTGACTGGAAGTATGTATGTAAATCAGAACTAATTTATTGCATATAAATTTATTTTAAAGTCATAAGAGCCAATAAAATCAAATTTAAAGTAAGTTTTTTTCTTTTTTAATTCGCCTATCGCTCACTCTCTTTCACATTCTGTCCTGTATCAAATTTGCAGCTAGGAGATCGATCAGCTGTGTCATCGAAACCCCCTGATTTTACCACATCAATAAGCCACTCTGATAATATACTATGGGGTAATCTAACAAATAACTCATAAAGCTCCTCTGCCAGCATGTTAATAGTCGATGATTATTTTACAGAACCATCCGGAAACCTTTGTTTTCTTTAAAAACAAATGCCTTCATTGAAATTAATGTCAAAACTAAATTTATTGTCTAAAGAAAATATCAAATTTTATGTTTTCACAAACTTGTGAAGGAATAATTTTTTTTTTATTATTAATATTCAACAAGACTTTGCATGTTCATCAGAATCTCGGAAGTTGAAAAGATTTCAATCAACTCGGAATAACTGCAAAACAAACAAAATTTCATCAATAAAGAGACCCACTGTGCAGTCGAGAGTGACGTTTTGCAAACCGAAAATTCACAACAAAATACGAGAAAAAATAACAGGTCAGACGCTGCCGGTACCTGAGACTAAAGATCGCAAGAGTAAAAGTCCGAAGGAATCGCCTAGCAACCAGACTCGTGATAAAAAAAATTCATAATACAAAATTTAAAACTATTCGTTTGCAATTCACAAAAAAAAAATGTTTTATATTTAACTAAAATCTGAACCAATGATTGAAAAAATCGTATTAAGAATAAAACGAAGTCTTGTGCAGTGGAGAAGAGTTTGCTATAGCACCGGCTACAATATAAACCAGTGGACCACTAGCCTGCCAGTGCCACAAAACAAGAATACAAAATATAATTTGAGTTTCAAAAATATTGGACATCTTCGGTAACATTTATTATTTTCTGTTACAAACATTCAGGGAGTTTATAGTAGTATACAAAAATATCTACCACAATTATCAACTTTGCGTCCATTTTTCAAAATAATTCTACCAACACGACTCACAGTCAAAGTAATCCAAATCGCGGTGAGCGTCGACAACCTCTAACCTCGTCACGTTGCTCTCCAATGCCCAGAGATACTCGACCTGGAATAAATGATCGTTCCAGAGATTTGTTTAGTAATAATATTTATGCGGGTCCCAGCAGCAGCCACGGAGCATCATGCTCCGGCGCAAGTGGTGGTAGCCGCTGTGGCAGAAGTGGTGACAGCAGTGGCATTGGCAATACTGGAAGTAATAACTCAAATACAAATGCAATTGGCGCAACTTCTACCAGCTATCGCAAATTTTTTATAAGAAATCGTTCGGTTAGTAATGCAGGCAATGAACTACCAATAATACGAGATGTAAAGCAGCAATTAAGGGATCAGCAGAATTCAGCTTTCCTGCACACAGTTAACACAATAGCAACAAATCCGACTAAATGCAATAAGCTAATGGAAGTGCAGCGGAAATTCCCTCTATGGTCACCGGAATACAAGACAAATGCTTTCAAAGTTAGTGAGTTGAAGAAGGGAAGGGGGAGGGTCTACCACTTTCAATAAATTAAGTGTTTTATATCTTACTGGGCTGACAAGAGCTCATTATGAAAGCTTAGATGAGAAACTAGAGCTAAAATAACAAACGGAAGGAAAACGAAGTCATTATGGCTGCAAACACAACGGATCAGTCAAAGCGTTTTATTATAGTCATTGCTTATGAGCGAACACACATTGAAAGAGGCGAAAAAACACAATATCAATACATATTCTTGCTACATGAATCAATAGCGTATCGACTGATCCGGTGTTTTTTAGCTTTAGCTGACACATGTTTTATTGAAGAAAATGTTTAACCGAAACAAAGTTCATAATGAATTTTAGCTGAATTTGGTTGTGAACCATTTACAGAGATAATATTTTTTAAAGATAATTGGTCCTAGTCTAATTTATATAAAATTGTGTACCAGCTAAGTCTGAACAGCAAAGCGTCAGCTAAAATGCGAAGAACGTAACTACAATTGTCATTTTGTTCAAAAAACTTATAAAAAAATACAAAAAAAAATTAGTTTGCAAGTATATTTTCCAATCTTACTGAAGGTAAGACTTTACTTTAGCAAAGATTTGAAAATTTGAATTGAAAAAGTAATTCCTCACCTTTTTACGAGGATTGTTTCTTCTCTTGGAAATATATATTAAAATTGTAATTACGTAGTTTTGCATTTCTGCTAACGAAAGGTGGAATAGATAGATCATTTATCTTAAGAGATAGTTGGTTTTCGTCTAACTTATATAAAATTGTATATCAGCTAAGACGGAACAACTGCTCAAAAGATTTCAGAAGCCTCTCATTACATCTTAGCCGATGCAAATCCTAACAAAATAGTAATATTCTTCTTTCAAGTTTTGCACCTTCTAATGGCTACCGTGTTTGATCAAACTTAATTTTTGTTAATGTTTTTTTTTCTATACTGACATTTCACTTATAGGCCTCCATGGATGAGAAATACGTGGAAACAATATGGGCAAGTTTGAAAAATGCCATCCAAGAAATTCAAAAAAAGAACAATTCGGGACTGTCATTCGAACAACTCTATCGCAATGCCTACAATATGGTACTCCACAAATACGGCCATCGCTTGTATTTCGGTCTACGCGAAGTGGTTAAAGAACATCTCGAGGAAAAGGTGCGTAAAGATGTCCTCGAAAGTTTACACAATAACTTTCTGCCAAAATTAAATCAAGCCTGGACAGACCATCAAACATCGATGGTTATGATACGCGATATTCTCATGTATATGGACCGTGTGTATGTGCAAAATCGAGAAGTGGAAAATGTCTACAATTTAGGTCTGATATTATTTAGGGATGAGGTAAGAACAATTTTGTTTACCAATAAGGAAATGTCTTCTTAATCAGTTGTTCTTCTGATTTCAGATTGTTCGCTATGCGGAGATACAAAAGGCTTTGCGCGAGACCCTTTTGGGTATGGTAATGAGTGAACGCAGTGGTGAGGCCATAAATCATTTGGCAATTAAAAATGCGTGCCAAATGTTAATGGCTTTGGGTATAAATTCGCGTTCGGTGTATGAAGATGATTTTGAGAAACCATTTTTATCTCAATCCGCTTCATTTTACAAATTTGAATCGCAAAAATTTCTGGCTGAAAATAATGCCAGTGTTTATCTGAAGAAAGTAGAGGTGAGTTCTTTCTAATAAACGAAGATTAACATAAAATTAAATTTCCAAAAAAAAGAGTAATACCAAACTCAGAATCTAACTAAGGAAATTGTTGTTGCATTAAAAAATAATTCTAAGTCGTTGTATCATTATTATGTATCAGTTAAACGCAGTTTACTTTTTACAAGAAATTAACAGCCCGTTTTTGTAAAACGAATTTGAACGAACGAACGAATCGGCCAAAGCTAAAATGTATATAAATAGGATTTCATGTGTCAAATGTGATAATACTTTTAGAAGTTTATTAAAGGAACGTATCGTCACTTTACAGGGGAGGCAAAAAATGATTCGATATGAAATTATAATTTTTTAAATTTTTAACGTGGGGTCTAAAATTTTGCGGTGTTATGTAGTTTAGGCAATTGAACGTTTTATACACTTTAAAATTCTAACTTAAGCGAATCACAGACTTGTCATTCATGAGCATATGAACATCAGCTATCGTTGAAGTTTATTGTCGATTTACCGCCCTTCTTGATACCAAATAAGAATGTAATCGAAGTTGTTCGTATCAGTATCATGTTTTTGATGTGTTAACATCTATAGGCGCGGGTAGGGACTAAATTCACAAAGTGAATACAACCAAACACATTTTATCCGACTGCGATCACACAGATTGTCCGACTGCGATCACAGATTGTTTGATGTTAAACTCCTCCGAAGCGGCTGGGACCGATTTGTATGAAATTTTGTGTGCATATCGGGTAGGTCTCAGAATCGGCCAAAATCTATTTTTCATACCCCTAAATGACAAGGGTGACCCCCATTATAGACAATGGGGAACACAGATTTGTCCGACTGCGAAACAGATTGTCAAACTGCGAAAAAACGCACTGATGTAGCGGCAGCGAATAATTGTCTTGTGTGGGTACGGAGCACTCTCAGAGCAAAGAGAATAGCGACGTGGTTATACGTACATATATAAAAATGGGATAGCAAAAGAGCAACGAAAATTGTGCGAACTTGTGTAGCGTATGTACGAACATAACAATGTATGTATGTATGTTCATTTGTCTGTTGCTTTGCATCCTCTGCTTTTTGTGGGAATAAAACAAAAAGTATTAAACAAGAAAATAATGACACGTGTACTTGCACTGTATTAATATTATTTATTATTATTTAAGAATTAATATTATTTAAATGTAATAAATGATTGAACGCTGTTTTTTATTTTCCAATGTAACATTTACTAATGTGTTCATAGAAATCGAACAGGTACCGTGTAAAAACCCGGTGTTAACACATCGTCCATGAGTTCGAACACTCCTTGGATTTTTTTTTATCAAACCAACACTCAGGGGATGCCCCTATATATGCACTGCGTTGTGTTGGCGAAGGAAAATTGTGATCGTGGTGGGTGGAAAGAGGGAGTAGTGTCTGTTGACAGTTGCCTTGAATCTTTGTATGTCACAATTGGTGGGAAATACACTAGCCGGAACTTTATTCCACATACGGACTGTACGGCTGAAGAATGATTTTTCTCTATAGTGTGTAGTACGGTTAACCGGCCACTCGATAAAAAAAACGGATGAGACTTCCTGGAAAGCCGTGTGCTTCGGCTAAATATCCTCACGTCTGGCATAAGTCGACGGATGTCCGAGGAACACATACCATGGAAATATCGATAAAACAGCGACACGCAACCCACATTTCGACGATGCTCAAGGGAGGCAATAGAGTTGGATGCGCTACTGTCCCCTATCAACACCGTCGATCTCCTCTGGACACAGTCGAGAAGTTATATTCCATATTTGGCCTAAAGTAATTGTTGTAGATATTGAGAAGATCAGATGGAATGAAGTATTTATTATACCGCTTTAAAAAGCCTAAAAACTTGAATGCATCTTTCGACACTTCAAATACATCTTTTGCCCAACGAACATCACATTGTATTTTCTTGCCCAGAACATCAAGGTGGTCTGATTCATCAATATCCACACCATCCATAGACAATGACGATACAACTGGGTCAGCAATCCGCTTATGCGACAACAAACAACACTGCGTCTTAAAAAAAAAATGTTGTCCCATAACATCCCATGAAGGGGTTGAGGAGAGCTTGTCACAATTTTTACACTCACTGAGTGGGACCTACAGTTTTACACCGGTTCCGAATGGTATTTTGAGAGCTTTTTCATGGCAAAGTACTCGAAAGTGTCGCCATCACTAAGCGAGGTGACCGTCGTCGAAAGAAATGTAAGGTGGTCTGAGCAGGAAACCACAATCTCATGTACAAGAGCCGCGCACACTAACCATTGCACCACCAACGGCCACTGGGTCTTACCCGCATTAAAATATACTCTATTCAACAATGGACACCAGATCCCGGCTGAGTTTTTCATTCATAAGTCCGGCGTTTGAATTCAATCTCTTGAAGAATGATAGATTACTGTCATCCGCAAAAGAGTACATTGGATTCACAGTCTGACCCAGGAGATCGTCAATGAAAATAAGAAAAAGAGAAGGAGAAAGAACAGCCCCGTGGAACACCTGCAGTCAATTTATGCACGTCGGAAGAAACCCCATCAACAAAGTGCGATCTCTGAGAAAACTCAATATAAACCGAGTGAAGTTATCACCGACACGAAAAGCAGCGAGCAAGAGTGCATCGTGCCATACTCTGACAAAGGCCTTTGAAATATCAATAGACACTACTTTACTCTCACCAAGCCGGTGGATGGATCGACTCCACTGTTCTGAAAGGAACTCCATCAGGTCTCCAGTTGATCTCATTCTACGGAAGCCATACTGCCGATCATTAAGAAGGTCATTTGACTCAAGATATTTCACAGTGGTTAACCATGCTCTCCATAACCTTCGAGAGCGCAGAACAAATTGCAATTGGGCAATAATTTGCATGGTTACTTGCATCACCTTTTTAGGGATTAGCTGGACATTAGCAACGCGCCGGGAAGACTCCCGCACGGTATGCAAGGTTGGAAAGGTTACGCAGTGAACGTGCCAGCGTCGAAGAGCACCTCGTCACCTAAAATGCAAAAGGCCGTAACTACACTTTTTAGTTTTCTACAGGAGATGGAATAAAGGTTATAAATCTCGGTTCAGTGAATGTTATGCCATCTTAAAGAAGAGTTGGGATAGCGGAAGAACTATCCTTTATTCTTCTTGCAAATGATCAAAAGCTCTTCCTCTAGGGAAAGAAACTTTTTGCGACGAAGTACTTTGGCACACTTGGTCTTGCCTGTTTGCGTATCAGTTCAGTATTAACGTTTTTGTCGGAACGCCAGTCTCTGAAAGCGTCCTCTTTGAATCTGACAGCATTGTTGCAGGTCTGGTTACACCATTTTTCTTCCGATGGTTTAACCGAAATAATTTCGGGATATATTGGTAAAGACAAAATATTTTGGTAATATTTTTTCAAATTCATCAAATAGATGAAATGTTATCGACCAAGCTCATGCTCATGAATGACAAGTTTGTGGTTCGCTTTAGCTGAGTGAATCTGTTCAAAAAAAATCGATATTTCGATTCGATACAACTTTGTAAAATCATGTTATTTAGTCAAATGTATCTTAATCAATCAAAACCTCAATTTTGTTGTTACGTCAGTTTTGGATTTTAGGTGACGCTATGAAGAATGAATATCCTAAAGAAATAATTAATTTGACCTATATTATTTGTATTATTTTTTTTTAATTTTAATCGATTCGTACGTTTTGTGAAAACAGTTTTATTCATGTTCCCTCTTAAATCTCTTTTTTTCTAGTCCCGTATCCAAGAAGAATCCGCACGAGCCGCTCTCTACTTAGACAAAGATACCGAACCACGTATTGTCAAAGTTGTCGAAGATGAACTAATCAAGAAGCATATGAGAACTATTGTTGAAATGGAGAATTCGGGTGTTGTTTACATGATCAAGAACTCGAAAACAGATGACTTAGCATGCACATATAAACTATTCTCACGTCTTAAGGACGAAGGTCTCAAAGTTATAGCCGACACTATGTCGGCATATCTCAGAGAACAGGGCCGCATTTTGGTGAAGGAAGAGGAAACTGGCACCACAAATCCAATAACATTTGTGCAAAATCTACTCGATCTTAAGGATCGTTTCGATCAATTTCTGCATCATTCGTTTAATAACGATCGGCTCTTCAAGAATGTCATATCGTCGGACTTTGAGCATTTCCTTAATTTGAATTCAAAGTCACCAGAGTATTTGTCTTTGTTTATAGATGACAAATTAAAGAAGGGAGGCAAAGGAGTAAGTTGGGAGGAAGTGTATGAAAACTGAGTAATAAAAATATTAAATTGTGTTTCTTCCTTCTTTTTTTTTTGTAGATGGCCGAACAGGAAATTGAAGTTATTTTGGATAAGACCATGGTACTGTTCAGATTCTTATTAGAGAAGGATGTATTCGAGCGTTATTATAAAACTCATTTGGCCAAGCGTTTGCTGCTTAATAAATCAGTATCGGATGATTTTGAAAAGAACATGATTTCAAAATTGAAGGTAATTGCGACACATAAATACTTAAGCCAAGAGTGTTATTTTATATGGAAATGAAATCTGCTTTTGTATAAGTAGAAGAGATACCTCTGTACTTTTCATTGATTGTTTTCACCCCAACTTTTTTATTTTTTATTCAAGCTCAATACCATAGAGATATAGTTTTTTTTTATGTGGTCGTCGGTGGTGTAATGGTAGTGTGCGCGGCTCTTGAGCATGAGAACGTGGCTTCTTTCGACGACGGCCACCTCGCTTAGTGATGGTGACACTATCGAGACACCATGAAAAAGTTTCTCAAAATTCCGTTAGTAACCGGTGCAAAATTGTATGTCCCAATCAGTGAATGAAAAATTAGAAAGCGCACGGCCCACTGGTTGTGAGAAAGCTCTCCCCAACCCCTTCATGGGATGTAATGGGAAACGGGGTTTTTTTTTTAGTTTTTTATAAAAGAAGTTTTGCAAAATGCATCCTCATTATTCCTGGCAAACCGTATAGCTATTTCAGATCTAGCCACAGATCTTCCGTGGTTGTTTGGAATGATGCTATTGAAAATTTTACCAAACTAAATGCAAACGATAACTCATTTTAATTGAGAATTTCCCACTATGCAAGTGTTCGAAAGAAAACATTTGCAAAATTTCGTTCCATCATCAGAGAACCAATGGTTTCCATTAGAAATGATGTTTATTTCTGACTAAAAGACCGCACAATTTTTACAGGCAGTAACAATTGGCTGCAAGTAAATAATTCGTAAGAAAAGGTCTTGCGGAAGAAAATGTATACCACTACGTCTTTTGTAAAAACTGATGGTACATGGTAGGTACTAGTTAGGTTGGGTTTAGAACACGTGACAATAAGAGACACAGTATACAACTTGTCGTCACTACACTCGGAGGTCGGTCGACCCATTGTGATTGCCCATATATATGAGGAGAAAAGACAGAATGGAGGGAAGAGAAGGGGCGAGCCCCAGTAATAGTGAACAAATTTCCAATAGATAGACGTATGACAAACAGAAGAACCACTTAATTATGTTCCCAGTACATACAGGGTGATTCCGGAAGTTCCGGACAAATTTCTCCAGCGTATTCCTTGGATCATTTCATGAAGAAAAGTCCTCTAGGACCATGTCCGAAAATGCAAGGGTGCGAAATGGCAGCGGGTTCAAAATTTTCGGATTGGTGGTCGGAGGGTAGTAGGGTAAAGTTGCTAACTTCTGAGTCAATACCTCAATGTGAGCACATTGATTTTTTTCCATTTTTTCCGAAAGCTCTGTATCTCGGCGATTTGACCTTTTTCTACTTTTTTTATTGATTCTGAAAGGCCTCTTAAAGACCTTTCCAACAAGCCCAAAAAAATCCGACCATTGGCTCAGAAGTTAGCAACTTTACCCTACTACCCCCGACCGCAACCCGAAAATTTTGAACCCGCTGCCATTTCGCACCCTTTCATTTTCGGACATGGTCCTAGTGGACTTTTCTTCATGAAATGAGCCAAGGAATACGCTGGAGAAATTTGTCCGGAACTTCCTGAATCACCCTGTATATACATCAGCTGTTAAGCCCTGATAAATACATACAATACCATCAAAGATGAGGGTCCACATGTGCACGTTAAGGTTTACCATTCCTGATTACCAATGGGGTAGAAATAACTTATAGACAAATCATCAGATGATGGTATTGCTTGCCCGGATCCATGCCAGACCCCGCGAGAATTCCATCAAATCCTCAATGGTCACATCGCGTAAAGTGGCCAGGCCCTCAGCCTGAAACCAAACAAAGCAACGGCGACGCCTACTGTGTAAGTCTGAGGATTGACATAGAAGGTGCTCAATGGTCTCCACCTCTTCCTCATTACCACAAGCACGGCAGTAATCAAGCCCGCTAACAATCCAGTTGCGAGTGAAGCCTCCAGCATCACAGTGCCCCCCTGATTACCACAATGAGGAGCTGCAAGTCAGCCTTGTCAAGTCGAAGAAGCGTCTTAGTACTCTCTGAGTCCACTGCCGGTCATATGTCTCTTGAAATCCTGCAATCCACTTTGACCAGCCAGGCAGCGCTGATATCATCCAGTGACCAGCGATAGATCAAGCCATAAAAGTAACAGATCGGTGGATTTGCAGAGGCAATCAATCTGAAATCAGCAGAAGTGCTTCCTGCTCTAGCAAGTGTTATCTTGCCGGGCACTACATTACTCAAGATCCGCTTGCAATCCGTACCCATTTTGGATTTACATATGTGTGACCTGATCGCACTGAGGGCTGGCTTACTATCAACGCAGATGACGATTTCAACCGATGGATTTAAGCGCGTGTCCCATTATCTCAGTTACAGCTCTCATAATTGCCTCAATTTCCGCTTGGAAGATACTGCAGTTCGCACCCAATCTCATCGAAAGCCGAGTTGAAGGTCCTCACTGAAGATCCCCGCTCCTGTTCCCGGATCCATTTTGGAGCCATCTGTAAAGATCAGATGATCAGAGAGTGAGGAAGGTATCGTCACTCCCACCCAGTCACTCCTATCTGGCATCATGATCTCCGGGCATCACCCAAAGTCTACAGTCGGCAGCATGTAATCAGTGGCCTGACTAAAACACTCGTCCGGGTGATTCTGAATCAACTCCTGGAGAATGTGGGGCATGTCCCTCAGGGTCACGTCTCTAGAAACCCAATTTTCTCATGCGAAGGTCGCTTCTGACAGCACACCGTCTCGCATAGCCATCAAGAGTAGTCTAATTCAGGATTATATCCAGCGCCGCCAGCGGAGTGATTCTTTCGCCCCTGATACACATCCACGCAGTGCGCTGAACCTTACTGAGCATTTTCAGCTGGTATCTGTTCTCCAATGCGTTGCACCAGACTACGCAGCCATTGGTGATAAGCACGATACTCGAAAAAATCCAATGCACGATTTTCGGACAAAGACCCCCGATTTTGCCAATCGAATGCCTACAGGCATTTCGGTATTTCGCTTCCAGTTCAGTTTCTGATCAAGAACGATACCGAGATATTTCGCCTCAGAAGAGAGATATAACCACAGGGTGGGCCAAATAAGACCTACGAATGTAAAATACGTATAACCCTTGTAATATTTTTTTTATATTAAATACATTTCATGGAAATTTTGTGGCCGTCGGTGGTGCAATGGTTAGTGTGCGCGGCTCTTGTACATGAGATCCTGGGATCGAACCCGGCTCTGACCACCTTCAAAAAAAATTTCTTTCGGCGGCGGTCACCTCGCATAGTGACGGCGACACTATCGAGTATCTAGCCATGAAAACGTTTCTCAAATTACCGTTCGGAATCGGTGTAAAACTGTAGGTCCCAATCAGTGAGTGAAAACTGGAAAGCGCACAGCTCAGTGATTGTGAGAAGTTCTCCCCAGTCCCTTCATGGGATGTAATGGGAAACCATTTATTTATTTATTCATGGAAATTTAGGGGGACTATGTATGAAATATGACATCAGACAAATGTCCACCATTTTGCTCGATACAAATATTGGCTCTTTTAAGCTCGTTTTCTATAACACCACGTAATGTTCCTGGTTGCAGGCTCAGTATTCCGTCTCGAATATTCTGCTTTAGCTGGCTAATTGTCTCTGTCTTATTGACATACACTTTGTCTTTTAAATATCCCCCTAATAAAAGTCGGGCGTAGTTAAATCTGGCGAACGAGGTGGCCAAGGGAAATTAGAATTTTTTGAAATCAAATGTTCGCCAAAAATTTCTCGCAACAAATTCATATTTTGCCTTGCATTGTACGCAATCGCTCCATCTATTTGGAACCACAAATTAGGATGCTGCTCCACCATTGGCCTCAAAAAGTTGTCAATCATTGTTCTGTAATAAGCCCCGGAAATCGTTTCTGGCGTCCCATCCTCATTTTCGCAAAAATATGGACCGATAACTTTATCGGCCATAACACCACACCAAACAGTGCATCTGGATGGATGTAACTGATGCTGGTGTGTTGCCCTTGGATTTTCAGAGCCCCACAATCTAGTTTTGCTTATGGACATAACCGTTTTAATGAAAATGCGCTTCATCCGACATCAGAAGATTATTTAAAAGATCGTTTTGTGTTGCTTTTTCTGTAAAACTAATAGCGTATTGCAGTCGTTGTTGGTGGTCCTGAGGAAGCAGAGCTTGCATGATTTGAATTTTGTATGGATGCATCTTAAGATTTAACTCTCAAATTCTTCGCAATGTTGTTTGGGAAATGTCCAACTGGCTGGAACGACGATGAGTTGAGACAGATGGATCATTTGCAACACTCTGCCGCACAGTTTCCATATTGTCTTCAGTACGAATATATCGATGGCAACCTCTTCCAGGACAGTCGGCCACTGAACCCCGTTCCTCAAAAGGGCTGATCAAAATGTTGACGATACTTTCGCTGCGTCATAACTATTGATCATTGACAAGAATAAAACAATTCTTACTTACAAATACTTACTTATCCGGTCACGAACAAACCTGAGGGGTCAGGGACCTTACAAAACGAAGATAACATATTTCGCCAACCAGTTTGATCTTTTTCCTTATCTCTCCAGTTGGCAATAACAAGTGTACGCAGGGATTCGTCAACCTGATCCTTCCAGCGGAGTCTTGGTCTTCCTATTTTTCGTCTTCCTTCGAGTTCGGTTTCGAAAACCCTTCGTGCTGGTTCGTCTTCATTCATTCTAATGACATGGCCTAGCCAGCGCAATCGCCTTATTTTGATCTGCTTAACTATGTCAATGTCAGGATAAAGCTCATACAGCTCATGATTCATGCGTCGCCGATACTCGCCGTTGTGTACTATAGGGCCATATATTTTTCGGAATATTTTTCTGTCGAAGACTCCTACAGATGTTTCGTCTGCTTGCGATAAGACCCAAGATTCTGCGCCATAAAGCAAGACAGGTTGTATGAGAGTCTGGTATAGTTGAACTTTTGTTACTCGAGAGAGGGCTTTATCTCTAAAAGTGCTTGCTTAGCCCAAAATAACAACGTTGTTGACGATGACGTTGTTGTTTTTGTTTACGGCAGATCCGAGGTATATAAATCGAAATTATAACGGTTATCAACGTCCACGCTTTGGTCTAATCGCGTGGAGGCCCTGCTGGTTGAAACCATTAATTTTGTCTTGTCCTCATTTACCGTCAGACCCACTTTTCCTGACTCCTTCTCAATTCTCGAAAACACCGCAGTAACTTCTCTAACTGTGCGTCCAATGATATCTATGTATATCATCAGCATACGCGATCAGCATGTGACTTTGCTGCTGATAGTTTTATTCATGTTGACAGCAGCTTTCTCAGAATAATCTCTATTAAGATGTTAAAGAGATCGCACGACAGGGTGTCACCTTGTCTGATTCCTCGCTTAGTTTCGAAAGGTTCGGTAAGATCCCTACCAACTTTCACTGCGGATTTGGTGTTCGTCAACGTCATCCTACAAAGGTGTATGAGTTTTGCAGGAATACCAAGCTCGGCCGTCGGTGGTGCAATGGTTAGTGTGCGCGACTCTTGTACATGAGATCCTGGGTTCAAACCCGGCTCTGACCACCGTCAAATTTTCTTTCGGCGGCGGCCACCTCGCATAGTGACGGCGACACTATCGAGTATCTAGCCATGAAAAAGCTTCTAAAATTACCGTTCGGAGTCGGTGTAAAACTGTAGGTCCCAATCAGTGAGTGAAAACTGGAAAGCGCACAGGTCAGTGATTGTCAGAAGTTCTCCCCAGTCCCTTCATGGGATGTAATGGGAAACCATTTATTTTATTTTTTTACTAAGCTCAGACATTGCTTCGTAGAGTTTCCCCCGTATCGGGCTATCGAAGGTAGGTGGATGATAAGTGTCGATTTGTTTTTCGTGGGTCTTCTCCAGGATTTGGCGTAGCGTGAAAATCTGGTCGGTTGTCGATTTTCCAGGCCTAAAGCCACACTGGTATGGTCCAATCAGGTCAGCGATAATCGGTTTTAGTCTTTCACACATTATGCCTGATAGAACCTTATATGCTATGGATAAAAGGCTTATTCCACGGTAGTTGGCACAGAGACTCGGGTCACCTTTTTTAAATATGGGACATAGTACACTGAGACTACAATCGCTGGGCATGCATTCATCTAACCAAATTTTGCTAATGAGCTGATGCATGCACCTCATCAGCTCATCGCCGCCAGCCTTAAACAGCTCCGCCGGTAATCCATCGGCTCCTGCGACTTTATTGTTCTTAAGCCGGGCAACAATCTGTATATCCATTATAAATTTCCAAGAACTTAATTATAACCTGCAAAGAAAAAAGCACAATTAGATTAGACAACTAAAAAGTTATTCGGGTTTAACACTGGTAGGTCTTATTTATCCCGCCGTGTACTAGTTATTCCTTAGGCTCGGAGCTATTTTTAAATTCTTTATATTAACTTCACCTGTCTGTCTATGCATGCATGCCGAAAACCTTTTGGATTGATTTTTAACCCTTTTCCAGTGATCCATTCGAGCTGAAACTTCGCAAGCAAACTAATGGCGACGACAAAAATTAACTATCAAAATATGGGCGGGATTGGACAAAGAGGCGTGGTCATATATAAAGAATTTATAATCAAAAACTATGTATTTTACGGGTTGGTTTTTTATTACGCTAATTTGTCTTTCCCTTAGAAAATATTACTTGCGATATTTATTGTAATGAATTCTCAATGCAATTGAATTTTCGTTTGCATATGGTTTGAGAGAACGGAACGGAACCTAGTTATATCCGTATTTGTAGTTTAGAGAAATTTTTTAATTTGGCGATTTTATGAATAACTTTTGCCACAACGCTAGAGGCACCACTTTAACCCTCTGAAACCGCCTTAAAAATGTGTTTATTTCGCAATCGTTTTTTCAAATATTTGATATTTGGCTTTTTTAATTTTGCTCATATCGTACAATTTGGAGATCTAATTTTTTCGATTATTTTTGTGTTTGTAAATTCGCGACCTTAGAACCACAAGGTTCTATCTGACAATTTTTGATAAATTCATCTGCGTATTTCATCGTACGAAAATGTGCATCTCCTTTCTTTCAATTATTGCTATCGCCATAATTCAGCCTTATTACGAATGTCATTCTCGTATTTCGACTACGACAGTTTTGTAAAAGATTAAAGATAACACGCCAACTTTGTCTTTAATCTTTTACAAAACTGTCGTAGTCGAAATACGAGAATGACATTCGTAATAAGGCTGATTATATATCTTATCGTTTACGAGATTTCTACTACAACAAACTTCTAACTACACATTTTCCTGTAGTAATTTAGAACCTTGGGCCTAACTGGGCGCACTTAGAACCTTGTTGTTATAGGCCGCGAATTGTCAATCCTTTTAGTTTGAACTAGCTCGAGCCACGGGTCCGAAAGTAAAATATGGCGGCACGATTCTGACTGATAATAGTCGTGTTTTGGTGACAAGCAAACGATTATCGCTTGCTTAAGTTGCAAAGGAAACGGCTATTTAGCGATAAGTCATATTATTCAAAAATATGGAAAAGGGTTGAATTTGCTAAAAGATGACTAAAAAATTATACACTTGACGAACATGATTCTTCATACAAAACAAGCGATTATACAAGCAAGCAGTGTAACTAAAACAACCTAAATGCTATCATGATTTTGTAATATCATTCCTTCTCGTTTTTATCCTTTCTAGACTGAGTGTGGTTGTCAATTTACATCTAAATTGGAGGGAATGTTCAAGGATATGTCAATATCGAATACCACCAATGAGGAGTTCAAAACATATATAACCAATCACAACATAAATCTAACAGTAGAATTTACATGTCGGATACTTACTACAGGATTTTGGCCCACACAGGTTTGTTCGAACGCTAAATGCATAATGGAACACAATAACATGATATAACTACATTTTTATACGCAGACTTCAACGCCCAATTGTAATATACCGGCTGCTCCTAGAGAAGCCTATGAAATATTTAAGAAATTCTATTTGGACAAGCATTCAGGTCGTCAATTGACACTACAACCGCAATTGGGTGAGTAACAGCAAAGTAAAACATTATATACACATTTATGCTCTTTTATATTTTTCTATTTTTCAGGAAATGCTTGTCTAAATGCTGTGTTCTACGGCCGCAAAGCAGCAGTTGAGGCTACAGCTGAAAAAGATAAAGATGCCCCCAGTTCGAGTTTGTCCTCGTCGACTAGCTCTAGTGGTTGTGCTGTACCCGCAACAACACGTAAACACATCTTGACCGTGTCAACGTATCAGGTACGTCGATAATTGTTATGTTCATTGCCTGTGCATGTGCAAATTTTGTGTCTTTTGTCATTTTTCTCTCTCTCCCCCCACAGATGTGTATATTGATGCTCTTCAATAATCGTGAAGTTATGACATACGAGGAAATTTTACAGGAAACTGATATACCCGAACGTGAATTGCAAAGAGCTATTCAGTCGTTATCCATGGGCAAACCATCACAACGTTTGCTGGTGCGAAATTCCAAAACAAAAACTAAAGATATTGATCCGTCGGACGAGTTCCTGGTGAATGATGCTTTTGTTTCGAAATTCCACAGGTTAGTTGTTGAGAATACTCTTAAAGTAAATAGCAGCGTCAATAAACCGGAACGTGTAAACCTTGTAAACGCGATGACATAGTGAATGAAGAATGTGATTTGTTGAATACTTACTATTCCATGGGAAAAGTTTACACTTAAATATGATTCTTTTTAATGGAAAAATAGGAATTTTTGCGTGCGAAATGTTTTAAATGTTCTGGAAACAATGATGATTTTTGATCAACGTTTGTACTAAGGTGGTCGGTGGTGCAATGGTTAGTGTGCGCGGCTCTTGTACATGACAACGTGGGTTCGATCCCTGCTCTGACCACCTTACATTTCTTTCGACGACGGTCACCTCGCTTAGTGATGGTGACACTATCGAGTACCTAGCCATGAAAAAGCTCTCAAAATACCGTACGGAACCGGTGTAAAACTGTAGGTCCCAATCAGTGATTGTAGAAAGCACACATCTCGCTGATTGTGAGAAGCTCTCCTCAATCCCTTCATGGGATGTTATGGGTCACCGTTTTTTTTTTTTTTTTGTTCTAAGAAACAAATGAATTTCCAATAACAAATTCAATCGACTAGAGACACGCAGACACGAATTTTTACATTACATTAAATGCTACATTGATACATTCAGCCTTATTACGTATGTCGCTCTCGTATTTCGACTACGACAATTTTGTAAAAGATTAAAGACAAAGTTGGCGTGTTATCTTTAATCTTTTACAAAACTGTCGTAGTCGAAATATGAGAGCGACATACGTAATAAGGCTGATGATTGAAATACATAAAATTTCTCTAATATTTATTTATCTCCTCCACGCAGAGTTAAAATTCAAACCGTGGCCGCTAAAGCTGATACAGAGCCCGAGCGCAAAGAGACACGAGGCAAGGTAGATGAGGATCGTAAGCATGAAATCGAAGCGGCGATTGTGCGTATTATGAAAGCCAGAAGGCGTATGCCGGTAAGAATTTTCAAATATTTGAATATTTTAAGTTTTGAAGATGTTCTATCCCATTTTACACCTCTTCTCATTGCAGCACAATTTACTGGTATCCGATGTAACATCTCAGTTGAAATCGCGATTCCTACCATCACCGGTACTCATTAAAAAACGAATAGAAGGTCTTATCGAAAGAGAATATTTGGCACGGACGCCTGACGATCGTAAAGTTTATGTTTATTTAGCTTAAACGATGACCTCGACAAAACACCTATTCATGCTTTTGCGAACAGAAACAAAAAAATAAACCAGAACCAATTCTCCATTTTTATTCATGAATATCAAGCCCAGGACACTCCACTCCTCATGCGCATTCTGATACACCACCACCACCACCACCACCACCACTCATATGGGTGCATCTAAACAAAACTCTCATATTTAGAATCGTAAAAGATATATATTTTTTGTTTGAATAGAAGAAGAAAAAGAAGTGGAAAATTAATGCCCAAAATTATTAAAGTGTATCGTCTTTAAAATGACGATGATGATGATGTTTTAGACATTTTTATTTCTTATTTTGAAACATGATGATTGAAAAGAAAAAGAGAATTGAATTAAGATTAATTATCTCATTTATAGTTAGATTTTTAATTATATATATTAACAAAAAAAAAAAAAGAAAAACACTTTTCTTTTTTTGAAAAAAAAACTGTTAACTGAAAATGAACAACTCCTTAGATCCCCTTATCCGCTTACAACAACGGCCACACTGTAACGTTCTGCGTAACGCGTGCACTTATATCATGGAATAAAAGTAAATCGTCTTTTTATTACGGTTAATTCTAACACGCGTTCGGTTTGTAATGTTTCCTGTGATTCTGCTCAAATTTTGATAATTTTCGATTTAACTGATTTACGCCCAAAAACTTTTCCTTAGCTTTAACTGAAAGATAACCGAACATAGTGAAATCGACCGTGAAAGTTATGGAATTTATGTTTCTAAGTTTCTAAAGAATTTAAAAATTGTTTACACATTTTTCTTTTGTTAAATTCTCCACTTTTGGCAATTTCGTTTAAATTTGTTTTTGTTTTTGGAAATTTGCTATATTACGAATTAAATGCTGATTCGCGCCCTCTTCAGTTGATAGAACATATTGACAGCCACGGCAATTCACACAACCATATCCCCCGCCCTACGGTCCAAATGCCGCAACCACCACCAACTAAATCAAGACATTAACAGATAAAAATATTGTACGTACCCCCCCCCCCCCCGTTCATCTTAAAACAGAAGAGACCACAACAATTAGATTGATGAGAAAAATAACACAACTACTATATAATGAAAAGAAGATAAATAATAAAAATACAACGGCTATAAATTACAAAACAAAATAAAAGAAAAATGTTACAAAATTATTTTCTCCAAGCCTTTTCCTTTCCTCAAGACCACAACATCCAACCCTTCGTCAAAGCAAAAAGTACATTTCCTGAAGAGGTTAGGCAGGTAATTTTACTTTTGTTTCGACGAGAGCTTCCTATTATGGCATAAAATGCGCAAAATCTTTCCTATCTTGTTGACAGATAGTATTTAAAGAAAAATAGTTAGATCGACATTTTTTTTCGAAATTTTAATATACAGGCCTGTCACAGAATTCCATTCCGATCGAAAGTGAAATTAGTTCCGTATTTTGCTTCTTCAGAAAACGAAAGATTCTTTAGAAATGAAACTACTTTTGGATTTCTAACTGGAATTGATATTTTTAGTTAAACACAAAACAATAAGTACTTTTTGTGAATAAATAATATTGTTTTTAATTTATTTTGCTAAATTTTAACTTAATAAACATTTATTTTAATAAGAAATTACAAATTTTCATTTTCTGAATTGCAATTCATTTCCAGTTCAAATTTGAATTGGCAAAATGAATTGCAATTCATTTCCAATTCAAATTTGAATTGAATTGATTTGGAATTAAATCAAATGAAATGCAAATTATTTTCAACACATCTGAATTGATTTTGAAAAAAAGACTAGTAGTGTAAGTAAATCTAGAGTAAGCATTACTCTTGTTTTGTTAAACAATTCATTTTTTTAAATCAAAGACAGCAAGCATTACTCTCGTTTTGCATGTCACCTAGTATAATCGTCCAAAGACATACAAAATTCTAAAACAACTTGAAACTAATGGGTCGATTATCGATAGCAACCGCACCTCAGTTGCGTTGCCAGTTGCCGAAAAGTTATTACATATGGCAACTGACAGCTAGCAACTTCAGGGCCCCTACTATGTAATTCGATTCGAAAATTAAAACTATTCAAAAGTTCTTCCCGATCCGTATTTGAAATGGTACCATGTACATCTTTCCGATTGAACAAAAAGTGTTACCAATACTTTCGGAATATGTATCATTTTTGGTTGGCAACATTTTATGTCAAAATTATTTTTGGTTTGTTATAGTTCGTAAATAATTTTTAGAAATTTCCCAGATAAAGTAAATTAGGGATCCTTGGATTAATTAAGGATAAGGAAAAAAATTACAATCGGCCCTGTTTTGCATACAGAATCATTTTATTCACTAGTCTTACACATTTCGCCCGTCCCTACTTTCAAAGTGGACTATGCATTTTTACACCCTATTCAATTATGTATATTGAACAATGAGACTTCGGAAGCACTCAACGACATAACCACATTCCCTACATTCAAAATACATTTAGTGAGTGGAGAGTGGAAAAATTATGGTAATGGCGCACTATGCATGTACATATCGGGTTTTTCAATAAGAGCGCTACAAAAGTTTTTTTTAAATAAAACAAAACCGGTTTTAGATACCAATGAAATTCTTTATTCCTGTGAAAGTACGTTCGATGCCATTATGTATGGAACTCGATTTCTTTTGCATGGCCACCACGGACACGCTTGCAGAAGTCCAGACGCTGAACCCAATTTTCGACGGTTTTCATTTCGATATTGCTGCAATTTCACGTTCGATATTCGTACGAAGTTCATCAATCGTCGCTGGCTTGTTGGCATAGACCATAGATTTGACGTAGCCCCACGGGAAATAATCTAACGGCGTCAAATCGCACGACCGAGGCGGCTAATCGACTGGGCCATTTCGTGAGATAACACGTTCACCAAACTTGGTTTCCAATAAATTGATTGTGGCATTCGCTGTGTGGCTTGTGGCGCCGTCCTATAGGAACCACATGTCCTCCAAGTCCATATTATCCAATTGGGGCCAAAAATATTCGGTTATCATTGAACGGTAGCGATTCGCATTCACAGTAATGTGCCGGTCTTGATCATCACGGAAGATCAGCCCAATGACGCCGCCGGCCCATAAACCGCACCAAACCGTAATTTTTTCGGGATGCAATGATGACTCATGGATTACGTGTGGATTGCTGTCTCACCAATAACGCATATTTTGCTTATTGACGAAGCCATTCAGCCAGAAATGAGCCTCATCGCTGAAGATGATTTCCGATGATTTTCCGCTCTTAAAGTTGAGGCCACTGACTCGAAATTTCGGTAGTAAATTTTAATAATTTCGACTCGTTGTTTATCTCGTATATCTTTCCATGATGAAATGGCAAACCTTACTGAAGAGAAATGTCAAAAGAGCGGGAAAAAATATGGCGTCGTTTGCTGTCCCTATTGTCCCTATGTCGTTCTCGTTTTTCGACTACGACAGTTTTGTAAAAGATTAAAGATAACACGCCAACTTTGTCCTTAATCTTATACAAAACTGTCGTTGTCGAAATACGAGAACGACATTCGTAATAAGGCTGATTAAAAAAATTTTTCTTTAATAAAGATATTAATACTATGATTTAGTATCGTAATAGGAGATTTTTATGTCATCTTATTTAGTGCACGAATTCCTTAGAGTCGCTGTTTTCCAAAGTAAATCGATACTTTGGTCATGGCAATAAGTTGGAAAACCCCACGTAACATTTAATAATCAAAAAACATGTACCTCAGTTAAATTGTTTAAAAGACATTTAGCCATAAAAAGAAGTTGCTAAAAAAAAGCAATCAGCCTTATTACGAATGTCGTTCTCGTATTTCGACTACGACATTTTTGTAAAAGAATAAAGATAACACGTCAACTTTGTCTTTAATCTTTTACAAAACTGTCGTAGTCGTAATACGAGAACGACATTCGTAATAAGGCTGAATAATTTCTTCTTGTTGTGCATAAAAATTTCTTATTAATAATATGAAATTTGACTATTTTTTTTATCAAAATCAAATAATTTCTTTCGTTCCGCTATATCAAGAGCAACCGAATAAGAATGCCAAAAATCGAGTGCATTTCTGTTCAAAAATCGAGATACATGGTTCAATCTTTCCGCAAATCGGGAGTAGAATCCGACTTTCGGATATCGCTCATTCGAATTTGAGATCCGTGGTACCAAAATTCCGATATCGAAAAATTTTTCTTTCGAATCGAGTTACATAGTTAGGGCCCAGTTGCTTGATAGGTTTTATATTGGCAACCACGAATTTTTGGTTGCTGTATAGTTTTTAAAACAAAACAAAACGTTAAGTTGAACGAGAAGGAGTGAAAAGCTGTGGTTCTAAAGAAAATCCTATTTTTTTGTTATTAAATTGTAATGTTTATAATATAAAATAGAACCTAGTAGCGGCAAAATTGTCGAAGCTCGGGCAGCTCAAAACTTATGACAAAACAAAATGAAAGAAAAAATATAAAAACACGAAAAATATATTTTTGTTGTCGGACAGACCAGGGTCCAAAAATCGAGTCCAGTTAGAGACTGCTAGAAAGAAACTGTGTGTACTCAAATGAAAGATATTTTTATCCCAAATTTAATGGTGTCTTTATTTTTGTGGAACGGCATCTGTGTACCCAGATAACCCCAATTTACCCTATTATAGTATGTCTCGACATTTGGTGTGGGTGTTCAAATTAAAGGGAATGATGAATGTGCTTCATTGCTAGTCATTTTAAAAACTTTGAAGAACAATTTTCCAGACTTTAAATAAAAAGGCCTTGAACATAGGTCCGTGCGACAAAAAAAATTGCATATTTTTCGTTTTCTTCAATTGCTGCCATTTTGTATCAAGTTTTGAGCTGCGCCTGGACCCCGGCAATTTAACCCTAGTAGCCATGTGTTTGCCCTGAAATCAGCAACCTCTTGCTTCAGCGGACTTTTGTTCCAAATGAGGGCATCCTGAGTAGAACCAGGATGTCTGGCGTCAACATACCTGATTCGCATTTCGTAGTCGCACATCTACAATTAGATCATTGTTATGAAAATAATTATTATAGTATTATAACTTAATAGCAAAACATTCAAACTGAACTAGCCTTTCTTATTTATGTATAAATGGCGAACTTCTTCCTTCGCTTCGATGATGCGTACGTACGTGTGTCCCATCTATACATCCGTTTTCTAGTAAAGCCGGATTTTATTTTGGGTCTTTTCTTCCTCCGTCATTTTTGAAATAATCCACATCTTACAAATGTTTTTTTCAATTAGATGCACAACTTTCTTCAGAACAATCGACCTCATAGGTTGAGCCATGCCAAAGATGAAGTTGTTCCATGGGACTTTTGGAAACTTCCCTCCGCAAAAAATCTTAAGTGCGGATGTATTGCTGTCACCCGATGACTTCGTTTGAAGTCATTTTCCAAAATATTCACTAAACAAACTATTCCTTCTTTTGGAAGGCGAAAATATGATTTGAACCTAAAACGGAATTGTTTATTAACAATTATTCTCAGCAATAACATTCACTCAGTGTAGCCGGCAAATTCTAAAGGATTAGAATTGTCTCTTAAGTGTCTTCTAATAGATGCCACGTTTTGTACTTTGTCTTCCTCGTCAAAAAATAATTCCACTGAAGTTATCATTAGTATTAAAAATTTTTTTTTTCTTCCTAAAGACATGTTTATGCCTCACACACTTGAGATTTGTTGTTTGTTTACATAATGTACAGTTGACGAAGTGTCAAAACACTGTTATCGACGGGAAACTCTGTTACCTACGGCAACTGGCCAAAGTTGTCATACATAATACAAAATTTTTATTTCAAAGCTGACAAAGCAACTGAGGTTCGGTTGCTATCGATAATCGACCCATAAGAGTTCTGGTGGGTTTCATATTAGATCCCTGTTCTGATATCACTTCACGTCGATATGGTTTTAAATCACTGGAATGGTGTTCTGCAAGCAACGATTTTGCAAATCACGTGATATAAAATCGCTCAGGAAAATGACGGTGAACACAGATAACTTGCTTATTTTATGCAAAAAATTTATTGTAAATCTTTTAATAAATCATTAGAAACACAATTTAAAATGTTTTTTTTTTGCTTTTTAGTATTAAAATAGCTTATTTTAATAGAAAAACAAATGAATTAAACAATTTGTTGTTTGGTTCACATTTGTTCAACATTACTCTTCTGCTTTTCCCGATTTTCTGTTCCTCTTTGTCTATCCCGTGCTTTACTTTTCGAGAATGAAAATATTAATAAATATTAGTAATTAATAAATATTAATAATAAACAGTAATCAAAATAATTTAAATTAAACAAACCCAACAATACAGCTCCAGGTATTTAAAATTTTTCCAATATCTTTCACAAATCTTTATCAAATGTGACCACAAACATATGTTGGGAAGCAAAGGAAATGAGAAACAAAGCAAAGCAAACAACAAAATCAGCTGTCCGCTTGGTGACTTCGAACACATAAAATCCCGTGATATTCAGAACACCTACAAATCACCGGCGTGATCTTAAAATCGTTCGTGGTTCAAAATCGTCGTGATATCAGAACAGCCCTGATAAATTATTAATTGCTTCTTGAATATTGAATGTGTTTTGTCTTTCAGCGCATGTCTAAATCAGAATAACTAATCGTCCTTATTACGGTTGGCGTTGTCGCTTTTGTGCCAACATCACTTCGTGTCGACATCGTCGTCACATCAACGCTGGTTTGGTATTTTGTAACTGTCTTGGGACGACGTCGTCTGTTTACCGATAACCTATTAAAAACATAAACAAAGTTGTCAATAGTAGTAAATGAAAGCAAGAAGAAGAACATTTTACATTTGTACTTCTGTCATTTTATTTAATTTAGTAAGAGTTTTTCAAGTTCTTAAAAAATGTTTAATTATCGTAACCATATGAACTCCGATTTGGAAGTTGTTGAATGTAGACGCCCCATATCACTAGGTTAGGCGAATGGAAGCGGTGAATTGAGACGAGCATGCAGCACCTGCAGCCTTTACTTGCCCCAGAGCTGCATGTATTGGGGACATGGACGTAATGGCGAGCAAGAAGTCTTGTCAAATTCACCATGGATCGACCATTCGGCTATGTTAAAGGATTTGAACTGTACGTTTCGTTACCGGCGGCTTGTTTGCAAGATATCAGACTAAAATGAAGACATCAATTGCATGACTGAAAGCGCGCAGAACTGGCGTATACGTCACAACAAGAAAATAACCACTGCCTAGGCAATGCATCTACTGGTGGGCACTTGACACTGAAGACACCGAAGTCTGTAGTTCTAAGTGATCCCTGAATGAACTCAATTCCAGCAGCTAATTTTGATTCGGGGCAGTGATCGTATTATTATTATTTTACTTTTCATTAATTGTTTGTATAAGTTCAAATTATTAAAAATAAGGCCAATAAATTTGCATTAAAACGAAACCTTAGTTCATTGCATTTACCGTCCGACAGACAACTGCACTTACATACGTATAAAGCGGATCCTTTTCTGGAACACTCCTCCTGCATACCCTCCTTGCGGGTTTCCGTCCTCCATTGAAAGTTGCGAACTAACAATTTTAATTTGTTAAGCCATAATTGTAAAATAAAACTGGAAATTTCTTTTATTGAAATAAAAATGCGAATTTTCTTCAAGTCGTTATCAAAAACTGTGTCGACAGAAATAGAGTCATTCGTTCAATTCAATGTCGACGTCAATTCTAGTTACAAAATACCAAATGTGTGTCGACAGTCTTCGTTAGTGATGAATAACAACTACACAAATACCGATTTTCAATTGTCGTCACAAGACGACGTCATTTTATATCGACGACGACAACCGTAATAAGGGTGAATATTTGAAGAAACAATCTCCAAACACCATTTTTACTTTGCCTGGTTGCAAATAATTTTTGATGTCATTAATAATATGAATTGTAATTCATTTGAATGTATTCAAAATCAATTTAATTCAAATGAATTGCAATTCATTTTTCTAATTCATTTGAATTAATTCCAAATCAATTCAAATGAATTGCAATTCATTTTGCCAATTCAAATTTGAATTGGAATGAATTGCCATTAATTTTGCCATGTCAAATTTCAATTGGAAAGAATTGCAATTCAATTTGAAAATTTATTTGAGTTGGAATTGAATTGCCATTCATTTTTACCAAATTCCTTTGAATTGATTCAAATTCTATTCAATTTTTTTTTTGTTGTGTGGTGAAAAGAATTATTTAAATTGAAATTAAAAAAGGGCCTTACAAAACATACAACATTTTTTTTTTGTATTTTACTTTACTTTTCGAGGATGAAAATATAGTTGCCAGAGCCACAAAATGTTGGATTAGCACAATTAAATAACTAACTTCTGTGTGAATTATAGGACTAATTTCGACGTGGCAGCTTTGGTTTTTGTTATCTTTCGTTCTTTTCCAAAATCTTTCACAAATTCCCAAATTTTTATTAAATATGACCACAAACATATGTTGGGAAGCAAAGGAAATGAGAAACAAAGCAAAGCAAAGAACAAAATCAGCTGTTCGCTTGGTGATTTCGAAAACATAAAATAACGCCGAAAAATATAAAATCACGTGATTTTCAGAAAACCTAAAAATAAATCACCAGCGCGATTCTAAAATCGTTCGTGGTTTAAAATCGTTGTGATATCAGAACTTGACGGTATGTGTATATTAAAGCTGTGTTACCTTAGAGTTTGAAGAACAATTCTTAAAAATTTAACAATCTATGTATTCACTCAAATAGCTTTGATTTACTCGAAATGTAATTACCCAGGCAGGTATAAATCAATACTGTCATGTGTCAATACTGTATGTTTGTACCATAGATAAAGGAAATAATAGATGTAGCGCGCCCATTGTCAACTTTGTTCACTAGGTGCTGTCTTGTACTGATGTCACTTTCACTGAAGTTTCCCGTAATTCTCATTGACGTTTATTCAAAATTGTGGAAAATTTTTGTGTAAGTAATTTAAACAATGTAAAATGTGACAAAATGTATGTGATTTTACATAATAGCATTTGTTTCTTATATAAAACCTATTTCAAAGCCATGAGGCCGGTGTTGGGATATCAATAGGAGAAACCCCGTAAGACCTCCCAAAGATGAACATCCCGGAACGCCTTTTTAATCTAAAAACTTCCCCGGTCAAAAACTGTAGCAACTTCTGTGGTCGCATATGCCAAAACCGTTAGAGTGTCTGAGGACTCTCAACAAGGAATGGTAGCTGAACCGGAGGAAGCAATTTATTAGGACATAGACAGTGGTGACATGGCTTTGCAATTCGATGGCCATCAGATATTCTACTTTAAGTAACGTGTTGTATTCTTGTATTCTTGATATTTTTGTTGAAAATAATTTTTTCTTTTGATATGAAATTTTAGATTTTTATTGTCATATTTTGTGACTTTTTCTTTGGGAACAAAAAAAATCCCATTTATTGCTTTCAACGACATCTAGAAAATTACCCATTACACTAAAATATTCCCAACACTTGTGCTTCATCTATTTGTTTACTTTATCTATGGTTTGTACCATCGGTAATATTTATCTGTGAGGGCTTTGCCACTACTGTTTTGTTTCTGTCACCTTCAATTTCTGCCTAGGTAGTGTGAAGGTGTTCTGAAATTTGTTTGCACTCAAAGTGATTCTTAATTCAATGTCCGGAAATTGTTTATAAAACTTAGTCAATCGTTTATTACTATTTAAAAGTGCAGAAAACATCTCTGAATGTAAAGTAATGTTGTTACACTTCAAAGTCACTAGATTTTGTAACAAGTGCTGATCCAGGCAAAAGTAATTACACCTTTTATGATCATAAAAACTGGACCAAGCCAGATAATATTAGGTTTTAACTCTTTTTTATTAAAACAACACCCAACCATATTCCCAAAATATTCCTTGAATGGCAACATAATTGAGTTTGCGGTTCCTACTTGTGGACCCTCATAGATATTTATTGTATGAAATTAACCATGTAATTCAGAACAGTACCTTTCAGTCGAGGTAAAGTGTAGCAGTCCTTTGGTTCAGTTTCGGGTTTGTACCATAATTGTCATGTTCAATTTGAAAATGTTTCATAATTTTTATAGCTCGAAGGAAAATATTATTGCCCAATACCTACCTAAACTTCCTAACTCAGTTTAAAATAAAAATGATTTGTAAATTCTACTTTGCCCCATTTATTTTTTACAATTGTATTTTAAACAGAAGTAACTAATAATAAAAAAAAACAGAAATAACAACTTTATTTCTAAATATATACAATACATAAAGCTACAACAAAAAAAATCCTCACTTTTGCTTAAAATATATCAAATATTTATAATAAAAAACAGCGACTACTTTTATTTTTTAATTTATTTAGTTAACTATTCTCATTTATCACTCCTCTTAATGAAGAAAGACGTAAATTTCTTATTTTGTGAATGGATTTACATAGAAATGAAGAAAAAAACATAAAAAAAAATAAAGAGAAAATGAGTTTTATTTTTTTGTAATGTTTAAGTATAAAATAAAATATTAAAAAAATTATTGAATAAAAACCAACCGCAACAAGAAAAACTATAAAAATAAATGAATGTAAAATAATACTGAAACGAATAGGAAATAAAATGGAGTTTAAATTTTTTCGGAGGATGTTTGTTAATCGTTTTCACAATTTTTTTTCGTATTTGAATAAATACAATCAGCCCTGTCATGGCTTTCGTACGATAACGAAATAAATTCGTAGATGCCATTTCGTAACGTTTTGCTTTTGCTTCTATGACTTTCGTACGTTTTGGTAAAAACCACCGAGTAATACTATAAGAGTGTGCACTAGTTGCTTTTTGTACTAACGAGTTCCGAGACCTACGAGGAAAACATATAGAGAATGAGAGCAATCTTTAATTTTAACAATTTTCGTGTTAATTGGGATCTACACAAATAACTTTACACTAACACTTCATTACATTTTGATTTTTTTCCACCGAGTAATACTATAAGAGTGTGCACTAGTTGCTTTTTGTACTAACGAGTTCCGAGACCTACGAGGAAAACATATAGAGAATGAGAGCAATCTTTAATTTTAACAATTTTCGTGTTAATTGGGATCTACACAAATAACTTTACACTAACACTTCATTACATTTTGATTTTTTTCACTGAATACCCCTTTTTTTAATCGATTTAGTTGGCAAAATTTACTCCCAGTTGATGTGTTTTGTACTTTTGACTTGACACTCGGCAGCAGAAGTTTGAAAATCACACCACGCAACCCAGTCCCTATCAACGAGTCTTCTTTGATAGCACATTCTCCATTTGTTCTCCAAGTACTAACTTGAACAGCTGTCTCATCGGTACCCCTTGGTTTGATGTTGAAAAGAATTGCTTTACTAATACCAGATAGAGGCAATGGTTCAAAACAACGAACAAAATAACAACAACGACATTTCGTTTTGTGTGTTAAAATTATTGTGTTAAATACAACACAATTGTATGCTAACAATAACAGTCAATAAAAATGTTTAAAACACATTTAAATTTCACAGTTTTTCACCAAAATGGCATGAAAAATTAAAGCAAGAAGTTATTGTAATTCCACCTGGTGTATATCACTTTTCGTCAAACATCTCTCTATCACACCGGCCGCATCACGAAGAGTGTGAAAGGAAACGTCAGATGAGACAAATGGCGGCTCTACTATAAATTTCACCGAGTAATACTATAAGAGTGTGCACTAGTTGCTTTTTGTACTAACGAGTTCCGAGACCTACGAGGAAAACATATAGAGGATGAGAGCAATCTTTAATTTTAACAATTTTCGTGTTAATTGGGATCTACACAAATAACTTTACACTAACACTTCATTACATTTTGATTTTTTTCACTGAATACCCCTTTTTTTAATCGATTTAGTTGGCAAAATTTACTCCCAGTTGATGTGTTTTGTACTTTTGACTTGACACTCGGCAGCAGAAGTTTGAAAATCACACCACGCAACCCAGTCCCTATCAACGAGTCTTCTTTGATAGCACATTCTCCATTTGTTCTCCAAGTACTAACTTGAACAGCTGTCTCATCGGTACCCCTTGATAAATTTACTCTATGGACTGGGTTGCGTGGTGTGATTTTCAAACTTCTGCTGCCGAGTGTCAAGCCAAAAGTACAAAACACATCAACTGGGAGTAAATTTTGCCAACTAAATCGATTAAAAAAAGGGGTATTCAGTGAAAAAAATCAAAATGTAATGAAGTGTTAGTGTAAAGTTATTTGTGTAGATCCCAATTAACACGAAAATTGTTAAAATTAAAGATTGCTCTCATACTCTATATGTTTTCCTCGTAGGTCTCGGAACTCGTTAGTACAAAAAGCAACTAGTGCACACTCTTATAGTATTACTCGGTGGTTTTACCAACTGTTTTGGATACACAATATTTTTGCGTTTTTTATTTTCTGCAGAAGGGGACAAAACGAAATTGATTTCACTTTCGAACGGAATTGCGCTCCTTGACTGGCTAAATATTAGAAACATTTTTAAATGTCTTTATTTATTGCGATCGTTGGTGTTATCGCAGTGCTACTTCGGTTAAAATTTTCAGTCGTTTTTACAAGATCTGTATACGAGTAGTATATATTTTTCGGTATATAATCACTGCAACCGTGATCGAGTATGTAGTCGTATCGACTACAATTGCGCAAAGTCGACTTATTTGGATCACGGTCACCTCTTGCTTTTCCACTGAACATACCCTTTTATATGTTTTTCTGTAAATTGAATATGTCCTTTGATATAATCGCCCATTTGCTGAATTTCGGGTTTAGTCGAATGTTAAACATTTTCACATTTTAAAATATTGGCTATTCATTTCGATCGCATGTACACTTGTGAATCGAATTAGAAATGGCGTCTATCTCTTTCAATTAGCATATACATATTATTGTAGTCTACATTCAAAATTTAATGTTTTTTTATTTATATTTGTAAAAATATTGACTACAGAAGCTTTTATTTAATAAAATAGAATGAAATAGAAAATGTTTCTTTTATTTTTCAATGACTCTCCTGTGTGGAAATTGCGATCATAGACTAATACTTATAGTAGACCCAATAGTTCTCCCACCAAATTTATGACATTTGATCATTTCACACTTTATGTAATTTTATTTAAACTTGGTTGGAATTTTTAGAGTTAGATGCTATAACATCATCAAAAAACTGCTAGTGTATTGAAATACTCAACGAAGAGAGTAAGAGAAAGAGCACAGAAACGGGGCGCTTCACTCGTTTTCTTTGTTGGTAAAATTTCTTCTCTACTTTTATTTCCATTCTCTTTGAAATAAGTCGGTTAGAAGCAGTAGGAATTATGTTTTTATATCAAAGGCCGACCTAGTCAAACTCAGCTGATCGAAATTATTTAAAAATTAAATTAAAAGATTAACCAACCGTATGCAGAATAAATACATTTTTTAATATGTTCTACAAACAGCCCATTATTAACCTTTCGCTCTAAATACAGATTTATTTAATTATATTTTCGGAAGAAAACAATAAGTCCCATCGAAAATTATCAAATAACATCATTGATAGTCAGCCTAAGCCGATATGGTGGAATAATCAACCGAAGTCACTATGGTGGAATAGTCAACCGAAGTCGCTATGGTGGAACAGTCAACCGAAGTCGCTATGGTGGAATAGTCAACCGAAGTCACTATGCTGGAATAGTCAACCGAAGGCGCTATGGTGGAATAGTCAGCCTAAGCCGCTATGGTAAATGTGATTAAGGGAAAAGTTTTACATACTTTTAATTTCATACCGAATTAGAGTCCCGAGATCTATGATTGTAGCGGCTGACTGATGATGTTTGTTTGTTGTTTTAAATTCATTTATTTTTTCGACCAATTTAACTTATTAACAAACATATAATACGGATTAAAATATAACCATAGGGACTAATACCACTTATTCCAAACATTAAAAAATATTCTAAGGACTAACCATTCTACTACTTATATACTTTACAAAGTTTTCGGCATGAGGCGCTTACATATACATAAATCATACTTTCTTAAATCTATTCAACGGCTACTTGAGCTTGAACCCTAAAAAAGTGGTCCAGTTAAAACTGGATTAAATGACTGATGATGCTGGTCAACCCCAACATTAAGTACTCCAGCCGCATTGATGTGAATGAGAATTACAGCGAACCACTTATTATTGTGTGGTCGCACACTGACCATTCATAGATCATAGCTCCAGTCAAAAATAAACATCTATTTTATAACAAATTCAAATTTGAGTTGGATATTACTTTTCATATTAATTTTCCCATAAATGCGTTGTGACGCCTCAATTCTGCATGTTTGAGATTGCTCTGCATGCTGCTCCCTTAATTTTAAATTGTCCACTGGCAATTTTACAGTTTCCAATAATTCCCTCTGAGTTCCGAGTTCGGCTTCCAGAGCATCGGATGGATTTTTCACCGGTTTGTTCCTAGAAATGGCTGGCGTCACATGAGTCGTGGGCATATTTGCACGTGCATCTTGTATTACAGTCACAATCTCAGGTATTCTTTCTTTCGCTTCTAGAGCATAACGTTCCAAATCTTACAAAGAAAATGTGTCTTTAATTGTTGGATCTAAAACCTGTCTTTCTTTTTTAAAAACACGACCGAAAGTTTTGCGGCTTCACCGTCAACAGACGTTTTCAACCCAATAAGATTACACAGTGTAATTTTTTAAGTCATGGAAATATAACCATATACGGACACCACTACGTTATACGAGTAAAAGACCAAAAAACGACCCGTATCTTCCAGTTTTGCCCAAAGTCATGCACTTTTTTTTATGGGCCCCCAAAGATTTGGGGCCTCGATGTTATTTTTGCAAAACAGTGATAATTTTGTCAGGCTCATATCTTGCAAACCGTTCGGAATTTTGATTTACTTTCTGAGGGAAAGGCTCGTGTCATAAAGAACAAAAATTGTGAACATATAAAATAAAAAAGCTTCATCTTCAAGGTCAAAATCGCAAAAAACGTGTTGATATATATTTTTTTAAATTCGATTTTTTTAACTTTATTCCCCTGTTCAGGTCCATAGGTAGCAAACCGTTCAAAATTCGAGGAAACAATCAACTACAAGAATGGACCTAAGATCTCAATAAACAACTTTCTAGAACATATGAACTTCCTAGGAATGATTCTTAGTTGATTACAAAACTGGGAGACACGGGCCTTTTTTTTATCTTTTATCACGTAGTGGTTCCGTATATGGTTATATTTCCATGACTTAAAGAATTACACACAGTGAAATTAAAAAAAATGTTCGGAAAATTTTTCACTTTTGCGGATACATAAACGCTACCTAAACGGTATTTAGAAGAGGTATTTAGAGAGCTACAACCTTCCCCCAGAGAGTAAATCAAAATTCCGAACGGTTAGCAAGATATGAGCCTGACAAAATGATCACTGTTTTGCGGAAATGACACCTTTTGTATGCTGCAAATTAAGCTTCTATCGCACATATTTTGTTTGATCGGCACACAACAACAATTTTAAAAATGATACATTCATTGATTCAAATATTATTTTGGGTGTCATACATACTTACCTTTTACCTTAGCTATGCAATTACTTGGGACCATAGATAAAGGAAATTACTTGGGACCATAGATAAAAGAAAATTTGTTCACTAGGTGCTGTCCTGTACTACTGCCAGTTTCACTGAAGTTTCCCATAATTCTCATTGACATTTATTCAAAATTGTGGGAAATTTTTGTGAAAGTAAGTAAAATCACAAAAATTTTGTCACATTTTCAATTGTTTAAAAATGTGACAAAATTTTTGTGATTTTACTTAATATCATTTGTTTCTTATATAAAAAACTATTCTAAAGCCATAAGGCCGGCGTTGGGATATCAATAGGAGAAAACCCGTAAGACCGCCCAAAGATGAACATCCCGGGACGCCTTTTTCATCTAAAATCTTCCCCGCCCAAAAACTGTAGCAACTTCTGTGGTCGCAGATGACAAAATCTCAACAAGGAATGGTAGCTGAACCGGAGTAAGAACCAATTTATTAGGACATAAGACGATGGTGACATGGCTTTGCAATTCGATGACCATCAGGTATTCTACTTTAAGTAACGTGTTGTATTCTTGATATTTTTGTTGAAAATTATTTTTATTGTCATATTTTGTGGCTTTTTCTTTGGGAACAAAAAAAAATCCCATTTATTGTTGAAAGCATCTAGAAAATTATCTAGAAAATTACCCATTACACTAAAATTTTTCCCAACACTTGTGCTTCATCCATTTGTTTACTTTATCTATGCTTGGGACGCCTATCGAGCAACTCAGAATAAGCATTCTGCCAGAATCGTGCAAGTTCATCCTTGCTTCCTTTGGAAGAACCGCGAGCAATGTCCGTGTTGGCCTCCATTAAGCTAATAGCTGTTGGAGTGGTTGTTTATTCGTAATTTTTGACCTAATGAAAGCATTAAAATATTGGGTAGTATTCTAAAACTCACGAAAGTGAACGTAAATGCAAAAGTCAACTCGAACGCCAAAGTGAAAAATGGTAGATTATATTTACGAAAGCTGACACTGACATTTGTGGTTTATAGAGTTGCCCAACTAAAATAAAGAATTATAGACTAGAAAAGGTTATCTTGAGTGAAATGCGCAGAATGAAAAAGATATTCAGCTCTATTTCAATAGATCAACAGATTTTAAGATTGCCATTATTTATAATACTACAAATACCAACAATATTCATTTAAAATGGGCAAACACCCTATGTTATTTTGGGTTAAAAAAAAATAAATGGTTTCCCATTACATCCCATGAAGGGACCGGGGAGAACTTCTCACAATCACTGAGCTGTGCGCTTTCTAGTTTTCACTCACTGATTGGGACCTACAGTTTTACACCGATTCCGAACGGTATTTTGAGAAGCTTTTTCATGGCTATATACTCGATAGTGTCGCCGTCACTAAGCGAGGTGACCGTCGTCGAAAGAAATTTTTTTTTTTTTTTTTAAGGTGGTTGGAGCAGGGATCGAACCCAGGATCTCCTGTACAAGAGGCGCGCACACTACCCATTGCACCACCGACGGTCATTTTGGGTTGCAATGTCGAATAAATTTTCCAATCTATATTAAATTAGTTGAATTTTCAAAAAACACGTGCCATTTGGCCATAATTAAAAGGTATTGGTTCTTTTGTTTATTAATGTCAACATCAACTGATGTCTATAATTTCTTTAATTCAAACATTATTTATTTGAACTTTCCATTTCTAATTTTATTATTCTAAATAAGAATTTCAGTGAGTAAAAAAAATAATTTTGAATTATTTTTTTAAAAAAAAAAATTGAGCTCTGCCCTTCGATTGCATTTCAACCAAAATTGGCAACTCGAGCGACATTTTTCTTTAAATTTTTAATTTGTGTTCAATTGTGTTCAATTTGACAGCTGAAGTGATCAAAAACCTTGCGCTCCGTTATATAAACTACCCTTAAATAACGTAACTCAACGCAGGTAGTCACCGAACAGCTGTAACGTTTTATGCACGACCAAAACGACAAAAGTAACGCGAAGTCACTGATTCAGGACTTATAGAAACCACCCATTGTTTTTTTTTAAAGCGGCTTCTTACATTTTTGAATTAGAACGAAAGGGAGTAAAGAAAAAATAACATGATCTTTAAGAAAAAATACTTTTTGTAAAATGATAAACTTTTTTTTAATAATTTTTTTTTTTAGAATGTATATTTTTCTTATAAAGTATATTTTTAGGTCCTTTTTGTAAGAATATGTATTATATTTTCCCGAAAATGTCCTTTTTTAAAGAGAGGTACTTCTTTTATTAAAAGATAATGTTTTTTTTTAGAAAAGGTACAATTTTTAATAAGAAGTACTTTCTGTAAGAAAAAGCCTAACTCAACGCAGGTAGTCACCGAACAGCTGTAACGTTTTATGCACGACCAAAACGACAAAAGTAACGCGAAGTCACTGATTCAGGACTTATAGAAACCACCCATTGTTTTTTTTTAAAGCGGCTTCTTACATTTTTGAATTAGAACGAAAGGGAGTAAAGAAAAAATAACATGATCTTTAAGAAAAAATACTTTTTGTAAAATGATTAACTTTTTTTTAATAATTTTTTTTTATAGAATGTATATTTTTCTTATAAAGTATATTTTTAGGTCCTTTTTGTAAGAATATGTATTATATTTTCCCGAAAATGTCCTTTTTTAAAGAGAGGTACTTCTTTTATTAAAAGATAATGTTTTTTTTTAGAAAAGGTACAATTTTTAATAAGAAGTACTTTCTGTAAGAAAAAGTCTAAGAGTATGAATTTTTTTTACAAAGTACTTTTTTTAAGAACAGGTACTTTTTAAAGAAGTGGTACTCTTTTTGAGGAAAGGTTATTTTTTTAAGAAAATTTACTTATTTTCCAAAAGGCTACTTATCTCAAAAGGTATTATTTTATTTTTAAGAAAATGCATTTTTGTAAGAAAATGTATTTTTTTAAGAAAAGGTATGTTTTTGAAGAAAAGGGTTTTTTTTCAAAGAAATTAAATATTTTTTAGAATTGGTCCTTTTTCCAAGAATAGGTACATTTTTAAGTGTAGCTACTTATCTCAAGAAAAGTTATTTTGTTTCACAAAAAATTTAATCTTTAAAGAGAAGGCAGTTTTTAAGAAAAGACAATTTGTTGTAAGAAAATGTACTTATTTTGAAAAGGTACTTATTTTAAAAAAATAACTTGTTTTAAGAAAAGGTACTTTTTGTAAGAAAATTTACTTTTTTTAAGCAAAGGTACTTCTTTAAAATAAGGTATTTTTTTTAAGAAAAGGTATGAATAGATATGAATTTTTTGCGATATTTTACTTTTTTTAAGAAAACACACATATTTAAGAAAATTTTGTTTTTTAAACTTCTTTCCCTTTGTCTTTTCTAAACTTTCTTTTTATTGGGTTCATAACTACAATACGTATGTATGTATGTATATACCAAATATTGGTTACAGGCTCCACCTAGAAAACTTCCCATTAAACAAGAAATATCCCAACATATGTATGTTAGTTTAGACACAAACCAAAGCAAAAGTACCCAATATAGTTGAGAATACTGGGTTGTATCATAATAGGGTTAAAAACTAATTGTTTATTTTTCTTTCATTTAGCCTCCATCCCGCAATGTGCGATAAGGAACTTCGTTCCAATAAGGAAAGGGAAAAGAGAAAAATCTCATGCGGCATTTTCGTACTTGTCCATTACATTTGTTGAAGGGCTTTGGGGCTGTAATGGATGAATAAGATTCCACGGATTGTAGGGATTCCATGAGGTCGCTCTATTGTACTAAAAATCTTTTTGAAAATTTAAGGACTAATTTTTGAGTGGAAAATCATCTTTGATCAACGATCAAACTCTGAATTCACTTTTTAGGTTAATAGTTGATTGATGTTTAAACAGCCAAAGTTGGGCATTTAAACTATGATCAAGTGACCATATGATTTTGACAAAACAACAAGAAGAACAAACACAAAGCTTATTTAATTGTTAATGTGAACAATTATAATCACCATCCTAGTTGAAATAACAACAAAAACGTATCATTTAACTCGTAGTGCAGTTAGAACTTTATTTCTGCTCAAATATTCTCCAATTTCATTAAATATTTTGTATTTTATCACTTCACTTTTGTTTTGCAAATGGCGTCAGTTTGATGCATTGTAACGATTAGCCGACAAATGTATGAATACCGGTTATTATTCGTAACATTTGCCACTGTTGCCACATGGTAGTAAGATTATTTGACAAAGCACTAAAAAATTCTTTTCGTATTTAAAGTCAGATCAGACATAAATTAAAATCAACTGATTACCAATTAGAGTTGGATAGTTCATGAACTACATAGTTCATTTAGGGTGACCAGACACCACCCTCACGTATATAATGTTTTCGTGATTGTTATGTCCGGGCACGAGTTCGAGAACTAGTGAACGAGTTCGACACAAGTCTATTACCAATATAATTAACCAGTCAAAAATTGGGCCTCAGTATGTATTAAAGGTCCTGACAGACTATCCGATCAAATCAAACGATTGGCGTTGTATCTCTCAAAACCAGTATATGGGAAAGCAATAGTTTTGAGAGATCCATAGACTACATCTGATAGTGAGTGAAATAAAATTAGGAAGTAAAATTACGAATTTGAAAATAATTTTGGGACTTTTTGTCTATTTCAGTTTTAAAAGATTCGAGTTTTATATTAAAACTTAAATTGTTCAAACCAGTATAACAACTAAGATGGGTATAGACTGGGAATGATGGTATCATTTGGCGTTGCCTCTTGTTCTCTTTTACTTATTTGGAAAGAGATTGTCGAAGAGCTGCAAAGTACTTATGTATATGTATCTTGAGCGTTTCCAAACAACTCTTAGTGAGCGTACTAGTGTAGAAGCGGCGAACAACCAACCAACAGTGAATAAGGAAAGTTGTAATTCACCTCAACATTTGGCCACATTTGGATTCAGTCACATTTTAGCTTGATAAATGAACGGTTCGCAAAACATCGTGAGCGGAATATAGACGAAAGATAGAAAGAATCGCGCACGATCCACACAATCATAAAATAAACATAAAATCGACGATCAACACAAGCAGAAAATAAACAAGTGACGTCAAAATTCAAATAACCTCACCACCCTTCTACACGTTAAGTAAATACGAGTATAACAAATAAAACGCAAAGAAACCAAAAAGTAAAAAACAAGCAACCAAACGCAAACATCGAAAATCCCAACAAAATTAAACAGCTGCAACATACACTACACTTTGCCCTCCTCAGACAGACGAACCGACGCACATTTCGCGTTGACGTGGAAAAAGTCAATAACAACAACGACCGACGCACGGCGATTGTAACTTCATGAACGGCAGCGAAAAAAAAACAACCAGCAAAAAACAGTGAATGTGATTTTGGATTCGAATTGCGAATGTCGAATTCGAATGCGTATCAAGTGTCTGAGGTGAAACGAACGAACAAACACACCAACGAAATCGCGCCGCACCGCATGTGGCATTTTGTTGTTGTTTGCTTATAAATGCGTAAGTCACAGTTTTCGCATGTTGTAGCAAAGTTTCAACTTTCGCATTTTAATACGCCCGTCAGTACAACCGCCTTCCAGCACGACTCTGTGTGTCTGTCTATCCGTCTGTTACGTTTGTTCTCTACTCCGAGTGTTTAATCATGTCTGTCTGTCGCCGCGTAGACTTTGTCGAAATATGAGACTTGCAAAAAACACCAGACATAAAGCCATTCAAACAACTAAACTTTAAATGATCGCCACTGACCTTTTGCTGTTAAACAAAAAAAAAATAATAATAATAAAAAAAATCTACAATATAAATAAATATCGCAACAACACACATTAGTTGTTGCAAGAGCAACAACAAATATTGCATTTCAAATTAAAAATGTGTCAACAAGAAATTTCTTTGCTATACATAATAACGAATTTCAATTCTAATCGTTTTACTTAGAAAGTTATGCGCACTGAAAAATTAACCCGATAGTTTGGTCAAAATCTCTAATTTGCGTAATTTATAGAATTTCCAGTTTCCGTTAAATCTTTGCTAACTTCGTCAGATTTGCTACGTCAGTAACACTGTGCGACCAAACCAAATAATTATGAAAGTAGAGGGCGGAGTAATAAGTCCGTGACTTTTTGAATGGAACGCAGTTTTTTTTGCAAAAAAATATTTATTTTCCAACATAATCTAATTTTAGCTCAATACACTTAGTCCAACGTTTCTCCAACTTTTGTATCCCTTCCAAAAAATAGGATTTTTCGAGGTCCATAAAATAGGCATTTGTTTGATCAACAATTTCATCGTTGGAGCTAAATACCTTTCCGCCGAGCCATTTCTTTAGGTTTGGAAATAGGAAATAGTTATTGGGGGCTAAATCTGGAGAATATGGCGGATGAGGTACCAATTCGTAGCCCAATTCATGGAATTTTGCGATAGAGACTACACCCGTGTGCACCCGTGCATTATCTTGACGAAAAGGAACTTTTTTCTTGGCCATATGGGCTCGTTTTTTTTTAAATCCTCGTTAAATCGGTCCAATAAAGGGGCCCTTAGACCTGTGGATAAGTTGCAGCGACTTCAAGTTGACATCAACTTATCCATGGTGTAAGGTGAAGTTGGTGGTTTGTACAAACTAGTTGATGTAAAATCAAAGCCATTTTGATTTTTTGAAGTTGATATCAAGTTATCCACCAGTGTAAGGGGAAGTTGCATCAACTTTCATACGCATTTCGGTGACAAACGTTCATGAGGCAACATTAGGTCTGTTTGAGAACGTGATAATTTGTACAATTTATCACATTTCTTACTTGATAGTGTTCGTTTACTCGATAAAATCAACAACGAGAGAGCCAGAGAGTGAATATTTTTGACAGTTGAATGATAGAGAACTTCCAAGTTTTTACTGGAGAAATTTTTGCCAGTAAGAATTATCAAGTACGAACACATGTTTTTAAACAGCTGTTTTATTTAAATAAACAAAACTTTGAAAACAAAGAAGAAATTTAACAATGGCAGAGGTAAGTAAGAAAATACATTTGTTGGAACATTTTAATAGAATTTGTTAATAAACTAGATTCCCAACAAAGTGCAGTGTGTTCAAGGAGTAAATGAGTTGAAACAGCAGCAACCTGAAACACATCCAGGTATCTCACATTCAACAAGTTACTCTGAACATAGGGAAAACAATGAAACGAAAAGCAAAAAAGAAAACATGAATCAGCTGTTTACAAACAAATGTTGATTACTTGATAATTTTTACTGGATGTCGTTCGTTTACTTTTTGCGATATTTTTTACTTAGAGAGTAAAATCAGCCTTACTCTCCCAGTAAAAGTTACTTGATATTTTTTACTGGAAAAGTTCTCAAACAGACCTATTATCGGCAAAATGTAAATAAATCAACCAAAAAATAATTAAATTAAACATTATCGGAAAAATATAAACTAAATAAATATGATTTGTAGTGTTATTTATAATTATTTAAAGAAAATAAAAATGGCGTTTTTTCGTAAAATTTGTGATATTTTCGCAGTGCGCTCACCACCTTTCATTTCGACGTCTGGCAAGAAAATGAAGTTGCCTCAACTAGTTTGAGAGTGTAAGGGCAAAGTCGAAGTTGATGTCTAGTTATCGAAGTTGATGTCAACTTGAAGTCGAGCAACTTATCCACAGGTCTAAGGGCCCCTTAACTTGACGTAATATTCGCCGTTTATTGTTTTTCCCCTTTTGAAGGTAATCGATGTGGATTAACGCGCGTGCATCCCAAAAAACTGTTTCTATTTCTGTTACCTTGGCCCTCTTCGGAGCCGGTTCACACAGAGAAACCCATTGTTTAGACTGCGAATTGGTCTCCGGAGTGTTGTACTGGATCCATGTTTCATCTATAATTACAAAACGCTGCAATTGCTGTTAAACAACTCCAAACAATCCTTTGAAGTTGTCACACGATTACGTTTATGGTCAATTGAGAGCAAACGCGGCACCCATCTTGCAGACAGCTCTATTAAACCTATTTAAAATCGAAACCACACTGCCACATGAAATGCCTATGGCATCAACAATCCCACGCACTTTTACTCTTCGATAGGCCAACATCATAACGTGGATTTTTTCGACATTTTCGGGTGTATTGGCCGTAAAGAACGTTCAACGTCATTTGCACTTGTGCGATCACAACGAAAGTCAAGTAACCACTTTTTACCATTGAAAACGATCGTGCAGAGTCCCCATAGTATTTATCAAGCTTTTAATTGGTTTGATTAACGGTTTTTTTCGCAAAAAATAACGTTTAATGAGAACCCGAAACTCACTTTTTTCCATTTTTAAAAAAATGCACGAGGTTGTATGTTTTGAACAGCTGCTAAATGCAAAGTAAATGACGGAACTTGCTCAAAAGTTGACAGTAGTCTATTAACAGGTGGTACTTGATGGGAGCAGTGTTGCATTTCATATAACTACGAGGGAAGTTCGAAAACTCACGGACTTATTGATCCGCCCTCGTACAATTAATATTTCTGTGAATCAGGGCTTTATTTCCGATTTTTTTCAATATACCCTACGCAGTTTGACATTTTGCATTGCAACCTTCAACGATATTTGTAAATTCAAATACTTTAAATTTAAAATTTTTTATCTCATTTTTTAGTTTCTTTTCTTTTATTCTACCTTGACCTGTGAAAAATATTCCTACCATAGAGTAATGATGTATAGAGACGCCATCTCTCTCTGTTTTTTTTATGATATTTAGTGTGTTGCATATGGACGTTGTATGTTGCAAAGTATTGCTTTAATAATACCAGATAGAGGCAATGGCTCAAACCATCCAACAATAATTCAGCAATGGCATTTCGATTTGTGCGTTAACATTTTTGTGTAAATACACCACAAACATATACTAACAATAAAATATAACAAACAAGTCCAAATTACGTTTAAATTTCACAGTTTTCCATCAAAACGACATGAAAAATTTATGTCAACAATTTTTGTAATTCCACCTGGTTTAAGTCAATCTACGTCAAGTAACTCTCTGTCGCACAGACCGCACCACGAATAGTGTGTAAGGAAATGTCAGATGAGAACAATGCCGTCTCTATAATCATTACTCTATGATTCCTACTATAGGGTAAATCTTACTAGAGAGAATATTTGACTCATCTGACGTTTCCTTTCACACTCTTCGTGATGCGGTCGGTGTGATAGTGAGATGTTTGACGAAAAGTGACTTACACTAGGTGGAATTACAAGAACTTGTAACTTTAATTTTACATGACTTTTTGTTGAAAAAGTGTGGAATTTAAATGTGTTTTACACTTTTTTTTTATTGACTGTCATTGTTAGGATACACTTGTGTTGCATTTAATACAATAATGTTAACAACAAAACGAAAGACCGTTGTTGTTATTTTGTTGGTTGTTTTGAACTCTCTATCTGGTATTATTGAAGCAATTCTTTCCAACATCCAACGTTCATATCACACCAGGCCAAATTTCATAAATTTTCTGAGAGAAAATGGAAACTAGTATAATAATATGATTACTACGGTCTATGATTACTACGGTGTAGGAGTAGTACGGAGCTTAACCTGAATTACAGGTTGCTATTGCTATACAAGCTTAGGTTAGGTTAGAGTGGCAGCCTATTTGTCAGGATCACTTAGACCTTGTAGTCCATTGTGGTACCATTGGGACAAAAGGAAAAGGTGCGATTTGCAAATCTAGGCGAGGCCACATCAGCTTGGAATGTACTAGGGATGCCAAACGGGAAATCCCGAACCCCGAAATCCCTGGATTTTTCGGGATTGATGAATTTACTTATTATAATCCCGGGATTTTTCGGGATTATTATTAATTTCGAAAAACATAAAACTAAAAACAATGACAAAAGTTCAGTGTGGTGTTATTTTTTGGAAGAGTCGAAAGGTGCACCTCAAGCAAAATTCAAATTGTACAAAAAGGGTTTAAAAACCAATGACGGCTCTACAAAAAGTTTAATAACATTATACGGCTTACTCTCCAAAAATTACAAAATTTATTAGTTATTTATTTAGAACATGTTATTTTAAGCAAAGAAAGTAAAATAAAATCGGGGCAAATTCATAGTTTTGGAGTTATGGACCCCGACATTTCGGATACTTTTTCCACTAACGTACCGTGTAAAGCCATTGATATCACTTTTTGGTATAAAACTAGTCATAACAAACTCAACAAATAATGTTGCATTTTTCGATAAGTCGCTTAGTTATCGAGTTATCGGATGTTTACGTTTCTCAAACAAATATTTAAAAAATGTTTTTAAACTAATTTTTGCTTTTGATTGAAAAAAAAAAATATTCGAAAAATAGCGCGATGTTTTTAACATAATTTTTGTTTTTGTTTGAGATAAATAAAAAAATCGATAATTTTTCTAAGTGTCAACATCCGAGAACTCGATAACTAAGCGACTTATCAAAAAGTGCTACTTAATTTTAAGAGTTTGTTTTGAATTGTTCAATTGCTCTCATATATCTGAAATTTCGGAGCACATAACTCCGAAACTATGCATTTGCTCTGATTTTGTTATTTTACTTTTTTGCTTAGAATAATGTATTCTACCCCTCTTGTGGTTGTTTTTTGGATTGTAAGTCGTAAAATATACCTGTTCCCAAAAAATTTAAAAATAGAATCCCGAAAACCCGGCAGTTGGTAACATCAAGCTATCGCAGGCAGTCTTCCACCTGGTCTTTCCAGCGAAGTCTTGGTAGTCCTATTTTTCGATGTCCTTCGAGCACGCCTTCGAATAGCTTTCGCACTGGTTTATTCTGATTGTTACCAACCTTTACTGAGGATTTCGTGTCGGTCAGTGTCAGTCTACAAAGCCGTATCAGCTTAGCAGGAATACCAAGGTCCGACTTAGCTTGGTATAGTTTTCCCCATATCGGGCAATCTACGAAGAAGTATCGATTTGCTTTTCGTGGGGTTTCTTCAGGTATATCGTAATGTGAATATCTGGCCTAAAGCCACATTGATAAGGTCCGATCAGGTCTACATAAAACGGATTTAGTAGTTCACACATTACTCTCGGGAGGACCTTGCATGCGATGGATAAAACGCATAGTCCACGATAGTTTGCATAAGTATGTATACTCGGGTCGCCTTTTTTGAAAACAGTTCGCAGTATGCTAAGACTCCAATCGTCGAGCATGCATTCGTCTAGCCAGATTTTTATATGAGCTGATGCATGCACCTCTCCAACTCATAGCCGCCAGCCTTAAACAGCTCAGTCGGTTGTGCCGCTTCACCAGCCACTTTGTTGTTCTTAAGCCGGGAAGTTCTAGCTTCACTTTGGCTATCTCCATATTCCCAACATAATCTGCACATCTGTGATACGATTCCCGTCCTTATCTCTACAGAAGGCGGCTCTGATCCATTTCCGTTGGTTTGGCGTTGTAAAAAAATTCCGCGCTGGTCCTTATTTTTCGAAATATAGGCCTCCAAAACTGAATGTAAAATCGCGCATAACTCAACCATTTTTTTTTCGATCTGGTTGAAATGAGTATCATTACAAAGATCTTTCTAAACCATGGATTTGCAATAAAACGCGCGGCATAAATATAGCGTGGTTTAAATGCTCTGATCTACACCAAAATTTCACAACCGACAAAATCATCTGCGCTGAGTTGAACATTTTTTTTCCTGCGCTGGGTCCGACTTCTTGAGATATAGGCCTTTGTAGCTTAAGTATATAATCGCTCATATCTCAGGTATTTATAATCCGATCTGTTTAAAATGGGTGCAGTTACAAGGGTATTTTTAAACTCTATAATTCCGAGTATACAAATATTTTGTTTTATTAACCCATTGGGGGTTAAGGAAAACGATTTTCAAACCTCAATTTATTGATAAAAATTAATTTTTTTCAAAAAAATTAGCTAGTATATTTATCTTTTGGTAGGATTACTATAATAGATAAGATCTTAACCTTTTTTTAAGGTACCCAACCCTTCAAAGACCGGAGATATGAAAGTTCAAACATAAAGTTCAAATTAAACTTCATAAAAATTTTGTATTATAAAACTATCTCCGTGGCCGGCCTATGGCCGGTCTTACGGATTTTCTCCTCTGGGGTGCGTCCAACACCGGCTTCGCGGCTTCGGCATGGTATATTTGTGTTATAAAGCATTATACGTGACTTTTTCTCCTCTGAGGTGGGTCCAACACCGGCTATGCGGCCTCGGAATAGTATTTTTGTATGTTATAAAGCTTTCTGCATGGCTAGCCTTCGGCCGGGCTTAGGGATTTTCTCCTTTGAGTTGGGTCCAACACCGGTTTCGCGGCTTCGTCATAGTATTTTTGTTTTATGTGTACAATTTATTCCACAATTTTAAACTTAAATATCTCCCGTCTTTCAAAGGTTATAGGTGAGTATTATACATTAAAAAAAAAGGTTGGAGTCTTCTCTATTATCGGAATCTATCAAGAAAATAAGTTTGCTAAGGATTTTTTTGAAAATACTATATTTTAACCAAAAAAAAATGAGGTTGAAAACCTTGCGTTTTTAAATGAGTCTCCAATGGGTTAATAAAACGAAATATTTTTATACACCGAATTATAGAGTTTAAAATCCCATTTGTAATGACCAGATTGCATTATAAATAACTGAGATATGAGCGATTATATACTCAAGCTTCAAAGGCCTATATCTCAAGTTAGACCCAGCGCAGGAAAAAAAAATTTCAACTCAGTGCAGATTTTGTCGGTGGTGAAATTTTTGGTGTAGATCAGAGAATTGATGCCACGCTATATGTGACCTGGACTACGAAAAGGGTGCTTACGTGTCAAAAAATAAAAATAAATAAAATAATAATTTCCCTCAAGGTATTTTTAACGTCATGAGACACCAAGAAGATGCGGTGAGAGGAGAACAACCAGAGAGATGTGGTAGTTGTGTAGCAGAACTGTGAATGTTAAGGCATAATCTTTGATTGCGTTTTCTCCGAAAACAGTTTTTCGCACGTAAGCACCCTTTTCGTAGTTCAGGTCATAGACTAATACATACATACATAGATACATTTATTCTCTCAATAAATTAAACGTCATAGGTACGGTGGAAAGTAAACATTGGATGGCGCAAAACATGGGTTCAATAATACCAGATAGAGGCAATAGTAAACAACGTCCAACAAAGGAGCAACAACCGCTTTTCGTGTTTATGTGGCCAAATAGTTGTGTTAAATACAATACAAATGTATACCAATGATAAAAGTCAGCAAAAAATGTAAAATACATTTAAATTTTTCAGTTCTACACCAAAACGACATGAAAAAGTTAAGTGAACATATTTTGTAACTCCACCTGGTGTAAGTTAATTTAAATTTAATAGCTCTCATTTCCACAAACCTACGACGAAGAGTGTGAAATGAAACTTCAGATGAGAGAATAAATGTATCTATGTATGGATGTATGTCACATATTTATTGCGCGCGTTTTATTGCAAATCCAGGGCTGGTTTTTCCATTTGAAAAGTCAGCGAAACATTAAATTTCCTACTGGGTTAACTTTCATTCACCAACTCCAGAGACAAAACAAAATCAAAAAAAAAAAACATTTATTTCACCAATCAACTTGTGTCTTTCAAAGTGTTTCAATCGATGACACTTATACGTCACAGAAAGAGAAAATCCCAAACAAAATTCTATAAATCGAAATTAGTTACAGAATATTTATATATTTTAAAAAAATTTCAGGGGCAATATTTTGCAACGAAAATTGTAGTGTTTCACTATACATTCCAGTGAATTATATTCACATCACATACTTTTATAATCGGTAATATGAACAGTTAAATATCTCGTTCACTAAATCTTGCATTTCGAGATTTTGTTGTTAAAAATCAACAGATGTTGATAAGACGAAATATCAAAACACAAGATTTTGTAGACAGTGCAAGCATGATTTTATTTTTTATTTTAATTGTTTTGTGTTAAGAATAACAATAACGCCAACGAAAGATCGTTGTCCTCCGTCGTCGTCATCAACGTCAGCTGCACCAGTCCACAGAGTGTTGAATAAAAGATTTTAAGCCACCTTGAAATATAACACCTAAAAGTATGCAAAGCAATTCTTCGCAACGTGAACATAGATCGGCATCATCTCCTCCACGATCAATTTCACCAAATTCACCAATTAGCGGCGGAACTAACAACAATCCCCCTCCGCGTATGCAAGATTTGTCTTTTCAACCAACACAACAAAGATTCATATTAACTCCAAATAGTATGGGTATTGATACCAGACCACCCCAACACAGACAAGAACAAGAAATTGACATCCAATCAAGACCCCAACCACCAACAAGAATGCAACAAACCGTTAATATAAAACCCTATAATAAAAATCAACTGGAACAACTCCAATCCACCGATCACAATATGCCTTCCTCTTCGAAATATAATAAGGAAGAGCCTGTAACTGAATTTAGAAGTTTGACAATTGCAGCAGAAGCAGCCTCCAGTGTGCATAAACCCATATATACTGAAAGGCGTCCAAGCTCACCTTTATCGCCGACCTCAACATTTCCGCACGGTGTAGCAACTTTCACGTCTGCTTTGTCTGGCTGCACACAATCGGCAATCAGGTCCACTACCCACCATGTGTCCGAAAATTTGTCATCTCCCGCAACGCCTACAAATGAACCACAATGTGCACATCCCAGGCATGACTCAATGCAGTCGACATCAGCGCTACTCCAGGAAATACCCACGGGACATTTTGAACAACAGTTGCAGAAATTTCGTTCTGGCTCAAATTTTTTGCCTGGAAGTGCAGCCGAAATAAATGGCCAGTTAAATGAGATATTTTTGAATAGATTAAATGACATCGATGCCAATGGACAAGGGGACAGTAATGTAAGTTGCGCTCAGTAAAAAATTGTACTAAACACCTTTTTAATACCAAAAAAAAAGTACATCTGCTGACCTGATACAATCTTTCCATATAAAAAATACTTTTGCCTGGAACCTTTCACAAATCTCTAAGACGGGGTTCTACGAGGCGATTATTGCAGCGACACGAGTTTGGTGGACAACGGTTGTAGAGATGCAATTTTCATTTCGTGCAAATCTCTCTTGCCTCTCTAGATCTCTGGTCCTCAAACTCCCCAGTAGGTCCTGTAAACAATACGTATGAGCAAACGTGTGGTATACAAATGATGCAAGGGTACTGTCATCATTTATATACCACTTCACTTACTGTTGTTCAGGAATGACCGCCTTTGTCTGTACTTTACAACAGACCTGTAAATGAATTATTCTCTTTTGAATTAGTTCGCGAATCATTCATGCACTGAATTAGCAAATTTTTCCAATACAAATGAATTTGGCAAAATGAATTGCAATTAATTTAAAATGAGTTGATTTTGAATTAATTCAAATGAATTCCAAAAATGAATTGGTAATTTTTCATTTTGACAATCAGTAATGTGATTGTCAAAATCATATGGAACTTTGGGCGGTTAAGTCATTGTTAAACCAGTGACTGAATAACACAATTCGACATTTACCCACAATTTATCTGGCTATCACTTACTATATTTGCAACCCTAATTTACATTTCCAATCCTAATTTAACTTAAGTCTAGGAAATTTTGTTGTAACAATATATACAAGCCACTCTCTCACCGAAACAATGATGATTTTGCTACACCCATTTATGTGCCTCCCATACAAAATATGGGCGGCTTTCAGGATGACCGACACGATATCTCCCGTAAAATGAAATTTGGTACTGTGAAATTTGGTAACCATTTTTCATAACCAAAATTTCTCTTCACTCAAATGCCAACAAACAAAACGAGTGAAACCCTAGTACTTCTCTACTCTCTCTCACTTACTCTCTTCATTGAATATTTCAATACACGAGCAGCATTTTGATAGTGTTATTGTACATAACTATACAAATTCCAACTATGTTGAAGTAAAATTACATAAACTATGCAAAAAGTATGAAATAAACAAGATATGACGCGAGAGAGAAATGCGTTTGAGTGAACTCCTAGCACTTTTTGGTTCTCTTTTACCAGGGTTGCCAAGTTGCGCACATCTTCTGGTCGTCTAATTCTAAATCGCCTTTGTGTACATCGTTACTCACAGTTGATGTGTTTTGTACTTTTAGGTTAACACGCGGCTGCAAAAGTATGAAATATTGCCGTTTCTTCTTTGAAAGCATTTTCTCTATAAGTTCTCCCATTACATACAGAGTAACAAACTCACAAACACTTCCTCTTTATAATATTAGTATAGGCATGAAATTATCGCTATTTTGGCGTTTTGGTTACTAGCCACCGAGTAATACAAACAAGAGTTTGCAACAGCTGTTTTTGGTACCAACGAAGACCGCGAGGTACGTGGAAAACATATGGAGAATGAGAGTGGAATGAGAGAAATCTTTATTTTTTACAATTTGCGTATTAATTGTGAATTTTACTCTAACACTTCATTACATTTTGATTTTTTTCACTGAATATCCATTTCTTAAACGATTTAATTGGCAAATTTACTCCCAGTTGATGTGTTTTGTACTTTTGGCTTAACATTCGGCTGCAAAAGTATGAAAATCATACCACGCCACCCAGCCACCTATAACCTTTTCTTCTTTGAAAGCGTCTTCTCTATTTGTTCTCCACGTACTAAATTGATCAGTTGTCTCATCGATACCCCTTGTTACTAGCAAGCAGGCGATAATCGCTAGATTGTAACGAAAACACGCCTATTGTAATTTATCTCTCAACGGAAAATTTTGCAGCGGAGAGTTATCACCTATCTTTGATTTACCTTGCAAATATTTCATTTATAATTTCTCTACGCACTCCATTTTATTTTTAATATGTGGTGTCCTGTTAAAATTAACGAAATGTAAAAATTCCGGCCCCAAACAATTATTTTCGTAGAAAATAACTTTGACGTAACCACCCTGTACTCATAGAATAACACATACTATAGAAGAACTTATTCTCTCATCTGACGTTTCATTTCACACTCTCTCGGTAGGTCTGTGGAAATGAGAGCAAATTAAATTTAAAATTTACATACACCAGGTGGAGTTACAAAATATGTTCACTTAACTATTTCCTGTCGCTTTGGTGTAGAACTGAAAAATTTAAATGTATTTTGCACTTTTTTGTTGACTTTTAACGTTGGTATTCATTTGTATTGTATTTAACACAACTAGTTTGCCACAAAAACACGAAATTCGGGTGTAGTTCCTTTGCGGATCGCTGTATACTATTGCCACCATCTGGTATTATTGAACCCATATTTTCCACCCTCCACTGTGTAATTTCCATCGTACCTATGACGTTTAATTTATTGAGCGAATAAAACCTTCTACGTATGTGTTATTCTATGCCTGTACTTCACTTACATCAGCTGACTACCAACCAAATGAAAAGTGAGCGAAATTTTTAGTTCGTGAAGGTTTCGTTATTTTTTATACACGTACGAAATTTTCATAAAACGAAAATTTCATAAAAACTGAATACCGGGCATAAGGTATAACTACACCTTGGAAATTTAAAAAATATCAATTTAATTTTGAAAAATATCAATTAATATTTGAAAATAATATTTGAAATTTGACATACATCAATCGAAATTTAAAAATTCTATTTGAAATTTGAAATAAAAAAAACTCAAACGAAAGTTAAAAGCAGAGTTCGTATTTACGCCCCCATGAGTAACCCCAACACATCGTCGTGGGGAATATGTAATGAACGTTTGCCCATTACCCGCAGGATATGGGGAAAATAATTTGTAGCTACCCACGAAAATGAGGAATTACCCATCACGATTACCCATTACCCTCAGGGCAACGGGGAAAATAATGGGTAGCTACCCACGAAATGGGGAATTACCCATCACGATTACCCGAGGGTAATGGGGAAAATAATGGATAGCTACCCACGACGATGGGCAATGGGTTACCCAGGGTAACCCATCCCCATTTTTGATCGATAATATGAAAAAATTAGAAAAAATGTCTATATCTCGGAAACGGAGCGTCCAATTGAAAAAATAAACAATTTTTGTGGGTTTCTAAGCGGTTTTCATAAAGTGGTCCAATTCGTATAGAAGATTTTTTTCGAAAAATCGCCAAAATTAAAAAATCGCTAAAATAAAAAAGTGCCTATCACTCGAAAACGGTGCGTCAAATCGAAAATATAATACAAAATTTACCTCCATAGGAGGCTTTAACCAATGCGTGTCTCCAATATGGCATCACTTTTATTTTTTAAAAAAAATCCCTAAAAATAAAATTTTTCATACAAAAAATCGCTAAAACGCCCTTATGTTTATATCTCGGAAACGGAACGTTCAATCGAAAAAATAACCAATTTTTGCTGGTTCCTAAGGGGTTTTCATAAAGTGGTCCAATTCGTATGGGAGAATTTTTTTTCCAAAAATCGCCAAAATAAAAAAATCGCTAAAATAAAAAGGTGCCTATAAATCGGCTCCATTGGTTAGAGCCTCCTTTGGAGGTAAAATTGTTATTATTTTTTCGATTGGCTATAGCTACTTTTTTATTTTCGCGATTTTTTTATTTTGGCGATTTTTCGAAAAAAAAATTCTTCCATACGAATTGGACCACTTTCTGAAAACCCCTTAGAAACCAACAAAAATTTAATATTTTTTCAATTGGACGCTCCGTTTCCGAGATATAGACATTTTTTCTAATTTTTTCATATTATCGATCAAAAATGGGGATGAGTTACCCTGGGTAACCCATTACCCATCGTCGTGGGTAGCTACCCTTTATTTTCCCCATTTCCCTGAGGGTAATGGGAAATCGTGATGAGTAATTCCCCATTGTCGTGGGTAGCTACCCATTTTTTTCCCCATTGCCCTGAGAGTAATGGGTAATTCCCAATTTTCGTGGGTAGCTACCCATTATTTTCCCCATACGCTGCGGGTAATGGGTAAACGAGCGCTACTCATTCCCCACGGCAATAATAATGGGTTACCCTGGATAACCCAGGATAACTCATTACCCACGAAATACGAACCCTGGTTAAAAGACATCAATTGAAATTTAAAAATTTTTAACTGATTTTATGTATTAGATTTTTAAATTTCAATTGGTGTCTTTTAAATTTCAACAGATGTTTTTTATATTTCAATTGATGTATTTCAAATTTCAATTGATGTGTTTTAAATTTCAAGTGATGTGTTTTAAATTTAAATTGCTGTCTTTCAAGTTTCAATAGATGTCCTTTATATTTCAATTGATGTATTTCAAATTTCAATTGATGCCTTTCGAATTTCAATTGATGTATTTCCTGATTATAATTAAAAATTATATTTGAAAAGTTAACTCTCACCGATCATGCACCAATATCATGCTAAGTTCTTTAATTATTTATATTGATTTTGGGAATTTTTTTAATAAATTCAATGTCATTCAATTTTCTTTATTTTTTTAGCTAAAACTTGTAACTTACCAAGAATGGGTGGAAATGCTTTTGAAGATCAATGAATCGATATTGTTGAATGTGCAAGAATTGGAATCTGAAGTGGCCAAACGTCTGGAATATGTACAACAGAGAGTGAATATAAATTGTCGCCACAGTCAGGGCAATGAACTAATGAAATGCCGCAAGGATATAGAAACACTGATGAAGCTAATACAAAACGGTTATCTCTACAATGTGTGGGATCTGGGTGGATTTACATTTGAGACCGTAACGGCTGCGCAGGTCTTTGGTTTAACGGATCAAAAATTTGAATTGCGAAATACGGATGGAGACGGTTCTCAAATCCGGGTAGGTTAACAATGAGCTTTAGTTAAGTTTTATTTAATTTGCCTCCATTTTCATCATCTGTAAATTTGAAGCTAACCAACAGTTGTAGTCGTCAATTTGTATGGAATATAAAATGTACAACTGTTGATTGGTAATAACCAGTCCTGGTGGAATGACTTTAAAATCTCCTTTCTTTTTGTCATTTTATAGAACTCCTCTGAGGCTGAATGTATACAAAGGAACAAGGTTCGTAGAAGTTTAGTTAAGGATCAGATCAGTTAAATGAATGTTACAAATGTTACAATGTCTTTGAATATTTTAATAAACATTTACATAATTATTTATTATTTCTATCTTGTAACACATTTTTATATTATTTCGTATCCTGCGTCATATCGCCAATGTTGCTCTCGTTTTGTTTGCACCATGTTAAGCTTCTGGCGAATATGAAAGCTCTAGCCTTAGAGGTTGCAGAGAAACATGATGAAGTTAGAGATCTGAAGCGACAAGTGGTCTGCATGGAGGATGAGATACAAAAGGCCCAAAAGAAAATTCAATTCAAGGACGATGTCATCAAGGAGCTGCGCAATGATCTCAAACGTAGTGTCAAGGTGATGACTAAATCTCAAGCGCTTTATTTATTACTTCTATTTCTGAAATTATTGTCAAACACATTTTGACAGTTGAATATCAAAAAATTCATAAATTTTGAAATAAATATTGAAAAAGCAAACATATTCGTTTTGATAATTTCAAGGACTGTTAACAGAATTATTTTTATCCCTGCGATTTCTCTTAGCTCGCCTCTCCACATTCGGTGGATGGTTGTTTGGTGATGAAATCTATGAATCTAGAATCAGAATCACCGCGTAGTGACACCAGAACTCTGGTATCAGATGAAAATCAATTAATGGTAAGTTCTGGTTTACTCTTGACATTGTACATGATAAATTAATGCTCTCTTTGTCTCATGCTTCGTTCTCAGTTCACCGATGATTATGGCTCCCAGCTGGAATCCCTAAGCCAAAGTGAACGTTTGGAGCAGCAGAAGTTGGCCACCCTGGAGGATGAGCTTAGTCAGTTTTTTGAAACCAACCGACAATATAATCAACTAAAGGCCGATAAGCAACGAGAACGTTTATCGGAGATATTCCAGAAATCGGTAGTGTAAAATGCAGTTGCAACAACAACGCCACTGAGATTTTATATGTATATTTAATAGGAATGCGAAAAAATTGCCGCTTATCGTAAACTGGATTTCATACGACGCCAACTTATCGATTTGGAAAATTCTGCATTGACTTCCATTTCTGCCGAGGTCGCCACTAACGATTGTGATTCGGGATTTAGTTCTAAAAATGAAAACGATCAGGATACCAAGATTTTAGATGCAGTGCGTAAACGTTTGCGAACTCTAAATGAAACCACTTGTGAGCTTAGGAGTAGAGTTCAAAAATTGGAATGTGAAAATAACGGTGAGTTGATGTGATCTTTGCTATCTGTCATAATGGCCTAAGACCTTTCGTTGCATTGTAGAACTTTCGACAAGTTTGAAGTCCTCAAAGTCAATCTCTCAGCGGAATGATGAAACTCTCAAGGATGTGGCGGAATTACTATGTAATATGGTGGGTGTTTTGCGTTTAATTACACAATATCAAGGTTCTCGATTATGGTAGTCATACGTGACCCTCACGAACATTGTATTCAGTTTTGATGATGAATTTAAGAACAAGTTAGAGAACTAGTGGGTGCATAAGACCCAAATCTAAAAGACTCCTTTAGAACCATTGTTAGTCGGCTGTTGTCTGAAGGAATTCCTCTCACCAATTGGTTTGATAATTGTGACGAATTACGCAATATCGTCGCTGCGCAAACGAAAACAGTTATTTGGTTTTTTTATTAACTTTTTAGGAAAGCGAAAAAAAACTAAAGACAACTCGGTCTTTGCTCGTACCGTATATAAGTATCTAAAAGCCAATGCAAATATCAGGAAAGAATTAAGTGGGTATATTTTCAATTGTGCAATAAAATGTTTTTTCGAAAAATTACACATAACCCGTTTTGTTGGCGCAGCGGCGATATACACGCTGAAAAATATTGGCTCCAGCAACATATTGCAGGAAATACGTACATGTTTGCAAGCACTGTGTTCATTGATTGAAGATCTGCTGCTTTTTTGTTTCTTTGTTGTATGTCTTGTATTTGTTTGTTAGCGGAATTCAACAAAAAGCCACATTTGGGTCTCAAAAACAAATTTTAGCCTATTAATCATTGTGTCCCAAACATGTTATATCGAATAGCAAATGCAACGTGTTTGGGCACAAGTATAGTATATTTGCGTCTAGCTACAAACACGTTATGCTTGCATCCAAACAACAACAAAAACACAGATTTTTCAGCGTGTATGAGTTACCATCTGCTAAAAATATTAGCAATTATAGTTACTGCAACATGTCTAAATAATATATCCTTCAATGATAGGTTGAAAGATCGCACGTTCGTTGCTTGCTTAGACTTCAATATTTTCATTTCGTTCTCTTTTATACAAACATGTGTGGAAAATAATTCCATACTTTCTCCCAACCATTTTACAACGCTCTCTTTAATGCAGCAATAAATTATTAAGAAATTTGTGGCAGTCTCTCGTACATAAGAACGAGGCTTGTGGATCCACTTTGGAAACACCTAATTTCTTTCCGTTACTATCACCTTGTTTAGAGACAACACCAATACCATCTAGTTATAAGCCACGAAAAGGCAGACAAAGTATCACCTTACGGAATCGGTGTAAAACTGTAGGACCTGATCATTGGGATTAAAAATGGGTTTTCGTTTCTAAAAAATAATGTTGCCCTTGTAAAGGGGTTTTCAACAGAGACGCTACAAAAGTAAATCGATAGGGACAGCAAACGACGCCATATTTTTCCCCGCTCTTTTGACATTTCTCTTCAGTAAGCTTTGCCATTTCATCATGGAAAGATATACGATCCAACAACGAGTCGAAATTAGTAAAATTTACTACCGAAATTTGCAGTCAGTGACCTCAACTTTAAGAGCGCTACGTCCAATATATGGTCGGCTCATTTCTGGCTGAATGGCTTCGTCAATAAGCAAAATATGCGTTATTTTGGTCAGACAGCAATCTACACGTAATCCATGAGTCATCATTGCATCCCGAAAAAATTACGGTTTGGTGCTGTTTATGGGCCGGCGGCGCCATTGGGTCGTATTTCCTCCGTGATGATCAAGACCGGCACATTACTGTGAATGCGAATCGCTACCGTTCAATGATAACCGAATATTTTTGGCCCCAATTGGATAATATGGACTTGGAGGTCATGTGGTTAAAACAGGACGGCGCCACAAGCCACACAGCGAATGCCACAATCAATTTATTGGAAACCAAGTTTGGTGAACGTGTTATCTCACGAAATGGCCCAGTCGATTGGCCGCCTCGGTCGTGCGATTTGACGCCGTTAGATTATTTCCTGTGGGGCTACGTCAAGTCTATGGTCTATGCCAACAAGCCAGCGACGATTGATGAACTTCGTACGAATATCGATAGTGAAATTGCAGCAGTATCGGCCGATTTATGCTTGAAAACTGTTGAAAATTGGGTTCAGCGTCTGGACTTCTGCAAGCGTGCCCGTGGTGGCCATGCAAAAGAAATCGAGTTCCATACATAATGGCATCGAACGTAGTTTCACAGGAATAAAGAATTTCATTGGTATACTTTTGTAGCGCTCTTGTTGAAAAACTCGATATGAGGCGACATTTAAAAAATTTTGCCTTCGCCCCTACAAAGTTCAGGCGAGAAACGAATATAGAAATTCACAAAACACACTTTTCTTTAACAACTGCATTCTTTCGTTCTTCCGTATCATTTAATACTGAAAAAAATTCAACGCATAGAAGGAGCCATATTAGATCCTCAGTATCTGTGGACGAAATTTGTTTTTGGATTATATGAGACGATAGAGCCATGTCGGTCTGCCTGTCTGTCACGATAACTGCCGTAAATCTCTATCGATCACAGCAAAATTTTGTCAGTGACTATTATTTGTCCAAGGTTAGTTTGGGATTTAAAATGGTCGTTTTGACCACGCCCCTTCTGGTACCTACCAGATAGTGTATTTGAAAAACCGGGCTTTCAAAAATGTCGGTTTTTGGTTTCCGATTTTGGCAAAACCGGTTTACGGTTAAACCGAGGTGTAGAAACCGGTTAATAACCGGTTTCGGTTTTTATGCCATAATGGTAAACTATGCCTTTTATAAACATCGTTTATTTTTTAGTTAATGTATGAAAAATTCATACTACAAGCTTACAAGTAGAGAAAAAAAAACCCGTAATTTGGCAACCCTAGTAGAAGAGAACCAAAAAGGTCGACGCGATTCACTCAAACGCATTTTCATAGAATAACGCATACGTAGAAGGTTTTATTCGCTCATCTGACGTTTCATTTCACACTCTCATCGTAGGTTTGTGGAAATGAGAGCAAATTAAATTTAAATTAACTTACACCAGGTGGAGTTACAAAATATGTTCACTTAACTTTTCCATGTCGTTTTGGTGTAGAACTGAAAAATTGAAATGTATTTTGCATTTTTTGCTGACTTTTATCATTGGTATACATTTGTATTGTATTTAACACAACTAGTTTGCCACAAAAACACGAAATTCGGGTGTAGTTCCTTTGTGGATCGCTGTATACTATTGCCACCATCTGGTATTATTGAACCCATATTTTCCACCCTCCACTGTGTAATTTCCATCGTACCTATGACGTTTAATTTATTGAGCGAATAAAAACTTCTATAGTATGTATGTGTTATTCTATGCGCATTTATTTCCCGCGTCATAACTTGATTATTTCATACATTTTACATACTTTATCTAATTTTATTTAAATATGGTTGGAATTAGATAGAATAACATCATCAGAAAACTGCCTGTGTATTGAAATATTCAACGAAGAGAGTAAGAGAGCGAGCAGAGAAACGGCACGCTTCACTCGTTTTCTTTGTTGGCATTCCACTCCATGAGCAAATTTTCTTCTCTATACAATAGTTGCTTTATGATAGATTAAAACTCACCTCAAAGCACTGCCACAATGCGGGAATTCATGAGGAAAAGAAGAACATGGTGGAAAAAGCTGTCTGTTCTTGTTGTTGGAATTATAGGCCTTTCAGTGTATGTTGATACTTAGATTTCGATCGATACTAATTCGCATATGTGAATTGCATGATTGAGTTTGTATATACATACATACATATATGATTGATGATCAACCGATGATATAAATTCAGGCACAGTATTTAGGCATCTGATGATGAACTTGTCACGGAGTTCGAAACTAGCCATGCCAGTAAGTGTGCTTAACTGAATTGTCTATTATCGTATTTCCAACAAAAATATTTTTCAATTAGGAAAATGTTCTTGACCTTGTAAGCTTGTACTATGAATTTCTCATACATACATTAACTAAGAAAATCGGTCTTAAAATTCATATAGACATTGTTTATTTTTAATTCAGTCTTTTAGAATTTTGAGATCGACTACCCAGTAGATAGTCATGAAAAAACTTGTGAAAATACCGCTCGGAACCGGTGTAAAACTGTAGGTCCCAATCAAAGTGTGTAAGCCCATGCCTTCATGGTATGTGACGGGAAACTAAAGTGTGAGCCATGTAAAATTTAGAATTTAATTTCGCTTTAAAAAATATTAATATAGACACAGTACCTCATTCGACAACCTCAACAACAACCTGCTGTGCATGACACGGTACCACTCGCCATTGACGGTAACAGCGACTCCGTGCTCATTTTCGAAGAAATATGGGACATGCCAAAACCCGCACCAAACAGTCACTCGTTGTGGATGCATCGCATTTTCCTCGGAGACGTTTGGATTGTCCGAGCCCCAAACGCGACAATTTTGTTTGTTAACGTAGCTCCGAGGTGAAATTCAGCTTCATCGGCAATGATAATTTTTTAGTAAAAAAAGTAACAGCGCATTCGGTTCTTGGACTATTTGACCTTAAGTCTTAGATCTTGATACAAATTCAATTTGCTGCGAACGGTGGCGAGTTGATGTTGATGGCTATTCTAGCACACTTTCAGCTACAGCGGCAATATTTTCCACTGGACGAGCACGTAGACGAGTTCTTTTGTTCAATAAGATTGACAAACTCGCTTCACAAATTGATCCACAATCGGCGTTGATGGAACTCTCTTTCTATCGATTTTATTTTATTTTATTATCGAACTCAATACAGTTTGAGTTGAAATCCCAGAAATTTTGTTCAAAGTTTTTAATATTTCCCAATTTTTTTTCAAGCGTAAAGCGACCCATTTCGTACATTTCTAACCTTTGGCTAATAATCTGTCACTTCATAAATGGTCACTTCATAAATAAATGAGCAGGATTCAAATTCCAAATTTTTCCTGGCCCACTCTTTATTTATTTATTTATTTTGTTCAACCTATCTGTTCTAATATTGGACTTCCCCAGTCGGTGGTACAATGGCTAGTGTGTGAGGCTTTTGTGCATGAGAACGTGGCTTCGATCCCTGCTCTGACCACCTTACATCTCCTTCGACGACGGCTACCTCGCTTAGTGATGGCAATGCTATCGAGTACTTAGCCATTAAAAACTTCTCAAAATACCGTTCGGAACCGGTGTAAAACTGTTCGTCGCAATCAGTGAGTAAAAAATTAGAAAGCGCACAGCTCACTGGTTGTGAGAAGTTCTCCCCAATCCCTTCATGGGATGTAGTGGGAAACGGTTTTGTTTTTAGTTAGGCAAAATCATTGTTGAGTATATATTCCTTTGTACGTTTTGCACTTCTTTCTCTATAGTGAATACTGTTTATTTTTTTATGCATTACTATATACTACAAAGAGGATGTACAAGTAGAGAACAAAAGACCGGCACAAATTTTTTTTTTACTCTCTTCATTGAATATTTCAATACATGAGCAGTTTTCTGATGATGTTACAGTATCTAACTATACAAATTCCAACCGTGTTTAAATAAAATTGCATAAAGTATGTAAAAAGTATGAAATAATCAATCCACGTATGACGCGAGAGAGAGAGAGAGTTCTCTACTACGAGGGTTGTCAAATTGCACCGTTTTTTTCTTCTCTACTTGTACATGGTCTTTGCATACTACCTTGTGTTACCATTAGTTCCGGAACTTACATCTAAGTCGGAGTTGGCAGATATGACTTATATTGCCTTAGACAACTTATTTCAGAAAACTATCGGCGAAATAATTCATCAGTGACCATTGTGAGCTATGAAAAAGGTTTTTTATTCGCAATTCTGCGTTGTTATATCAGTTGCGTAAAAACCGAAAAACCCGGTTAATTGACTTGAAATAACCTGTCAAACCGGTGCTACGAAAATATCACTTTTTAAAAAACCGACGTACGGTTAACCGCCAGAAATTCGGTTATCCGGTTAACAGGTTTTGGTTTTGAATACACTACTCCCATACAAATCGACACATTTCGTACGAAATCTTGTTTCTTCTACAACCTTTTCTGGTAGATGTAATTAGCTACAATTCAAACATTGGTTATCTAATAATCTGTAAATATCTACTTAATTGGAGAAACTGGGTGAGGTCTCCACGCCCATTCTGGTACCTACCATACAAAAGCTTGGTGGTCGCCCATATTGTCAATGCGATAAGTCGCGTGAAACACTTCCGATCTTAATCAAATTAGGTTATAGGATTCATGTCATCAAACGCGAGTCACCAATTAAGACAAGGGTGATTTTGCCACGCCCTACCAACATAAGTTGTGCAGCCGACTGCTTGTTCGGCAAGATAACTACCGCAAAACCGAACCAATTTTTATGAAATTTGATACGAGACAAAATTTAGTGAAATGCACACAAAAGTTGGGCGGATGACCGGTTGATCGACACGATAAGTCTCGTAAACTACAAACAATCTTAATGAAATTCGGTATTGGGTGATGTTTCTTAAAAATTAAAGATTAACTACTATACCACGCCCATTTTCGTACCTCTAATACAACAGTTGGGCGGATTTCCGGCTGGCCGACTTGATATCTCCCTTCTACTACAACTGATCTTAAACAAAATTTGGTACTGATCAAATGAAGAACTTCGCCATGCCCATTTTTGTACCTCCAGTATAAATATTGGGCAGACAATTGGCTGGTAGCCACAATAACTCCCCATAATCACTTAGGATCGTAATTAAGTTGGGTATTGAATAATATTGAGCGCAATGCCACTCTGCTATTGAATATTGGCACATTTGCCACCCTCATTCGTTCAACGTAAGGGTGAATATAAGTGTGTTTCGCAATGGATGACTTTTAGGGTGAGGGAATGTTTAGATCGGTTCAATTTCTGTACTGATTTAGTAGGTTTTATTTTTTTTATTTACTGTTATTCCCACTTAACTGAAAATTCAATCACTCTGTTTAAGCAATCACATCTGTAAGCGATTTTAACTGGTGCCGCTTAAATTAGCTTACCGCCACACACAAAAGGTAGCTTAGCAAGGACAATGAACACATACAAAAAAAACTGAATATCATCCATTTTATCAGGCAACATTCTCCGCCGTGACTCGCTGAGAGGACAGAAAATGCAACATTTTTGCACTTTTTGAGAGCAACATTTTCAAAATCGAACACAATACTTTGAAGTAGGGTTGCACTTTTATCACAAACGATAACAAAAAGGCACTTTTAGGGCAAAGGCCAGAAAATGTTGAATTTTTTCTTAGAAACGAAATCGCCAAGTCCTTAAACTTATTTTTTTTCTTTTCTTTGATTTCCAGACTGGTAATCCAGTTTCCTACACCGATATATACAAAACTTCAAGCCAATGTCAGAAGAACCCATTTTGTGAAGCCATTATGGGAATGAAACATATATATGAACAAAAGGAGGCTCATCTTCTACAGGCAGTGGGCCAAAAAAATCAAAAGGTAACTACTATTAACATGATCCAGGTTGTGCTCATGATAGAATCAGGAATATAGTCACAGTAGGCCTATTAATTTTTAATTTTTAATTTTTAATTTTTAATTTTTAATTTTTAATTTTTAATTTTTAATTTTTAATTTTTAATTTTTAATTTTTAATTTTTTATTTTTAATTTTTAATTTTTAATTTTTAATTTTTAATTTTTAATTTTAATTTTTAATTTTTAATTTTTAATTTTTAATTTTTAATTTTTAATTTTTAATTTTTAATTTTTAATTTTTAATTTTTAATTTTTAATTTTTAATTTTTAATTTTTAATTTTTAATTTTAATTTTTAATTTTTAATTTTTAATTTTTAATTTTTAATTTTTAATTTTTAATTTTTAATTTTTAATTTTTAATTTTTAATTTTAATTTTTAATTTTTAATTTTTAATTTTTAATTTTTAATTTTTAATTTTTAATTTTTAATTTTTAATTTTTAATTTTTAATTTTTAATTTTTAATTTTTAATTTTTAATTTTTAATTTTTAATTTTTAATTTTTAATTTTTAATTTTTAATTTTTAATTTTTAATTTTTAATTTTTAATTTTTAATTTTTAATTTTTAATTTTTAATTTTTAATTTTTAATTTTTAATTTTTAATTTTTAATTTTTAATTTTTAATTTTTAATTTTTAATTTTTAATTTTTAATTTTTAATTTTTAATTTTTAATTTTTAATTTTTAATTTTTAATTTTTAATTTTTAATTTTTAATTTTTAATTTTTAATTTTTAATTTTTAATTTTTAATTTTTAATTTTTAATTTTTAATTTTTAATTTTTAATTTTTAATTTTTAATTTTTAATTTTTAATTTTTAATTTTTAATTTTTAATTTTTAATTTTTAATTTTTAATTTTTAATTTTTAATTTTTAATTTTTAATTTTTAATTTTTAATTTTTAATTTTTAATTTTTAATTTTTAATTTTTAATTTTTAATTTTTAATTTTTAATTTTTAATTTTTAATTTTTAATTTTTAATTTTTAATTTTAATTTTTAATTTTTAATTTTTAATTTTTAATTTTTAATTTTTAATTTTAATTTTTAATTTTTAATTTTTAATTTTTAATTTTTAATTTTTAATTTTTAATTTTTAATTTTTAATTTTTAATTTTTAATTTTTAATTTTTAATTTTTAATTTTTAATTTTTAATTTTTAATTTTTAATTTTTAATTTTTAATTTTTAATTTTTAATTTTTAATTTTTTAATTTTTAATTTTTAATTTTTAATTTTTAATTTTTAATTTTTAATTTTTAATTTTTAATTTTTAATTTTTAATTTTTAATTTTTAATTTTTAATTTTTAATTTTTAATTTTTAATTTTTAATTTTTAATTTTTAATTTTTAATTTTTAATTTTTAATTTTTAATTTTTAATTTTTAATTTTTAATTTTTAATTTTTAATTTTTAATTTTTAATTTTTAATTTTTAATTTTTAATTTTTAATTTTTAATTTTTAATTTTTAATTTTTAATTTTTAATTTTAATTTTTAATTTTTAATTTTTAATTTTTAATTTTTAATTTTTAATTTTTAATTTTTAATTTTTAATTTTTAATTTTTAATTTTTAATTTTTAATTTTTAATTTTTAATTTTTAATTTTTAATTTTTAATTTTTAATTTTTAATTTTTAATTTTTAATTTTAATTTTTAATTTTTAATTTTTAATTTTTAATTTTTAATTTTTAATTTTAATTTTTAATTTTTAATTTTTAATTTTTAATTTTTAATTTTTAATTTTTAATTTTTAATTTTTAATTTTTAATTTTTAATTTTTAATTTTTAATTTTTAATTTTTAATTTTTAATTTTTAATTTTTAATTTTTAATTTTTTAATTTTTAATTTTTAATTTTTAATTTTTAATTTTTAATTTTTAATTTTTAATTTTTAATTTTTAATTTTTAATTTTAATTTTTAATTTTTAATTTTTAATTTTTAATTTTTAATTTTTAATTTTTAATTTTTAATTTTTAATTTTTAATTTTTAATTTTTAATTTTTAATTTTTAATTTTTAATTTTTAATTTTTAATTTTTAATTTTTAATTTTTAATTTTTAATTTTTAATTTTTAATTTTTAATTTTTAATTTTTAATTTTTAATTTTTAATTTTTAATTTTTAATTTTTAATTTTTAATTTTTAATTTTTAATTTTTAATTTTTAATTTTTAATTTTTAATTTTTAATTTTTAATTTTTAATTTTTAATTTTTAATTTTAATTTTTAATTTTTAATTTTTAATTTTTAATTTTTAATTTTTAATTTTTAATTTTTAATATGAATAATGAATTTTGAATTTTGGATTTTTAATTTTGAATTATGAATTTTGAATTATGACTTATGAATTAATAATTATGAATTTTGAATTATTGATTTTGAATTGTGAATTATGGATTATGCATTATGAATTATGAGTTATGAATTATGTTTTATGATTTGTGAATTATGATTTAGGAATTATGAATTATTAGATGATTTATGAATTATGGATTATGAAGTATGAATTATGACTTATGAATAATGAATAATTAATAATGAATAATGAATAATGAATAATGAATTATGAATTATGAATTATGAATTTTGAATTTTGAATTTTGAATTTTGAATTTTGAATTATGTTTTATGATTTGTGAATTATGATTTAGGAATTATGAATTATTAGATGATTTATGAATTATGGATTATGAAGTATGAATTATGACTTATGAATAATGAATAATGAATAATTAATAATGAATAATGAATAATGAATTATGAATTATGAATTATGAATTATGAATTTTGAATTTTGAATTTTGGATTTTTAATTTTGAATTATGAATTGAGAATTATGGCTTATGAATTAATAATTATGAATTTTGAATTATGACTTATGAATTAATAATTATGAATTTTGAATTATTGATTTTGAATTGTGAATTATGGATTATGCATTATGAATTATGAGTTATGAATTATGTTTTATGATTTGTGAATTATGATTTAGGAATTATGAATTATTAGATGATTTATGAATTATGGATTATGAATTATGACTTATGAATAATGAATAATGAATAATGAATAATGAATAATTAATAATGAATAATGAATTATGAATTATGAATTATGAATTTTGAATTTTGAATTTTGAATTTTGAATTTTGAATTTTGAATTTTGAATTTTGAATTTTGAATTTTGAATTTTGAATTTTGAATTTTGAATTTTGAATTTTGAATTTTGAATTTTGAATTTTGAATTTTGAATTTTGAATTTTGAATTTTGAATTTTGAATTTTGAATTTTGAATTTTGAATTTTGAATTTTGAATTTTGAATTTGATTTTGAATTATGAATTATGTTTTATGATTTGTGAATTATGATTTAGGAATTATGAATTATTAGATGATTTATGAATTATGGATTATGAAGTATGAATTATGACTTATGAATAATGAATAATGAATAATGAATAATGAATAATGAATAATTAATAATGAATAATGAATTATGAATTATGAATTTTGAATTTTGAATTTTGAATTTTGAATTTTGAATTTTGAATTTTGAATTTTGAATTTTGAATTTTGAATTTTGAATTTTGAATTTTGAATTTTGAATTTTGAATTTTGAATTTTGAATTTTGAATTTTGAATTATGAGTTTATGTTTGACGCTTCAAAATTTAATTTTTTTTACATTTTCAGATTGAAGAGTTGATGCAGACTTTGATAAGCAAAGAAAATGTTTTCAGTGAACACCAAAAGCACCGTATGGTAAGTAGTAATTAACTTGTTAGTAACTGTTAGCGCCATTACACTAAAGGTAACATAAATATTACACAGAATATCAGTGAAGGAGAAGACATTGACAATATCACACCACCCTCATCACTGTCACTGCAGCCACAAAAATCAACACATTTACATCAGCCACTACAAATATCCCTGTTGTCACGTCAGGAGGACGATTCACTTAGTGACGAGCAGCGACGACGACATCAATAGTAGCAATAGGAATGACATCAGCTAGCATCCATCCATTGGCCTGAACACGGTCAAAATTAATCAGTTAATAAGCAAAACATCCCCTCAACGTAAAAACTCAAGACACTATCGACTAGATAGGGTCTAATACAACAAGGACAATGCCAGTGGCAACACGTCAACAATGACAACGATTGATGCGATTAAACAGCAACAACCTGTATAAAACGCAAAAAATATATTAGGAAACTTTTTCTTGTTGGTAAAACAATCATCACCAATTTCGTTAATATTCGAAACGAAAGTAATTAAATGGAAACGGATACAACGAATTCAAACACAAACCAATACAGCTGTCATGAAAGTAACCCAGAGGTGTCACCTACCACCCTACCTACCTCTCGAATACAATAGTCTATCTACCACCACATACGTATGAGATATACATTCACATACATACATACATGTAATAGCGTAGAAACAATAAAATCCAAATGTAAATTGAATTTAGGTTATCGATTTGAAATTAAATATAAATTACGATTCTTTTTGTCTGTGTATGTATATATGTATATGTGTATGTGCGGGCATTTATTGCTTACACACACATATGTCTATCTACTCGTATAACTCCAGTCGACGACTCCAGCCAGCTAACTAAAAACTAATTTCACACACACGCGAATTTATTTGTTGTTTGTAATATAAGACTTGTTTAAGTATAAAATAATACATTTGTAACCAATACAAATGTATTTTACATATTTTTGTATATATAATATTATATTATATACTATGTACATACACACATACGTACGTATGTTTTGTATTTGTTTGCATTCATATATTTTAAGCGAAAAAAAATCACAATACAAAATTCCCGCCAAATTGTTTTAGATTTCATTTTATGGTAGGGGGGGGCAACCCGGAAAGTTCCATTTATAATGCACTAGGGTATATACTAACGATTTTTACAGCCCATCTTTTCGATAAATTTGTGTAATTGTTAATCATAAAGTATATTTCATATAACTCATTAATGCGGTGTATTAATGACGGGAATTCACTTTCATGAAAATCCAGTGGTTGACTATTGAATTCTCGCTAGTCTCGAAGCTAAATATCCCTGGATGTAAAAGGAATGGACTTGCGCCATGCACTTTTTACACTGTCATTACTATTCAACTGTTGACAATTTGTAGTAAATCGGACAACATTGACATGAGGCGCCTCTAGGTCAAATTTCAAATTTGAGTAAAATAATCAGTTTTTTGGAAACACTTAATTTTTAAAAATATACTTAATGTTCTCCGATTTTATCCATTTTTCGCCAATTAAACTATAGCAATAATGAAATAATTGTGCCATGTTTCACAAAAATCCGTCGAAATTTTTCTAGAAACTGTTTGTTAAAAATATGTAATATCTAATATTTGAATTTCGACCCTGAAGTGCTACGTCTTAACGTCGTCCAATTTTCTCCAAAGTTTCACTACAAAATTGTATACACCAAGTGTTCAAATTGTGCCAAAGAGTGGCTACGAAGCAAACTACTACAAACTAACATTTCACAAACAGCTATCGCTTTAAGCCCGGGGATTCAGTTTATGTGAAAATTTTGTTACCATAAAGAAGTAACTGTATATTGCCCGGTATTCAGTTTTTTCAGTTTTTCAGTTCGTTGCCAAAAGAAGTACGTGTATAAAAAGTAACGAACATTTCATGAACCGAAAATTTCGCTCACTTTTCATTTGCTATTAGAAAATCAGCTCTTGCGAAAATTTCGTAGGCAAAATCAATTACAGAGTAAAGTTGATAATTGCTTGATAATTGAAGCCCTTGGTGGAAGAAGGTGTTAACTCACTTTTTTTTCCAAATAAATATTTTCCTGCTTTTAATGTTTTCATGGTGTCTGATTAAAAAAAAAAAATTAAAAAAAATTGTAAAATTTAATTATAATAATTTAAATATCAGATGTTGACTTTTTTCTTATCTAAAACAAAATCAGATACCATGGAAACATTTACAGAAGGACAATATTGTTTTTGAAAAAAAGTGAGTTAACACCTTCTTCCACCAAGGGCTTCAATTGTTAGGGACTAGAATTTTTACATTTCGACAACCTATATCGTGGGCAGGTCAACTGAGACGGCTCCCACTCTATAATAGTCAGCATAATAGAAAACTATCTTGAGAATAAGGTCTTCCCTCTGGGGACCTTCCTGGACATCGAGGGAGCCTTCAATAAGCCTTCGGCGATTCTCAGGTCGTTACAGAATCTAGGAGTCGACAGTTTAGTGACACGCCTAATTGGGAAGCTTCTGGTGGATATATCCGTCAAAGCTGAATGGGGTGGTGTTACAATTGCTAGGAACGTTAACAGGGGGACACCGCAGGGGGAGTTCTGTCTCCACTATTATGGTTAACTTGTGTTAATGAACTGCTTCTTGAATTGGACAGGGCCGAATGCCAGGTGTTTGCCTATGCCGATGATATTGCTATCATCTGTACGGGTGGAAACGTCAATTTACTTAGCATTCGTACAACCAGCCAACTTAGTCTGATTTCAAACTGGACCGCTAACAACGGACTATCACTTAACCCACTTAAAACCGAGCTTATGTTGTTCTCTTGGGAATATAAAATACCCGCATTTAAACTGCCGTCAGTTAATGGGGTGCAATTACAGTTGACGGAAAGTGCAAGTATCTGGGAATAATTCTCGACAGAAAACTGTCTTGGAAACCGAATGTGGAATAGAGGGTGAAAAAGGCGTCTGTTGCTCTTTACTGCTGTAAAGGGGCGATAGGAAAGCGCTAGGGACTGTCTCCTAAGATTACCATGTGGATTTATACGGCAATACGGGACTGTCTCCTAAGATTATCATTTGGCTTTACACGGCAATAGACCGAAAGAACTGTATTCTGAATTCCTTGATGAAAATTCAAAGATCAGCACTGTTTAGCGTTAGTGGGGCAATGGGCACGATGTCAGGCACTGCACTTAGTGCGATCCTGAACATCATGACCGACCCGCTAGCCGCTACATCCCTGGTGAGAATCAGAGATTGTGGCGTTTTGATATCGGGGCATTCCGTACACGCTGAATTACTACACCGGATCAACCAGCGACAAATCTAATTACTTCTATTCCGAACAGGAATACCTGGGAAATGTCACTGGAAGGGGACACCTGTAGTATCAGATTTTTCAAGGATGGATCAAAGTTGGACGAGCAAGTAGGCTATGGGGTCCATTCACCGGACCTAAATGTAAATATCTCCCTCAAGCTGCCTGATCACTGTAGTGTATTTCAGGCGAAAATTACCGCCATACTGGAGGTTGCAGAACTACTGAAAAGTAGAACATGTATCTACACAGACAGCCAGGCTGCCATAAAATCCCTGGAAGACATGTTTGCTACGCCCCTGACGGTGAAAGAATACCACTCATCACTTAGAGTGATGCCAGAGTATTTTGACATCAGGCTCATCTGTGTGTCGGGACACAGCGACATTCCAGGCAATTGCGTAGCGGATGCGTTAGCTAGACATGTTACTACAGCACAGGTTCTTCCGGCAAAAGAAGGTGTTAGTATGCCAATCTCTACCTGCCGTTTGCAGATCAGGCAGTGGGCCGATAATATGTTCAAGCACAAGTGGAGACTTGCTTCAACTTGCAGACAAGCCAGGGTCCTCTGGCCACAGGTAGACAGGAAGAGGACTAGGCAACTACTTAACTTGCCGAGAGGCAGGTTATCCACAATGATATGAACACTTACGGGACATTGTCTTGCAGGAAAACACGCCCTAAGATTGGGACATAGAAACTGCACTCTCTGTAGAAACACCTTCTCTTGGATTGCCCTGCTCTGGCAAGACTGAGAAGTTGGATATTCGGAAGTAGCCCTACATGATATTCATGTAGGCCTTAAAGACAAATTTATTGAAAGGGCAAATTGGCTAGACGATTAGACAATAGTTGCTATGGGGGAAACTGCAGGTATCACAATGGTCTTCTTTAGCCTAAGTGTGCTAGACAGCGTGCTGTCTTGCAGCCTTTTCGACTAACCAACAAATAAAAGTGACACCGCATGCATTAAAAATAAAACGGAGTGCTTAGAGGAATTATAAATGAAATATTTTCAATGTAAATCAAAGATAGGTGGTAACTCTCGGCAACAAAATTTCCCGTTTAGTGATAAATAACAAAATTTCGTACGAAAATTTCGCAAGAGCAAAAACGAAAATTTCATGGACCAAAAATTTCGCTCACTTTTCATTTGCTGGTACTCAGCTCTTTGCGAAAATTTCGTAAGCAAAATCAATTACAGGGTTGTTACTCCAAAGTTATTTCGCACGAAAACAATTGTTTGGGACAGGAAATTTGACATTTCGATAATTTTAACGAACTGTGGTAATACCACATGAGATATAAATAAAAAGGCGGTGCGTAAAGGAGAATAAAATATTTGCAAGGTAAATCAAAGAGAAGTGGTAACTCTCCGTAACAAATTCCGCTTAGAGATAAATGGCAAATATTCTTACGGAAATTTTGCAAGATCTGAATACAAAGCTTTTCCACAATCATGCTTATCAGGGTTGCATTTGGCAAAGACAAACATGTTCATGTTGAAGTTAGCCGGTGGATAGACAACTATTATGAATCAACTTTTGGTCCTATTTTTTGACCCTAATATCGGACCCTGATAATTATCTGGTTGCAGCAAAGATACGGAAAATGTACGAACCCAAACACGGAGAAAGCTGGGAATAGCAATGCTGCATTTACCAGAGGTAACCATAGTCTATGCAGATAAGTTGACTCATGCACTACCATTCCACAAATTATACCGTCCATTCGGTGGAAACTGCTGCCAACCACCAGTGTTGGGATGTTTTAATTTGTCTTGGATTTTAATTTGCATTACTTTATATAATGCAAATACAATAGAATTGCCATTGATCGCAGTGGCAATTAAAAGCTTTCGAATTTCCATTTATGCAAATGCCGATTGAAGTATATCTTATACAGGGTGATTCAGGAAGTTCCGGACAAATTTCTCCAGCATATTCCTTGGCTATTTTCATGAAGAAAAGTCCACTAGGACCATGTCCGAAAATGCAAGGGTGCGAAATGGCAGCGGGTTCAAAATTTTCGGATTGGTGGTCGGAGGGTAGTAGGGTAAAGTTGCTAACTTCTGAGCCAGTGGTCGGATTTTTTTTGTTTTTGGGCTTGTTGGAAAAGTCTTTAAGAGGCCTTTCAGAATCAAAATGGTCATAACTTTGGAACGGTAAGACCTCTGGGCTTCCTTTAGGTCATTTTGGAAAGGTAAGAGGTATGGCTATCTTTAAAAAGAAAAAAACCGAAGTTACCTGCCATCTGGCTGAGCAAATTGAGGTTATGTGAATTTTTTTTCCATTTTTTCCGAAAGCTGTGTATCTCGGCGATTTGACTTTTTTCTACTCTCAAAGACCTTTCCAACAAGCCCAAAAGTCCGACCATTGGCTCAGAAGTTAGCAACTTTACCCTACTACCCCCCGACCGCCAATCCGAAAATTTTGAACCCGCTACCATTTCGCACCCTTGCATTTTCGGACATGGTCCTAGAGGACTTTTCTTCATGAAATGAGCCAAGGAATACGCTGGAGAAATTTGTCCGGAACTTCCTGAATCACCCTGTATATAGAGGTTTGTGGCTCCGATAGGTGTTGCCTCGACGCATTTTCAAATTCATAAATCTGTACATATAAAATATTTGAAACCCAAAACTGCCAATATATATAATCGGAATAAATATATGTGACAACTGCCAAATTTCAGAGTTGAACACTTGCACAAACAAAGACACTAAATTTAAAAAGTGCAATCTTATTGAGACACGCTTTATAAGATGTAGAAGTTATACTGTATTTCGTAGCACCAGTGATGTAGGGCGTCAAGTGGTCGGTTTTTAGCGACTACAGAAAAATTGCAATCGAAGAACTTAGCGTTTATTCAACAGAGTATCCGCTTGTTTTGTTTTTCTCTAATTTAATTTAATTTTTGAATTTTAATTTAAATATTGCACTAACATTTTTTCTTCGTTGTATAACCCAGTTTGTTTGTAACTACTATATTCAAATTTTTGTATTATAAACTTATTACTGCAATAACATGAAGACGAATTCTATTGCAGCATTTAGTAATCGAAATTACATTTAATAACACTACAATTTCGAAAATAATTCATAACACTTAATAAACTTCATGTTCGAAAATTATATTCCCAAAAAGTTTATCCTTCTTTCCCAAATCATAAAAGGAATAAACTTGCTATGTTTACCCCCACTACAAGTGGAATAAACTACTGCCTGCCGTTCGTCCTTACTGCCAAAAAAAAAACAAAAGTTTCAACAGTCAATAAATAAATAACTAAAGGACTTTCACAGAAGGAGTAAAATAAATGCAATGACTTATTTACAAGTTTATTGGTATTGGTGTTGAAGACGATGATAATGATGATCACACACACATTCCCATAAAACAAACACCAAAATAACAATTCCAACACAATACAATACAATTGCTAGCGTATGGGAAGAGGATACCAACCAACTCACCACTTGTCGTCGTCATCGTCGTTATATGTGTCGAACATGTTAAGTTCGTTTGGATGACAGGAAACACCAGCATAACGGAAAATATCGCACATTTCCTGACTGTCTGCATTCGTGACAACACAACACTGAATTACTAAACTCGAAGGGACACCCAGCAGGATAATAAATAAACTAAATACCTACTAAAGAAATCAGTGAAATGTAAAGTCGTGCCTATAGATTTTATATCAAAACGTTTGCTAATTCCTTTCGAGTTAATACTTCTGAAAGAGTATTAAAAAATTCCCAAAATAAAACCAAGTTAGCGCAAATTAAATTAAATTAGTGAATAGTGAAAGAATGTGAAATATTTCACACGTGCTGAAGGATAATAACTCGCCTAATGTTTATCAAAATGTGAAAAATATTCCGAAATTATTACAAGACAACAAAACATGAAATTGAGAAATCTTTGTTATAAATTCAAGTGAAAACAAATATTAAAACAATGCATATTTCTGCGTTATACCAAAGAAAATCAATACATTTTACAAATAAATTGTTATCCTGGAGGGAGGAAACTCAATGAAAGCGCAAACAATCACACACGTACAATATGAATATGTTTAAACCATTGTATTAGGGATGCCACTGTGTTAATCAAGGATTATTTCGGTATTCAAAATTTTGGAAAATAAAAAAGTTTTTAACGATAATAAAAAATGGAGCAGGGGGGTTTCGTTTGGTTAATATTATATTCCTCTGGATCGTAATGGACTCTATTCTATGTTTAATGTTGAAGTCCAGATTTCATCAATTACAAGATTTTTGATCTATTTGCAACTTCGTCCCATTAAACATTTTAAAAAGGTTTTTTACTTTTTAGAAGCAAGTTAAATTGTAAGCACTTCCTTTCGCGCTTCATAGTAGTGCTTACGGCGAAGCACTAAAAGAAATGAGAAAATTTGAATAATTTGATAACAATAATATAATAATTTATTGTACAAAGTTCGCAAATCAAAGACATATCCAAAATATCCCTTGCCGCGTAACAGGATGGAATGCAGAAAAACAACATTATCTTTCTAGGCCTTACCATGTTGCTTACAATTCAGCTGGTTGTAATCGTGAATTTTACGAATTCAATGGAACAATATCGGAATGTTAACGATGTTTTCAATGACGAAATTAAAAATCGCATGAGGTGTCAGGGGACACCCGGTTGGAACGAAGTTCCTTTCGCAATATATTATGTACTAGTTAGTTCCAACACGCCTAAGGCGCCCGTTGAACAATACGATAATAAGTCTGTTCGCGTACTGGATAATTTGTACAAATTATTACTATTTCTTACTTGATAGTGTTCGTTTACACCAAAAAGCCAGTAACGAGAGAGCAAGAGAGAGATTATTTTGACAGTTCGATGATAGAGAACTTGCAAGTTTTTACTGGAGAAATTTTTGCCAGTAAGAATTTGCAAGTAATAACATACATATGTTTTGAACAGCTGTTTTATGTAAACAAACAAAATTTGGAAATTAAAGAAATTTAACAATGGCAGATGTAAGTACGAAAAATAACTTTTATTAAAATTTTATTGGAATTTCTGCATAAAATACATTCCTGGTGAACATTTCACATCTAGTGTTTTCCGTTTACTCATTTTATTTCACTTTGTTGAAATTTATTAACCCGTAAGTTTGGACGTCGGAATAACAATAAGACGAAAGGCAAAAATGTAAACACAAATCAGCTGTTTAGAAACAGATTTTAATTTCTTGCAAGTTTTTACTGGATGTCGTTCGCGTACTTTTTTTGATATTTTTTACTGAGAAAGCCAAATCATTCTTACCCTCCGAAAACTAGTTACTTGATAATTTTTACTGGGGAAGTACGCGAACAGACTTAATGTAAAAGGAACTTTATGAAAGATACTTTTTGTAAAATGATAAACTTTTTTTAAGACAATTTTTTTCATTTAACGGGTTTTTCAATAAGAGCGCTACAAAAGTTTTTTTTTAAATAAAACAAAACCGGTATTAGATACCAATGAAATTCTTTATTCTTGTGAAGGTACGTTCGATGCCATTATGTATGGAACTCGATTTCTTTTCCATGGCCACCACGGGCACGCTTGCAGAAGTCCAGACGCTGAACCCAATTTTCGACGGTTTTCAAGCATAAATCGGCCGATACTGCTGCAATTTCACGTTCGATATTCGTACGAAGTTCATCAATCGTCGCTGGCTTGTTGGCATAGACCATACACTTGACGTAGCCCCACAGGAAATAATCTAACGGCGTCAAATCGTACGACCGAGGCGGCCAATCGACTGGGCCATTTCGTGAGATAACACGTTCACCAAACTTGGTTTCCAATAAATTGATTGTGGCATTCGCTGTGTGGCTTGTGGGGCCGTCCTGTTGGAATCACATGTCCTCCAAGTCCATATTATCCAATTGGGGCCAAAAATATTCGGTTATCATTGAACCGTAGCGATTCTCATTCACAGTAATGTGCTGGTCTTGATCATCACGGACGAAGTACAGCCCAATGACGCCGCAGGCCCATAAACCGCACCAAACCGTAATTTTTTCGGGATGCAATGATGACTCATGGATTACGTGTGGATTGCTGTCTGACCAATAACGCATATTTTGCTTATTGACGAAGCCATTCAGCCAGAAATGAGCCTCATCGCTCATTCACGATAATCACGAACATACGACTCTTATGGTGGTCAAGCGGCTTCAGTTCTTGCGTCAATTTGATCTTGTAAGGATGTAGGCCAAGATCTTTTCGAAAAATTCGCCACAACGACGTCACAGAGATGCCCAACGCTTGAGAACGACGTGTGAGAGACACAGGCAGCAATATTCTCGACACTACGGGCACTTCTTTTCTCACTGGCACGGGAACATTTTGTACTGTGCCTGTGGATTCAAATTTTTCCACTAGACGCTCAATTGTTGATCTGGTAGGACGATTATGACGACCATAAATTGGACGTAACCCTCTTAAAGTTGAGGTCACTGACTCCAAATTTCGGTAGTAAATTTTAATAATTTCGACTCGTTGTTGGCTCGTATATCTTTCCATGATGAAATGGTAAAGCTTACTGAAGAGAAATGTGAAAAGAGCGGGAAAAAATATGACGTCGTTTGCTGTCCCTATCGATTTACTTTTATAGCGTCTCTGTTGAAAAACCCTTAAGAATGAATTTTTTTAAAAAAGAAAAGGATATTTTTAGGTCCTTTTGTAAGAATATGTATTATATTTTCCCGAAAAGGTCCTTTTTTAAAGAGTGGTAATTCTTTTATTAAAAGCTAATGTGTTTTTTTAGAAAAGGTACTATTTTTAAGAAGAAGTATTTTTAGAAGCCATAAGAGTATGAATTTTTTGTACAAAGAAGTACTTTATTAACAACATGTACTTTTTAAAGAAGTGGTACTCTGTTTAGGGAAAGGTTATTTTTTTAAGAACATGTACTTAGGTTGAGAAAGACTACTTATCTCAAGAAAAGAAAAGTTATTATTTTATTTTTAAGAAAAGGCACGTTTGAGAAAAAGAATGTTTTGTAAAAAATTTTTTTTAAGAAAATGTATTTTTTGAAGAAAAAGTAGTTTTAAGAAAGAATTTTTGTAAGAAATTTTTTTTAAGAAAAGGTATTTTTTGAAGAAAATGTTTTTTGGGAATTTTTTTTTGAATTGGTCCCTTTTTCAAGATTAGAGAAATTTTTAAGAATAGGTACTTATCTCAAGAAAAGTTATTGTGTTGCACAAAAGAGATACTCTTTGCAATTTGTTGTAAGAAAATTTAACTTTTTAAGAGAAGGTATTTATTTTAAACAAATACTTTTTTTTAAGAAAATGTACTTTTTTAAGAAAATTTACCTTTTTTAAGCAAATGTACTTCTTTAAGATAAGGTATTTTTTTTAAGATAAGGTACTTTATTTAATAATATGAATAGGTTTTTTTTGAGAAAATTTACTTTTTTTAAGAAAAGGCACTTATTTAAGAAAATTTTATTTTTTATTAAATTAAAGTAGTTTTTTAAGAAAAGGAATATTTTTCAAATAAAAGGAATTCAAAAAATAAAACGAATTGCACAGAAAATTGAATATTTTTTGCCAGTCTTGCACTTTGGCTTTTCTAAATGTACTTTTTATTTGGTTTAAAACTACAATATATACTAAATATTGGTTACAGGCTCCACCTAGAAAACTTCCCATTAAACAACAAATTCGCCAACATATGTGAGACATCTAGTTAATTTCTTACTGTATTATCCAAGCCATTAGTCTGGACACAACCCAAAGCAAAAGTAAACAATATAATTGACAATAGTGGGCTGTAGCATAATAGTGTTAAAACAAATGTTGTTTAATTTTTTTTTCATTTAGCCCCCATCCCGCAACGTGCGACAAGGAATTTCGTTCCAAAAATAATAAGCCAAGGTTTCGTTAGAAAACCCACCTAGTGTGTCAAATTTCATGAATTCAATTTCTTTTGGATTTGTATGTAAAAAACCTTCAATTTTCAAATGAAACCGCTCGCAAGTCTCAAAACCATCGGAAAGTAATGTAAAAATGCAATTATGTAAAACTGTGAAAAACCACTTAGTGTGTGAAATTTTAATTGCTAGGAAACTTTAGTTGCGTAAATTTTCGCTGCACAAAACCTAAGAAATGTTCAGATTTCTTTCGATTTTGTTTTTATTCTCGCATGAACGTAAGGGTTATTTTTCCAGACATGAAGAATAATTGCAAAGAAGATTTAATTATGCTTTGATCGGTTGTGCACCGCGTGTCCAAAAATTTTGTATTAAAGCACTGAGCCCTAAAATATACACGCTGAAAAATAAAGGCCCAGCAATATATTGCATGAACCATGTACATATTTCCAAGAATGGAACCTCCTAGGAGTTAGCGAACCCCACAAAGATTGTACGGAGCATATTTTTCCCACATGCACTTGGAATATTACTGACAGATGTCCTTGAAGATTATAGGGCTGACTGTACTGCTATTCAGAAAATGCGATGGGCAAGACCTGGACTGTGCAAGAAGTAAAAACTGAGATATGTACTACAGCTGCCATGAGAAACGCATGAACTTGGTTCCGATTAAACAGTTGGAAAAATACTATGAAATCTCATCTCTAGGTGAACGTATAACCGCTATCCATTGTTTTCGTGAATTGACGATCTGTTGCTTTTTTGTTAGTGTCTGTCACGTTTTTATTTTCTGCAGGTTTCAAGAAACAAAACCACATTTTGGTCACAAATACGTAAATTATAACATATTAATCATTGTGCCCCAAACATGTTATATTTAATAGCAAACACAATGTGTTTGGGCACAAGTATAATATATTTGCGACAAGCTACAAACACGTAATATTTACACCCAAACAACAAAATATGACAAATTGTTTAGCGTGTACGATAGACATTTTAAATTGTTCATAGTGGAGGTCAGTCACAATGTGAAATAGCCAAAAAGTATGGCGTGAACAAGAGAATTGTGTTAATATACAGAATGACGAGATCACTTCACTATCACTGACGGTATCAAATATAACGTGTTTATAGCTTGTCGCAAATATAGTATACTTGTGTTCTAACACATTGTGTTTGCTATGCAATATAACATGTTTGGGACTCAATGCATAATAGGCTATAATGTATGTATTTGTGACCCAAATGTGGTTTTGTTAGTTGAAAACTGCTGAAAACAATGCTGTCTACAACAATAAAGAAATGGTCCAGTGTGCTATTTATTGACGAATCCAAATATAATATATTCGGCTCTGATGGGAAGTGTCACGTTCGCCACAAAATAGGAAAACGGCTGGATCCACGCTTCTGTAAGAAAACTGTGAAGCATGGCGGGGGGAAGTTTAATGGTCTGGACGTATTTCTCTGGTACCGGTGTTAGGACCCTTCATGACCGTGTCACGTACAAAAACATCTTAGAGACGGTAATCATTTCGTACGCGGAGTGGAACATGCCACTCCGATTCGTGTTTCAAAACGACAATGATCCGTAGCACACTTCGAAGTTGGACTATTTAAAGATGAAAAAGGCTTCAGTCCTCAATTGGCCGGCACAATCACTAGACTTGAAAAAAAATGAAGCTTCTCACAAACAGTGAGCTGTGCGCTTTCTAGTTTACACTCACTGATTAGTTCAAATATCTACAGTTTTACACCAGTTCGGAATGGTATTTTGAGAAGCTTTTTCATGGCTAAATACTCGATAGTGTCGCCATCACTATGCTAGGTGACCGCCGCCAAAAGAAATTTAAGGTGGTCACAGCAGGGATCGAACCCAGGATCTCATGTACAAGAGCCGCGCACACTAACCATTGCAACACCAACGGCCATACGAAAATATATGTTTTTTATCAAGTTTTATATTCTTATAAGATATTTCACTGAAGCCTCTTTGGAACAACAATTTGCTGAGAACGGGAACCGGTCCAAATACCCGGTTCTTCTTGAATCCGCACTCGACAGAAAATGTGTATTTGTATCAAATTTTATCTTTACATATATAATTCTACTGCACGTGTGTTTGTGACTGAACTCCTCCTAAACTTCTGGACCGATTTGAATAAATTTTGTTGTATGCGTTTGGGTGGCGCCCTGAGTGGTTTAGATTTACTATTCGGCCCAATTGGACAAAGGGGCATGGTACCTCCCATACAAATCGCTTGAAATATTATGCAGGACAACGTCTGCCGGGTCAGCTAGTATTCTTATAAGATATTTCACTTAAGCCTCTTTGGGTCAGCAGTTTGTTGAGAACCGGAATCGGTCCAAATACCCGGTTCTTCTCGGAACCGGACTCAACAGAACCGGTTCTTACAATACTCGGAACCGCACATCACTAATTCACAGTACTAGCAATAGCATTATCTATTGCAACACCTCGGCGAAGATTCCGTCAACAATCCACCATACACATGTAGAGGCTAGCGTCACTGTTTTTTCCTTGTCAACTAAATACATTAGGACGGAAACTACTTTTCCAAAAAACTTCCGAAAACTTTCCGAAACAATTAAATGCGCGGTAGCTTGGATCAATATGAATATTTTTTGTTCTAGCACCATTGTTCTAACCCCTACCGTCTTCGAGTTATTGAGTCTCAAAGATAAATGCATTTGCGAATGCATTTCTTAAATTTCAAAAACAACTTTCAATTTGTAAATAAATTTTCTTTGGATTAATTGTTAAAAAAAAATTTTCTTTATTTTATTTTACAAATGATAAAAAATGAGAGCCATGCATGGTGGTGTATTTTACATATCGTCGCCTAATTTCAGCGGTAGTAACATCCAGCGTTATTTCTTCCTGAATGGTTTGAAAAACGAAATCCGCATACTCAGAATTTGAAAATTTCATCGCGAATCGAATTTAAAGGTACACGAAAACAAAGAAAAATGGAAAAATAATTTCACAATTTTTTTTTGACACATAACTCAGATAAAAATGTTTAAAAAAACTAAGTTGTTTTAAAATGAATTAAATGCATTTAGAAATGCATTATTTTTTGAGACGCTATAGCTCGAAAACGGTAGCCGTTAGAACAGTGGTGCTAGAACAAAAAATATTCATATTGATCCAAGCTATCGCGCGTTTAATTTTTTCGGAAAGTTTTTGGAACACCCTGTATATGACACAGTGATATCAAAAAGAATGAAGTAGAAATAACTGGGAAGTGATACTATTTTTCTTGCAGGTGAATTCGTTCGAGAAATTTCCCAAACACCCCCAAAATCTTGACTGACGGGTAAAAACCGGCTTTCGTACCTTTTGCGGTTATAAGGCTGTATCTTAGGTAATCATCAAATCTGTCCAAATCCTTTGAGAAACTGAAAGTCGGTTGATAATTTTCAAAGTTACAGCCTTATAACCGCAAAATCTGAAGTAAAAAAACGGGGTTTTATCCGTAAGTTCAGATTTCGACTGACTCTTCGAGCTTAATTTCTGAAGCGTTCACGTTATTGGTTACATGATGGGAGCTGCTGTATACCTTTTTGGTTAAATTAACCGTTTTCAATTGAAATTTAAAAAATGTCAATTAGATTTTGAGAAACCTCAATTGAAATTTAAAAATTTTATTTGAAATTTGAAAGACATCAATTGAATTTTGAAAAACATCAATTGAAATTTGAATGACATCAATTGAATTTTGAAAAACATCAATTGAAATTCAAATGACATCAATTGAAATTTGAAAGATATCAATTGAAATTTAAAACACATCAATTGAAATTTAAAAGACATCAATTGTGGATTTTGGATTAGATTTTGTGGATTAGATTTTTAAATTTCAATTGTCTTTTAAATTTCAATTGATATTTTTTAAATTTCAATTAATGTTGTTTAAATTTCAGTTGACGTATTTCAAATTCCAAATAGGAATTTTAAATTTCAATTGATGTATTTCAAATTTGAAATATAATATTTAAATTTCAATTGGAAATGGTGTAGCCTGGGAATTTACATATCCCATACCTGTATTTGTGATATATTCAAATCGATCCCCGTCTGGCAGCCCTTACAATTCTTTTATAAACTTTTATACATATGTATCTCTGTATCCTGACATCACAGGACTACAACAAATGCTTATACCATGTAAACAATTTTATTATTTATTTGTCTGTCTGTCTGTTAGTCTATGAGTCTAATGTACAAGTCTAGTCACAAATATATGTATATATGTGCATGTGATGGCAACTTTATAAAAAGTGGGTTACATTACATATAAGTATGTATATATGTACTCCCAAACATAGTACAGGATCCAAACTGCCCCCGAAAACCAATCAGATTCCTATAAATCAAATGAATATAATGTAAATGTATATGCCTGTATGCAACTATGGGTGTAAAAATGCAGTTAAGCACGAATCGACGAACTTGACCTGCCTTACAACTAAATAGAATCCAACATAACAATCCTCCCACACCTCATCCCACCCCTTATTCTCTTGATTTATGTGTGTGTAATAGTGTCACATTTAACACCTGAAAGTTGTCTTAGCAAAGCTAAAATGTTTTCAAATGAAAAAAGAACAGGCGTTTCATATGCAACACTATGAGAAATGTGGCAGAACCTGATACGCACGCAATTTGTCTCGTATGCCATTCCAGAGGCCACCAAGTAACTACCTACTCCTCCTCTACGTCCTCTTCTCACTGACTTACCTTAGTCGTTAGTCGTGACAAGTTACTTAGTCAGTGCCTTACGCACGCACTACCGTGATTAGTTCTCCTTGCATTGCGTTATCAATGAATCGGTATTGGCATCGTACCGTGGTATCGTATCGTATGTCTGCGATGCCGTCCTTATTGATTACCTTGCTAACGAAATTGTTGGCTGGAGACGGCGAAATCAGTTAAAGAAAGAAATTGCCATGATATTTACGAATTGTACAGTTAGCTGCACGTCTTCTAATACCTTACGGACACGTTCATTGGTGGTGGTGGCCTTCCTGCGTATGTTTTGGGGACGATGTAAAAATAATCATATTATTAATATTCGCCTAAAGTTTAATAAGTAGAATAATAAATCCACAATTTACAAGAGAGGAAGGATTCCTAACAAAAGAGAAAGGAGACCAAAATCTGTTTAAATGGTCACCTTATTCGTCATACATATTTTGCAAATCTATTTACAATTTTAGGTGTATGTGACCTGCTCCACGAAAAGGCACTTCTGCGCCGAACAAATTTTTTAAACTTTTTGAGTGATTCTTATAGTAAAAAAAAAGGCTATTTCAAATGCCGCAATCCGCAAGTTTCTATGTCTTTTAGTTTTTTTACAAATCACTTGTAAAGATGAACATAATTAATGAAATAAATGAAAAAATGAACGAAGCGCTTTTTTTAAACGCGTTTTTCTCAATAACTTCTTTTCGGCGCAGAGGTTCCTTTTCGTGGAGCAAGTCACATATTAAGAACACTTCCTGATTTTAATATGTTGCTATCTGAATTGATTTTACTAAAATAATATTTTTGTCTTCCCACACTGAAAGAAAATCTTTACATCAAATCGATGATAAATATTCATCAATTGTTCTTCAGCACTCAAAGAAAAATACGTATATTGCTCGGTTGTCGCAACAATACTTTGATTTGTATTAATTTATTAATCGCAATTGTTCATGTAGGTCTCCCAATTAAACTCGTATATCGCAAATGTGTATCATGTTGTTGCAAACGAGTTCTCGTTTGCATCAAACGCATACAAAACTGCATTTGTCGCAAATTTAAAAAAACGTTTGCGATAACTGAAATTAGCCATTTTCTGATGAGTGAACAGATTACGAAGAACGTAAATTTGTCTCATTCTGTCGACTGTATACACAGTCGTATCCACTCGTTTGGCATACGTACTCACGCATACACATAAGAGTAATCACACACTCTAATGCACTCCGGTTCCATAGAGTAAATATGGGTAGAGAAAATCTTTCACTCACCAAATTTCTGACATTTGTCCTCGTGTGATGTATACGTTTGATGTTGAAAAGAATTACTTTACTAATACCAGATAGAGGCAATGGTTCAAAACAACGAACAAAATAACAACAACGGCATTTCGTTTTGTGTGTTAAAATTATTGTGTTAAATACAACACAAATGTATGCTAACAATAACAGTCAATAAAAATGTTTAAAACACATTTAAATTTCACAGTTTTTCACCAAAATGGCATGAAAAATTAAAGCAAGAAATTATTTTAATTCCACCTGGTGTATATCACTTTTCGTCAAACATCTCTCTATCACACCGGCCGCATCACGAAGAGTGTGAAAGGAAACGTCAGATGAGACAAATGGCGGCTCTACTATAAATTTACTCTATGTCCGGTTCAATTATTTAAACGCACTAAAAATTCCATATTCAGCAGCCTGTATCTTTTGAATTTTGTAACCCATTGCAAAATTTTAAAATGGAAATGGAAGCAAGACGAGATATAAAAACAATCATGACAATAGTGTTTTCTAAATTTCCATTTCTAAAGAGAAATTTATAAAAAAAAAGTCAAAAATGTGCTATTTTTTTTGGTTCACTTGAATAAAGGCACTTTAACTAATTTTAATGAAAAACTGTTTTCTTGTTTTTTTTCAATTTATTTTACTATATTTTAGTTTGGGTACAAGACGCCCTGTGTTTTTAATAACTTCAAATATACGGGTTTTCATTGAGAGATAAAGAGAATTTATGTAATCCAACAAAATTTGATTCCAAGCATCCTTAGTGGCCTGAATTAGTGACTGCTTGTCATCAAATTATCTACCTCATTCATATGCCTTACGAGATAATCAACACCAGACACTTTCGATAATGTTTAGATCTGGCGAATATGGTGGCCAGTCAAGAATATTAACATTTTGGCTTGCAATGAACTCCTTTACTACTCTGGCGTTGTGTATAGGGGCATTATGCAAGATATGGGACCAAATATTTCACTGAACTTCGGAAAAGCCGATTCCAATAGCGTTTTATAAGTTGCACCAGTAATTTTTGCACTTTAAAATTCAAGATCGATTGTGCCATAGTACGTAATTGCATCCCACACCATAACGCCGCCCTCTCGGCTGTGATGTCGGTTCAAAAAACGCTTTTCTTTGTGCAGATCATGGAAATAACAGTTATAGCCATCAGGCCCATCCTAATTAAACTTCTTCTCATCCGTAAATACAACGGTTCTCCAGTCATTTACATGACCTCTTGGCTGCACATCCCACACCATGTAGTCTCTTGCGAATTGAAGCCGCTTTTCCTTTCGAGGAGCATTAAGTGGCAGTTTTTTTTTTGTGATTTCAGTTATTTAATATACTGACAGCTCTTAATTACTCTGCGTACTGATGACTTGCTCGCTTCCACTCCAGCTTGAGCTCTTATTTTTGACAAGGATAAGGCAGAATTAGAAGCAATTCTGATGATTTTTCTTTTCTCACACGTAGATAAAGACAATGAGACCCTTCCTTTAAACTTTTTCGCATACCCCTCGGGGTCCTTGATGTAATTGTCGACAACTGTTGGGCTCCGTCCAATTTCTTTTAGCTATTGCGCGGTTAGAATATCCTTCAGAACTTCAAACATCGATTTTAGTTTTCTTCCGATAGATTTAAAATTTTTTGTTTTGCCATTTTGACTCGTAAAATGATTAAGATGTAATAAACAAACGCTCCCTACAAAAAAATTAAAAATAATAAAAAAATAATAAAGTGCCTTAATTCAAGTGAACGAAAAAAATAGCACATTTTTTGACTTTTGTTATAAATTGCTCAAAAAAAGTTCTTTAGTTAAGAAACCACTATTGTCATGATTTTTTTATATCTCAAATGTCTAGCTTCCAGTTCCATTTTAAAATTCTGCAATCGGTTACAAATTTCAAAAGATACAGGCTGCTGAATATGGAATTTTTAGTGCCTTTAAATAAGTGCACTGGAGTGTATGAGGTGTCGGGGGACACCCAGTTGGAACGAAGTTTCTCTCGCTATATATTATGTACTAGTTAGTTCCAACACGCCTATGGCGCCCGTTGAAATATACGATAAGGTAGATGGATCTTTAAGAAAGACACTTTTTGTAAAATTATAATTTTTTTGAAGAAATTTTTTTTTATAGAATGTATTTTTTTTTAAAGAATATTTTTTGGGTACTTTTTGTAAGAATATGTATTATATTTTCCCGAAAATGTAATTTTTTAAAGAGATGTGCTTCTTTTTTTGAAAGAAAGTGTTAAGAAGAAGTACTTTCTGTAAGAAAAAGCCGTAAGAGTATGAATTTTTTTTACGAAGAAGTACTTTTTTATGAACAGGTACTTTTTAAAGAATAGGAAACGGGTATTTCTTTAAGAAAATGTACTTATTTTCAGAAAGGCTACTTACCTCAATAAAAGAAAAGAAAGGTATTACATTATTTTTAAGAAAAGGTACTTTTAAGAAAGGGAGTTTTTGTAAGAAAATGTATTTTTGTTTAGAGAAGGTATTTTTTTTTGAAAATGGGTTTTTTTAAGAAATGTGATTTTTTTTAGGATTGTCCTTTTTTCAAGAATAGATAAATTTTAAAGAGTAGGTACTTAGGTACTTAGAAAAGTTATTTTGTTTCACAAACAAGGTACTCTTTAAAAAAGGTAGATTTTTAAGATAAGGTAAATTGTAGTAGAAAATTTACATTTTTAAGAAAATGTACTTATTTTAAAAAAATTCCTTTTTTTAAGAAAAGGTACTCTTAGCAAGAAAATTTACTTTTTTTAAGAAAAGGTACTTTTTGTAAGAAAATTTACTTTTTTAAGCAAAAGTGCTTCTTTAAGATAAGTTTTTTTTAAGAAAAGGTACTTTGTTTAAGAATATCAATAGGTATTTTTTTTGTGAGAAATTTACTTTTTTTAAGACAGGGCACTTACTTAAGAAAATTTTCTTTTTTTAAACTTCTTTCACTTTGGCTTTTCTAAATTTACTTTTTATGGAGTTCAAAATTACAATTTATACTAAATATTGGTTACAGGCTCCACCTAGAAATCTTCCCATTAAACAAGAAATTTCCCAACATATGTTAGTCTAGACACAAACGAAAGCAAAAGTACCCAACATAGTTGATAATACTGGGTCGTACCATAATAGTGTTAAAAAAAAGGTGTTTTTAATTGTTTTTATTTAGCCCCCCATCCCGCAACATGCGATAAGGATCTTCGTTCCAAAAAATGATTGCGAGTTTACTTAATTCTTATTGAAATTATAAAATCATTTTGAAACTTAATCAAGTCATAAAAAAAAATTTTAAATAGGCACATGATTCTTAATTCGAAAATTACACGAAAATTTTAAAATCATATGCTTTATACGCCAAATAACCGAAATTCGGTTTGTTCGAAAGTTACGTTTTTTAAAAAACCGGTAAATCGGGTTTTCATTCATCGCAGCAATGAAACATATTCCTCTCTGAATATTCATCGCTGTGACGAAATATTTTCCGTTAACGAAATTATGAATATATTCGTAGCGACGACGAACAAAATAAATTGCTTGTCGAAGTTTTGCCCTGCCCTACAGCCCTTGGAGGAGTTTGTCACAATCAGTGAACTGTGCGCCACCTACTTTTAAAGTCACTGATGGGGATATACGAGGTTTTCCTAACTAACTCCTCAATGGTGTCGCCAGCATTAAGTGTGACGTGAACTAAATAAATGAATCTGGGTCAATGCGGGACGTTCTTATGTGCAGGAGTCGGACACGCATCAACGGCATTAACTAAAGAATTTATTAAACGTTGTTGAATGCAATTTCTTTTTGAAACATCTTTTAACCCTAGAACGTCATCCTTATTTTTTGTACAATAACGTCATCCTTCGTCATTATGACTACGACCTATTTCAAGATGCTATAAATAATATCGTGAGCAAAAATGGGAACCAAAATGAATGCAAATTTTTTATTTAGTTAATTTCTAATTAATATTCAACAAAAATTACAAAAAATTGGGTTAAAAAATTTTGAAAAACGTATTTAAGCTCGAAAATAAAATCTCGCGTCGTCGTTTTGACGAAGGATGACGATGCAGGGTTAAGAAACTGTTGTTGGCGTACTGTCGCTCGTAAAATGAAGGCACACGCAGTGGCTTTTAGCAAAAATGTGTGCTTTTATTTGGACCGAGGTTAATTGAAGTAATTCTGATAATTGTATAGTTAAAACCCTAGTTAGAAGCATCAGCAATTATTAATTTTAGTGCTTAAGTTTACCTTTTAGCCACTGTAAATGTTCTAACTATACTATATATTGGAAGCAATCACACATGAACTATTGAATATCGTAAAGAATCACAGGTTGTTTTGGCGTTAGCTCAAATTCTTTTTCAAACGATTTGATTTTGTTTTCTTTCCCACTTTGTGCCGTGTAAAAGTTTCGTGTCAAAGCTTTATTGCAAAATTATTGAATTCCGAAAACTAATGATGGCAAATACTTGTAAATAAGTTTTTGATACCCTACCAAGCCACACATGAAATCGAACTCTTAACGAAAACAACAATAGCAATAAAAACAAAACGTTAAACGAAAACTCCCGCCTAAATTTCAATCGAGAACACTGCCAGCAGATATAGGCGGAAAGCATAATGGCAACACCACCACCGGAAACAATTGCTGCGTATTAACCGAAATACCAGTAACATCTGTTTAGCACGCTGCCATAGCACAACAATAACAAAAAGTACAAATCATAATGGTAAGGAAGGATATATGTCCTCAATATTTATTGGTAAAGAAGAATAGGCGTAACAAGTTTTTTATTTATATTTTCAATGTATAAACACTTGTTTCCTCTCCCATAACCTTCATAGGCTGGCGATTGCCCACACAACGCCCACTTGGTGGCATCGCTTAAACATTATCATGACAGCAGCCAACTCATTGCTGCCACTCATGAAACATATTTGAAAATCATTGACGAGTTGAAAAATGATCTGGATCAGATGTCGTCCGAAGTGGTTAAGGTACAGGACGAATGCAGTAGTCAGGATCAGTGTATACTAGATGATGATGGCTCGTATTTGGCGGAATCCCTTAAGGAATTGGAGACACAAAACGATCGACTGCAACAGGCCTTAGCGGAAGAGACGCAAACGAAGGATGCCGCATTAACGGAACTGCAAACAAATGTGGGAAAACATTGAATTTAAATAATCTATTGATTTTGTTATTTCTTTTTATTATTTTTATATTGAAGTGTCCTTTCTGGTGTCCTTATTTGCAAACTTAATGTAGGGATGAAAAAGTAAAAATAAATAGTAGAATTGAATTCCATAAAATTAAATTTAAATCCAAATTGAACGTAGTTCGAATACCGTCAAATAAATACATATATATTTAAAATACATATGTATGTGATAAGAAGGAAATTTGAGTCCAAACTTTAGAAATACTTGATATTCAATACACACTATTTTGAAATTACCTTAAAACTGGCCTTAGAGACCACTTTCGTAAAATGGATTTCAAAATGAAACGATGTAGGGATACAAAAGATGGCTACCGCTAGAAAAGTGTTGGCAACCAAAAAACAGGCTTTCTAATAAAAACCCTTTGCTTCGTTTTCCGAAAGTATTTAAATTAATACCACTAAGGACATCACAAGTGTTGATTTTTGATAATATTGAATTATTATGGATGTCATAGATCATCAATGAATACCCAATATAAAAGTTGCGGTTTCCTACCAAATTTTAAATATCGACAAGTACTTGTTAGTACATGTGTATACGCTAGACATCTGCACAAGACGTCTTGAATGGCCACTCGAGATATTTGCTTTTTTCTCAAGACATGCACCGTACCGAAGTTGCGGCAACCAAATGCTGGAGCGTTTTGAAACAGAATCAATCGTGTATGTGTGTGAAGTTGTAGAGCACCATACTACAGGGTGTCTGTCGGGAAGGTATACTACTTTGTTTGTTTATAATTTTTGATTAAATGAAAGAAAATGGATCTTATACTGATAAATGTTTTATTTAATGTCGGCAATAAGGTACGGAATACAATATCAGATAAATGTCCGCCTCTGTTAGCCTCACAAATGGGATCCCTTTTGAGCACGGCGTCGAATTGTGGTTGATGGATTGTTTTGAACACTTTCTTGAGCAGCAATAATGTTTTCAGCCGATCTTGCAGTACGTTGTGGTCCATGCTTGGGCCTATCAGCTACAGACCCTCTTTCTTCGAAATCGTTCACTACACGATAGTGGGTTTTGTTGGCACGTTGTTTCAGCCAAAAATTTCACGTAACTTTCTCATCGTCACAGTAATCGATGATTGATTTTGATAAAATGTTTAACGACGTGTTTTAGGTTTATCGAATATTTTTCCATAATAAATTTGCCACTTCTCTACTTCATGACTGCCAAATATGAACTGGCAAGACTAATGTTTACCAAAATGGCGGCAAAACAAAGTACTATACCTTCCCGACGGACAACCTGTAGTACTTCACCTTCGCTTCACATCGTATTATGCTTTTGTGCATATACACGAATGCTTTGTCGACTGTACCCCGAGGTTCTTGGTTGTTGCAGCTTCGCTACAGTATATAGGTATCTTGGCAAAAAACAAATGTATGGATTCACCATTCAAGACTAATTGTGCAGATATCCAGTATAATTTACTTTACTTTACTTTTATTGAATATTTTACAACCGCATGACATCAGATGAAGGCGTATTAATTTAACAATCAAATAAACAAATTTTAACACATTTCTCCAACTGGTTTTATCCTTCGTCCTTTCTCGCCAGTTGCTAACACCAAGGATACGAAGGGATTCTTCAGTCTGTTCTTTCCATCGGATTCTTGGCCGTCCTCGTTTCCTGCTTCCATCGGGTACGTTATCGAAAACCTTTCGCGCTGGCTCATCTTCATCCATTCGGATAATATGGCCTAGTCAACGCAATTTGCCTAATTTGATTCGCCTAGCTGTGTCCACGCCAGAATACAAATGATATAGCTCTTGATTCCAACGACGTTGGTACTTCTTTAACAGTTCTATATATTTTACGCAGAATTTTTCTCTCGACTACTCCCAGGAGTATTTCATACGCTTGCGATATGACCCAAGTTTCGGAGCCCTATGTCAGGACAGGTAAAATGAGCGTGTGGGATAGATGGACTTTTGGCTGTCGAGAGATGGCTTTGTTCCTAAACTGCTTGCTGATCCCAAAATTGCATCTATTTGCAAGCACAATTCTCTGATTTATCTCCAGGTTGACGTTGTTGACCTTGTTCGAGGCGGATCCAAGGTAGATGAATTCATCTGTAATGGTGTCCCACAATATTCCATGAAGGAACTGGGGAGAGGTTCTCACAATCAGTGATACACTCACAGAAAAATTCGGTTGAGGCAGCCGAATTAGCCGTAAACGAATTTAGAGGTTGTCACAACCTCATTAGAGGTTGACACAACATCATTAGAGGTTGAGACAACCTCGATAGTGGTTCTCACAACCGAACTAGGATAGTGTCACAATTAAATTTTGAAAGTTTATTTATTATTAAGCAATTACATATTTTCCTATATCCTTATTCAAAATTAGAGAGCGAGAAAATAATGTCATCTTTAGGGTAACACATTTCTTTTACATGTCACTATCGACCTATTTTGAAGTCTCTGCCATCAGGGGACACCGCTCCAATTTTGGTGTGTTTTGTGTCTCCACCGACTAACCTTGAAAAGCTTCAAAACTATTGATTTGTGCTTGAACATTTTCTGAAAAATAAGATGATTTAATACAAAACCTATAGCTACAATATTTTTACTTACCTTTCTTAGTAACCACAAAAAATCGTATATCGCCGAGATAGGAACAATTATACATTCTTTAAATTATTTTAATATAATAGGGACGTTTATTTCGTAACCTACATAAATTAACATCAACTGTTACGAAAAAAAACGGATAGACGTTGAGTATAATCAACTTGGCTTCATCCGATAATTCTTCCTTTGTATTTGTCAATTCGTTAATTGAAAAGTCAAACACAAAACAAAATTCAAAAAAGTTCAATGTAATATATGAGGTGGTTATACTGCATTCACATTGCATCAGCATTCTTTCGCCTGGTTAGTAGCAGTGAATTATTGTAGTCCAAATCTCCAAAACATCTCCAAACACAAGATTTTGATTGCAATGGTTCAGGGCTTTAATGCCACATTGGGGTACCACCGAGTTTAAATATACACCAGGCATCGTAAACGAACACCTACAGTCCGCTCGATCACAACGAGTCGTAAATAATTTACAACTCGAGAACACACGTGAAAAAAAAAACAAAAAACCCAGGCATCTCCGAGAACCTGCCCCAGAAAGTACATACATTTCGTCATCAATTTACAAACAGCACACACCAGGAGCACTTTGCCAAAAATACTTTAAGTGTAGTAAAACGTACGTAAACTGCAACTAAAAATACGTAACGGTACTAAAATGTGACCCAAAAAGTACATAATGTATGCAAATAGTACATAAAGTGTACAAAAAGTTCCAAAAAGTGTATAGTGTATCAGCAAAGAATACAAAGATCATCAAGCAGACAACAGAATCGAAGGCGTTCTTGCGAATCGAGTCATGGGAGAATATCTGTGAATGTATTGGTTCGTGAATAGAGCTATTCCTCACTTCACTTCCTTTTTGCTTTAGTTGTTGTTTGTCTCCAGTATTGTCTTGGATTTCTGCTTGTGGAAGAAGAAAAACTCAATAATATTTTATACAAGTTTTTAAATATTTTGTTAAAAAAAGTAACTACCCCTTATATTTACATCATTATTTTCGAAACGTTGTGGAAATATAATAATTGGAATGACATACATTTTATATTTTTCATACAACAAAGACAAACTTGGTAACACTTTTATCATGGTTATTCTCAACTTTTAAATTTATACATGTTAACGTGCAGGTTTTCATTTTGTATGAGTAAAGCAGCAGTCACATTGGGAACGACCATTTTTGATGGTGTTCACAATGGAAGTGACATAACAGAAATGCGCTTTCGAACATAAACAGCTGATTATCAAAAGCGATAATTATTTCTGTTTTTAGGGCAAAGTTTGAAAATATTTTTGAAGTAATATTATAATAATATTCAATAATAATATTCAATAAATAATATTCAATAAATGAAAAAGTTTCCGCTTCGTTCATATTGAATGAATATAACACCGTAAAATACACAATAATAAACACAACGATTGTAAACATAGAGACAGACACAGAGACTTATCATAACATTTAATAACATATGTAAGGAAAATTCGAAAAAAAGCGACATCTGTATGTCAATGTTGTACCTTTTTTCGAACAAAACGGTTGCTGTAGTTGAAGTAGACCAACTTCAGCGTCAAATGGCAGCAACATTTTTGGTGACAAAACTGAAAGGCACTTATGTGAAATGTTGTGAGAAAGAGCGAGATGGTATGAAGACAGAAATGGTCGCTCCCATTGTGCTTTAACGTATATCAGTTACAAACAAAACGTTCCTAATAATTGTTTTATAATTTGTGGTAACCGAATTACTAATTTTAAATACAGAAAAATACAGAATTCATGAGAAATTTTGGTTACAGCCAACGAATTGACGCAGAATTCGGTCGTTGTAAACGACTTGAGGGTTAATTCGGTTACGGCGACCGAATTGATACCAAATTTAGTTGTGGCAACAGAATTGATGTCAAATTCGGGTATTGCACCTGAATTGATGCAACATTCGGTTACTCCAACCGAATTTGGGACCAAGTTTGGTTGTTGTCTCCGAATTAATTCCAAATTCGGTTGTTGCAACAATTATGAAACGATATTGCTTTAACCGAATTTCAGTTGTGAGGACTTAATTCGGTCGTGACAACCGCAATTCGGTTGTGTCAAACCTAATTCGGTGGTAACAGCCGAATTTACGGTTGCTATAACCTCTTTTCAACCAATTAGTACTCTGGGTATATGTGCTCTTTCTAGTGTCACACTCACTGATTGGGACCTACAGCTTTACACCGGCTCCGAACGGTATTGTGAGAAGCTTTTTCATGGCGAAGTACTCGATAGTGTCGCCATCACTACGCGATGTGACCGTCGTCGAAAGAAATGTTAGGTGGTCTGAGCAAGGATCGAATCCACGTTCTCATGTACAAGAGCCGCGCACACTAACCATTGCACCACCGACGGCCACATATAAATAAATACATAGTTAAATTCATCTGCTACTTCAAAATTTCATCGGTTATAGACATGCAAGCAAGGACCCAGTCGAAAGGTTTGTCTAGTCGTTGAAACCATCAATATTGCCTTTCCCTTATTAACAGCAAGACCCACCTTCGCTGATTCTTTTTCGATTATTGAAAATACTCCAGTAACCTCTCGCAAATTTCGCCCAATGATGTCTATGTCGTCAGCATAGGCCAGGAACATATGGCTTTTCGTGTTGATGGCCTTGTTCGTATTTACTGCAGCTTTTCTCATTATTATCTCCATTAAGATGTTGAAGAGATTTTCATGTCTCAGTCCTCGCGTAGTACAGAATGGTTCGATGAGGTCTTTCCCTATCTTCACTGCTGCTTTGGTGTTGGTCAGCGTCATTCTACAGAGGCGGTTCAGTTTTGCCGGAATCCCGGAATCCCAAGTTCGGAAATAGCTTCGTACAATTTTCTTCGTATGGGGCTATCGAAAGCAGCTTTGTAATCGACAAAAAGGTGGTATGTATCGATTTGCTTTTCGTGGGTCTTTTCCAGGATTTGGCGTAGCGTGAATATTTGGTCAGTCGTAGACCTGCCTGGTCCAAAACCACACTGATAAGGTCCAATCAGATTTTCAACAATTAGCTTTAGTCTGTCACATAATACGCCCGACAAGATCTTATACGAGATGGATAAAAGACTGATAAGCTGAAAAGTGGTCTTCCACACTATTCGGCTCGTTATTCGATCTTCTTACTCACATTTCGGTCTTTTCACACTCTCTTTCTCCTCCCACTGCCATTTCTTCCTCCTAAATAATTGGTTTTCCTCTCTTCTCAGCATCTTGTACTGCTCCACACAAACTTGAAATATCGACTAGAAATTGCTCCACTTATCCAAAAGGTGTTAAAACTGTGTACCTACTCTGTACTTATAACGAACAGTGTCGCTACACAAGCAGCCACATTCATTGCTGCAGGTAAATTCGAATACTCGCTGAAATCTACCCGAAATACTCATTATACCCGGCCAGTGCTGGTTGAAACGACTGCAACATCCAACTTAATGCTAAAGTTTCAAGTTGAGAGTTTTTTTTATAGCTTCGGAGGCAACCAAATCTCTTTTCGCTTCATGAATGATTTTACACATTTGTTTGAGTATTTTTTGATTATTAATTTTTTTTTCAATTTTTGTATCAATTTCCCTACTCTGCTTAAATGGAGGCTAAAATTTCTTTAATTTTTGTTATCTTCTTCGTGGGCAATTTCAGAATGAATCTCTCAAATGCCAAATACAGCACCTTAAGAATGTCCTAATAGAACGTGATCAGCAGATATTGTATCTTAGGACGTTGTTAAATCGCCCTCCTTCAAGACAGCATGTAAAGCCCTGCCTAAGTAAAGCCGTCGAATACGGTCCATCAACGAGCGACTGTTGTGCCAGTAACCGAAGAATTGGCGGTTTGGAAAAGCGAATCGAAACTTTATCCATAGAACTCGACAAATCTCAGAGGCAAGAACATTTTCTACATTCGGAAACAAGAAAACTCAACGAAGAACTCAATGAAAATAAACGAAGAAATGGTATTGAAATACGAAATCTTTTCTTATAAAATAATTAATTAAATATTGAAATTTTCTAACCTAACAGGTGATTTAGTGACCAAAGCTCATCGCTTGGCTGGTTTACTGAAGAATCAAGAGACTCATCATCTGGAATTGGGCAGTAAGTATGAAGAATTGGATCGAAATTTCGAGGATCAAGCGAAAAAGTTGAGAACAGCCAATGCTCAGTTGACGATGGTAACTGAACGATTACAAATGATGGAAAAACTGCAGGCGGAAAATAATCTGGAGGTGGGAATAGTCCTGACAAGCATTTTTTTAGTTATTTTTCTTTCTTATCCTTTCTCTCTCACTTTCAGTGTAATATACTTCGCGACGAAGTCTTGGCATTAAAGGAAAAGGAAGCTGTTGTGATGGGTAGGCAGAAGAGTGTCCACGAACAACTTCTGAAAACCGAAAAGGAACTCTATACGGCCCACGATGTTATTAAGGAACAACAGTGCATAATGCAACGAAACGAAACTAACCACGCTGACATTTTGAGGCGTCTCAAAGAGGAAAATTCTGATGTCAAAAGAAAACTCACCTTACTCTTCGAGGATCATAAACGCTTGCAGGAGGAGCGCGAGTGAGTATCATTAGGAGGACAACTGATTCGAAGCATACACAGCATCTCTGCGTCTTTAACACCCAGTAATGTCTGTTCTTATTTCCAGAAAGGAAAAAGAAATTATCAAACAATATGAGAAAATTCTTGAATCCTTCAGAAAATGGAAAGATTGCCAACTGGATGCTGAGGCTGAAATTCGCCAGCAGTTGCAGAAATACGCGGAGTTCATACGACTACTTCAGGAGGAAAAACACAAATGTATGCAGCAATATCACAGTCTGCATCAGGATTACGTGATATTGCAGGTTGAAATGGAACGGGCTAAAAGGAGTGTATTCAGGTAAGTCAAAATGTTTCATATGATTCGTTCTGAGATTGATTATAACACTTTTTGGGGGGTCTCTAGTTTCTCCCATCCAAATGTAACGCAGTCTCTTTCAGAACGTGCGGTAAGTGACCTAAATGTGAACAAATGACATTCATCCATTATGTTCTCTTGCAAAAACAGATTGCCGAGCGGCTCGAAGCTGTACGCCGGACGAAGCTTCATATTTCGGAACAAAGTTCATCCCTGCAAGGCGAAGCACCGATGCAGCGACCACAGCATGACACGGGGCCATTTGAGGCACCAAGAGAGAAATCGAACGAGAAGCAATCGTAAAAGCTGACTTATGTAGATCTTCTAATGTTAATAATTTTTTTTAAATCTTAATAATTTTAAATACTTTTTGTATATTACTAGATGACACTGCCTGTATTTTAATATATATTTCTATGTATGTGTATATATTTCTTAATAAGGATTACAAGGACATTTTTATGTGTATCAAAGAACTTAGTTGTAATTGTTAGCTGAAACTTCAAAATCATCTAATCATGTGTCTCGAGACCATGAAATGATTCCCACATTACATATGTGTATATTATATCTCTGTGTATATATTTCATCGATAGTATGGGGCCAATAAAGAAAATTTATAAGCTCCCATCCTAGATGTAAACAGCGTCAAATGGCTTATGAAATTATTAAAATTGTCACTTTACCATTACGAGTATATCCTATGTTAATAATAATCCCAATATCCCTTCACATCCTTTATCCATTTCAATAACCTCCGCGAATCGCGATGTAGGTGGTGTTACACATTGAAAAATCAGTCTATATTTGTTGTTTCGTTGCAAAGATAATGTGTTTGTAGCTTGTCTCAAATATAGTATGCTTACGTGCAAACATATTGTGTTTGCTATTCAATATTACATGCTTGAGACACAATAATTAATAGAATGGTTTTGTGACCCAAATGTGAATGTTTTTGTGACCAAAATATGATTTTGTTTATTGAAAACTGCTGAAAACAAAAGCCAGACAGACAGCATTGAAACAAATCTTCAATTCATTAAAATATTGCTTGCAAACATACAGGGTGATTCAGGAAGTTCCGGAAAAATTTCTCCAGCGTATTCCTTGGCTCATTTCATGAAGAAAAGTTCACTAGGACCATGTCCGAAAATGCAAGGGTGCGAAATGGCAGCGGGTTCAAAATTTTCGGATTGGCGGTCGGAGGGTAAAGTTGCAAACTTCTGAGCCAGTGGTCGGATTTGTTTTTGGACTTGTTGGAAAGGCCTTTAAGAGGCCTTTCAGGATCAATAAAAAAAAGTAGAAAAACGTCAAATCGCCGAGATTCAGAGCTTTCGGAAAAAAAATTCACACAATCTCAATTTGCTCAGCCAGATAGCAGGTAACTTATGTTTTTTTCTGTTGAAAGATAGCCATAGCTCTTACCTTTCCATAATGACCTAAACGAAGCCACGAGGTCTTACCGTTCCAAAGTTATGACCATTTCCGACCACTGGCTCAGAGGTTAGCAACTTTACCCTACTACCCTCCTACCGCCAATCCGAAAATTTTGAATCCGCTGCCATTTCGCACCCTTGCATTTTCGGACATGGTCCTAGTGGACTTTTTGTCCGGAACTTCCTGAATCACCCTGTATACATGTTTTCTACAATATTATGCTGGGCAATTTTTTCCAGCGTGTAGCTGTTAAAATGTCATCGGTTGTCCAATGGTAGTGTGCATGAGAGCATGGGTTCGATCCCTGCTCTGACCAACTTACATTTCTTTCGACGGCGGTCACCTCACTTAGTGACGGTGACACTATCGAGTACTTAGTCATAAAAAGCTTCTCAAAATACCGTTTAGAACCGGTGTAAAACTGTAGGTCCCAATCAGTGAGTGTAAAACTAGAAAGCGCACAGCTCTCTGGTTGTGGGAAGCTCTCCCTAATCCCCTCATGGGATGTAACGGGAAAACATTGTAATATATAACCTCTCTTACCATAATCTCCATTAATATGTCAAAAAGATTGCACGACATTCTGCACATTTGCGTAAAGCCTCATTTGACAGGGTTTTCAGTATTGAAACATTCCATAAGCAGGAAACGTTATCTCGGACATAACTTTAAATAGATTTTCTTTAAAACTGGCTGTCTACTTGACTATGACTTATTTTCCCCTTACATACAATAAAGAACTATGAGGCAGCTTCTAACAGCCATTTCGCTGTGTGCTTTAAATTGTGTAGGCCCTACATTTTTAAACCGATTCCGAATGGTTTTGCCTTGAAAAGCTTTCTTACGGCGACTTTTACAAACTGATTTGATATACCGCAAGTTTGAGATCTGTTTACGATTCTGGACATTCAACACCACACGCTGAAAAAATGGCCTCTGTAACATATTCTTTCAAACACATTCTGCAGGAACCATGTATATATTTGGAACACACTCGAAATTTTTATATACTTGCAAGTTCTAAATTTATATTTAAATGCAAACATTAGTATGTTTACTTGCAAAGATTCAAACTTTTATGTTTAACCATATACGTGTTTCATCCCAAACATTCATATACTTATACTTAGGTCAAAGCATGCGTGTGTTTCTTCCCAAATGAACGATTCACGACTGAATGCATGAAACAAACTTAAATGCAACAGATCAATCCATTTACTCACGTATTCGCGAATATTTATGAATCACTGACTGAATGAATAATGCAAAAGTACAGTTATACACTTGCAATAACATGGACTTTGGCTGAGATTGATTTCTCTTTGTCCCCCTGTTATTATTATGTTGCTCTCGGCAGAGCTAGCAACAAAAATATTTGTAAATAGTGAACCAAACACAGCTGTTGTATCACCAACAAAGCTGTATTTGGATCTCAAACATATATAATATATTAATCATTGTGTCTCAAATATTTAACATTGAATGGCCAACATAATGTGTTTGGACACAAATATACTGTATTTGCGATAAGCTCCAAACACACGTTAAATTTGCATCCAATCAAGAAGAAAAGTCAGATTATTCAGAGTGCATCGACTTTAATTGGATAAATTTAGTGAATAACACTGTGACACAAATGAAAGAAATTTGTTTCGGGCCTAAACCAAACCAAAAAATTGTGAAATCACTTGGTCGTGGTAACACAAAACCCCGTTCGGTTTTGCCCCTACGCGTAACAATTTTTTTTACAGGCCGAAGAAAATTTAGGAGATGGGTCAGGGCCCTATTTCAGATTTGACTTCAATAACTCCTAAACAGCTTGAAATATTGCATTACAACCTTAGGCAATATTGTAGCTATTATCCCATTTCACAATTCCCTCGAATATATTTGTAAGGAAAAGTACACTGTTAATCGATTATCGAGCAGAACCGAGCGGGTTTTTGTGATACTTTCCCAATTTTTTGGTTTGGTTGAGGCCCGAGACCTACTGTTGCACAGTGTAATTTAAGTGAATTATGAGCATAGCGAAACTTCTGGTCTTACACTCACTGATTGCGACCCCACAGTTTTACACCAGTTCCGCACGGTATTTGGAGTAGCTATTTCGCCACCACTAAGCGAGTCGAAAGAAATGTAAGGTGGTCAGAGTAGAGATCGAACCAACGATTCGCATGTACAAGACCCGCGAAAGCTACCCATTGCGCCAACGACGGACAGCGTTTCTTAAATAATCCGCATTCTGGCATAGGATAAAGTTAAAAAATTTAATTTTGGCAGTATGTAAACGAGAAGGAGACGAATATACTTTGCCGCTTTTACCCATAGAGTAATTATTTAAAGAGAGACAATTTGTCCCATCTGACGATTCCTTCATACTCTTCGTGGTGAGGTCGGTATGATAGGTGCTGGTCGGCTTACACCAGGTAAAGTTACAAGAACTGTTGCCTTAAATTTGTCATGTCGTCTTGGTTCAGAACTGTGAAATTTAAAGATATTTTGAACTTATTTGCTATCTTTTATTGTACGTATACATTTGTGTTGTATTTAACACAATAATTTTAACACCCAAAACGAAATGCCATTGTTGTTATTTTGTTGGTTGAGTTGAACCATTGCCTTTATCTGGTATAATTGAAGCAATTCTTTTCAACATCCAACGTTCATATCACACCAGACCAAATGTCAGTAATTTGCTGAGAGAAATGTTGAGTCTAGTATATTAACTAGTCTATGATTACTATGGTGTAGATGTAGTACGGATCTTAACCTGAACTACAGGTTGCCGTACAAGGTTAGGTTATGTCATAGAGTAATACTTCAGAGGTTCCATTACTCTCTTCGATGCCTCTTCATGACGACGAGGTAGTAGGCCATTCCATAGAGTTTTATTTGCTGCGGTATTTTACCAATTTTACACTTCGTTGGACATAAAACGGGCAGAAATCAAAGGGAATGCGTATTTTCGTTCAATGCAAACAACATAAAACGTAATTTAGCTGTCATTAGTATCAATAAACAAAATTTAAAATTAGTACCTGTCTTTTTTGCTCTCTTATTCTCCATCATCGGCCTAGTACCTTTTCCCTGGTTATGTTAGAGTGGCAGCCTACATGTCAGGCTCACTTAACACACAAAACGAAATCCCGTCTTTGTTTTATTGTTGGTTGGTTTGAACTATTGCCTCTATCTGGAATTAATAAAGCGATTCTTTCCAATAACCAATGTTCATATCACACCAGACCAAATGTCAGAAATTTTGCGGAGCGAGATAATTTATCTATACATGTATTTCCCTATGCTTTTACCACAACTGACTCAAGTGCGTGTTTCAGTTGAGGCCATAGAGTAAACACGCCTAGAGTAACGACTTCTCTCAGTAAATTTACGACATTAGTCTTGATGTGACACGAACGTTGGATGTTCAAAAGTATTGATTTAATAACAGCAGATGGAGGGATTAGTTGAAAACAACCAACAAGAAAACGACAACGGTATTTCGTGATTCTGAGTTAAAATTTTTGTGGTAAATACAACACAAATGTATGCTAACAATAAACGTCAACAAAAAATGTAAAACATATATAAATTCTACAGTTTTTCACCAAAACGGCAGGAAAAATTTAAGTCAGAAGATCATGTAACTCCACCTGGTGTAAGTCAATTTTCGTCAATCACATCGACCACACAATGAAGCATAGACCAATACATGCATAGATACTTTTATTCGCTCAATAAATTAAACATCATTGGTACGGTGGAAAGTAAACATTGGATGGTGGAAAACATGGGTTCAATAATACCAGATAGAGGCAATAGTAAACAACGTCCAACAAAGGAACAACAACCAAATTTCGTGTTTTTGTGGCAAACTAGTTGTGTTAAATACAATGCAAATGTATACCAACGATAAAAGTCAAGAAAAAAGTGCAAAATACATTTAAATTTTTCAGTTCTACACCAAAACGACATGAAAAAGTTAAGTGAACATATTTTGTAACTCCACCTGGTGTAAGGTAATTCTAAATTTAATTGCCCTTATTTCCACAAACCTACGACGAAGAGTGTGAAATGAAACGTAAGATGAGAGAATAAAAGTGTCTATGAATTTATTGGTCTATGCAATGAAGAGTGTGGAATGAAACGTCAGATGATAGAAATCTTCACTCTATATATGTTTACTCTATGCTTGAGGCCTTAGCCAGCTACAATTATGGTATTGGTGCCATCTCGTTCACACTCTCGAGATTTCTCATATTGACCTTTCGCTGTCGTTACAAACATGTAGTTGAACTTTCGCGCAAAAATTACGAAACCTCTACACAAGCAACAAATTAGATCAAGATCGTTTGGAAACAAAGAAATGACAATGCAAATTAAAACCTAATGTATCAAATAGAGGGCGGATCATTAAGTCCGTGACTTTTTGAATTAAACATAGATTTTTTTTTCAAACAAAAAATGTATTTTTCAACATAATCTCCTTTTAGCTCAATACACCTAGTCCAACCTTTCTCCAATTTTTGTATCCCATCCAAAAAATAGGATTTTTCGAAGTCCATAACATAGGCATTTGTTTGATCAATAATTAAATCGATGGAGCTAAATTTCTTTCCACCGAGCCATTTCTTTAGGCTTGGAAATAGGAAATAGTCACTGGGGGCTAAATCCGGAGAATATGGTGGATGAGGTACCAATTCGTAGACCAATTCATGGAATTTTGCCATTAAGACTACACACGTGTGCATCCGTGCATGTATGGTCAATTGAGAGCAAACGCGGCACCCATATTGTAGACAACTTTCTTAAACCCAACTGATCATTTATAATCGAAACCACACTGCCATATAAAATGCATATGGCATCAACAATCTCACACATTTTTACTCTCCGATAGGCCAACATCATATCGTGGATTTTTTCGACATTTTCGGGTGTATTGACCTCAATTGGCCGTCCAGAACGTTCAGCGTCATTTGTACTTGTGCGACCACAACGAAAGTCAGTAAACCACTTGTTTACCATTGAAATCGATGGTGCAGAGTCCCCATAGTATTTATCAAGCTTTTCCTTGGTTTGATTAATTGTCGCAAAAAATTATGTTTAATGAAAATTCGAAAGTCACTTTTTTCCATTTTTAAAAACATGCACGATGTTGTATGTTTTGAACAGCTGTTAAACACAAAGTAAATGACGGAACTTGCTCTAAACTTGACAGTAGTCTATTAACATGTGGTACTTGATGGCAGCAGTGTTACATTTCTTATAACTACGAGGGAAATCGAAAAGTCACGGACTTATTGATCCGAAGTCGTATTAATTTGAAACTCTAATTTTATCTTTAGAATGTTTCAATCATAGACTAATACATACATAGATACTTTTATTCTCTGATCTGACGTTTCACTTCACACTCTTCATCGTAGGTTTGTGGAAATGAGAGCAATTAAATTTAAAATTACCTTCCACCAGGTGCAGTTACAAAATATGTTCACTTAACTTTTTCATGTCATTTTGGTGTAGAACTGAAAATTTTAAATGTATTTGCACTTTTTTCTTGACTTTTATCGTTGGTATACATTTGTATTGTATTTAACACAACTATTTTGTCACAAAAATACGAAATTCGGTTGGTGTTTCTTTATTGATCGCTGTATACTATTGCCACTATCTGGTATTATTGAACCCATATTTTCCACCATCCAATGTTTACCTTCCATCGTACCTATGACGTTTAATTTATTGAGCGAATAAATGCTTCTATGGTATGTATTATTCTATGGATGGGAGCAGTATTACATTTTTTATAACTACGAGGGAAGTTCAAAAGTCACAGACTTATTGATCCGAAATCGTATTAATTTGAAAGTATAATTTTATCTGTAAAATGTTTCAATTGTAAATATTTATTATATTTGAATTTTATACTAATATGCAAAATACAACTCTGTAAGCTGTAGGCATAAAGCAGCTATTGTATAGAGAAGAAAATTTACTCATGGAGTGGAATGCCAACAAAGAAATCGAGTGAAGCGTGTCGTTTCTCTGCTCGCTCTCTTGTTCTCTTCGTTGAATATTGCAATACACTAGCAGTTTTCTGATGATTGTATTGTATCTAACTATAGAAATTTCACCCATATTTAAGTAAAATTACATAAAGTATTTAAAAAGTGTGAAATAATCAAGTTATGACGCGGGAAAGAAATGCGTTTGAGTAAATCGCGTCGACTTTTTTGGTTCTCTTCTACTAGGGCTGCCAAATTGCGGATTTTTTTTTCTCTACCTGTACATCCTTTTTGTTGTAGATACATTTTTTGTCGCTCGCAATGTGATTTCTGAATTAGACAACCAGAAGATGTGCGCAATTTGGCAACCCTGGTATAAGAGAACCAAAAAGTACTAGAAAGTCACTCAAACGCATTTCTCTCTCGCTTTATATCATGATTATTTCATACTTTTTGCATAGTTTATGTAATTGTACTCCAACTTGGTTGGAATTTGTATAGTTATATACAATAACACTATCAAAAGGCTGGTTTGGTAGTGAAATATTCAATGAAGAGAGTAAGAGAGAGGGCAGAGAATGGCTAGGGTTTCACTCGTTTTGTTTGTTGGCATTTGAGTGAAGAGAAATTTTGACTGTCTACTTATTTCTGTTTTAAATTATAGAATTATTTACCTATTCTATAATTAAAATCATAGAATAATACATACCATAGAAGCTTTTATTCGCTCAATAAATTAAACGTCATAGGTACGATGGAAAGTAAACATTGGATGGTGGAAAATATGGGTTCAATAATACCAGATAGTATACAACGATCAACAAAGGAACAACAAACGAATTTCGTGTTTTTGTGGCAAACTAGTTGTGTTAAATACAATACAAATGTATGCCAACGATAAAAGTCAACAAAAAATTGCAAAATATATTTAAATTTTTCAGTTCTACACCAAAACGACATGAAAAAGTTAAGTGAACACATTTTGTAACTCCACCTGGTGGAAGGTCATTTTAAATTTAATTGCTCTAATTTCCACAAACCTACGACGAAGAGAGTGAAATGAAAAGTCAGATGAGAGAATAAGTTTATCTATGTATGTATTATTCTATGATTAAAATAGTCATACATCATATGCTACTGTGCCTAGCAAGCAGTTGGTTGGTGACATAATTCCAGATGCGTCCACAACACTGACATGTTGCGTAAGAGTCATCACTCACGCACACAGAATGGCATCGTTTAGCGTTCATCAGTCGCCAGCCGATGGTTCATTTGTTTAGTGCGTGGGGTGAATGGAATTACAGACGATAATTAATTCTCTTCTCCCAATTGTGGAAATGAGAGGCGACAGCATAGCGGTGGTGGTGATCATCAATTGTTTTATAATCCGTCGTGGTCGTCGTCATCGTGGTCGTTGTTGATGGTCTCTAAATTAAAGCGTTAATTTATTACAACTTTTTAATACTGCAGCAAAAAAAAAACACACGTCATGGACATCATTGACTGGATGGAGTCATCCCAAGATTGGCGTGGCCATCTCGATGGACACGGTAGCTGTACCCGTTATTTCATTACAGTGAATATGCAAAAAAAACGCAGTTTAATATCTTTATTTTCCAATATTTTACGATTTTATCACTTGTGATCTCGGGTGTCTGGCCGCAAGATTTCCCTCCACCCCTCAAATGACTTAATAATGAAAATCATGGAAAAACTTAACATAAAACAGTGGATAATTGCCAGAAAACTGCAGCGTGATTATGCATTAATGACGTGACATTGCGGCGCTTAAACAACGAGATAAACCTGAATATAAATAAAAAGTACAAAGGAAAAACATGAACTCTAGTACTTCTTGGCATCAGTTGTCAGTACTTGGCAGTTTTTAACCAATTTACATTTTCACTTCAAATATTTGTCGCTTTTCAATTGAGTGCGCCCATTTGTGCGTCAATATATTCAACACAAAATGCTTTACAATTCCGCGCCTTCGTCATGGCTTAAGCCAAGAAATGGGGTCATCACCAAAGTACCAAGACGTGGTATACCTACCGTTTCTGGACCACCAAGATTTCCATTTACACCTATGCAAAAATTGATTTACGGAGGAGGAAGTATGATCATTATGATTATAATTCCGATGTGGGGTGTGCTTAGTTTGCCGTCGTGGTCCGCCAAACATCAAAATCAGGGTAAGGGCAGCAAAGTGGATGAAGACTGAGTTAAGCAGCACCAAGGAAATTTGGGAAATTTTTCAAATGTAATTTGTGAACTGAATAAAAAAAATTTTGTATAAATTTGATAAGAAAAATATTGTGTGTTGAAATTCTTTTCTCAAAATGGGATTTGAATGGGATTCGAAATGGGTGACCTATGGACTTTATATTTGTATCCTTTCTGATTGGGACTTGCAGTTGTATACCGCATACGAATGTCTAATTAGTCGAAAGTGTCAGTGATCGGCATTGCAAGAAATAAAATGAAGTCAGTCATAGCGTCCACATCGAATAGAAACCCTACTCAACTCCCAACATGAAGCCTGCTTTATTGGTGATGAGTTCAGGACCATTTGCAATTACTCCAATATTGTACTTGCACGTTGCCTACTTGAGTAATATGAGTCGAAGAATTGCTGCTTCGTCTCATGACATGAAGCTAATTAGTTGGCTGGCTGTGGGCATTTCGAAATCCCGGATCGTTCTGCGTGCAAATATTTTCTGTGTTCATTAAAATAAAGTAATTCAAACTAGTTGCGGAATTCTGTATCTTTTTAACTACAAAAATCGATAGTTAAATTGTTTAAATTCATAAAATTTCAATACAAAATTTCCGAGTTTTGTCAATTTAACTACCAATTTGTATGTCGTTAAAAAGTTACAGAATTCCGGTGTAGGTTTTGTATACACGCTGAAAAAAAAAAAATAAAATAATGCCCTAGTAACATATTGCAGGAAACGTGTACATTAGGGTGTCCCAAAAAATTTTTCTTTTTCGATTTTCATGCTTGCTTTAAGCTTGATTGGAAAGCTTATAGGGTAAAGTATTTTTGAGATTTTTCGGAAGAAGTTTAGAGGTCGCACAAGTCGAATTTCCCCGAAAAATCGGGTATTCGGGAGGCTTTTTGAATTTTACTTAAAACTCAGTCAATAACCACGAGTTTCTTAGTTTGTAAGTCAACGTTTTGAAAGCAAAACGTTCAAACTTTTATTGTATACTCGTATGCATAAACCACAAGTTTTGCCAATTATTTTTCTCAATAAGGTACCAAGTGTTAAATTTTTTCATACATTTTGGATAAATGTTGTTAGTAATGCTTTATAACTTTTAAAATTTCAATGCAAATTTAAAAAAACTAATGATGCACTCTAAAAGACTGATAAATTCCAAGCAATTTTGTAGAAACACAATTTTAATTTGCTGTTACTGTTCCAGAGTTATATCATTTTCCAGAGTTATACCTGTTACCCATAGTATGAAACTAATAATATTATAATCTGTTTGCTATTTTTGCATCGGATTTGCTTTAAATTTCTATAAAAATTTAAAACACTAATGATGCACTTTAAAAGACAGATTAATGCCAACTAATTTTGTAGAAAAAATTTTAAATTTGCAGTTACTGTTCCAGAGTTATGCCATTTTAAAACTGTTTACCCATTGTATGAAACTAATCTTTATATATGTATATAATTCTACTGCACGTGTGTTTGTGACTGAACTCCTCCTAAACTTCTGGACTGAATAAATTTGTTTGTACGCTTTTGGCTGGCGCCCTGGGTGGTTTAGATTTCCTATTCGGTCCAATTGAACAAAGGGGCGTGGTACCTCCCATACAAATCACTTGAAATATTATGCAGGACAACGTCTGCCAGGTCAGCTAGTATTACTAAATATAAAATGTTTGCCAATTTTTCATCGGATTTGCTTTAAACATTTTATTCATGAAAAAATCTACATGCGCTAAGTAACGGCAAAGGGTTAAATAAAATAAATAAATAAATGGTTTCCCATTACATCCCATGAAGGGACTGGGGAGAACTTCTCACAATCACTGAGCTGTGCGCTTTCCAAATTTCACTCAATGATTGGGACCTACAGTTTTACACCGATTCCGAACGGTATTTTGAGAAGCTTTTTCATGGTTATATACTCGATAGTGTCGCCGTCACTATGCGAGGTGACCGCCGCCGAAAGAAATTTTAAGGTGGTCAGAGCAGGGTTCGAACCCAGGATCTCATCTACAAGAGCCACGCATACTAACCATTGCACCACCGACGGCCGACCATACAAGCATAAAAACGAAGATCCTGTGGGACAATATCAGAGACTTAATGAAGCTTGACAAACTCGAACTTACTTGTGTTCTAACTGCACGCTGGAAAACCGGGTTTTTGTTGTTGTTTGGATGCAAATATAACGTGTTTGTAGCTTGTCGCAAATATAGTATACTTGTGTCTAAACATATTGTGTTTTCTATTGCATGTTAAATGTTGGAAATACAATGATTAATAGGTTATAATAGAGGGCGGATTAATAATTCAGTGACTTTTTGATTGAAACACAGTTTTTTTTTGCAAAAAAAATTTATTTTCCAACATAATCTCCTTCTAGCTCAATACACTTAGTCCAAAGTTTCTCCAATTTTTGTATCCCTTCCAAAAAATAGGATTTTTCGAGGTCCAAAAAAACATGCCTTGTTTGATCAATAATTTCATCGTTGGAGCTAAATCTCTTTCCACCGAGTCATTTCTTTACGTTTGGAAATAGGAAATAGTCACTGGGGGCTAAATCCGGAGAATATGGCGGTTGAGGTACCAATATGTAGCCCAATTCATGGAATTTGGCCATTGAGACTACACACGTGTGCACCCGTACGTTTATAATCAATTGAGAGCAAACGCGGCACCCATCTTGCGGACAGCTTTCTTAAACCCAACTTATCATTTAAAATCGAAACCACACTGCCATATAAAATGCCTATGGCATCAACAATCTCACACATTTTTACTCTCCGATAGGCCAACATCATATCGTGGATTTTTTCGACATTTTCGGGTGTATTGACCTCAATTGGCGTCATTTGTACTAGTGCGACCACAACGAAAGTCAGTAAACAACTTTTTTACCATTGAAATCGATGGTGTAGAATTCCCATAGTATTTATCAAGCTTTTCCTTGGTTTGATTGACGGTTGTTTTTTCGCAAAAAAATAAAGTTTAATGAGCACTGGAAATTCACTTTTTTTAATTTTTTAAAAAATGCACGAGGTTGTATGTTTTGATCAGCTGTTAAACGAAAAGTAAATGACGGAACTTTCTTAAAATTTGACAGTAGTCTATAAACAGGTGGTACTTGATGGGAGCAGTGTTGCATTTCATATAACTACGAGGGAAGTTCAAAAAGTCACGGAATTGATCCGCCCTCGTACATGTTTTCGTGACGCAAATGTGATTTTATTTAAAAACAAAAATGTGACATATAACAATGAACAACAAAAAAAGCAACAGTTCTTCAGTTCATGAAAACAATTTTTGCAAACATGTTCATGGTTCCTGTAATATGTTTCTGGGGCCATTGTTTCAGCTTGTGGGCACTCTTCTCTAGGAGCACAACAACATGGAAGAGGATGAGCGGACATGATCAAATGCAGGTGTGTGAGGAAAATATCAATACGATGCAAAACTTTATCTGTAATTATTCCGCCTTCACTATACCCCAATATATCTTCGACTACATGCTAAAAAATCTGCCTATTTTTGTTGTTTGGATGCAAATATTTGTAGCTTGTCCCAAATATAGTAAACTTGTGCCCCAACACGTTGTGTTTGCCATTCACTATAACATGTTTGGGACACAATGATTAATAGGTTATAACATATGAATTTGTGATCCAAATGTGACTTCGTTTGTTGAAAACCGCTAAAATCAAAAACGAGACAGACAACAAAAAAATAAAAAGGCAGCAGATCTTCAATTCATGGAAACAAAAAAAAGAAAAAGGCAGCAGATCTTCAATTCATGGAAACAAAAAAAAAAGAAAAAGGCAGCAGGTCTTCAATTCATGAAAACAATGCTTGCAAACATGTACAGTAGGGTGTCCCATCAATAAAATTTATTTTTTGCTCAAGCTTTATTTGAAAGCTCATAGGGTAAAGTATTTTTGAGAATTTTTTCAGATTTTTCGGAAGTGGTTTAGAGGTCGCGCAATTCGTATTTCCCCCAAAAAACGGGCATTCCGGGCGTTTTTTGCATTTTACTTAAAACTCGGTCAATATCCACGATTTTCTTAGTTTGTAAGTCAACGTCCAAACTTTTATTATATGTGCATGAACCACCAGTTTTGACAATGATTTTCCTCAATAAGGTACCACGTATTAAATTTTTTCGTAAATTTTGAGTAAATTTTGGGAATAACGCTTTATATATTTTAAAATTTATAAGAGAATTTAAAAAACTAATGATGAATTTTAAAAGAATAATAAATTCCAAGCAATTTTAATTGGTGGTTACTGTTCCAGAGTTATACCAGTTTAAAGCCTTTTACCTATTGTATGAAACTAATAATATTATAATCTGTTTGCTATTTTTGCATCGGATTTGCTTTAAATTTCTATAAAATCTTAAAATACTAATGATTCACTTTAAAATATGGTTAAATACCAAGCAATTTTGTAAAAAAAAAATTTAATTTGCAGTTACTGTTCCAGAGTTATGCCACAATAAAACTCTTTAAACATTGTATTCATGAAAAAAATCAACATGTGCTAAGTAACGATTGCAAACATATATATGTTTCCTGCAATATGTTGCTGGGGCCGTTTTTTTCTGCGTGTCGTGTGGCCGTCGGTGGTGCAATGGTTAGTGTGCGCGGCTCTTGTACATGAGATCCTGGGTTCGAACCCTGCTCTGACCACCCTAAAAATTTCTTTCGGCGTCGGTCACCTCGCATAGTGATGGCGACACTATCGAGTATATAGCCATGAAAAAGCTTCTCAAAATACCGTTCGGAATCGGTGTAAAACTGTAGGTCCCAATCAGTGAGTGAAAACTGGAAAGCGCACAGCTCAGTGATTGTAAGAAGCTCTCCCCAGTCCCTTCATGGGATGTAATGGGAAACCATTTTTTTTTTATGGATAGGTTATGTTAGACAAAAGTGGGTGACACTATGGCTGTCACATACCAAGGTACGTCATATTTCGCCTACATCGTTGAACCTGTTAATTAACTTGATGTGGTTATAGTCAAATCTAGCCGTATAATAACTCATCCTGATATTCCAGGAAGTGGCAAAAAAAGAGATGTACATTAGTCCGTGCCGAACAAATTAGTGTTATGCAAAAGAGTCATAAGACCATTCTGCTTAACTTCCTGAATGTATGTTAGATCTAACATGAAGTAATATCCTAGATATTGTTTTGTAACCCTTACAAAAACCCAGGTACTAATATATGAAATGTTCAACGATCACTCTTCCTCCTTTTCATCCACACCGCTTCTGCAGCAATCATGAGTTTAGATTCCAAGTCGACTCGCGTGGCTGTCTATTAAACGGTAATGAAATATAACGTCCCCAGCAACATATTGCACGAACCATGTACATGTTTGCAAGCATTGCTTTCGTGATTTGAAGATTTGCTGCTTTTTGTTTCTTTATTGTCTGTGGCGCTTTTGTTTTCAGTAGTTTTCAACAAACAAAGCCATATTTGGCTCACAAATACATATATTGTGACCTATGAATCATTGTGTCCCAAACATTGCCGTAAATAAACTGGAGAAAATTGGGGACGTTTCCACGCCCATTCTGGTACCTCCCATACAAAAGCTTGGTGGTCGTCTGTGTTGTCAATGCGATAAGCCGCATGAAACACTTCCGATCTTAATGAAATTGGATATTAGGCTTCATGCCAATAAACGCCAGTCACCGATTAAGATAAAGATGGTTTTGCCACGTCCTACCAAGATAAGTTGTGCAGCCGGCTGGTTGTTCGGCAAGATAACTCCCGCAAAACCAAACCAATCTTTATGAAGTTTGGTACTAGACAACATTTACTCAAATGCACACAAACTTTTGGTGGATGATCGGTTGATCGACGCGATAACTCTCGTAGACTACAAGCAACCTTAATGAAATTCGGTACTCGGCAATGTTTTCGTAAAAATTAAAGATTAAATACTGTCCAGGCCCATTTTCGTACCTCCAATACAAATTTTGGGCGGCTTTCCAGCTGGCCGACTCGATATCTCCCATATACCACAAGCGATCTTAACTAAATTTGGTACTGATCAATATTTTGTGTAATACTGTGTGAAAACAGATGAACAACTTTGCCATGCCCATTTTTGTACATCCCATATAAATATTGGGCGGACAATTGGCTGGTAGTCACGATAACTCCCCATAATCACTTAGAATGGTAATTAAGTTGGGTATTGAGTAAAATTTAGCGCAATGCCGCCACTGCAAATGTGCCAATATTCAATAGAACTCTGTCAGAGTGGATGACTTCGGGTGAGGGTATGTTTAAGTCGGGTGATTTCTGTACTGGTTTCAACCTGACGTTTCAAATTTTAGAAGTAAATATTTAAATGTATAACACAATTAGAAAAATGTTCATGACTTGTAAGCTTGTAGAATGAATTTCTCATACATTAACCAAAAACTAACAAAAATCGGTCAATAAAATTCAAATTCAAATAAATGTAACTGACACTAGCACGGTCTTCAAAAATGTTATACCACGGAAAATACAACTCTGTGATATAGATTAAAAACTCACCTCAAAGCACTGCAACAATGCGAGAACGCATGAGGAAAAGAAGAACATGGTGGAAAAATTCTGTCTGTTGTTGTTGTTGGAATTATAGGCCTTTCAGTTATGTTGATACTTAGGGATCTTCGATCGATACTAATGCGCACATGTGAATTGCAGAATTGAGTTTGAATACGTATATATGATCAACCGATGATATCAATTCAGGCACAGTAGTTAGGCATCTGATGATGAACTTGTCACGGAGTTCGAAACTAGTCATGCCACCGAGTGTGTGTTGAAGTGAATTGTCTATTATTTCCAACAAAGACCAACCATTTTTCAATTAGAAAAATGTTCATGACTTGTTGTAAGCTTGTAGTATGAATTTCTCAAACATTAACCAAAAATAACACAGTAATTCTAACACCCAAAACGAAATGCCGTGGTTGGTTTCTTGTTGGTTGGTTTGAACCATTTCCTCTATCTGGTATTATTAAAGCAATTCTTTCCAACATCCAAACTTCATGTCACACCAGGCCAAATGCCAGAAATTTGCTGAGCGAAATATTTTCTCTATACATGTACGAGTATTTCTGTGTGTATTATACCATAGAGAATTGACATATAGAGTACCCAACTCTCTCAGTAAGTTGATTACATTTGGTGTGTTGCAGACGGGTGGTTCGACTCGCAAAAAACTGCTCCAAAATAACGGGGGGCGTGGTCAAAATGTTCTACAAAAATGATCGCCATAAATTTTTACTATATGTGTCCGAACACTCCAAAATACAAATCTTAGCCCAAGTGCTAGATAAAAGATGAAATATGACAACAAAATACAAATCTTAGCCCAAGTGCTAGATAAAAGATGAAATATGACAACATTCATTATATTATGTTGACTATTTTTTAATGGAAACAGCAAAATGACAAAATTCATTATTAACCCTTGGAAGGCAGTTAGTTTTTGCTTATTATCTACCACTTGGGCTAAGATTTGTGTTTTGGAGTGTTTGGACACATATAGTGAAATTTTATGGCGATCATTTTTGTAGAACATTTTGATCACGCCCGCCGTCATTTTGGAGCAGCTTTTTACGAGTTTTCAAAAAAAAAGGAAAAATTATGGTTATACGTTACAGTTAGAGGGTTAATTTGTTCCACAAAAATGTTTATCTGAATATTTTCTATAAAACTTCTGAACATATTTTGTACCTCAGAAGTAAGGAACACACAATTTTGCATGCCGATATGTTGCAGGAAAGTTCCGTGGGGCGGAAACTTTGACCCGCCCTAAAAAAAATTCTGAGCAGATCTGGCAAAACGCCGGTACACGTATATTTTTTTATAAGACCGTTCTACCAGAATCCGTTGACAGAACCCCAGCATTTTTTTTGGTGTCGCACAGTGTAATGTAAGTGTAAGCAAAATATACCTATTATTTTGTTCTACAGCACTTCGGATGTAATTGCTCAAAGTCCATAAAACCGTTATGGAATGCTGAGAAATGTGTTTGTGGCCGATGTACATACATATGTACGTAGATAATTAAACCATTTCCCTTGAAAGAAAATACTCTTCCTGTTCTGTTTAAACCCTCACTATCTTACTAGTTTACCAACGCATTTCCTTTAAATACCCGAGCCCTCCTGCTTGTATGGCGTGATTCAATGTTACCCATTCAATCGACGGAAGTTAAAGTGTACAACGGTGCTTGAGAAAATCACTGAGCCTCTCGTTGACTATGGCAAACCTTCGACGATCATGCAAATTGATATTCATTCGCACATTTTGACTTTGATCTCGCCAAGTGAAACAACAGCGCACGCATGCGTGCCGCAGTGAAGATGATGATGATTGTGATGCTCTTGTGCTCACGTGTACGATTTATTGCCTAATTGAAAGTTGGATGAAAAGAAAATAAAAGTGAAAGAAAGAAATAAAGACTTCCCCAAAAAAAGAGAGTGAAACCAAGTGCACCACTTCCAACATCAGCCAGCACCGAAGCAACCCGATCCAAACAAGAAAGCAATCAAGAAAACCTTCCTTCCCAGCGCCCCGGTCGGGCAAACGATGATCATTCATGCCTTCCATTCATTCAGATCTGCCCAGATGCCAATGAGAAGCGAAGTATGAGTGGAATGGTGTTGGTGATTAAGCAAAAAGTGACAAGATCATTATTACCGGCTTTGGATCATTGATTGCACTGAACGACAACAGACAGCTCCAACAATAACGACAGCAGTAACTGCAACTGCAACATGTTTCATGACTTTAAGTCGCGGCGGCAGTCGTTGCAATATTCTAGGTCATCAGCGATAAATAAAGCATTGACTGCTGACTGAACTCGAGATTTAACATTAAACATGAAACAGACTGAACGAACAGTCAATGAGTGAGGTTGACTGTTAGTTAGACTGATTGTCAGTCGCTCGTTCGTTAAGCTTTAGCAAAGCTATTGAATGCCTTACTTCGATATGATCCATAGCTGCAGCATGTTGCCTGCTGCACCTTTAACATCATTTAAGTTCACACAGCCACTCACTCATACTTGGACTTGTGCGCATGCGCAGCACCAATTTAACTCTTTCACATTGCATTATGCCGCCACTGCAAAGGATCGAAGAAAGGCACCTCTGAAAGTTCTCCAAGAGAAAAAAGAAGCAAACGTTATGAACCTGTTTGAAATTTCGTCGAAAGAAAACTAAAAGTAGTCAGTCTTCCTCGCTGCAGTCACTATTGTGCCGTAAATGTTGGACACTGAACTTGCAATTAACCGCATGTGGCTGGGTTGGCTACAAGGAGTTTCGTAAGGCGTCCGTCCCACCATCTTATAGGCAGAAATACAACAAATTTACTTTTTCCTCTTCTCAGGTACTAACAACTTCGCTTTAGTGTGCGCTTGTGCAAAGGAGGAGGATGTTGGCGTGTTTTGTTGGTTAAGATGAACAGTGGTTTGGCAACGCTTTTTTGCATATAAGCTGTGACAAATATTTGACTGGAAGTAGTCTGACTTATATCGGGTTTTTCAATAAGAGCGCTACAAACGTTTTTTTTAAATAAAACAAAACCGGTTTTAGATACCAATGAAATTCTTTATTTCTGTGAAAGTACGTTCGATGCCATTATGTATGGAACTCGATTTATTTTGCATGGCCACCACGGGCACGCTTGCAGAAGTCCAGACGCTGAACCCAATTTTCGGCGGTTTTCAAGCATAAATCGGCCGATACTGCTTCAATTTCACGTTCGATATTCGTACGAAGTTCATCAATCGTCGCTGGCTTGTTGGCATAGACCGTAGACTTGACGTAGCCCCACAGGAAATAATCTAACGGCGTCAAACCGCACGACCGAGGCGGCCACTAGACTGGGCCATTTCGTGAGATAACACGTTCACCAAACTTGGTTTCCAATAAATTGATTATGGCATTCGCTCTGTGGCTTGTGGCGCCATCCTGTTGGAACCACATGTCCTCCAAGTCCATATTATCCAATTGGGGCCAAAAATATTCGGTTATCATTGAACGGTAGCGGTTCGCATTCACAGCAATGTGCCGGTCTTGATCATCACGGAAGAAGTACGGCTCAATGACGCCGCCGGCCCATAAACCGCACCAAACCGTAATTTTTTCGGGATGCAATGATGACTCATGGATTACGTGTGGATTGCTGTCTGACCAATAACGCATATTTTGCTTATTGACGAAGCCATTCAGCCAGAAATGAGCCTCATCGCTGACGACCATAAATTGGACGTAGCGCTCTTAAAGTTGAGGCCACTGACTCCAAATTTCGGTAGTAAATTTTAATAATTTCGACTCGTTGTTGGCTCGTATATCTTTCCATGATGAAATGGCAAACCTTACTGAAGATAAATGTCAAAAGAGCGGGAAAAAATATGGCGTCGTTTGCTGTCCCTATCGATTTACTTTTGTAGCGTCTCTGTTGAAAAACCCTTTAGAAAATATATTTGCAAATTAGCGTGGTAAAATGAGTAAGATAAACTCGTTAGAATAGCTGATTTGAACTTTTTTCTTGCTTTGGTGTTTCTCTTATGTCAAATTCACATGTAGAAAATTTGACATGTTAGGAACACCAAATAAAAACAAAATGCCTGTTTTTGTTGCCTAAAATTACAACAATTCCTACCGCGTTTACCTTACTTATCTTACCATGATAGTTAGTGTTAATTTAGTGACAAAAACAGCGGAGACAATTTTGCATTCTGGTTATTTTCTAAGTTGGTAAAAACGGGGGTTCTACAGTAAGAGCTCAATATACATGATTAATCAACTGTTGATGTTGCTATCTACTAGGTGTAAAATAATACACTATACCATTTTCAATTGAAATTAAACAAATATCAATTTAATTTTGTAAAGTATCAATGGAAATTTGGAAATTATATTCGATGTTTGAATTACATCACTTGTAGTTTAAAAACTCTATTTGAAATTTGAAATTAAAAAACATCAATTGAAATTTGAAGGGCATCAATTGAAATCTGAAACACATCAATTGAAATTTAAATCACATCAATTGAAATTTGAAACATTTCAATTGAAATTTGAAGGAAATTTAAAAATCGTCACTTGCAATTTAAAAATGGTTAAACCGATTTAATGTATTAGATTTTTGAATTTGAATTGATGTCTTTTAAAATTCAATTAATGTATTTTAAATTTCAATTGATGTATTTTAAATTTCAATTGATGTCTTTTTAAATTTCAATTAATGTTTTTTTAAATTTCAGTTGTATTTAAAATTTCAAATAGAATTTTTAAATTTCAATTGATTTTTTCAAATTTCAATTGGAAATGGTGTAGTTACGAATTGAAATTCAAAGCCAAAAACCTATTTAAATTTAAAAAATCCATTTGAAATTTAAAACATATCAATTGAAATTGAAATATCAGTTTTGAATTGAAATTCAAATGTCATAAATACATCAATACACATTTATAGCCCTATTCTGGCAGGGTTACAAAAGTCACCACGGTTACTATTTGACAGCAATGTGACAATTGTCACAAATCGGTATTCTGAAACGTTTTTTGGTGACAAAAGTAACAAAAACTATTACCTGCCAAAGAGGAGATAACAGCGCGTGACAGCTGTTTTATTTGCCGGAAAGTTGATACAAAAACATTTTATAAATTCTACAAGTAAACAATAAAACTGTATATGGGTATTTCCACAGAAAGGTCTACCGCGGCCAAAAAATTATAAGTTACTAAACAATTATTTTTATACAATATTATGAGAGAAAAATATTCAAATTTTGTTATTTTAAAGAATTTATACCTTAACTTAACACCCATAATGAGAAAAATGTTAGTAAAATTCAAAATAATATGTTACTTGCTTTCGATTACTTTTAATCGAATTGTATCTTTAATGGTTACTTTTTTAAAACGCATTTTTACGATTGCACTAGTTAGAAAATAGTTTGCTTACAACAACAATAAACTTAAAAAAATTCCGAAAAGAGCAAAGCGAAAGAAATCTAACTGTAATTTTTCAATTTGTTTTCCTTGATATTCTAATGTTACATGCGCACCTTAAAAGCATAATTTTTTGTAATTCTTCTGCGCTGTGGAACGGAATTCAATAAAAATTTAAAATTAAACCAAATTTTATATATAAAATTTAAAAATTAAATTACTTTGACCGAAGTTAATAATATACCCTTTCTATTTAATATTGAAGTTTGTCACGCAACGCAACTGGTGTAAGTTAAACTTTTTTCAAATTTTTGCTGCAAAATTTTTTATAATCAGCAATAAATGTTTTATGTAGATGGACACCGTTTCTGAAAAATTTAAAAACAAAGATAAGAAATTTAGGGAAAAGTTGAAAGAAGATCCCGTAAAATTTGCAAGCGTATCGCTTAAAAGCAAAGGAAATAGCACAAAAATATCGACAGCGGCAGTTGAAATTGTCTAAAACGAGCAAGAAACTTAGAAAGGAGAGGAGAGAAAAAGACCGCGTAAGACAAAAACAACACCGAATGAAAAATAAAAACAGTAAATTTGAAGAAACGAATGAGGCGTATTCTTGCAAACAAATATTGGGAAAAGCAGTCAAGAAGGTAGAAAAAGCCTTGCCTATGAATTTGAAAAAGAAAATAAAAGTTCTCAACGTTTTGAATGCGAAATATCTAAATTCAACAATAATTGCAGGAAAAAAATCTTCCAAGTCTTTAGAACACGAACAGAAAATAAAGACTGTTAAAGATTTTTACATGCGTGAAAACATTAGCGTCCAGGCTGCAGGTCGTAAAGACACTCTTGTTATAGATGGACAAATAGTTGCTAAGCGCTTTATGTTGATGAAAGTTCTTGAAGCGTTTGAGTTGTTCAAAAATGAATATGATGAGGAATATGTGATTAAGTCAACATTTGTCCAAAACCGGCCAAGGGAAATCGAACTCACGAGCAAGACGCCCCACAATATGTGTGTCTGTCAGCACCATGCCAATTTTCGCTTTTTAATACAGGGATGTGCAAAAGTCTTAAAATCATTTTCAACTAATTTTCAAAGCTTTCTCCAAACTGCCTGTTGCAACATCGACACGGAAAAATGTATGACAAGCGAATGCGAAAATTGTGTACAGGATGTGCAACATGATCTCATTCCAGTCAAGAACTTACAAATGTTGGAGGAAACTGTCAAGTGGCAGCATTGGCGCAAAGTTCAAGATCGTGTTACCTTAACTCAGACTATTGCTCCTTTATCGGACCTCATTCACGAATTGGAAGCTTGAATGCCTTTATTTAAAGTGCATGTTTTTGTAAAGCGTGCTCAACAACAATACTTTTGTACAACAATACTTCACTGTAGTTACCAACAAATCACGATTTTTACATGCGTAGCCTGGTTGGCTGGAGACACAAAATCGTTTGCTATAATAAGTGACAAGCTAACCCACAACAAATACGATGTTTACTGTTTTATAACAACACTTGTGCAGCAAATAAAAAACCAATACGGGCATTTTCAAAATATATTCAGCAGCAGCAGCCAATTCAAAAACAAGTTTATAGCTAGGAGTTTACCCAATTTTTTAGTGGAATTCGGCTGGAAATATATTGAATGGAACTTCCTCGCCACTTCTCATGGCAAATGAGCAGTCGATGGAGTAGGAGCTGTAATTAAAAGAAAAGTTTGGCAGATAACGAAAGCAAAGAATATTATTTTGCACGACGCCTTAGCTTTATTCGAATGCGCACGATACCACATAAATGGGATTCATTTAACTTTTATAAGGGCAGACGAAATTGAAAGACTTTCCACACCGTTAACGGAAAAATGGAAAGAAGTGCCGAGTATCTCAGGCATACTTAAACTTCACTACTTTTCATGCGAAGAAGATTTACAAATAAAAGTAGCTCGAACCGCAATTTCGTCAAAGAGAAATATTTAATAAATTACCTTTTTTACTATTTTTTTTAATTCGTATGTACCTTGTCAAACATTGACCTGAAGTTGAATTTTCATTTATTTTCGTCGAATTAAAACTTAAAAACCAAACTGCATCAAAAATTATTCGAGTTTATCATAAGGGAAAAAATGTCACGTAACGCAATGTCACGTCACGCTTCATATTATGGCTTGTATCAATAAAATTGAACATAAATTCATAAAAAAAACAGATATGAAAATAAAGCTAAACTATCCCCTAATAATATCCAAATAAGTTACATAAAAGTTTTTAGCTTATTTCGCTGGTTTTTGCAGTTTAGTAAATGTAGAAAAAACCACTTCTATTTTTTTTGTCACGTCACGCAACAGCTTTTGTTGACCAATATGTCAGGACTCCGACTCTCACAGCACCCATGCTTTCCACTAAATAAAGAGCTCCAAAATTACTTCCCAAAAACCTAAATGACGAAAAAAATATTTGCGCCTTAGTTTGATTTTCTTCATGTTGAATACGTGCGACTGTCGCGTGCGCAACCATGGAAATACCCATATGGGAAAAATTAATAATATATTTTGAACCAAAACGACAAGAAGGCATAATTAAATGGAGGAAGGACTTTTGTTACTTTCTGCTATGGAAATAGAGCATGGAAATTTGTATTAGAAAGATAGAAAAACCGCGAAATGTATTACAACATTTTTAACGTAAATATCTCCGGTCTTTGAATGGATATTGGTGAGTAATATACCTTTAAAAAAAGGCTAAGGTCTAGTATATTATCGGAATCTGCCAAAAAATAAGTATAATAGAGCATTTTTTTGAAAAAAAAATTTATGTACAATAAATATATTTATGCACTGATTTATTGAGCTTAGAAAGACCTTTGTAATGATACCCATTTCAACCAGATCGAATTATAAATATCTGAGATACCAACGATTATATACTCAAGCTTTAAAGGGCTTTATCCCAAGAAGATGGACCGACCGCGGGGGTGAAAACACTTTTTGAACTTAGCGCAGAAGCTTTTGTTTCGTGGTGAAATTTTGATGTAGATCAGAGAGTTGAAGCTAAAGTAAATTTCTTCTTCTATTTGGCACGGATGGGCAGGTGTATTTTTTCCAAAACAATAATAGTCGTGTTTTGGTTACAAGCAAACGATTATCGCTTGGTAAGTTGCAAAGAAAACGGCAATTTAGCGATATGTCATTTTATTAAAAAATATGAATCGGGGTTGAAAACGCTAAAAGATGTAAATAAAAGTTGTTTAAACTTAGCGAAAACAATACTCGTCGCTAAGTCTTCGCTAAGTGCTTCATACATAACAAGCGAATATATAAGCAAGCGGTGTAACCAAAACACGCTTAATGTATTCAAATTCCCTAAATAATAATGTATTCATTTTAATTCAATAAAACATACATACATATATTAAATACTTACTTTTTCTTTTTTGCCGCGTTCATTTTGTGCAGAAGACCATATGTTTTCGTTTTGTTGTCCCTGCTTTTGACAACCTGTTATTGTGAGGTGAATTATTTGTTACGAGGTGAATTTTTCGTTATCACCTTGTTGCCAAAATACCAGATACAATCAATGGTGACAACTTTGGAACAATTTTGTGGTTACAATTTGATTGTTATACACAGAATAGGGGTGTAAAAACCTCAATTTAAATTCAAAAACATCAATTGAAAATTTAAAAATACAATTGAAGTTCGTAATATGTCAATTTAAATTCGAGAACCGACTTTAACATACCTCCGCTCTAGTTCATCAATTATGTCCGAGATTCATTAAAAACGGTGTATACTTTATTTAACCCGAATGGGCGTGGAATATACGTATTATCTACTTCCCAATTTAATAAGGCTCTGTTACTTTTTTGGGGATATATCTTGACTACCAGCCACGCCAAACAAGTTCACGCTTCGGCCCAGCGAATTGACTTTCTCATATCAGACCAGATTTTAGCCCGTGTCACTTTTTTTATTTCGGCAGTTTTCAAGAGTCAAAGCCATTTTTGGGTCACAACAACATATATTATAACATACTAAACATTGTGTCTCCAACATGTAATATTGATTAACAAACACAATATGTTTGAACACAAGTACACTATATTTAAAAACGTTATATTTGAATCCAAACAACAACAAAAAGACAGATTTTTCAGCGTGCAGCCACAAATGTTTATAAATAAAAACAATAATTCGCCAGCAGACAAAATAATATTGCGGCGATATCGCTCGGAAGACAAATTATGTTGCTTCAATAATTGGTTTCGTATTTCGAATGTTTGCCATGAGAAAATATTACCCGACGGAGATTCTTCCAAGAAATAAGAAAGCAATACTTCTAGAAGATAATATTGAAATATTCCCAGATTATCACAATGAAGACAATTTTCAGATATCACTAGAATATCATATTGAAGATAGAAAGAAGATATTGCTAGATTAACTCCCAGAAGACAAAAAGAAAACATATTTTATAATTTTCTTTGAATTATCGGTTTTGTAGTTTTGTAAGTAATAATATTACAGGCAAAATTACAATATATTATGGAAATATATGAGAATTTATAATAATAAATTTAAAGAACGAATTAGCTTTAATCGTGGCTTTCTGTGAGGATTCTTCAATTTCTACCATTGGGTAGATCCAGCAAGGCTTTGCAGGAATATACTTCTCTGTGATGGGTCCAACATCGGCTTCTCGGCTGCGGCATAGATGTTTTCATCCCTAGTGTAGCTCCAACATTGTTTTTCCCTTTCTAAACGTTTTTGGGAGATTACTAAATTTTTCCGGAGCACTGACCTGTGGTATACGAGTAGCTTGGGGATTTCGTCTTCGGAACTTTCTGGAAATATGGAATAATGGGAATGTGGAATAATGAACAAATTCTATTGATTAATTGTACTTACTTCATACTACAGATCTACTTTTATCAAGTCTTTAGGTCATTCTAAAGCGATCCGATTTTTATATTTGTTGTAGTTGTAGTCCCCACCATAGATAAATAAAAAACCATAGATGGTGAAAGATAAGTGGTGAATTTGAAAATAAAGGGGAATTTTCTAGATGGCGCCGGAGTGGTTGATATGAGCAAATTTCCCTGGAAACAAAAACTAGTGAAATAACTATATAAACATTCTTTTTTGTCTTTTGTATTGTGAACAAATATCATATTTGCTTTTCAATTATTTATATTCTATTTTCAAATTTTAACAACAGAATCGAAATAAAAATTATGTTGAGTGCTTTTTCGTCACATCCGAGTGACAAAATGGTCGTAAAGAAAAGCATGTGCCCTCCCTCTGGTGAAAATGGTGATTAATCAAATGAATCATCTATGGTTTTTATTTATCTATGTCCCCACTTAGTCGAAATACTTTTAGTTTTACAAATAACAAAAAATAAAGCTTATTTATTTTCTTTGCTGATTATTGCTGAAATATCTCGAGGATGATAGAAAGAAGATAGTATGCAGTTTTAGTATGTAGTTTTTATGACGATAAAAATGTGATATTTCCGGAATATCGCTATAGCGATATATCTTCCAATTGTTTGTAGGGGTGTTCCGAAATGTTTTCATTTGGGTGCTTAATAAAAGTATAGAATGGTCTTGAGCTTGAATAAATAAACTTACAAATTATCAGTTCAAAATTGAAAAACAAAATTTAAAATTTGTCCCACTGTTCAATCTTGATTATGACATTAGTTTTTCATTTTATTGCAAAAACATCGGGAACGTCATTGTTTATGATCGGTCCTCATGGAACTAGTCATAGTAATTGATAATAGGCGTGTTTTGGTTACTTGCTCAGATTATCAGTTATTTTGTATGGAGGGCTAAGCGATATTAATCGGCACTTGGAGTTGCCGCTTCCATTTCAGTCCTAAGCAGGCATAAAGTTACCAGTCTGAAAAAACAGAAAAGAGTGTTTGATATCGTTATTGTGAAATCAAAGATAAGAAGAACGAATAAACCCAAAAACGATCAAGAAGTAGACGACCAGAAAATGTGCGCAATTTGGAAAACCTCATAAAAGAGAACCAAAAAGTGATCCCAATTCACTCAAACGAAATTTTCTCTCGCGTCATATCTTGATTATTTCTTACTTTTTGTATACGAGGGCGGATCAATAAGTCCGTGACATTTCGAACTTCCCTCGTAGTTATATAAAATGAACAACTGCTCCCATCAAGTACCACCTGTTAATAGACTACTGTCAAATTTTGAGAAAGTGTCCGTCATTTACTTTGCGTTTAACAGCTGTTCAAAACATCGTGCATGTTTTAAGAATAAAGAAAAGTGAATTTCGAGTGCTCATTAAACATTATTTTTTGCGGAAAAAAAAACAGTCAATCAAACCAAGGAAAAGCTTGATAAATACTATGGAGACTCTGCTCCATGGATATCAATAGTTAAAAAAAGTGGTTTACTGAATTTCGTTGTGGTCGCACAAGTACAATTGACGCTGAACGTTCTGGACGGCCAATTGAGGTCAATACACCCGAAAATGTCGAAAAATCCACGATATGGCGTTGGCCGATCAAAGAGTAAAAGTGCGTGAGATTGTTGATGCCATAGGCGTTTCATATGGCAGTGTGGTTTCGATTTTAAATGATCAGTTGGGTTTAAGAAAGCTGTCTGCAATGCGGGTGCCGCGTTTGCTCTCAATTGGCCATAAACGTAATAGTGTGACAACTTCAAAGAATTGTTTGGAATTGTTTAACCGCAATTCGAAGGAGTTTTTGAGGCGTTTTGTTACCGTGGATGAAACATGGATCCATTACAACACTCCGGAGACTAGCCAATAAGGTGAGGAAACAGTTTTTTGGGATGCACGCGGGATAATCCACATCGATTCAAAAGTGAAAAACAATAAACGGCAAATATTATGCCAACTTATTGGACCGATTTAACAATTCCATGAATTGGGCTATGAATTGGTACCTCATCCGCCATATTCTCCGGATTTAGCCCCCAATGACTATTTCCCATTTCCAGACCTAAAGAAATGGCTCGGTGGAAAGATATTTAGCTCCAACGATGAAATTATTGATCAAACAAATGCCTATTTTATGGACCTCGAAAAATCCTATTTTTTAGAAGGGATACAAAAATTGGAGAAACTTTGGACTAAGTGTATTGAGCTAAAATGAGATTACGTTGAAAAATAAATTTTTTTTGCAAAAAAAAATCTGTGTTTCATTCAAAAAGCCACGGACTTATTGATCCGCCCTCGTAGTTTATGTAATTTTACTTCAACATGGTTAGAATTTGTATAGTTACATACAATAACTCTATCAAACAGCTGCTCGTGTATTGAAATATTCAATGCAGAGAGTAAGAGAGAGACAGCAAAGAATGATTACGGCTTCACTCGTTTTGTTTGTTGGCATTCGAGTGAAGAGAAATTTTGACTGTCTACTTTAGTACATGGTTTTTGATAAACTTTTACAGGAATAACTACACACCATGGGTTATCGATAACCATGTTCTCTAATCTTTGCCGTTTACATCACCCATTTTGAGATTAAATTCACATTTCAGTTGGCAACTCCGTGCTTGGACAAACTCCGCGCCACGCGACGAAATTATCGAAGACGGCGGAACAACAGTAAAATTAAGTTGGCGGCTATTGGTTTTTCCAGTTTTCTACAAATTTGGGATGGTTTTGAAATAACTGCACCTTTAGAATTGGATCAGTGAGTCAAATCGGGCCAGTTGATATAATCTGCTCACATTTTAAACCAATAAGGTAACTTATATTGGCGGCGGCGTGAACTTTAAAAAAGTTTTAGTGGCGAACACGCGTCTATTTTTTTTATTATGGTTGAATTTTGGATGTGTTAACATCTATAGGCGCGGGTAGGGACTAAACTCACAAAGTCAACACATCCAAACACAGTTTGTCCGACTGCGATCACCGATTGTTTGGCGTTAAACTCCTCCGATACGGCTGGACCGATTTGTATGAAATTTTCTGTGCATATCGGATAGGTCTCAGAATCGGTCAACATCTATTTTTCATACCCATAAATGATCAGGGTGACCCATCCCTATATAGAACACAGATTTGTCCGACTGCGAAACACAGATTGTCAGTTGCGAAGAAAACATACACATTGATGTAGCGCCAGCGAATAGTTGTCTTGTGTGGGTGCACTCTCAGAGCAAAGAAAATAATGACCCGGTTAGACGTATATAAAAATGAGATAGAAAGAGAGCAACGAAATTGTGTGAACTTGTGTAGCGTCTGCACATGAGTATGTTGATTTACATTCTCTTTGTTTTTTGTGGGTATAAAATAAAAAGTATTAGCAAGAAAATAATGACACATGTGCTTGCACTGGTCTTTAAATAATTGTAAGTATTAATATTATTTAAATGTAACGCCATCATAGGATTGAACGTTGTCTTTTATTTTCCAATCTAACATTTACTAGTGTGTTCATGGAAACCGAACAGGTACCGAGTAACAAAAAGGTGTTAACACATCGCCCGTGAGTTCGAACACTCATTGGATTTTTTTAGTACTTAACAGTGTTGCATCAAAATGAACACCAGTTTAAAATGAGGTTAAAAATTAAACTTCAGTTTTTACAGATTCAAATTGTACCAGTAATGTTCTCGGTTATCGCGGGTTAACGGAGTTAACCATTGAAATGCGCTAATCTAGGTCGCTGTAAATGCCGTATTACAGCAATACGATTATATGTATTTCCGGTTAAAACAGGAAGAAAGTTTCCAGTATGAAAAAATCAGGAAAACAGTGTTGGATAACGTTATTGTGAGCCAAAGACAAGGAGAATAAAATGCACATATTCAAGAATAACTATAAACCATGCGTTAGAGCAAGACGATTGTATATATTATCATAAATTATAACCATCTGTGCGGTTTGGTTACTGGCAAGCAAGCGATAATCGCTAGTTTGTAACGAAAAAAAGTCTAATACTTCGATCAATACTTATAATAAATATACTTTTAATAAAAAAATAAATGGCGGGGATTGAAAATATGAGTAATATCATTGTCCAAAATAACAATAACTTTCACCCAATGTGCCATATGAATCCGTTACAAGTTCGAGACGGATCCATTTCTGCGGATATCTTGTCCGAAACAGACATCTGTTACGGACACATAACGAATTCGTTTTCGTATGAAATTCCTCTCGAAAACGCGAATCGTTTTTTGTACTTTTTCGGATCCGTCTAGAACTTGTAACGAACTTCTTATTCGAATACAATTCGGATTCGTTTTTATGGACATAAAATGAATTCGAGACGGATCCGCTTTTAATAATATTTTTGCGGATTTGTTTTGAATTCGCATTCTCCTCGAAAACGCGAATCGTTTTTGGTACTTTTTCGGATCCCTCTCGAACTCGCAACGGACTTCGTATTGGAATTCTTTTTCGGTTCGTTTTTTTTTGTAAATAAAATGAATTCGAGCCGGATTCACTTGTCGCAATTTTTGCGCATTCGAAAGGGTTTCGATCTGAATTGTCATTTGTATTAATCTGCGATGTTTAATATTTCATTGATTAAATTTCTATATATTTTTACGGACTCGTAATGTATTCGAGACGGATCCGTGAAATCACAATTTCACTGATTCGCCATTTCATATTTTTACGAACCCGTAACGGATTCGAGACGAATCAGCCAAATTGCTATTACACTAATTCGCTTTTTTAACTTTTTATGTCTCTGCGGGCTCGTAATAGATCCGCCAAATAGCAATTCCACTGATTCGACTTTTATGTTTATACGGACTCGTAACGGGTTCGAGACGGATCCGCCAAATCGCTATTTCACTGCTTCACTTTACTATGTTTTTATGGACTCGTAACGGGTTCGAAACGGATCCGCCAAATCGCAATTTAACTGATTCGCTTTTTTAGGTTTTTACGGACACGTATCGGGTTCGAAACGAATTCGAGAATTCACATTTCGCTTTTTTATGATTTTACGGACTCGATACGAGTTCGAAACGGATCCGTACGCGTTTTTGTGCACATTGGTCACTAACTTTCCATTGAGAATAGTAACAAGATGTTGTAGTTGCACGGGAATAATGTGAGCTTGGCAATGATGAAATATCTATATTTTTAGTCATCAAAATATGTCACTTTAGAATTTAGTTTTCCAATCATTTTCAACATGCGCGACCACTGTGCATCTGGGCCAGCAGCATAATCGTCAACACCGTGGCCGTGGTCGTATTTAACAGTTCGTTTGTATTATTGGTGAACATTTCTTTAGACTAAGGTGACTGAATGAGTATCGATCGATGTTTTATTTTTCCCAATTTTCGCTATGTTTTTTTTTGGAAACTTCTTTGGCGTTATCGTTGCCTCGATATTGCATTTGTTGTTGCAATTGCAAATTGTTTTTGAAGGCATTGCAGCCATTAAAGGAAGGTCAATACGAGTCGCGACTACAGATCATGGTATTCAACACAGAAAATAATTTCGCTTTTTTTTGTTTATTACAAACTTCTTTTCGGCTTTGTTTCAATTTTATTTTGGGTGTGTGTGGGGTGAAATTGTTGCAATGAAAGTTGAAATCGGCATAAACGAGCGTTTAGATATCGCAAATCAAAACAGTGTCACGTATAGAAAACAAAAAATCAGGATGATGTGCGATATAATTAAACGCAAGTGTTAATGGTTCAATTTCATACAATCGACAAGATGAGATGGATACTATACGAAAATATAGGATCTCTCCAAGACTATCGACATTTCTTTACCACATGGACCATGATCAGTTAAAATCTGTACAACGCAACTATGGCCAACATAATTGAAATTGACCCTTGACTCTTTAGGAAAACAACCATCCAATTTCAATAGAATTTCACATATCTAAACTCTGTTTCCAGTTAACTGTTCATAAATCAATCGATCTCATTGATATTGTAATAATTCTTCCATGTAAAACATATAGGAATTGCATAATACATACTACAAGTTGCATGGAGGAGCCAGAGCCTCTTGGCAAAGCCACAGCCGAAGTCATAGCCAAACGTATGAATATCCATCCACCCACTCACCTGATCTATTGAATAACAATCAAAATGCGATATCAACGCCAAACACTGAATGAAATCCGTCGTTGTTCTCCTTCTCCAGGAGGAGTGGGACGAAAGCAACGCCAACGAATGGAATTGTAATGCCGGGTCTATGAAGCCAACAATTTTCTATAGGTTTCTTCTGTAGTTGTAGTCTTAACATGCTACGCATAATGCTCCATGGATTGTGAACAGAGCACTTGAAAGACGGGTACGAGTAGACATGTGTTTGTGGGGGAGTGAAGGGCGTCATCGTGTTGCAATTGAGCTTTAGCTGGTTGCGCGCCTATTATTTTATTTCTCTGCATTATTTATGCACACCCAGTGGTCTATTTAGGAGAATTCATTATGTTCGGCATCAAGGTGTATAATGGATTTTTAGCAGTTCCATGTACCAGCGCGCATGAAGGTACACACATAAATACGATACCATACCATGATACCATCAATGTCTACCTTGCAATGTATGCGTTCTTTAAAATGCATTCAGCAGTCATGCATTTATGCATTGTGGGCCTGGGAACGATGCGGCAGAGAAACAGAATTCGGAAACTAAACAGTAAAACGTCAAATTTATGTATAAGTACTGTATCCTACACATGGCAAAGTATAAATTTTAAATACCTGACAGATACTTGGCAGGTCACAGATTGAGGATAGTGATACGTTCCATATTGCAGGAACCATGTATATGTTAGGAAAACACTTCAAAAAGTTATATGTTTGCAAGTTCCAAACTCAGGTGTATTTAAATGCAAACATTAGCATGTTTACCGACAAATGTGTATGCTTTTACGTGAAAACATATGCGTGCTTCATCCCAAACATCCATTTACTTACGTGGAAGCATTCGCGTCTCTCCCCAAACATCTATATACTTGCGTGGAAACATATGCGTATTTTCTCCCAAACATAATAATATTTAGAAACGAATTATTCTTTCAAATTTAGTTGTCTTAGATCCTCGTTATGTTTAAAGTTGTAATTTCCTTTAAGGCCATAAGAGATCATGTTTTCTCCGGTTAGTGAAAATAATGTAAATGCCGCGGGTGGGATTCGAACTCACATTCGCTGGACGATCATTTCGATGTTTGTGAAGCATCATCTTCAGCAGCGTCTAGCCCGTTAAGCCACTGCGGTGCGTATTTACACAAGTCACTAACCGTGTATTCACGAAGCCATTCAGCCACAATTGAAAAATTGGCATTGAACTCACTTTGCTCCATTACCAATTGAAGAAAATGCCGGCGCTTTTCGTGGTCTGCTGGTTTCAGCCCCTGGGTAAGCTGAATTTTGTACGCATGAAGGTGGGGGTATTTTGTCAAAAATCGCTGAGTATTGCTTCGCGAAGTTTCAAGTTGCTGAAACGATGCCGAATTGATGTTGTCGGGTTTTCGGGTAAACACTCTTGTTTACCAACAAGCACAGGAGTCTTACTGTCCATAACCGACCCAGTTATCTTCAAATTGTTTGACCACACTTCGAATGGTTGACACATTAGGTGCAGTTTCTCGACTGAAAATTCTACGGAGTTTGCGAGCTGTCTCAGCATAACTTTCCAAATTTTTGTAATAAGATTTCATAAATCTAATGCGTTGTTCTTTCGTAAAGCGCTCAATTTTAAATAATCGGAATAAACATATGTGACAGCTGTCAAATTTCAAAGTTGCCACGTGCACAAAAAAACTACACTAAATTTAAAAAGTGCAACCTTGCTGAGACACCGTTTATAAGGGATGAGAATTAAAAATTAAATAACTCAATAAAAATTCAGATTTTTTTTTTGTATTCGAAATGTCTATTTGAAATATTAATTCAATGTCAAACGATTTAATTAACATATAAAAGAAATTGCAAAATCAAAGTAGATGGATTGTTTACGATTCCATTTCTGAAGATTTGTTTGCAAAATACAGCCAGAGTTGGCAGGTTCTTTTGCTCCAATGTAACTACCCAGCTACCCAACTAACGAATGCAGAATTCGTTTAGAATTCTGTACGACAATGTTCCGATTTCGGATCAGAATTCTTACCGAGTTCGTAACGACAAACATATGAGAGGGTTGACACGAATTCTGAACTACTTCTCTGAGGGAATTCTGATGTGTTTGCCGACATTTCGAACCGAATTCTGAACTGTAGTCTTGGGAAATTCGAAAGAATATTTCGATTTCTTGGATCGAATTCCGCCCGAATTCTGAACGATTTCGGTCAGAATTCTGGAATTAAGTCTTTTTAAATTCTGATGTTTTTTGAAGGCTTGACGAGACATGATTAAATAAACAAATTTAGCTAAAATTATTTCTGTTACAAACAAATTATACCAAAACGTGTTAATATTTTTTTATAATTTTAATTGTCACTTTTTTTTGCTGAACAGTATCCCTGAATGCTTGAAGAGAACTAAGAAATGAAATAAAAAATCATCACAAAACTTCAATGCATAGAAAAAAATACAATTACTGTAAATGTAAACAAACAAAAAACAAGAATCTGAAATGTAAAAATACAGTTAAGAATCCGTTCAGAATTAGTTCCGACATTTCTGAACACAATAACAATAACTGTAAAATATGAAGCAAATAACAAAAATTTTAAACGAATAGAATACCTCAGATGAATAGTTCAGAATTCGTTGCGAGCTCGTTACGAGAAGTTTGAACAAAAAATTAATAAAAATCCCACAGACAAGTCGTACAGAATTCGAAACGATTTCGGTAAGAATCCTCGATAGAGTTCAGATATTGTTCAGAATTGTCCGATATCAGAGATTGTCGGCAAATTTGGTTTACTGGGTAGCAACTTAATGTATTTGCTGAGTTCCGGCTATACATATGCATGTATGTAGTACTGCGTTCTGTGTGTAGGGTGCTGGGGTGGTATAAACAACTTCCTAGTGCATATGTAGATATTTACATTGGTATGCATTTTAATTCGAATTCAATCCATTTTATTATGTTGTAAAATGTGGAAATATGTAGCGGAAAATGTTTTTTTTTTCGTTTGCAAACAAATGAAAACACAAACAAAAACACTTTCATGAAAGAAAAGCGTCGCTGAATTGCAATGCGGTGAAAAAGAAGGAAAAAAAACGCATAAACATAATGCACGTAATGTATGTCGTATCAATTTCATGCTGAAGTGGCCATAAAACATTGTTGCCACTTCATGTTGCAGGCTAAACTAGATTTTCCAGCAACTAACTAGACTTTGGCTTAAAAAGGTGTGGGAAACATTATATTTTTTAGTTTTCGATATTGATTTTTGACAACACACATCTCTTTCTCACTCGGTCTGCGTCATGGGAGTAGAAAAGTTGACCCACATTATGAGGTTGTTATGTTGTGTCCTTTTTTTGTAGAGCTCTCATGGATATGGATGTACGGAGAAGAAGTATTACACATGCATAGATTTTATATCCTGAAGCACCTTATTATGGTTTCACAATTCTTTTGTTTTGTGGCCTTTTCATTTGGATTGCAATTCCCCAGTTTCGTATTAGCAACATGTTGCTGACTGCAGGTTGTATGGAAACTCCCCATAAATCTTGTTTTTTTTCCAACAACTTTTTGCATAAAAAGTAACAAAGTAAGCAATTTTAGAAATAAACAACTTATTTTGCTCTTTCCCCCGATGGTTAATGATGGCACTTCAAGTTGGCACCAAACAGCCACCCGACCGACCGACCACTCTCCCAAAGCATTATGGAAGCAAACAATAAAAAGTTGCATCTTCGTTGGTGTTTGCAAATACACAAAAACTAGCAACAGAAACATTTAACCGCCTGGCAAGTGAATCTTGAGAAATGTCCATGGGAAAACCGAAGGCTTTCACAATGAAAACGCAGTGGAAGTTGCCACCACCTCTGCACAAGAATATGCGTTTTTTCCACACTTTTCCACACCGGCTTATTACACACAGTTTGTGTTTATGGTGTAGAACGCCAAAAGGCGGAGCACGAAAAAAACCCCTGGTAATTAAGAATATGTCTGAGAATTTATAGACCTGGGAAAAGTTCCCAGCATTCATATGGATATATCCATGAACTGAACAAGTGGGCAAACAACGAAAGGGGTAAAAAGCCAATAACAATGTAACACAGTAAGATGGATGGGTGTATCTACTTTAAAGGCATTCGAAAAAAGGGAAGAATTATCCATGATAGTGTAACTCAAGAGAATCTCGACGTTCAATGAAGAGGAATACATCCTATAATAAGATCTCAAGCTGTGCAAATATGTACTTCTGGCAAATCCTTCTTACGGTAATGCAAACTATAAAAACTCCTGTCATGGAAACAGTACATGTTCTCAACTTCCTAATTTATCATTCGCAATCTTTCCAAATATACTTCAAATCTTGTAACTTACTAACTTAGGTGGACTCAACAACCCAGAACAGTCAAAGGCCTAACAAAAAGAGGAGAATATGTTCCAGTTGGTACCACCAAGCTCTCGTAGGCAATATTACACCTGGTCTTTACAGCAAAGTCTGGGTCGTCCTATTTTTCGTTGTCCTTCGAGTACGTCTTCAAATACTTTTCGTACTGGTCCATTCTGATCCACTCTACTGATATGACCTCGACACCTAAACGCGCCATTTCGATACCCATAACTACGTCGATGTAGGGATCCTGATTATACAGCTCGTGGTTTATCCGTCGTCGATACACGCAGTTTTCTATTGTAGGACCATATACTTTTCCGAGCATTTTTCTCTCGAAGACTCCCAGTGATGTTTCATCAGCACGCGATATGCCCCAGGATTCTGCGCCATAAAGCAAGACAGGTTGTACAAGAGTCTGATACAGTTGGATCTTCGTTTCTCGAGAGAGGTTCCTAACTCTGAAGTGCATGCTTTGCCCGAAATAGCACTTGTTTTGCAAGCGAAATTCTCCGTTTGATTTCCAGGCTGACGTTATTCCTTCTGTTCTCGGCAGATCCAAGGTAAGTGAATTCGTCCTTCCTTTTATTGACTATTTAACAACCTCATGAGGTCAGATGTCTTACATATATTAATTAAACAAACAAATTAAAAAATTTTAATCATATTCTTCCAACTGGCTCTTTCCTTCGCCTTTTTCCGCCAGTTGATAACACCAAGGATACGGGGGATTCTTCTGCATGGTCTTTCCAGCGGAGTCTTTCCATAGTGCTTTCGTCGCCCACTACCTCGAAATTAGAACGGTTATCAACGTTCACCCTTTCATCCAATTAGATGGATGTTCTGCTTGTCGAAATCATTAATTTTTTCTTGTGCTCGTTTAGAGCCAACCCCATTTTTGCGGATTCCTTCTCAATTCTCGAAAATACTGCAATAACTTCTCGCAGATTTCGCCCAATGATAACTCAATCATCAGCACACGCAAGCAGCATATGAATTTTGCTGCAGGTGGTTTTATTCGTTTTGACTGCAGTTTTTCTAACAAAGATCTCAATTAATATGTTGAAGAGATCGCATGATAGGAGTCTGAGTCCTCGCCTCGTGCTAAATGGTTCGGTGATATCTTTAATAATCTTTACGTAAAGATAACAATCATTTGCACTGACAGTTTGTTGGTCTAGCTGAGTGTGATAAAGCGATAACGGATAATTTCCCAATATTGAACTGTGATTAATTTTGAAGATATTTTTTCGTGTCACAGAACTCTCGACTTGCACGCACTATACACTATACACGATATTTCTTACTCTGCACGAACACGAACGGCGCACGCACGAAATTCAAATTTCCTGCACACGCGTGGAACAGTAAAAAGCACGGCCTGTGCCCACCTCTTGTGATAACTCTCCGCAGCATAATTTCCGTTTAGAGATACGAAACTTTCGCAAGAGCTGAATACAGGGAGTGGGTAGTATTTCTCTTAAACGGGGAGATTCTTGGATAGGGACGCCATCACTAAGCAAGGTGACCGTGAATAGTGGTGCAGAGTCGATTTCCATAGACCAAAAGTCAATATATGTTAATTTAGTAAACATTCTGACCCACAAAAGCTAAGAATCCACCGTTTACAATAAACCAACAATTAATCAGAATAGCTCTAAAACTGATTGAGATCCGGAAAGTCAAACTTTTGAACATTTGAAAAAAAAAATGTTTTCTTGAGCGTATTCTGAACAATTGCATAAACACAAATACAAAAACGTATAAACTAAAATGGCTGTTTTCATGGAAAATTAGTCATCTTTGGAGAACTTTGTAAATATGCCCCACTGTGCGACTTGTAATATTGATAAATTACTACAACTGCCACATCTGGTCTCAAAGTTCAGTTGTATTAGTAGTTCGAGATTCCAAGATGAAGACAACCAGAAGGCTACTTGGTTATACCCTCATCAACAGAAGAAGAACCAGATTGATGACCTTGTAATTGATGGAAGATACTCTACTAGTGCAATAGATCTCGAATCTCGATTCGGGCAAGGTTAGGCAAAGCGAAAGTAATACGTATCCATTCATATAGAAAACTGGACAACGGAATGTTGCAATCACCGGAGATAGCAACTGCCTATGCAGATAAGCTCACTCAGCTACTGGCGCAGAACGCATCCGAGCCTCATGTTCCTGAAGCGAAGTGGAAGCACATTTCCCACTCTTTGAAAACTGCTGCAGAGACCGTACTTGGTTATGAAAAACCGCTTAAAGACAAACCGTGGTACGATGAAGAGTGTCGCATGGCAAGTGATGAAAAGAAAGCTACACGTATGGTAATGCTTCAGTCAGTTACAACGCGAGCCGCAACATAGTGGTTTAAGGAGAAGAGGAGAGATTAAATCCGTTTGTTTAGGAAGGAAAAATGGTTGTGGAGAAATCGCGAGAGTGACCAAATTGAATCTTATATAAGGAGGCATACCGAAAAGTACAAAACCAAACCAACGAAAATGGATCAGGGCCCCCCAATTTGTGGAGATAAGGACGGGAATCTTGTTTCAGATGTGCGGAGTATGTTGGGAATATGGAAAGATCATTTCTCTGATTTACTTGTCCCAAGAGACTTCAATATAGATGAGGGTGCAAATACAGAACTATGACGTTGATTGCCCCCCTTCAGGCTAAAGCGAAGTTAGAACAGCAATTTTCCGGCTCAAGAACAACAAAGCCGCTGGTGCTGATTGACTACCGGCTGAGCTGTTTATGGCTAGCGGCTATGAGTTGGAAAGATACATGCATCAGCACATATGAAAAATCGTATTACATTCCCGACGATTGGAATCTTAGCATACTGTATACTGTTGTCAAAAAAAATTGACCCGAGTATATGTACCAACAATCGTGGAATAAGTATTTTATTCATCGCATCCAAGGTCCTCTCGAGCATAATATCCCAGCGGCGGAAGTCATTACCTGGAAGGCCTGAAATCATGACCAAGGCCTGAAATCATGACCTTCCCTACACATTACCTCCTCCTTTCTTTTTAACATTGCGTGACATTGGGAGGCATGGCCTTCCTTGCCCATAGCCTAAAGAAGGCATGCGAAGTGGAAGGCCTTAGAAGGGATTTACTTTAATTTATTTTTCTTAAACAAAAATAAAATTAAAATAATTTATTTAATCACAAAATCATTATCCACTTCTACATATTTATTTATGAGTATGTATGTATCTATCTAAGAAAGTTTTACCACGCCCAACTTCAAATTAAAAATTTTAAAAATACTCTAAAGAATATTAAATAAAAAATATAATTTTAAAATTTGTATGGAATTTTCCAACTAAATACGGTTAAAAAAAAAGGGAAAAGAAATTTCTCCAAATTTTAAAAATCTTCTTCTTGGTTATATCTGATGAAAAAATGCATGCAGGCTTTATTTTAGGAAGGCATTACAAATGAGCCAGAGCTGGGGTGTGAAAGACGAAAGTCGTTTGTTGCAGACCTGATCGGACCATATCAGTGTGCCTTTAGGCCTAGAAAGTCAACTATCGTCCACATATTCACATTACGACAAATCCTGGAGAAATCCCACCAAAGGCAATTCGACACCTACTACGTTTTCGAAGATTATAAGGATGCCTTCGATAGCCCGATACGAAGAAAATTGTACCAAGGTCTCCGACATACCTTGGTACAATTTTCTTCCCACCTACGCTGTCACGCCTTTGTTAGAATGACGCTGGCCGACACACAATCCTCAGTAAAGATTATTAAATGTTGAAGTAAAATTACATATACTATGCAAAAAGTATGAAATAATCAAGATACGACGACGCGAGATAGAAATGTGTTTGAGTGAATTGTTACCACTTTTTGGTTCTCTTTTACGAGGGTTGCAAATTGCGCACATCTTCTGGTCGTCTAATTCTTGATCGTCTTTGAATACATAGAACAATTCGATCGACTTCTTTCGTCTAAAAAAAAATGTTTTCCCGTTACATCCCATGAAGGGTTTAGGGAGAGTTTCTCTCAACCAGTGAGCTGTGCTGTACTCACTGATTGGGACCTACAGCTTTACACCGGATTCAAACGGTATTTTGAGAAGCGTTTTCATGGCTAAATACTCGATAGTGTAGCAATCACTAAGTGAGGTGAACGCCGTCGAAAGAAGTTTAATGTGGTCAGAGCAGGCATCGAACTAACATTCTCATGAACAAGAGCCGTTACACATTTAAAAGGCAATACACACAAAAGAAATCAAGTATCGTCGAGTCGTCCAAAGTGTCAAACAAAATACAAAAAGAAGACATTCAAAGAAGTGTTCCTAAGAACGGACCTGCAAATTCAAGTTAAAAAAAAAGTAAATGCAAAGAGACAAGTTTGGCAAACATAATTGCATATTGAGTGCGGTGAGACAATAGTGGGTTATGCAATGCAAAACTGTTTTTTCCCTGTTACGCATCCTTTTGTTGGTATACACATTTCTCTAAACATAGTATACCCTTTTACCCAAAGTTTGCAGTGTATAAAAAAAAATGGTTTCCCACTACATCCCATGAAGGGACTGAGGAGAGCTTCTCACTATCACTGAGCTGTGCGCTTTCTAGTATTACGTCCACCGATTGCGACCTACAGTTTTACGCCGATTCCGAACGGTATTTCGAGAAACATTTTTTCAGTGTATACAGTCTTTTTATATTTTCGTGTAGACCGTGATTTTCCGTGCGTATTTGCAATTACTACGTTCGTACCAAGTTCGTACCAAGGTTCGTATCAAGTTCGTACCAAGGCTGATCATTAGAACAGCTGATTTTGCTTTCTTATGACTCTGTCTGTCAAATTCAGTGTATTTTGTTATTGTACTTTTTGTTTACTTTGTTTGGTCATATGTATTTGTGTTGAATTTGACATTTAGAGTCATATAACAAAAACAAAATCCCTGTTGTTGGTGCCCACAACAACAACAAATCCTACTGCGTTAACCTCTACTCTACCTCTACCTTGGTTCGTACTCGTGCAGGTCGCGCCCTTGCCAAAATGTACACGCTGAAAATCTGTCTTTTTTGATGTTTGGATGCAAATATAACGTTTTTGTAGCTTGTCGCAAATATACTATACTTGTGCCCAAACACATTGTGTTTGCTATTCAATATAACATGTTTGAGACACAATGATTAATAGGGTATAATATATGTTTCTGAGACCCAAATGTGACTTGTTTTGTTGTAAACCACTAAAAACAAATCCGAGACAGAAAACAAAGAAAGAAAAAGCAGCAGATCTTCAATTAACAAAAAACAGTGCTTGCAAACATGTATATGTTTCCTGCAATATGTTGCTGGGGCCGATATTTTTCAGCGTGTAGTCGTGCGTGCCTGTGCGTATTTGTTAATATAAGTATAATCATCGTGCTGGCGTCGGGTCGTGCCTAGAAAATTAAGCACGCGTCCATCTGTAGTTACCGCCTATGTATATTTCATTTGCCATGCAAATATTTCATGTATACACGCTAAAAAATAAAAGCCCCAGCATCACATTGCAGGAAACATGTACATGTTTGCAAGCATTGTTTTCATAAATTGATAATCTTCGGCCTCTTTGTGGTCTGTCTCGTTTTTGTTTCTATCGGTTATCAACAACCAAAGCCACATTTGGGTCTCAAAGACATATATTACAGCTTATTAATCATTGTGTCTCAAACATGTTATATTGAACAGCAAATACAATGTGTTTTTGTGGACAAGTATGGTATATTTGCGACAAGCTACAAACACATTATATGTATTTGCATTAAAACGACAACAAAATTCAGATTTTTCAACGTTTTTAAATCATGTGCTACTACTTTAATCTGTTAAAATTATGGAAATATCAAAATTCCGGTCCCAAACAATTGTTTTTGTACCAAATAACTTTGGCGCAACAACCCTGTAATTGATTTGCTTATGAAAATTGAACGAAATTTTCGCAATTTTTTATACACGTATCGAAAATTTCATTAAAACTGAATACAGCGTTTAAGGAGATAATGACCCTAAAGTATGAATTTCGAATATATATAATAAAGACTTGAAAACTATCTCTTGTTCTTTATTTATATTCTTTGATACGTGGTTTTGCCGTCTATATTCTGTTCAACGCCACCACCAACACATCGCGTCGTGTTTGCGCAGCAGTATGTTGTAACTTGTTGCACATGCAATGCCCGCGACTCAGACTGATGTCATAAGTTGGCTAAACAAACAAAAAACTCTGTCACATTTATTAAAATCGGCCATTAGACTAAATTGATTTTACGAAATTCTCCGCCATCTCTTTGTCTTGTTTACGATACGAATATTTGTAATTTCAAAACAAGAAAATCCACCGAGAATTGATTTTTCTTAAACCCCCCTTCCTCTCTCTTGCACTTCGTTTCAGTTCAACGTTTTGTTGCACAAATAATAAATTCATTCAACCACGTCGACGAAAATGCAAAAGAGCCAACGAACAAAAAGAATCAAATGTCGAATAGAGCGGATGGAAATGATTTGCAATGATTTTTTTTAAGTATCCAACTTGGAGCTGCCACCCTCTGTGGCGCTTTTTCTATTTTCCGAGAGGCTTTGGTGTATCTATTTTCAGAGGTGCGGTGCAATGTGGTGAGCCTTCCAATTTCTAGCATTTTCACAGTTCAAATCAACAAGTGACGGTTTTTTTTTTGGGTGGGTGGTTGGACCCAGTTGGGCCTCATTCAGTGTTGTTGTTGTTTCTCTTGTTATATTCCATCAATAATACATTGGCAACAGTTGGCTTGTCTGGGAGTCATTATGTTATTACCAAATGGGGAAACAAACAAAAAATGAAAATAAAAACCTTTTGTTTCGTTAACCTTTTGCGTTGTACGAGTATTTTAGCCAAACAGCGATAAATATCATAGTGGTTTGTGGGTCAAAACCTTAACAAATTTTGGACTGAGTTATTACATGCAAAAGGTTAATAGAATATGCCAAAATGTGTAGTCGATTGGCTGTAGGTTGTTGTTAGTGATTTAAATTTATGGTTTAAAATCAAAAATCCTACTTCATTTTGAAGTGAATTGAGTTAATTTTTTTTAAGGTAAATTTAAATTTGCGTTTCTAGAGAATACGGAAATATAAACGTATAAGGGTAGTATTCTAAAAGTCCCGAATGTGAACGTTAACGCAAACGCTAACGCGAACGCCGAAGTCAAAAAATGGTAGTTTATATATCACTTCGCGCTTGCGTTCGTTTTCGAAAGCTGTCACTGACATATGCGGTTTATAGATCATTTGTTCGGAATCGGTGGAAACTGTAAGTCCATGTTAAAACTCACTGATCACACTCGTTGTGTGCGGAAAACTAAGGGTGGTATTCTATAAGTCGTGAATCAGTCACTTCGCGTTACTTTTGTCGTTTTGGCAGTTTATAAAAAGTTACAGCTGTTCGGTGACTACTTGCGTTGAGTTACGTTATTTAATGAGTAATTTATAAAACGCAGCGCAACGTTATTGATCACTTCGGCTGTCACATTTAACACGCCACAGCTCTTCGCGTTACTTGAAGAAATTACAAACTTAAAGAAAAATGCCGATCGAGGATAGGCAGGTGGAAGTATTTTGCATTTCATTGCTTAGAAGTAGTTGCCAATTTTGGATGAAATGCATTCGATGGATAGAGCTCAAACTTTTTTTTTAAAATAATTTAAAATTATATGGTTGAATTTCTTATTTACAATAATAAAATTAGAAATGGAATGTTCAAATAAATAGTGCGTTGCAAAACTATTATAATTATATTTATATATTTAAAAATTATAGACATCAGTTGATGTTGACAATAATAAACAAAAGAACCAATACATTACAATCAATACAAACCGCCAAATGGCACGTGTTTTTCAAAAGACAACTACATAATTTAATATAGATGGGGAAATTTATTGGACATTGAACCCCAAAATAAAAGATTTTACACCTTCTATGTGAATTTTGTTGGTATTTGCAGTATTATAAATAATAGAAATTTTAAAATCTGTTGATCTATTGAAATAGTGCTAAATTTTTTAATCTTTTTCATTCTGAGCATTTCACTCAAGATAACTTTTTCTAATCTACAATTGTTTATTTTAGTTGGGCAACTCTATAAACCGCATATGTCAGTGACAGCTTTCGTAAACAAACGCAAGCGCGAAGTGATATATAAACTACCATTTTTTGACTTTGGCGTTCGCGTTGGCTTTTGCGTTTACATACATTCACTTTCGGGACTTTTGGAATACTACGCTAAGAGTTTTTAATTTCAATTTATTGTTATTGTATTTACCATTGAACTTTTAATTTTAATTACTCGCATTTGCATTTCAATTGTGAAAATTTGTTTGCGTGTAGAAATGTGTGTGTAAATAAATAAATATTGCCCCATTACATCCCATGAGGGGACAGGAGAGAGCTTCTAACAATTAGAGAACACTGTGCTGTCAAGTTTTACACTGACTGAAAGAGTCCGCAAGCTTTTTGAGATGATTTTTCATGACTAATTACTCGATAATGATAAGTGACCACCGTCGAAAGAAATGTTCGATGGCCAAAGTAGGGATCGAACCCACGTTCTCATGTACAAGAGTCGTGCTCACTAACCACTGTATGTGTTGTATGGGTGTTTAAATATTTGTGTGCATTCGGTTTGATGTTCTCGTAGATATCGTAATTAAATCGTTACCGTTCGTCTTGTACAGTGAATGATTTAATACGATTGTATGTAGTGACTATGTTGAATTGTACAGGGTGTCTCAAAAGAAAGTTTATATTTTGTGAGTCGATAAAATAAAAAAAAAAAAAGAAATGTGTACTAATTATCAAAGTACAGTATTTGGGAATTTCTCTCTTAAAAAATATATAGTTTAAATGTAAAGCTTCGTCTAAATGTAAACGGCATTCATTTAGTCGAACGGTAAAATTTCCTCTTGCATCCTCAAAAAAGAAAAGGCCAATAATTCCTCGCGTCGACATCGCATCCCATACAGTCACTTTTGGTCAATGAGGTGGCCTCTTTTACCTGTGTTTCGGATTCGTTACACCCCAGTGTTGAACCGGGCACTTCAAATTTTTTGACAAATTTTCGTATAAGAATGATGCGCCAAGCAGTGGCGAAACCTCGAACACTGCAGAACCTTTTACACGCTACAGCCTCCAAATCACCGTTTTTGTAAACGCTCCATAATAACTGAATTCCCAAGAGGCAGGCTATCTACTGGCATTGCCCGGCACAATTCGTTCACTCAGTCAGCTAAATAAATATAAACGTTCTTTTGCGACACCCTATATTAGAGGACGTATGGCTGGTTTTATGTATGTGTGTACACATTTTGTACTTTTGGCTGAACTGCAAATCGCCTAGCCGGGATCCAAAAAAAATAAACTAAACCCGAAAATCGTGCAAATTACGGGAACTTCAAAAATCAAAAAATTGTTCTCCGGTCGGTCTCCGGTATTATCCTCACGAATTTAGTGGTATAGTTATTTTTGATGTCCGACGTCTGTGGAAATTTTAAAAAAAATTAAAATAATTCCCTTTACAAAACCAGAAGGAACTCTTCATTTAAGAAAACTTCAAATAAAAAAACTATAATTATTTTCAAAAAAAAATCGCGCGAATGTCGTGAACGCGAATGACAATATTATTTTTAAGAAAGAAATTCCAAACTATTGTTTTTTGATAAGTAATAAACATATTTGTTGGTGCTAATCTGACTTCAAATTTAATATCAGCGGCCCAAGAAAATGTCAACTTTTTTAACACTTATGCTACAACCTAGTATTATTAACTATATTGGGTACTTTTGCTTTGGTTTGTGTCTAGACTAACATATGTTGGGAAATTTCTTGTTTAATGTGAAGTTTTCTAGGTGAAGCCTGTAATCAATATTTTGTATATATTGTAGTTTAGAACCCAATAAAAAGTAAGTTTAGAAAAGCCAAAGGGAAAGAAGAAAACTAAATTTTCTTAAATAAGTGCCAATTCTAAAAAAAGATAAATTTTCTCAAAAAAAATCCTTACCTATTCATACCTCTTATAAAAACAATACCTTATCTTAAAGAAGTAATTTGCTTACAAAAAGTAAATTTTCACACAAAAAGTATCGTTTCTTAAAAAAAGGTATTTTTTTTTTAAATTAGCAACTTTTCTTAAAAAAGTAAATTTTCTTACAACAAATTGCCTTTCCTTAAAAAGCTACATTTTCTTTAAAGAGTTCCTTTTCTGTGAAATAAAATAACTTTTCTTGAGATAAGTACCTACTCTTAAAAATGTGCATATTCTTTAAAAAAAAAAGACCAATTCAAAAAAAAATCGCACTTCTTAAAAAAACTTTTCTTCCAAAAATACCTTCTGTTAAAAATATTACCTTTTCTTACAAAAATTCCGTTTCGAAAAAGTACCTTTTCTTAAAAATAAAATATTACTTTTACTTTTCTATTCTTGAGAAAATAAGTACGTTTTCTTAAAAAAATAACCTTTTCCTAGAAACTTCCTGTTCTTAAAAAATTTACTTCTTTGTAAAAAAATGATTTTATGGCTTTCTCTTACAGAAAGAACTTCTTTTTAAAAATAGTAAATTTTCTTAGAAAAACATTAGGTTTTAATAAAAGAAGTACCTCTATTTAAAAAGGGCCTTTTCGGAAAAATATAATACATATTCTTACAAAAACTTTTTTTACTTTTTTTTTTTTAAAAAATACGTTCTATAAAAAAAAAATTTTTCTTAAAAAATGTTTATCATTTTACAATAAGTATAATTACTAACTACTGTTGGAACTAACTAGTACATAATATATAGCGAAAGGAACTTCGTTCCAACCGGGCGTCCCCTGACACCTCATGTATTTTCTTTTATTTTGCAACAAAAGTGGTTCGTTCGTGAACTACACAACTCCAGTATGTCTTACGTTTTATGGGTTTTGCTGAACCAGAGTGGAAAATTGTTGCTCCATACAAATCGCCCCATCTTACTGTTTGTACTTTTATGTACACATTTTTGTATGGCTGTCTATTTTGTACTTTTGTGTACACTTTTTCTTACACACACATTTTGCACCTTTAAATAGATTCTTTTTAGAGTTGGGTAGTTCATGAACTATATATGTATATAGTTCATTTAGGGTGACCAGACATCGCCTCACGAACATAATGCACATGTTCAATATGAGGAGTATATTCGTGATTGTTATTCCCGGGCACCTTAAATGAACGAGTTCGAGAACTAGTGAACGAGTTCGACACAAGTCTAATTCTTTTGTAATTTTCCGCACACTTTTTGTACAATTTGAAGAAATATGTATTTCAATGTCCTCATTCACTTCGAAAATCATGAAAATTGCAACACCCTATTTGTCCATATTTTCGTGGAACAAACGGTGTTCCTACTTGCATAACCGATCACATTGGACTTGTGACAAACTTTTAAGAGTTGCATTCCACAGAATTTAGATATCAACTGTTAGCGACACTCGCAACCAAACACCTAACGCAGGGCTCCATTATTGTTGTTTGACCATTCTCCAATGTGCCGCCCATACAATGTGTGGTTGCCCGATATTTTGTGTGCGTGTGTGGGCCGATGCAACGCACTACAATTCTTCAGGTGGCTCGGCACACACATATGGGAACTTGCTACTCTTTCTGGCGCTGTTCAATTGTCATTGGTGGTGCCGTGAGTCTATGGTATCGCGTGCGTCGTCTGTCTCGCATTTTTCTGCATTTTTTTTTTGTTTTTGTGAAATAAATATAAATTTTTTGGACACATTCTAGAGCAGATTATGGGGTTTTGTTTTTCTTCATGATGTGGTGATGTCGTATATTTCATGGCGGCTGGAAACTATTTACTCTACAGAGTACAGTGAGCAAAACAATTTGAAAGAGAGAATGGACAAATGTTTGGAGGAGTGGGTTAATGTTTCGCTGAATGGGTTACAGAGAATAGGCAGGCAGCAGACTACAAATCTGTGTTATGAAGTTATTTCTCAATTGTTTGTCGCGGACCTGGCATACATTCATCAAATTCTTCTGTCTGACAATTTCAAATCTTTAGAGATAAATATGAATTTTGTAAATGATGACTGTGCGAGTTTTCCCCAAAATGAATACGGTGGAATAGAGTGTATTTCTTCATTTGTTCTTTGGTGTTTCACCCCTTCTTCTTCTGCTGTAAATGAAAGAATCAGTCGAGCCATGACACAAATTAATTTAACGCTTCCAAATTATGATTTGGGTAGTCTTGTCTAAAGACGAATCTCGTCATCTTCATGATCGTTGTGTTGAAATTTGCCGTCACATCTAACAAAGACTCAGCTGCTCCGGCCAACTAGTGGAGAGAGAGAACTGTTATAATGGGCGGAATAGGAAATGACAAATTTATGTTTATTTGTTTTTTGTTCTATTCCATTTTTCTGTCATTTTCAGTTTCCATTTGTTATTGTTCTAAATGTGTGTTTGTGTTTAGGCCAACATTAGAGGTGAATGTAACATTTTAGTTAAATGTGTTTTCATATTCATACATATGTAGAAAATTGTGTGTTAATCACCTCAACTCTATGAATGACTTCATTTCCTCAGAGAAGGTTTGAACATTTTACTACGATCGTTAATTAAGTTTTCAAAGTCAGATGACAACATTTGTAAACGTAATACTGGTTGATCTTGTGGGTGGTTTTGAATTGACTCATATATTCGTAGATATTTTAAGTAAATGTTCGATATTTATAACATTTCCTGAAAACAGAGGCCATTGGGTACATCTCGTTGATTGCCACCGACATATGTACATATACTTGAGGCTATCAGAGCAAAAGTGGTGTAACCCACAATATTTGTTGGTTGCTGTTCTGGTGTTCCATACATTCCTTACATTACCAACTATCAATACAAAAGTGGAGTAAGTCACCTTTTGGTATACCAAAGCAGATGGAGCTCATACATAATATATGAAAGTAATAGAGCAAAAGTGGTGTAAGATGAGTTGATATATTTGGAGTAGGAAGAAGCCCCTTTTTAAAGTGTTGTGCAATTTTTTACAATTAATGTGAATTTGACAGAAATTTTAATACAAAAAATAAAGTCAAAATGGTGTCCTGGCAGACTCAAAAAGTTTAAAAATTGAGAGGTTAAACCCCATATTTCATTGAAAATGTTAAATCAAATCCCAATTACTTAAATAAACGAATACAGCAATAAATGATGGACAAAGAAGATGATACTACTTCAGGTAAGCTAAAATATTGTGTTATTTACTGCAAAACAAACTTGGTAAGTACATATGTACTTAAACAATGTTGGTTACAGTTCAAGATTTTGAAGAATCTGGCTCTGAATATTTACCATCCCCTGCACCATTATCAGACAATGATGACCCTAAAGAAGTCCAACAGCCACAGCCAAGCGCGTCTACGAATTCAATAACAGCACAGCTCCAAGTAAATATGTCTAGACAAGGGTCAGCAGCTGAAACCACAGATGAAACTCCTATCCTCAAAAGTAGAAAGCGTGTAAAAAATCCAGAGGCTTGGCAGCGAAATGTGCTTAAATTAAAACGAGCAAAAGGCGAAGAATATAAAAACTACAAAGCGAACATTGTTCCTGCGAAGACACTTAAAACAGGCTAATGTCCATGCCCCAAGAAATGTCATCTAAAAATAAATGAGGAACATCAGCTGGAAATATTTAGAAGTTTTTACGCATTGGCAAATTTTGACACTCAGAATGCATTACTGTTCTCATTAGTTAGAGGGACACACAAATCTGGAAGTTACACGCTAAGAAAGGAGTCAAGAAGACAAAAAACACACATTTATCATTTATTAGTGGAAGATGGTGTTGAGTTTCGGGTGTGTAAAAAATTCTTCCTAAGATCTTTTCAAGTTTCTGATGGTCGTGTAACTAGGATATTGAAGCATAAAAGTATTCATAGTGTTGTTCCAATTATTGACCAGAGAGGTCGACAAAGTTCTGCTAACAAAACACCAGACAATAAGATCGCCGAGATAAAAGAATTCATTGGCCGGCTTCCAGTTTATGAGTCTCATTATACCAGACATAAAAGTGAGAACAGGAGATATCTTTCACCGCATCTGAGCCTTGGACGAATGTATTCTCTTTATAAAGAAAATACACTTGAACCTGTTTCATCTTTCATATTCAGTAAAATTTTTAGTGGATGTTTTAACCTACTGTTCCATGCACCCATTAGTGATTCTTGCAAAAAATGTGACCTTTTCCACAACAAAATTAAATGTGCTGAGAGTGACCAGCTAAAACAAGAGTTGCAACGTGAGCAAGAATTACATCAGAGTAAGGCAGACAGTGCTAGACAAGGATTAAAAGACGATACCACCTTGGCAAAAACATCTGCTGACGTCACTGTTTGGACATTTTGCTTTGGAATTCACAACATGGACACAGATGAAGCCTACATGTTTGTTTGGGAGGAGTTTGATGCTTCACGAGGACCCTAAGAAATTGGATCTTGTTTGCTTTACTTTTTTAAACATTTTGTGACCACTAAAAAAAGTAGACATGTATTCTGACCAATGTGGGGGACAGAATAGAAACATAAAGATGTCGTTGTTCTGCCAGTAGGTTGTATCTCACCCGGACTTTACTTACTTACTTACTTATCCGGTCTCGGACAACCCCGGGGGTCAGGGACCTTACAAAACGAAGATAACATATTTCGCCAACCAGTTCGATCTTTTGCTTTATCTCTCCAGTTGGCAATACCAAGTGTACGCAGGGATTCGTCAACCTGATCCCTCCAGCGGAGTCTTGGTCTTCCTATTTTTCGTCTTCCTTCGAGCTCGGTTTCGAAAACCCTTCGTGCTGGTTCGTCTTCATCCATTCCACTGGCATGGCCTAGCCAGTGCAATCGCGTTATCTTGATCCGCTTAACTATGTCAATGTCAGGATAAAGCTCATACAGCTCATGATTCATGCGTCGCCGATACTCGCCGTTGTGCACTATAGGGCCATAAATTTTTCGGAGTATTTGTCTCTCGAAGACTCCTACAGATGTTTGGTCTGCTTGCGATAGGACCCAGGATTCTGCGCCATAAAGCCAGACAGGTTGAATGAGAGTCTGGTACAGCTGGACTTTTGTTACTCGAGAGAGAGCTTTATCTCTAAAGTGCTTGCTTAGCCCAAAATAACATCTATTCGCAAGCACAATTCTCCGTTTGATCTCAAGGCTGACGTTGTTGTTTTTGTTCACGGCAGATCCGAGGTATATAAATTCGTCCACTACCTCGAAGTTATAACGGTTATCAACGTTCACGCTTTGGTCTAATCGCATGGAGGGCCTGTTCGTTGAAACCATTAATTTTGTCTTGTCCTCATTCACCGTCAGACCCACTTTTGCTGACTCCTTCTCAATTCTCGAAAAAACCGCAGTAACTTCTCTAATTGTGCGCCCAATGATATCTATATCATCAGCATACGCGAGCAGCAAGTGACTTCTGCTGCTGATGGTTTTATTCATATTGACTGCAGCTTTTCTCATAATGATCTCCATTAAGATGTTAAAGAGATCGCACGATAGGGTGTCGCCTTGCCTGAGGCCTCGCTTAGTTTCGAAAGGTTCGGTAAGATCCTTACCAACTTTGACTGCGGATTTGGTGTTCGTCAAGGTCATCCTGCAAAGGCGTATGAGTTTTGCAGGAATACCAAGCTCAGACATTGCTTCATAGAGTTTCTCCCGTATCGGACTATCGAAGGCTGCTTTATAATCGATAAATAGATGATAGGTGTCGATTTGTTTTTCGTGTGTCTTCTCCAGGATTTGGCGTAGCGTGAAAATCTGGTCAGTTGTCGATTTTCCAGGCCTAAAGCCACACTGGTATGGTCCAATCAGGTCAGCGATAATTGGTTTTAGTCTTTCGCACATTATACTTGATAGAACCTTATATGCTATGGATAAAAGGCTTATTCCACGGTAGTTGGCACAAATACTCGGGTCACCTTTTTTAAATATGGGACATAGTACACTGAGACTCCAATCGCCGGGCATGCATTCATCTAACCAAATTTTGCTAATGAGCTGATGCATGCACCTTATCAGCTCATCGCCGCCAGCCTTAAACAGCTCCGCCGGTAATCCATCGGCTCCTGCGGCTTTGTTGTTCTTAAGCCGGGCAATAGCTGTTCTGACCTCGTCTTGGTTAGGAGGGGGGCAGTCGACGTCGTCGTCCATATTGTGATCGATTGTCCCATCGTCATCGGATATCTCAGGTACTAGTAGCGCGGAGAAATTCTCTCTCCATATTCCCAACATGCTCTGCACATCTGCGACGAGATTTCCGTCCTTGTCTTTACAGAAGGGGGGCCCTGAAACCCGGACTTTACTATTGAAGAAATAGACCATAAATTTTTGGTCAGTGGACATTCATATTTACCATGTGACCAAGATTTTGGTCTAATAGAAAAAATAAAAAATTCTTCAAAGAAATATACGTTCCAGAAAACTGGCTCGAAGTAATTAAATCGGCTCGAAAAAGGAAACCGTTCAAGATAATACGAATGAGTGCAAGTAATTTCGTGTCTTCCAAATCGTTGGAAAAAAATATAACCAACAGAAAAATTTCGGTTAGCAACACCAAGGTGGAGTGGTTGAAAGTTCAGTGGCTAAGATTCCATAAAATCCATCAATTTTCTATTTTTTACAAGTATTCCAACAATGAAGACGTCCTCCTTCACGATGTCAATGTTAAAAAAAGGCAGTCAATGACCATAACACAACTAGATGCATTGGAAAAACCAACCATAGCTGAAAAAAGAAAAGGACCTTCTTGAATTGTTGCACTTCATACCGCCAGTTCATCACACTTTTTATAACAACGTAAAATGCTCCAGTATAAGGGATGAGGTGTATTATGATGAGACAAATGATGAATAGCTCTTGTACTTGTATGTATTATGATTGATTTCTTAATAAACTTGTGCTAAGTGGTGTAACTTGATTATTGTTTTAAATTGGACTAAAACATCATATATGCAGAAGTGGTGTAACCCACATTTTTTCCTATAATATTATCTTAATATATACAAAAATATGCAGCTATTGTAAACTTGGAAGTTTTTTTCATAAATTAAAAATAAAACAATTCAAATAATGCTCACAAAAGAAATTAATTACCAAAAAATATTTACCAAATTTAAAATACCCATTCTCTCATAATTATATATTTGGGGTTACACCACTTCTGCACTGATAGCCTCAATTAGGGAGTCAAGAAGGTGAAAAACATCATTTATTACGAATGTACTTTGGCTTTATTAGATACGATTTAGAATTTTACTGTTTTTAAATTTAGCCTAGTAAATATAATTGTGTCCAAAATGTGTAACCATCAAATTTTCGTAGAAAAACTAAAAATGTGGCTGAACTGCACATCTCCGAGCCGGGCTCCAAAAAATATATTAAAACCGAAAATCGGGCAAATTATGGCAAGTTCAAAAACCAAAAATTGTTCTCCGGTCGGACGTATGGGGCCCCTATGTTTGGAAACGGTTCCACATAGGGACGTCGTATGAACTATCAAGCGTAGATACTCGTATGAAAGGTATTATCCTCACGAATTTAGTGGTATATTTATTTTTTGATGGGCGATGTCTGTGGACCCGGATAACCCTATTTTATCATATTACTTCGGGTATAGAGAAATTGAAAACAAATTAAAATAAGTCCCTTCACAAAACCAGAAGGACCCCCCCCCCCCCCTTCATTCAAGAAAACTTGAAATTAAAAAAAAATTTTAATTTTTTTTTAAATTCGCGCGATTTCAAAAATCAATATCAGCCCAATTCTTCTGGGAGTTTTTCCCTATTCCCTGTTCCCCTATTCTTAATAAAATCTCCCTGGGAGCTTTTTCCTTATTCTCTTTTCCCTTATTCTAAACGAACTTCGAAAATGGAAAATTTTTCCCCGGGAAAACAGTAGGTATTCTAAATGTCAATAAAATGGAGAATGTGAAAACAACTTTTGGGAGTAATTCCGCCAACCAATTGCTAGGGACTGCAGCGCAAAAATTTAAGTATTTAATATTTTCTATATCAAATTAAATAATTACTTTTATTTTAATCAATATTACGGCCATTATTCTCCGGAATATATTTACTTAAGCACCAACTCTCAGATCTTCACTAAAATGTCACCACCGAGAAAAGCGTCTGCACTGAGTTCAAAAGTTTTAAAAGAGGTTATCAAAGTTAGTAGAAATGAGTATCATTGCAAAGGTCTTTCTAAATTCTAAATATTTATTTTTATTAATCCATTGGGGGTTAATTAATTAATAAAACAATATTTGTTAACCTCCCTTTTTTTAACAAAAATTTATTATTTTCAAAAACTTAGTAGCTTTTTTGGTGGACTCCGATAATAGACAAGACTTTTGCCTTTTTTAATGTATAATTCTCACCAATAACCCTTCAAAGAGCGGAGACATTTAAGTTCAAAGTTTTGAAAACATTTTTTTCACCAAAATTAAAAAATTATTGCAAAAAAATTGCGCGATTTAACACAAAAATACTATGCCAGAGCCACGAAGCGGGTGTTGGACTCGCACCAGACGAGAAAATCCCTAAGCCACGCAGAAAGCTATATAACACAAAAATACTATGAACTTCAACTTGAACTTTAATATCTCCGGTCTTTGAAGGGTTATAGGTGAATATTATACCCTAAAAAACGTTAAGGTCTTGTCTATTATCGGAGCCTACCAAAAAGAAATATAATTCGGCTTTTTTGAAAAACAAAGAAAGGGACCTCTGCGCCGAAAAAATTTTTTTTTTCTTTTTGAGTGATTCTTATAGGAGAAAAACGCTCTTTTAAATGCCGCAAACCGCAAGTTTCTATGTCTTTTAGTTTTTTTTACAAATCACCTGTAAAGATGAACATAATTAATGAAAAAATTGAAAAATGTGATATAAACATATAATATACAAGGTGGCGCAAAAGTAAACTTCCGATGTTTTTTTGGCTGTAATTTACAAAAAAAAATTAAAAACTTTGATTCTTCTTGTGGATTATTTTTATTTGGTCTTTTAATTTTTTTTACATCAAGTCGAGAATATGATGTCATGTAAATGGCCGCCGCCACAGTTGATTGTCATTTGAGCCCTTTTTATGGCATTTTCCATCACTTTGGCCAAAACTTCCGGCGATACGTCCTCACATTCATGACGGATATTGTCTTTAAGAGCTGCAAGAGTCTGAGGCTTGTTGACATAAACCCGCGACTTCAAAAAGCCCCACAAAAAGAAGTCTGGAGCGGTCAAATCAGGCGATCTTGCTGGCCAGTGCAAATCGCCAAAACGGGAGATTAGGCGCCCGGGAAATGCATCCTTCAGCATATCGGTTGTGGCACCGTCCTGTTGGAACCACATGTTTTCCAATCCCAATTCATCAAGTTGCGGCAAAAAGAACTCGTTGATCATTGCTCTGTAGCGCTCACCATTCACAGTAACCGTTTGGCCCGCGACGTCTTCGAAGGAAAAAGTTCCGATGACTCCTCCAGCGAAAACAGCACACCATACAGTGACTTTGAGCGGGTGTAATGGCTCTTCGTGGGTTACACGCGGATTTTCAGTGCCCCAGAAGCGTAAATTTTGCTTATTTACGTACCCGCTAAGATGGAAAAGGGCCTCATCACTCATGATTATTTTTGATGAAAAATCATCTTCCTCTTGGTGGTGATTAAGGATGGCTTGAGCGTATGTTAGACGCGATTGGCGGTCAGCAGCTAACAGCTGATGCACCGTCTGGACTTTGTACGGAAACATCTTCAAATCTTGTACCAAAATTCGCTGTAAAGACCGTCGACTGATACCCATTTGCGTGGCACGCCGTCTGGTCGATCCATGACATCCATGCCATCCTCGGCTACAGCAGCAATATTCTCTGCAGAACGGCTACTCCGGGGTCTGCCACGCCTGGCAGCATCTCGTGTTGTGCCAGTCTCTTCGAGGCGAGCGGCTAAACGTCGCAGTGTTTCACCAGTAGGCGTTGGACGGCAAGGAAATCTGCGACGAAATTCACGTTGTGCCAAAGTCACCGATAGTCAGCAATATTCCGCGTTCTGGAGCAGTGTAGCGTAAAATTGTTTATTAACGTGTATTTCGCATGTGTTTTCAACACAAATGTCAAAACAGCACTGACATTAGGGGCCAATCGCAAAATTTATAGCATTTTCTGATAGGAGGATTACTTTTGCGCCACCTTGTATATAATGGGTTGGGTACAAAATTCTGTTCGACGAAAATTCTGTTTTACAAAATTCTGTTTTTCAAAATTCTGGTTTCCAAAATTCTGTTTTCCAAAATTCTGTTTCACAAAATTCTGGTTCACAAAATTCTGTTTGTAATTGCATTTTCAGTTAAATAAAAAATTATTTGAAAAAAATCGCGCGATTAAAACAATTAAGAAATCACTTTGCCCTTACTTTCCCTTACATTTTAAAAAAAATACTGTTTAAAAAACCACTTTGCAAATTTAAATAAAATGCATCACATGCACTCTGTGTTTCGTCAAAAATTATGTTCCAGCATTTTATTTAAAATTAGTCGCAATTTTGTTGTTTAATGTGTCGTGTTTAAAAAAATAAAAATGAATAAAGTGCAATTAATAAAAACCAATAAAAATAAAGAAATGCTGTGTCTCAACGGATATTTTTATTATTTGAAAATGAAAAGACAAAAAGGAACCTTTAATTGGACGTGCTCGAGAAGAATTCCAGATAAGTCTTCCTCTCGAATAATAACAGCAATGGAAAATAACGAGCATGTTTTAATAAGATATCCAAAAAAGCATACCCACGACGAACCTATTGCTAGTGCAGTGGAAATATGCAGAACAAATACTTTTGTAAAATATGCCGCTATAAACAAACCCCTTAATCCAAGTCAAATAGTGCAACAATCGGTGGTAATTACAGACCAAAACTGTTGCGATTACCTTCCCTCGAAGTACGCGCAAAAGCGAAAAATAGGATACACTCGGAATGAAATGGGACTTTTCAGAGAGCCGCAAGCAATAGATGAAATAGATTACCCTCTAAATCTATACGGTTTGGATAACGAATTATTTATATTGGCAGAAGAGAAAGTGGGAGATGAATAGTATATGGTTATATTCGGCACAAAATCATCAATTCAACTTCTACAAAAAAGCGATTGTTCGCTCGTTGACGGCACGTTTGATGTTGTGCCCACAATAATGCGCCAACTCTTTTCCGTTCATGGAAGGATTGAACGAGAGGTCGTCCCACTCCTATTCTGCCTAATGTCCAAAAAATCTGCAGTACTCTATGAAGCATTTTCTAAACGCGTAATTCAAATTGCTTTGGAATATGGAGTTTTTTTAAGCCTAATCGTATTATATCTGACTTCGAAGTTGGTCTCGTGTCAGCAGCTAGAAAATGCTTTCCAGATTCGCAGATACGAGGGTGCTTTTTCCATTTTTCCCAGATATTGTGGCGCCGTATTCCAAAAGAACGGTAAGAATTTTTAATAACTTTTATAATTTATAGTAATGAACTTGTAATATGTACAACATTATCATTTCAGATTGGTTACTAAGTACGGAAATGACGAAAATTTCTCACTGCAAGTAAGATGTTTAAAAGCGCTTGCGTATGTTCGTCCAGAAAAGGAAGCCAAATATTATTCGAAGCTCCGAAGAACATTTGAAGACGAAGATATTATTAAATTGGCCACCGGGTTCGAGGTCAATTATGTCTATAACGCTCGTAAATACCCACCTGAATTTTGGACGATATTTGATTGCGAGTATTCTGAAAAATACCCGAAAACTACAAACAATGTCGAGTCATGGCACCGACGTTTGAGTGTTGTAGTTGGACGAAAAAAAAGCGGACTCTACAAAATTGTAGAACATTTAAAAGGAGAATTAATCTATTCTCAAAATATTGTCTCAAAGATTGAGAATGGAGAAAAATTAAAAAAAAAGTAAAAGAAATGTAAAAAAAATAAAATTATTTCACGTATTGTAAAAAAATTTAATCGTTTAAGAAAACTACAATATTTAAAAAGAATAGCAAAAAACTTAGTTTATAATTAATTAAATATTGTTATCAGTTAAATTGAATTGCTAAGATTTTTTATTATTTTTAACTTTGTCTTAATTTAATTGATTTTTAACTAATTTGTGTTTTTATTTAATGTTTGTTATTTTTTTTTTCTTATAAATTAATATGTTTTTCAATGATATGAATTTTTTTTAGATCGATTTTGAAAATCCATTAATCTGTTTAATTATTTATTACATATTTCATAATTTGTTTCCAACGAATAAATATCTAACCATACACATACGTTATTATATGTAACATTTCTTATTCATAATAAACTGGCTTTAATTCTTAATAAATAATTTAACGGCATTTTATTTTTTTTTTCTCATAATGAAAGGGGAATAACATATTTCAAAAACCAGAATTTTAATAGACAGAATTTTATTAAAAACAGAATTTTGTAAAACAGAATTTTGTAAAACAGAATTTTAGTCAGACAGCATTTTTTTTTTGGAAAAAAAAAACAGAATTTTTGTAAGACAGAATTTTGGAAAACAGAATTTTGTTGCTATCCCTTATTAGATTCATTGAGATATCTTAAAATATTTGCATGATTTAATATTATTAATCAATAAAACTTTCAATAAACATTTCAATAATAAACATTATCTTAAAGAATAATTTGTTCTGATTTATCAGAAGATATAGAAACACTAAAATATTTCAACTCTATTATTAGTTACACAGAATAGTGGGTAGTTTCCAAATTATTCCATATTTAATCAAGTAGATAACGTTTGACACAATTCTTATCAACCGCCCATACGACTTTCTGTACGTTGTCGGACCGACATCGGCATCAGACTCGGCAACTTGTGCATAGTGTCTAAGAGATTTCTGACCGAATTCGCAACAAATTGTTTACTGGGAATTTACTTTTTTTAAGCCAAGGTACTTCTTTAAGATAGACGTTTTTTTAAGAAATGGTACTTTGTTTAAGAATATGAATATGTATTTTTTTTTTGAAAAAATTTCCTTTTTTAAGAAGAGTTACTATTTAAGAAAATTTTCTTATTTTAAATAAATGTAGTTTTTAAAGAAAATGATTTTTTTTCAAATAAAATGTAATAAGAGGAATTGTAATAAAATGCACTTTACTTTTACTAAATAAAACAGTATTTACTAAATATTGGTTACAGGCTCCACTTAGAAAACTTCCCATTAAACAAGAAATTTCCCAACATATGTGAGACATCTAGTTAATTTTTTCTCTATGATCGAAGCCGTTAGTCTAGACACAAACCAATGCAAAAGTAAACAATTTAGTTGATAATAGTGGGATGTAGCATAATAGTGGTTAATCAAAAGTTGTTTAATTTTTTTTCAATTAGCCCCTATCCCGCAACGCGCGATAAGGAAAAAAATATTTTTGTGGTGAAGGTTCCTTTCTTTTCCTTACATTTCCTTTAACATTAGATGTAATATTGGTAAAATAACGGGTTTTTCAATAAGAGCGCTACAAAGTTTTTTTTTAAAATAAAACAAAACCGGTTTTAGATACCAATGAAATTCTTTATTCCTGTGAAAGTACGTTCGATGCCATTATGTATGGAACTCGATTTCTTTTGCATGGCCACCACGGGCACGCTTGCAGAAGTCCAGACGCTGAACCCAATTTTCGACGGGTTTCAAGCATAAATCGACCGATACTGCTGCAATTTCACGTTCGATATTCGTACGAAGTTCATAAATCGTCGCTGGCTTGTTGGCATAGACCATAGACTTGACGTAGCCCCACAGGAAATAATCTAGCGGCGTCAAATCGCATGACCGAGGCGGCCAATCGACCGGTCCATTTCGTGAGATAACACGTTCACCAAACTTGGTTTCCAATAAATTGATTTGTGGCAGTCGCTGTGTGGCTTGTGGCGCCGTCCTGTTGGAACCACATGTACTCCAAGTCCATATTATCCAATTGGGGCCAAAAATATTCGGTTATCATTGAACGGTAGCGATTCGCTTTCACAGTAATGTGCCGGTCTTGATCATCACGGAAGAAGTACGGCCCAATGACGCCGCCGGCCCACAAACCGCACCAAACCGTAATCTTTTCGGGATGCAATGATGACTCATGGATTACGTGTGGATTGCTGGCTGACCAATAACGTATATTTTGCTTATTGACGAAGCCATTCAGCCAGAAATGAGCCTCATCGCTGAAGATGATTTTCCGTTGAAAATCCGAATCGTAGCGCTCTTAAAGTTGAGGCCACTGACTCCAAATTTCGGTAGTAAATTTTAATAATTTCGACTCGTTGTTGGCTCGTATATCTTTCCATGATGAAATGGCAAACCTTACTGAAGAGAAATGTCAAAAGAGCGGGAAAAAATATTGCGTCGTTTGCTGTCCCTATCGATTTACTTTTGTAGCGTCTCTGACTGAAATAATTGTTTTTGTTTTGTCATAAACAGAGCGACGACGACCTGCTAGTTGGAATGCTGGCATACAACTGCATAAAAAGCAATATTTAGCTCACTGAAATAATTGTTTTTGTCTTGTTGCACCATTTATTGCACTATTTATTATTGCACTATTTTTCCGCTCTAATGTAGAGAGTCTGAAGAAAAGAGCACAAACGAGTCTTATTCTCTTTATAGAATATTTCAATATAAATGCACCATTTCGACAATGTTATTACATAAAACAATACAAAAAGCATAAATGTTTCAAAAGGCATAAATGTTTAACATCGAAATTATGAATGGTCAAAGTTATGACAAAAAGAGGGTAATACGTTTTGAATCATTCGCCTGGAGTCGCCAGTGCTTTTGAGTCATACAATTCGTTCCATGAGTTCTCTATACTATTTAATACTCTTTGTCGACGACGACCTGTTTGTTTGTTGGCTGCCGCTGCATCAATACCATCATACTTATTTTCAGTCAGAGACTACCACGTATGTGATGCTAACGATGTGTTTTGTTTGCATGTGTTCACTTTGATAGATTGCCCTACCTGTACCTATAGATGTTAACACATCAACCATTTTGATATCCTTTCCATAAATTCCCAGATTTTCGTCATATTCCAAAATTCACGATATCAGTTATGATTGTGTCAAGGGGTTTCGATAGGATTCATAATTGGCATGGTAAAGGATGAAAAAGTAGCCACTGCGAAGAAGGGCATCTGCTGACTAATTCACTTGTCTTCAAATAGGGGATTTCACATTACTAGTTCAAGTGATTTTACAATCCAGTGATTTTACATTAAGCTGAGATTTTCGAAAGTTTTCAAAGGAAAACTAGAAATAATCTGTTAATCAATCAAACATAGTACGCCCACTTATTTTCCCCTTGCAACAAGTCTAATGTAAAATTAGACCACAAAATTCTATGTATCCCCCTTCATTTTATTAAGCAATCATGGGCGTTTCGATTTTAATGACCCTTGAAAAAAACATCTAATGACAAATCGTTTTGAAATCTACAAAATCCCAAGATATCAGAAATACATCTGTAATTATGTTACGCCCTTAATATCGTAGGATGTTGTACAAAAATCATGTAAACTGAGAATTTTTTACATGATTGTCACTTGTCAGTGCAAAGAACGACCACTTAACTGCAGAGATCCAGTATGTTAATCATATTCATGCGGTGGTTTTCGATTCACTTCTAATCAGCCGCTGAGATAAAGAATATTGAAATGAAAGCGTAAAATAGTGGCCCACACGCTCACGATGTAATAAAATTCAAAATGTTCTGTTCATGCACATGATAATATTTGAATAAAAGTCAATCTAGTTTTAATAGTCATGGCTATTGACTTTGACTGAAGTCGCCCTTTAATTTCGTTAAATTTCAAATACGAAATTTTCAAATTCTTTCGAGTTTTATAATACGAATTTAAAAGTTATTTAAGACAAACGTCATCAGTGTCCCAAAGAATGACTGAATAGTTATTGGGTTGTGAAGAATATTGATTTATTTTTATAAATTCTTGATATTCTAATAAAAAAATTAAGTTTCTTTTAATTATTTCTCAACTTTCTTATGATTTCTATAAATTTTATTGTACCTAATTAGAAATTATTGCAATACATTTTACTTTGCCAATTACTACACATTTGCCCGAGCATCTTACAACAGCTGCTCAAGAAATACAAAAAGTTCGTGGAATGAAAGAATTATCAATAGATATAGAAAAGTTAATCAAAGGGAGAAAAGTAAAACTAAAACCAATTTGTTTAAGGAAATGTGCCCTTTAAACGTGTGGGCCACCGTAGTGCAACCAACCCCTTGGGCCATAACGAATTTCAATTAACGATTGGATCAACAAACAGGGAGCCACATAAATAATTGGAAGGAAAGACATAAAAAGGGACAAATGTCGCTGCAGTAAAGATGATGGCGATACAATCACCATCATCACCAACATCATCAGTGCAATTGTTGCAAATCATCAGAAGCATAACATCGATTTTCTTTATACAGCAAAGGCCGAAAGTCCGGTAAATTGGATCACGTTTATTTGCACGTTTTGCAGCAATAATGCAACATTATTTGCTGTATTGGGACATGGAATTTGCATCATGATCACCGGTGGAAGCAGTGAAAAGAGATTGAAACGAAATCATCAACTGTGGCATTATGCAATTGCATCGCAATCATAATTGAATTGAGTTGATCGATAATGGAAGACAATGATGAAAATGGATTGAAACTGATGGATGATAGTTAGAAAAGTGCTAACACGTTGTAGTTTGTACATTACAAAAAATTATAGAAATAAATTATATGGAATTACTTTTTTCTGTAATTCCTAGGCAGCATTTTGTGCTGATTTTTAATGTCCCAGAATGCACATGTCTACTAAGTTTGCCAGAGGAATATTACCATTGCACTTATATAATTGTTTACCACCAGTGATGTTATAGTTCGTTCAAGTTCAATATCTTCGATATCTGAAAGAAAGAAAAAGAAGTTATTGAGAAAAACGCGTTTAAAAAAAGCGCTTCGTTTTTCCGTGTTTTCCGGATGGTTATGCAACTCTTCCTTCAACCTGATCATCTGGCGATGTAAAATTTTGATCTTTTTGTAATTTTGTACCTTTGATATTGAACTTTTTTTAAATATCAAATATAATATATATAATCTGTTTATATCACATTTTTCAATTTTTTCATTAATTATGTTCATCTTTACAGGTGATTTGTAAAAAAACTAAAAGACATAAAAACTTGCGGTTTGCGGCATTTGAAAGAGCGTTTTTTTCCTATAAGAATCACTCAAAAAGTAAAAAAACAAATTTTCGGCGCAGAGGTCCCTTTTCGTGGAGCAGGACACATATGTAATATAACCCACTACATACATCTACAAAAAGAGTATTTCTTCCACACAAAAAGAAATTCAAAAAATTGTCAATCAAGAGAATACTCGCCATCACACATTAGGTCAAATGAAAGCTTTTTCTGTTCGAAATTAATAATTACTACAAAAATAGTGTATGCAAACCAAAGCCTGTAAGAATTCCATAAATAAGTTTAACCCTATTTAAAAAAATCGAATTTAACCCATTAACGACCAATAATTAACCCTTTTTCAACCATTACAAAAACATGCATACAAAAACATGGTACTCAAACCAAAGAATACAACAACTTAGTTTAACCCTATTTAAAAAAATCGAATTTAACCCATTAACGACCAATAATTAACCCTTTTCAACCATTGAAACAAACATAATACATTGTTATTATATTTGTTATTATATTACAACATTAAATCTAATTCATTTTGTAAATTTAAATCAAAAAGGGCTTCTTCACTTTCATCAATTTCGTCAACTTCTTCGTCTTTTTTGGTAAGCTGAAATTCTTCTATGGATTCGCTGCAACATAATATCTCAATAACTTCAGGTGGAAGTGAAGAACGTTTACGCTTTTATAAGCGTCTGGTTAAAAATGTTGTGGAAATTAATGGATCTGAAGTATCGACAGCCCTATTAAATACATCTAACAGGTTATTGGTGCGGCTGTTTTTGCGGGCGTGATGCAACCGATCGGCTTTGTAAAGGGTTTTTCAACAGAGACGCTACAAAAGAAAATCGATAGGGACAGCAAACGACGCCATATTTTCCCCCGCTCTTTTGACATTTCTCTTCAGTAAGGTTTGCCATTTCATCATGGAAAGATATACGAGCCAACAGCGAGTCGAAATTATTAAAATTTACTACCGAAATTTGGAGTCAGTGGCCTCAACTTTAAGAGCGGTACGTCCAATTTATGGTCTTCTTAATCGTCCTACCAGATCAACAATTGAGCGTCTAGTGGAAAAATTTGAATCCACAGGCACAGTACAAAATGTTCCCGTGCCAGTGAGACAAAGAAGTGCCCGTAGTGTCGAGAATATTGCTGCCGCTGAGGCTTCAGTTCAAGAAAGCCCAAATTTGTCTCTCACACGTCGTTCTCAAGCGTTGGGCATCTCTGTGACGTCGTTGTGGCGAAATTTGCGAAAAGATCTTGGCCTACATCCTTACAAGATCAAATTGACGCAAGAACTGAAGCCGCTTGACCACCATAAGCGTCGTATATTCGTGAATTGGGCTGAGCAACAACTTGAAAATGATTCGGATTTTCATCGGAAAATCATCTTCAGCGATGAGGCGCACTGGCTGAATGGCTTCGTCAATAAGCAAACTATGCGTTATTGGTCAGACAGCAATCCACACGTAATCCATGAGTCATCATTGCATCTCGAAAAAATTACGGTTTGGTGCGGTTTATGGGCCGGCGGTGTCATTGGGCCGTACTTCTTCCGTGATGATCAAGACCGGCACATTACTGTGAATGCGAATCGCTACCGTTCAATGATAACCGAATATTTTTGGCCCCAATTGGATAATATGGACTTGGAGGACATGTGGTTCCAAAAGGACGGCGCCACAAGCCACACAGCGAATGCCACAATCAATTTATTGGAAACCAAGTTTGGTGAACGTGTTATCTCACGAAATGGCCCAGTCGATTGGCCGCCTCGGTCGTGCGATTTGACGCCGTTAGATTATTTTCTGTGGGGCTACGTCAAATCTATGGTTTATGCCAACAAGCCAGCGACGATTGATGAACGATCGATCGAACGTGAAATTGCAGCAGTGTCGGCCGGTGTATGCTTGAAAACCGTCGAAAATTGGGTTCAGCGTCTGGACTTCTGCAAGCGTGCCCGTGTTGGCCATGCAAAAGAGATCGAGTGCCATACATAATGGCATCGAACGTACTTTCACAGGAATAAAGAATTTCATTGGTATCTAAAACCGGTTTTGTTTTATTTAAAAAAAAACTTTTGTAGCGCTCTTATTGAAAAACCCGTTAGTTGTTTAAGAAAATGCAATTTGTTGTAAGAAACTTTAGTTTTTTTAAGAAAATTTACTTATTTAAAAAAATATTTTTTTTAAGAAAAGGTACTCTTTGTAAGAAAATTTACATTTTTAACCAAAGTCACTTCTTTAAGATACGGTATTTGTTTAAGAGAAGGTAAATTTTTTTTAAGAATTGAAATAGGTATTTTGTTTGAGAAAATTTACTTTTTTTTAAGAAAAGACTCTTATTTAAGAAAATGTTTTTTTTAAAACTTCTTTCACTTTGGCTTTTCTAAATTTACCTTTTTTGGGTTCAAAACTACAATATATACTAAATATTGGTTACAGGCTTCACTTAGAAAACTTCCCATTAAACAATAAATTTTCCAACATAAGTATGTGAGACATCTAATTAGTCTAGACACAAACCAAAGCAAAAGTAAACAATATAGTTGATAATATTGGTTTGTAGCATGATCGTACATGGGTTTTTTTAATTTGCATTGGATTTTAATTTGCATTACATTATCAAATGCAAACGAATTACATTTGCTCAGACAATGAAAATGCAGGTTGTGGAATCGGATGCTAATTGTAATGACATATGGGAATGCTTTTAATTATTTTGAATTTGTGTGACTGCTGGCAATACTGGTTTTAAAGTATTTTATATGTAGAGGTTATTGCCTCATAGTACTTTCAAATTCCTAAACCTGTACTGGAAGGAAATGCTTTGATACAAATTTCAATTGCCAATGACACTGACATTTTTTTGAATTTTCAATTCGAAAGGTAATTCAAATTAAACTACAAATTAAAATTGTCATATAATTAATTTGCCCCATGTATGAGCATAATAGTGTTAAAACGAAAGTTTTAAATAAAATTTCTAAATTATAGTTAGAACTTTCTCAATTTTAAAGAAAATTCTTAATTTTATTTATAATTTTTTCCAGAAATATAATAATTTAGAACGAAAATATTCAAATATTAAATTTTAAGTACAATTAGGACTGTATTAATTTGAATTGCAATATGTGCATCTTCATTTGAAATTTTTTAATACACTGTTGGTTTTGAACAATTTCTTATAAAGGGTTATCCATTTAGCGGTTTCAAAAGTAAACGTAAATAAAAGACATATGGGCAAGAATATTTTTGTTTTGCACCTCTTGATACCTGAGTTTAGTTGGCAATCATTTCTTTTGTCTACACATTTACATGAATCTATGAATGCAGAAAGATTAATAATATAAAAAACTCTTCCCAATTTTTTTGTTTTGTCCAAAAGTTTTTTTCTATAAAATTTGTAATCATTTAAAGTGTAAAAATTGAGAAAAAACGGCTTGAAACTTACCCAAGTTTTTTAAATTTTTTTTATTTTGCGTCCATGTCTTTTTTGTTTTAGAAGTCAACAAGCACACGGTAGAGTCACTATATGTTAGCGATAAATCTAAAATATTAGCATTTGATCAAAAAATATATGGGGGTCCAAAATTTAAACCAAATTTGAGTTTTTTTTTAATTTTTAAAGTTTTTTGACCGTGGCTAGTGTGCGCCTTAATATAATTGAATTCTGATCAAAGTAGTCGATAGCTGATGTAATAATCTACAACAAATGGAAGAACATCTGAATGTGCCTCAGCTAGGGGCGTGGCACCGTCACTTCAAAAATTGAGTGAATCAGCGTACATTTTCTGAAAACAGCAGTTTTTCGCCGGGCACAATCACAATTTTATTTCAAATTGCCCAGTGCTTTTTGGGGTTAAAGTTTTTCATAAATAACACCTCCGAGTCAAGAGCGCGTCTTAAAAATTTAAATTGCAAAAATTTTAGGCAAATTTTTCAAAATTACCAAATTTTGTTTTGCCATTTCGCAATAGCAAACAAAGCTAAAATTTAATGTTAAGTTACTAGGAAGTAATGCGGCGATGTAAATAATTGATTCCATTCATAACATTGTGATAAAAGTCATTGTAAGCGGAAATATCTGCACTTTTATCTGCAGACATTTTGCGGTGACACATCCAAGCCGCTGCTTCAAATCAATTGAAATAAAAAAACCCGAAAGCTTTTTCAATGCCTTATTCAAAATTGTGGCCGTCGGTGGTGCAATGGTTAGTGTGCGCGGCTCTTGTGCATGAGATCCTGGGTTCGAACCCTGCTCTGACCACCTTAAAATTTCTTTCGGCGGCGGTCACCTCGCATAGTGACGGCGACACTATCGAGTATATAGCCATGAAAAAACTTCTCAAAATACCGATCGGAATCGGTGTAAAACTGTAGGTCCCAATCAGTGAGTGAAGAGTGGAAAGCGCACAGCTCAGTGATTGTGAGAAGTTCTCCCCTGTCCCTTCATGGGATGTAATGGGAAACCATTTATTTTTTTTTTTTTATTCAAAATCTGAGGCGCGTGAAAAAAGATTGAAAATTCTTGAAATTACAAGTGAAACAACATTTTCCTAAGCTTAAAAAGCATCCCCAAATATTTATTTTTTTTGTTTTAATTTTGATTTTTTAAATTCTTTATATTAACTTCGCCTTCTTGATTGATTGCTTGATTGAATGGCACAAATCTGTTATTGTTGATTATTTGTCATATAATTTTCCCACGCGATTTTCTCCGGAAGTTCGTGGCCGATTTTATTGATTTTTGGATCAAAACGCTAGTGCGGGTTTCGGTCGAGAATTTAAGCCAAAAATCAAGGCGATCCGGTATCGGGGAGCTGGGATTTAAGTGTTTACATTTGGGATATTTGTACCCATTTTCTGCTGTGTCATCGTATTTTCTACTACAAAAGCAAAAATAAGACTTTCCAAACCATTTAAAGTTGTAACTTTTCAGCGATTTTATGGATTTGGTTGATTTTTTTTTGCAAAATATTGCAAATTATTTCTTCTTCTTAGCTACATATTTCAAATATTTTCAAATCTAAGGTATTCTTTGAAGATCTTAATATAAATGAAAAAAATATAAAAAAACATTTTTTTTTCACTGTATCTCGCCAAATAATGAAGATAAAACAAACATTTTGGACTGTATATATATAGCTCTAAGTATGTTCTATAAATATTTCGCATTTTTTTTTAAATCAAAAATTTTTTAGATTTTTGAGAATTTTTTTAAAATTTCCAACTTCAAACCGCCATAACTTTCGCGCGCCTTGATGAAAGTGACGAACTATAACAGATTTCGTTTGCTTAAGTATTACATTATATTCGTGCAAAATGATAGTAATGTGGTATAAAAAAAACTGAAAAAAAAAGTCTAAGTGTAACAAAAAAATACTTTTTGCCCATATAAAATATTTTTTTTCATGATATTTCTGTTTTATTATAAAGTTTGAACGTTGACATTATGTGTGAAACATTAATTCTTTTGAGGTAATTTTCGACCAATTTTTGACACATATTGGGCGGTATCTCAGCCATAACTTGACGAATGTTGGTTCTTAAGTGCTCAAGAGTTTATCTGCATAAACACAGTCTTTCGCGCAGCCCCACAAAAAAAAAGTCTAATGGTGTCAAATCGCATGATCTTGGTGGCCAGTTGATATCGCCACGACGAGAAATTACGCTGACAGGAAATGTCTCTTGCAATAAAGCCATATTCGCTCGAGTTGTGTGGCATGTGGCACCGTCTTGTTGAAACCACATATTCTCCAAGTCGTATTCTTCAATAGCAGGCAAAAAAAAGTCGGTTATCATATGACCATAACGCTCCGAATTGACGGTGACAGTCGTTCCATCGTCGTTTTCGAAGAAGTAAGGTCCCATCACACCTTCGGACCAAAGAGCGCACCAAACAGTGACTTTTTCTGGATGTAATGGCCTCTCTTCAATTACTTGAGGATTCTCAGAACCCCAAATACGACAATTTTGTTTATTAACATACCCACCAAGGCGAATTTTTTACCTGGTGGAGGCACTAGAATTCGCCTTACTTTTTGCGCTGGTTCTGTCAAAAATAGTAATTCGCCTAGAATTCGCCTTTTGTGGTAATGTCAAAATATGACATTTGTATTGCATGCGTATACGTATATACATACATATTTTTCATTTGTCTGTGCTGTTTCTGTTGTGACGAAATTTTTATTTTGAGTTTGTTGTCGTCGCGTGGAACATGAAACATCGGTCCCGTACCGCTTTCAAACTTTTTATTGCAAATAGCACATTTTACCATCTTTAAATACTTTTTTTTCACTTTTAAGGAGAAACTTTCAAAAAACACAAGTTTATAAATTAACTTCACTTTGCCATAAGAATGTAAACAAAACGAATAAGTTTGACAATTCGAGCTCAATTCGCCTTGACATCAGCTGTTCAGAATATGAATCAGCTGTGCGCTTGCTATAACCTGAAGTAGATCAGCCTCGATACCCACCGAGTGAGAAATGTGCTTCATCGCTGAAGAAAATTTTGTTCGAAAAATCGCCGTCCACCGCCTGTTGTTCAAGCACCCATTCCACGTATCTACGACGTTGTGAATGGTCAGCTGGCTTCAGTTGTTGTGTGAGCTGGAGTTTATATGGATGTAGGTGTAGATCCAAATGCAAAATACGCCATAATGTGCCGTAAGACAGTCCTAATTCCTAAGAACGACGAGGAACCGACACATTCGGATCTTCGGCAACACTTTCACTTACAGCAGCGATATTTTCAGTGGAACGAGCGAAACGATGATGCACATGCCTTACAATATCTGTAACCGCTCCAGTCTCTTCAAATTTCTTCACAATTTTGCCAATTGCTTGCGTAGTTGGACGATTATGTAAACCATAATCTCCTCTTAAAGCACGATATGTGGCTGTGCCAGAATCACCATTTTTGTAGTAGGTTTTAATAATTTGTCGGTGGTGCAATGGGTAGTGTGTGCGCCTCTTGTACTTAAGATCCGGGGTTCGATCCCTGCTCTGACCACCTGAAAATTTCTTTCGACGGCGGTCACCTCGCATAGTGACGGCGACACTATCGAGTATTTAGCCATGAAAATGCTTCTCAAAAATTCCGTTCGGAACCGGTGTAAAACTGTAGGTCCCAATCAGTGAGTATAAATCTAGAAAGCGCACAGCTCACTGGTTGTGAGAAGCTCTCCCCGATTCCTTCATGGGATGTAATGGGAAACCATTTTTTTTTTTTTTTTTTTTTTTTTTTTTTAATAATTTGTATGCATTGTGTGATAGTTAAGCGATCCATTTTCGTCAATGTCAGACTTTCAACTGAAAAGAAAAAAAATTGTTTAACAGCTTAGTTTGACAGATGTCGAATTCCAGCCCTATACTTTTGAAACCACGAAACGGATAACCCTTTATATTAAAAATTCCCTAATTGAAATCCAAATCACTTTCCCAAAATCAGAGAATTTTTTTGTCTCAACAGGCATAAGATTTATTTCACCTTTTGATCTGATAGTTTTTAAAAAAAACTTTTGATTTAAATTGAATCTTGTTTTTAGATTGAAATTAAATCAATTTTCTTGATTCCCGATACAGAAGTGAACAAAGTAATAAGTGATAATTGCTTGATTCAATTTGAAGTCGTAAACGTCGCTATTTACAATGAAATATTGTGACATGATTTAACAAAACAATGAAGACAAAGCCAACGATATCGGCATCAAAAACTACAACGGCAGCGTCAAATTTATCAGACAAGCATTTCCGTTCTACGCCTATATTTTGTTTGTTTTTTTTTATTCGGTCGCGGTTCTTAACGCGGCTTATAGAACACAACAACACCAACAACAACAAATAACATGCAACAAACTGCATTTACCCACCACAATATCAGTGATGCCGAACAAAGGTTATTGCTCGACCCCTTGTAATTCTCTTAACGCTTTTTTTGTGTTATTATTGTTGTTGTTGAAACTTTATTGGACTTGGCCACACCACAAAGTTTAATGATTCTCATTCAAAAACTGAGTCATTCGCCCTACTCATATGAGCAAAGGAAGACTGGCAATTGACTATCACGCTACTTTGTTTCTCCAGAATAGATTTTAATATTTCATGTGGTTGATTTCCACCCTTATGAGTTCACGTCGCTGTCGAGAGTGGAAAAATTCGTGATATGGATTTAGTTTTTAATTTAAATTTTAAATGGTTGAATTAAGAGAAACTTTAAAAATCTAATATAATGACTGGGAGTTTTAATATGTATGTGGAATAAATCATGCTTAAATGAGTTCTCCTGAAGGCACTTTATATATGCAAATATTTTGAACTTTTTATTAAAGAATAAAAATAGTTTTTCAAAAGAAAACTTATTACTATTCATCGTGACTGTTAGAAATTTAAATTTCTTTCAGAATCTAATTTAGTGCATATGAATATATAAATTTCTAGCAGATATGTTGAATCATTACAATTCACAAAAATTATGATTACGACAAGAGTAATCTTTCTGTTTACGATACAAAACGTAAAAGACCTCAACTCGATATTCACCACTTTTATTATTGCTCGATGTTGCATACTTTAGTACGATTTAAAATAGACAAACAATCACAAATCTCCAATCACAGCTCTCCAATCACAACTCAGCAACTGGAACTCTCCAACCAAAACTCTCCAATCACAACCCTGCAATCACAACACTTCAACCATAACCCTCCAATCACAACGCTGCAATTGCAACTCTACAACCACAACTCTGCAACCACAACTCTCCAATCACAACTCTGCAACTGCAACTCTCCAACCGCAACTCTCCTATCACACCTCTGCAATAACAACTCTGCAACCACAATTGTCCAATCACAACTCTGCAACTACAACTCTGTAACCAAAACTCTCCAATCACAGCGTTGCAACCACAACTCTCCAGCAGTCACTTCTACTTGCCACTAGTATTTCCCCAGAATATGCCCAGTTAGCGAATTCATCAACCGTTTGTGTTCAGCTTGTACCCAGAGAGTTTTCAACCCACAGCAACTATGTGATCATTTCATTATCATTAAGCTTCATTAATCTGACAAACTATCTGAACAATTAAGTTGATCTTTCGATGAAAATATTTGTCGAGGCTTTATACTCGTGTGTGTGACCGTCGGTGTTGCAATGGTTAGTGTGCGCAGCTCTTGTACATGAGAACAAGAGTTCAATCCCTGCTCTGACCACCTTAAATTTCTTACGACGACGGTCACCTCGCTGAGTGATGGCGACACTATCGAGTACTTAACCATGAAAAAGCTTCTCAAAATACCGTTCGGAACAGGCATAAAACTGTAGGTCCATATCAGTGAGTGTAAAACTAAAAAGCGCACATCTCACTGGTTGTGAGAAGTTCTCCCCAATCCCTCCATGGAATGTTATTGGACGCCATTTTTTTTAGACAATATGTAAAACCACCGTTCATTATGGCAGTGAATATAAAATAAAATAAATGGTTTCCCGTTACATCCCATGAAGAGATTAGGGAGAGCTTCTCACAACCAGTGAGCTGTGCGCGTTCTAGATTTACTCTCACTGATTGGGACCCACAGTTTTACACCGGTTCCGAACGGTATTTTGAGAAGCCTTTTCATGGCTAAATACTCGAAAGTGTCGCCGTCACTAAGCGAGGTGACCGCCGTCGAAAGAAATTTAAGTAGGTCAGAGCAGGGATCGAACCTAGGATCTCATGTACAAGAGCCGCGCACACTACCTTTGCATCACCGACGGCAACATGTGAATATACAGTAAATATACAAGGACGAAATAGAAAACATAAACAACCCCAATTTGTTGACGACACCCACAAACGGTGTAAGAACTCTTGGAATGTAAGAACTCTGCATAGATCCGGTGCAAGTATCCAATTGATAGCTGTCCTCGAAAGTTATTAGGCTGACATTACCGCTATCCAGGAAATGTGATGGACAGGACATGGCTGCACAAGAAAAAGAAACTGCGGTATATACTACAGTTGCCATGAGAAAAAACATGAATTTGGTTGCGGATTTGTAGTTGGCAAAAGATTGCAACATCTAGTTTCTAGGTTCAATCCTTTGAGTCAATGTTTAGCCACAATCCGCCAAAAAGCGAAATATTTTTAAATCTCCCTAATTTGTGTGCATGACCCGCCAGAGAAAGAAGATGATGATGCCAAAGCCATGTTCTATGAGCGCCTAGAGGAAACCTAAGACCGCTGCCCTGGCCATGACATTAAGATTGTAATTTTAATGCTAAAGTAGGCAGTGACAATATGTGCCATTCAACTATTGGTAATTTCAGTCAACATGCCGATAGTCCCGGCATAGGTATGACACTGATTGACTTTGCCGGTGCAAGAAGCATGGTCGTTAGTTGAATAAGATTCCAGCATAAAGACATTCACAAGGCTACTTGGGTATCCCCTGATCAAAGAACGAAGAACCAAAATGATCACGTGGTAATTAATGCAGGGCACTCATCCAGCTTAATGGACTTACGAGTGATCAGAGGAGCTAGCATCGATTCTGATCACTACCTGGTAGCAGCAAAAGTTCGCACAACATTAAGGGCAAGTTTCGCACTCTTCATTTAAAAGCTCAATTTGAAAGCTCATACAAAATTCTCTTATTAAATGACAAACATCTGGCATTTACAGATCATTTAAATGAAGAATTTTCAACTGTGAAACTGGCCATAAGTATAGCGAAAATCGTACGTAACCAGACGCAGAGGAAGCTGGACATCGGAAAGCTGCAATTACCAGAGGTAGCCACAACCTACTCAAGGAGGCTCTCGCAACTTTTGGCATAGAACCCACCACCCCCCCGATAACGATCCTGAAGCGCAGTGGAAACCCATTTCTGACTCTATAAAAACTGCCACAACAACCGTACTTGGTTTCGAAAAACCACTTCACAACAAACCATGGTACGATGAAGAGTGTCGCATTGCAAATGATGAAAAGAACGCTGCACGCATGGTAATGCTTCAGTCAATTGCAACGAGAGCTGCAACTGAGCGGTATAGGGAGAAAAGAAAGGAGGTAAACCGTTTCTTTAGGCGTAAGAAAACGGCAGAGTGAGAAAATTGAGGCATACAGAAGGAAGAACGAAGCCCGAAAATTCTACCAAAAAGTCATAAACGGAACATAGGTCAGGGCCTCCCTTCTGTAAAGACAAGGATGGAAATCTCATCGCAGATGTGCAGAGCTTGTTGCGAATATGTAGAGGAGATGATTTCTGCGCGCGCAATCACGATGGGACAATCGATCACAATATGGACGACGACGTCGATTGCCCCCTCCTAACCAAGACGAGGTCAGAACAGCGGAGCTGTTTAATGCCGGCGGCGATGAGGTGATAAGGTGCATGCATCAGCTCATTAGAAAAATTTGGTAGGATGAATGCATGCCCGACGATTGGAGTCTCAGTGTACTATGCCCCATATATAAAAAAGGTGACCCAAGTTTCTGTTGAAACTACCCTGGAATAAGCCTTTTATCCATAGCATATAAGGTTCTATCAAGTATAATGTGCGAAAGACTAAAACAAAATTATTGCTGACCTGATTGGACCATACCAGTGTGGCTTTAGGTCTAGAAAATCAACAACTGACCAAATTTTCATGCTAAGCTATATCCTGGAGAAAACCCACGAACAACAAATCGACACCTATCATCTATTTGTCGATTATAAGGCGGCCTTCGATAGCCCGATATGGAAGAAACTCTACGAAGCAATGTCTGAACTTGTATTCCCAAAAAACTCATACGCCTTTGCAGGATGACCTTGACGAACACCAAATTCCTATTGAAAGTTGGTAAGGATCTTACCTAACCTATTGAAAGTAAGTGAGGCCAAGGCGGCACCCTAACGTGCGATCTCTGTAAAATCTTAATGGAGATCATTACGAGAAAAGCTGCAGTCAACATGAATAAAACCATCAGCAGCAAAAGTCGCATGCTGCTCGCATATGCTGATGATATCGATATGATTGGGCGCACAATTAGGTGTTTTCGAGAATTGGGAAGGAGTCAGCAAAAGTGGGTCTGAAAGTAAATGAGGACAAGATAAAATTAACGGTTTCAACGAGCAGGGCCTCCATGCGATTAGACCCAAGCGTGATTAGACCGAACCGTTATATATACGATGCGGTGGATGAATTTATACACCTCGGATCTGCCGTAAACAAAAGCAACAAGGTCAGCCTTGACATCAAGCGGAGAATTGTGCTTGCGAATAGATGTTATTTTGGGCTAAGCAAGCACTTGAGAGATAAAGCCCTCTCTCGAGTAACAAAACCCCATCTATACCAGACTCTCATACAACCTGTCTTGGTTTATGGCGCAGAATCCTGGGTCTTATCACAAGCAGCTTCGCCTGCTTCTAAGAATCTCCGAGAGAAAAATACTCCGAAAGATGTATGGCCCTATAGTGCACAACGGCGAGTATCGGTGACTCATGAACCATGAGATTTATTCCGACATTGACATAGTTAAGCGGAACATAATAACGCGATTGCACTGGCTAGGCCATGTCAGTGGAATGGATGAAGACGAACCAGCACGAAGGGTTTTCGAAACCGAACTCGAAGGTAGACGAAAAATAGGAAGACCAAGACTCCGCTGGAGGGATCAGGTTGATGAATCCCTGCGTACCCTTGGTATTGCCAACTGGAGAGATAAGGCAAAAGATCGAACTGGTTGACGAAATCTGTTATCTACGTTTTATAAGGTCCCTGACCCCCTGGGGTTGTTCGAGGCCGGATAGATGGATGGCACTTGCGGTAAAACAGTAAACTAAAAAAGAAGGTGTTAATAAGCCAATCTCAACCTGCCGTTTGCAGAGCAGGCAGTGGGCCGATAATATGTTCAAGGACAAGTGGAGACTTACTTCAACTTGCAAACAAGCCAGGGTCCTCTGGGCACAGGTGGACAGAACGAGGACTAGGCAACTACTTAACTTGTCGAGAGGCAGGTTATCCACAATGATAGGGACATTTACGGGACATTGTCTTGTAGGAAAACACGGCCTAAGATTGGGACATAGAAACTCCACTCTCTGTAGATGCTGCATGGAAGAGGACGAGGAAACGACGAAACACCTTCTCTTCGATTGCTCTGCTCTAGCAGGACTGAGAAGTAGGATATTCGGAACACATTTAGTTAGCATCATAGCCCTACAGAATATTCCTGTAGGTCTTATAGACAAATTCATTCAAAGGGCAAATTGGCTAGACGACTAGTCAATAGTTGCTATGGAGGAAAATGCAGGTATCAGAATGGGCTTCTTTAGCCTAAGTGTGCTAGACAGCGTGCTGTCTTGCAGTCTTTTCAACCAACCAACCAATGAATAGAAAGAATCCACTGAGGATTTTCAGTCCACGTGCCCAGCACTGCCGACAGTAGAATTTTAACTGTGGGATCTTACGTCTTTAAGGACCTGGTAGAATTATCTCATTTGGTCGTTGACAGGATTTGTGCTCCACATTTTTCCCCGTTAGGGCTAACGTTTAATCTCATTAGTCCATGGTATTGCAATTGGCTACAAAGTCTAAGTGAGTCGTTTGTCGATTTCAACCAACACCTAACCTATCCTCTAACTGTCCGGAAACCACCATTGTAAAACAAAGAAAGGTAAACAATTTATCGACCTCCTTTTTGGACATTTGATGTCGTATTCCAAAGCCTCCGTCCTTGCTAAATTTTGCACAGAGAGAGCTTCCCTCAATCCGTGAGCGGCAACCTGACATAACGTTCAACCTAACCTAAAAATAAAACAGATTTTTTTTACCTGACAACGTTCCACCTAACCTAAAACCTGACAACGTTCCACCTAACCTAAAACTTAAAAATATGTTACTTTACATTATAGCGCTAGAATATCTCAACTTTTTCATTTCTGTGTGTACACTCTACTTCCCTAAGTATGAAGAGTTTAACAGAGATGCGTCCCATTGTTTTATTAAAGTTTTTTTGTAATAAAACCTTAAACTGCTCTGAAAAGAATTCTAATTTGTTTTTACTTGTTTTTCGTTTTTAGAGGAGAAACGCGAGAATGTATTTGTTACCAATTCAACGATCCATGACGGACTCCAGATTATAAAGCATTTTGTTTGTCATTATTTATACAACATGAAATGCGAGAATACTCGTATGTATGATGTTGGGGGGGGGACTACTACTATTCATGTATGAGAGTAAAGTTTTAAGAATTTTGCAAAAAAGAAAAGAAAAACCTATTATTACCTCGAGTTTGTTGTCCGCAATTTGCATGTAAATGTTGTCAGAAATGTTTAACAATTGTCGGAATAATTTTTTATAACTGATTACACTGTGTGTAATTTTTTAAGTCATGGCAAAATAACCATATACGGACACCACTACGTGATAAAAGACTAAAAAAAAAGACCCGTGTTTCCCAATTTTTCCCAAAGTCATGCACTTTTTTTTTTATGGGCCGCCAAAGATTTGGGGCCTCGGTATCATTTTCGTAAAAATGTGATCATTTTCTCAGGCTCATATCTTGCAAACCGTTCAGAATTTCGATTTACTCTCTGAGGAATGGACCTGAACAGGAGAAAAAGGTAAAAAAAATGAAATTAAAAAATTTTCGGCAAATTTTTCACTTTTGCGTGCTACCTAAACAGTGTTAAGAATCATCTCTAGGAAGTTGATATGTTCTAGAAATTTGTTTATTGAGATCTTAGGTAAACTTTTGTAGTTGATTGTTTCCTTGAATTTTGAACGGTTTGCTACCTATGGACCTGAACACGGGAAAAACGGTTAAAAAAATCGATTTTTTTTAAGTTTTTTGCGATTTTGATCTGGAAGGTGAAGTTTTTTTGAACGGTTTGCAAGATACCAGCCTGAGAAAATGATCACATTTTACGAAAATGATACCGAGGCCCCAAATCTTTGGCGGCCCATAAAAAAAAAGTGCATGACTTGGGGAAAAATTGGGAGACACGGGTCTTTTTTTTAGTCTTTTATCACGTAGTGGTGTCCGTATATGGTTATTTTTTTTCGTGTTGCACTGTGTTATTAAATGCACTAAATGGATTGACTTTGGAATGTGGTTGATAGAAAAAATATTATAAAAATTAGTAAACTCTGATTTTCTTTATTTTCTAAAATGTTTCATAAAATTATAAGGGATTTTCTCACGGTCTCGTGCTTCGAAATTGTGTTTTGCAACACATCTATTTTCCAACACTAAAACAAGCTGTTTGTTTATTTTAACCTCGAGGTGAGTGATTTCGATCGCAATATGAACGTAGCTTAAGCTAATTAGTTTGTGCTTTAAAACAGTCAAAGCATTTAGTTGCTAATTATATTTGAAACGCACAGAATTGTAGTTTCATAAATATTACGAAATCTTTCGTGGATGCTATAAAATATTTTTAAGTGTTACTTATTCTTTCTCAACAATTTCAAAATTATATAATAAATTGTTCCATAATACTACGAATTAGAGTTGGGAATTTTGGTTCGTTCAAGTGAGCGCTCTTTTTAGTTCAGCTCAACAGAATGAACTAGTTCATTCCTTTAGTTCACTAGTTCATTTTAGATCAATGTATCTTTTCAGTTCATTTGAGCTGTGAACTAAAGAGCCCATTTCAGTTCAGTTTGTAGTTTTAGTTCAATCGGAGCGAATAATCCCAAAATGGTCTGATTTTTGCTGATTTTTAAAGTGTTTTGGATACTGTAATATTTTTTTAATAAAACTGATTAAAATTTTTGCTCCGAAAAATTCACTTTAACATACCGTTACACGAAATTTTCGTCTGATAAATTTGTCAATCTCAAGATCTAATTAAAGGCATTGGTTGATATAAACTCACGAGGAGATGATAATTGAGATCGGCTTAACGATTGGATATTCCGTTTCCGAAATATTGGTGTTCTGTAATGTTTTTATATTTTTGAAACAAAAGTGGTGATTTGCTGTGTAGGTTTTGTGTAGAGGTCTCTTGGAATGGATATGAATTCCATAAAGATTGAAACATTAAGCACCGCTGTGCAAATTGAGTGAGACAAAGTGAGCATGAAGTAGAAGTTACTGCGCAGAGAGAACTGCAGGAATGTAATACAAAAAACTGTTGAAAGAAGTGAACTACTGAAACAAAAGAGCGGAACAAAGTGAACTAGTTCATCTACTTCATAAGAGTGAATCGTTCCATTGAGCTAGTTCGTTCGTGAACTACACAACTCTACTACGAATATTATCATTAATGTTACCAAATATTTCGATAACGTTGCACTCTTAAATATAACGAATTCTTTCTGTAATTTTTGTATAGCGAAATGTTGTATGGAATATATAAAATAAAATGTATATTTGGATGTTAGCTAATGAAGAAAAGTATTAACTCAAGTAGGCAATTTGTAGGTCGGTCAGTGAATATTCTTACTTACTTACCCGGTCTCGAAAAACACCGGGTGGTATGGGACCTTACAAAACGAAGATAACATATTTCGCCAACCAGTTCGATCTTTTGTCTTATCTCTCCTGTTGGTAATACTAAGTGTACGCAGGGATTCGTCAACCTGCTCCCTCCAGCGGAGTCTTGGTCTTTCTATTTGTCGTCTTCCTTCGAGTTCGGTTTCGAAAACCCTTCGTGCTAGTTCGTCTTCCTCCATTCCACTGACATGGCCTAGCCAGTGCAATCGAGTTATTTGGATCCGCTTAGCTATGTCAATGTCGGGATATAGCTCATACAGCTCATGGTTCGATACTCGCCGATATGCACTAAAGGGCCATACATTTTTCAGAGTATTTTTCCTGGAGATGTGTCGTCTGCTTGTGATAAGACCCAGGATTCTGCGCCATAAAGCAAGACAGCTTTTATGAGAGTATGGTACAGCTGGACTTTTCTTACTCGAGAGAGGGCTTTATCTCTAAAGTGCTTGCTTAGCACAAAATAACATATATTCGCAAGCACAATTCTCCGCTTGATCTCAAGACTGACGTTGTTGTTTTTGTTTACGGCAGATCCAAGGTATATAAATTCGTCCACCACCTCGAAATTATAAAAGTTATCAACGTTCACGCTTTGGTCTAATCGCGTGGAGGCCCTGTTCGTTGAAACCATTAATTTTGTCTTATCCTCATTTACCGTCAGACCCACTTTTCCTGACTCCTTCTCAATTCGCAAAAACACCGCAGTAACTTCTCTAACTGTGCGTCCAATGATATCTATATCATCAGCATACGCGATCAGCATGTGACTTTTGCTGCTGATGATTTTACTCATGTTGACTGCAGCTTTTCTCATAATGATCTCCATTAAGATGTTAAAGAGATCGCACGATAGGGTGTCGCCTTACCTTAGGCCTCGCTTAGTTTCGAAAGGTTCGGTAAGATCCTTAACAACTTTCACTGCGGATTTGGTGTTCATCTAGGTCATCCTGCAAAGGAGTATGAGTTTTTTGGGAATACCAAGTTCAGACATTGATTCGTAAAGTTTCTTCCATAACGGGCTATCGAAGGCCACCTGATAATCGACAAATATGTAGATGACAGGTGTCGATTTGTTTTTCGTGGGTCTTCTCCAGGATTTAGCAAAGCGTGAAAATCTGGTCAGTTGTCGATTTTCTAGGCCTGAAGCAACACTGGTATGGTCCAATCAGGCCAGCGATAATTGGTCTTTCGCATATTATACTTGATAGAACCTTATATGCTATGGATAGAAGACTTATTCGACGGTAGTTGGCACAGAGACTCGGTTCACCTTTTTTAAATATGGGACATAGTACACTGAGACAGCAATCGCTGGGAATGCATTCATCTAGCCAAATTTTGCTAATGAGCTGATGCATGCACGGTATCAGCTCATCGCCAGCAGCCTTAAACAGCTCCGCCGGTAATCCATCGGCTCTTGCGGCTTTGTTGTTCTTAAGCCGGGCAATAGCTGTTCTGACCTCGTCATGGTTAGGAATCGACGTCGTCGTCCATATTGTGATCGATTGTCCCAACGTCATTGGATATCTCAGGTACCAGTAGCGCGGAGAAAATATCTCTTCATATTCCCAACATCTGCCGTTCATTCTGCACATCTGCAGTGAGATTTCCGCCTTGTCTTTATAGAAAGGGCGCCCTGAATCATGCCCATTAGTTCCGTTTTTTGACTTTTTGATAGAATTTTCGGGCTCCGTTCTACCTTCTGTATGTCTCAATTTTCTCACTCTCGCGCTTCCTCCACTGCCGTTTTCTTACGCCTAAAGAGGCAACTCTTTTCTTTTCTCCCTATACCGCTCAGTTGTAGCTCGCGTTGCAATTGGCTGAAGCATTGCCATACGTGCAGCGTTCTTTTCATAATTTGCAGCACAACACTCTTCATCGTGCCATGGTTTGTTGCGAAGTGGTTCTTCAAAGTACGGTTGTTGCTGCAGTTTTTATAGAGTCGGAAATGGGTTTCCACTGCACATCAGGATCGTTATCGGGATGGGGTGGATTCTGTGCCAAAAGCTTCGAGAGCTTCCTTGAGTAAGCTGTGGCTACCTCTGGTAATTGCAGCCTTCCGATGTCTAGCTTTCCCTGCGTCTGGTTTCGTACAACGTTGGTTATACATAATATTGTACGCACCTTTGCTGCTACCAGGTGGTGATCAGAATCGATGCTAGCTCCTCTGATCACTCGTACGTCCATTAATTACCACGTGATCATTTTGGTTCTTCGGATACCCAAGTAGCCTTGTGAATTAGAGTTGGGTAGTTCATGAACTATATAGTTCATTTAGGGTGACATTTAACGTCACCCTCGCGAACATAATGCACATGTTTGAAACGCTGAGTATGTTCATGAATGTTATGTCAGGGCACCTGTAATGAACGAGTTCGAGAAATAGTGAACGAGTTCGACACAAGTCTATTGTGAATGTCTTTATGCCGGAATCTTGTTCCACTAACGACCATGTTCTTCGCCGCGACAAAGTCAATCAGTCTCATACCGTTGTCGGAACTATCGGCATGTTGACTGAAATTACCAATAGTTGGATAAAACACACTTTCCCTGCCTACTTTAGCATTAAAATCTCCTAGTACAATCTTAATGCCATGGCCTGGGCAGCGGTCATACGTTTCCTCTAGGCGCTTATAGAATATTTCTTTGGCATCATCATCTTTCTCTTCTGTCGTGTCATGCACACAAATTTGGGAAATATAAAAATATTTCGCTCTTCTGCGGATTGTAGCTATACTTTCACTCACAGGATTGAGCCTAGAGACTAGATATCGCAGTCTTTTTTTCTCATGGCAACTGTAGTATATGCCGCAGTTTTTTTTTCCTTGTGCAGTCATGTCCTTTCCATCGCATTCCCTGTATAGCGGTAATGCCAGCCTTATTACTTTCGAGGACATCTGTCAATTTAATACTTGCACCGGATCTATATAGAGTTCTCACATTACAGGTGCATATCCGTAAATCCTGGTCCTTATAACGTTTGTGGGGGTCGTCAATAAATAGGGGTTGTTTATATTTTCTCTTCCGTTTTCGTATATTCACTGCCATTATCAACGGTGGCGAGGTGCAAACCCAGTCCACCGGTCTATCTAGATTTGTTAAAATGAATTCTTGAAAAGAGAATTTGGATAGTGCGGTACCATGGATAGTGAGGTGCCATGCGTCGCAGCCCTTCATTTCCCTCCAAAGGGAATTTAGACGTTAGGTTGGTGGCACTTCCCCGAGTATGTCGAGACCATTATGAGGTGGCTATGCATGTTTGCCGGAACTGGATGCATCGCACGAAGACCATACCATCGAGATCGCTGTGTTCGTGTTCAAGACACAATCGCCGCTGTAGCATCGTCAATTCAGGCAAATCGAAGGGACTCGAAACTTATTGGCGCAAATTGGAGTTAGCAGAAGGTCAAAGTTCAAATTACAAACAAGTTAAACCCTCTGGATTAACCCTCGGGTTATTTAAAGATGTTGGAGGAGTTTTTTTTACCCTGAAATTCCTCGAAGACGTATTCGTATGCGTAGATGAGCATGAAGGTCATTTATGGTCTATCATCTTCAAAACCAATTAGTTTTATAAAATAAAATTTAATTTTCTATAAAATAAAAAAAAAAAATAAAAATAAAAAGTTATTTGAATTTTTTTATTGTATAATGTTGAAAAGATGATCAACTCATTTTTAATTTCTTATAAAATAAAATGAATACGTAGTTCAAATTAATTCGTTCTTAATGAAAAATATATTTTAGAAAATGGGTTTATTTAATATTGAAGTCGTGTATGTACAAAATTCTGGAGTAGGAGTCGAAGCGCAGGCGTAGATTTTCAAATAACTGGAGTCGGAGTCGTTAAATTTTGGCCAGACTACACAGCCTCAGTTTAATCATTTAGATCTATAACAGCTATCTAATGTTCAGTTTTTCAGTCGATGGTGATCTTCGTTCCTAATTTAAATTGTGGTTAAACATCAAATTGTGGTTTTAAGTCAATGTGTAGCGTAGTTTTGTCGAAGGCTGAGGTACGCTCAGTCATATCCCGAGTCTTTCGTTAGGACCCACCAAACCTTTCGAAATAAGAACAGAATAGTTTACCCTTTTCGGGGGTTCGAATTCAGATGCTTTATTAATCTTTAATTTAGAAAATAATTTGATTTACAGAAATAACATCAACTGATTCACTCGTTGAGATCTCTCATCTGGATTAACGACATTCTTCCGGGGGTACTTGTCTTGGCTTGACAACCCTCTTCTTGGGGTTCTTGTCTTGGCTTAGCAGTATTCTACTGGGCCACGTCGCGGGCTGGTCGATTTTTAGATGATCGGGAACTTAGTGTATTGCACACGCGATTATTTGGATTCGCTGTGTAGATTGGGTATGCGGGTTACTGATTCGGAATATGTTTTATTCGTCGGGTGGGGACGGTTCGTGATCGGATATCATTGAATTGATTGTGTAGGAACGGTACAGGGGAATAGTCGGTACAAACCCAATATAGGAATCAGTCGGCTGAAGCTGCTATAATCGAATAGTCAGCCGAAGCCGCTATAATAGAATAGTCAGCCGAAACCGCTAAAATTGAATAGTCCGTCGAAGCCGGTATAGTCTAATAGCCAGCCGAAGCCGCTATAATCGAATAGTCAGCCTAAGCCGCTATAATTGTATAGTCAGCCGAAGCCGCTATAATAGAATAGTCAGCCGAAACCGCTAAAATTGAATAGTCAGTCGAAGCCGCTATAGTCTAATAGCCAGCCGAAGCCGCAATAATCGAATAGTCACCCTAAGCCGCTATAATTGTATAGTCAGCCGAAGGCGCTATATAGGAATAGTCAGCTGATGCCGCTATAATCGAGTAGTCTGCCGAGGCCGCTATAATTGAATAGTCAGCCGAAGCCGCTATAATCGAATAGTCAGCATAAGTCGCTGTAATTGAATAGTCAGCCGCTATAATTGAATAGTCAGCAGAAGCCGCTATAATAAAATAGTCAGCCAAAACCGCTAAAATTGATAGTCAGTCGAAGCCGCTATAGTCTAATAGCCAGCCGAAGCCGCTATAATCGAATAGTCAGCCTAAGCCCCTATAATTGTATAGTCAGCCGAAGCCGCTATAATTGTATAGTCAGCCGAAGCCGCTATAATGGAATAGTCAGCTGATGCCGCTATAATCGAATTGTCTGCCGAGGCCGCTATAATTGAATTGTCAGCCGAAGCCGCTATAATCGAATAGTCAGCATAAGTCGCTGTAGTTGAATAGTCAGCCGCTATAATTGAATAGTCAGCCGAAGCCGCTATGATCGAATAGTCAGCCGAAGTCGCTATAATGGAATAGTCAGCCGAGGCTGCTTTAATCGAATAGTCTGCCGAGGCCGCTATAATCGGTAAATTTATGTTCGCGGGTGTTTGATTAAATCAAGTACGGGCGGCTTACGACGTCACCTTACAAATGGTTAACAATGATTTAACCACCCAATGTTGGTTGCTTAACATGTAGTCAGAACCATATGATTTTGACAATAACATTATTTTGTGTCAAAATGAAAAATGTAAGACTGTATAAAATACATGTTGCTGTTTTGAGTATTCGTACATATACGTTGAGGCTAGTAAATAGTTGCGCATATATAGTATTTTAAACATTTCTGTTAAAATGACCTCGATTTTATACATTTATTTCTTATTTTACATAATTCCAGTTTGGTTGTTCCTCTTTGTTGTTTAGGTATTGATACCAAAACATATGCTTTTCCCAAAAAAGAATACAAGGGTTGCCATAATCGTCAACAATATGACTGCATGAAACTCGCCACTGAAAAACAAAATGTAAAGTTAACCTCTAATTAACTTTCAATTACGATTAAATAAATCAAGAGTTAACTACCCACTTAAATACTACCAATAAGGGAACAACAGTTTGCTGCAGATATTTGAAATAATCTCCAATATATGTTTTATCTTTAAAGTCTCCTTTAAGATTCAAAAGACATCACAGGAAATCGTACAAATTTTGATTGCTACTATCCTGGGACAGCAGGAGCAGGAGCAGGAGTAGTGTTGTACAGTTTTCTATATATTATAAATGTTTATATAAAGTATATAACAAATTCGTGAAGTCGTGAACATTTTACTCCTACACCAATGAAGTTTGTATAGTATTGTCCTACCACGGAAGTACTTAAAACCACCACACTTCATTACAATCCCAATTTTTCCTATACGCGATAATAGTAAAATGTCCGGCTGCAGAACGGAAACTGGCGACTGTTCCGGATTATCAGGCCTAAATTCGATTTGTGCGCTAACCATAGCCTTTTATCATACATCTTCTACAATTTGTTTTATTTATTTTGTATTCAATATTCTGTTTTTAGTTTTAATTAAGATCATGAATTGTTTATTTTTGTTTAATTAATCAATAATTAGCGACAAACAATACGATAATATATACGCGGTTAATGCCATACACTAACAGCGATCTCGTTAACGTGATATTTATCGCACGAAAAAAAAAAACACTTGTTAACATGTTTATGTTATTTTTTTTTGTTTTAAATCGATTAACAACTCTATTAGTTAGGGCGACTTTGGGAATAAACAATTAAGCCAACAACACTGTTCTGTTGTTTTATATTTACTTAACACCACAGAGAAAATGTTGACAGGTGGTTAACATTTCGGCAGCTGGTTAACATTTCGACACGTGGTTAACATTTATGTTACAATTTTAAGCATGACTAGACTATGAAACAACTAATTAAACCATATTAGAGATAAAGTTAAACTATAAAAAAATTAACAAAAAAATCACATCCATCACATACTTTTGCCACACAATTTTTTCTCAGTGTCCAGTACAGACAATTTTCAAGTAATTACCTTAATACACTCTAAAAAACGCTCTCACTTGCCAATTCGAATAAGTTTTTGCCACATTTTGTGGAAATATGTGCTGCCAAACTGCAGCCAAAGCATTTTTGAATGGCAAAGTTGAAAAAGGTGGAGGAGTCACAGATCAGAATTAGCCTTTTCTCCACAAAGTATAAGAAAATTTCCACGTGATCTCCTCCATGACCCCCATTTGAAATTGCAAATCTTATGGACTTAAAATATCTCGAGGTGGTGGTGTGGACGACGAAGGTTTTTCCCCGTAATGTTTATTTATCGATGAAAAGTGTTCCATAATTTGGCAGTGATCGTGTGTTCGACATGTAAGTACATGGACTACATGGAGTGCACGGAGTACCAGCGAAGAGCGAGTGAACGTACAAGTACAAGTACAACACTATTATCATCATCACATGTTTAAACATTTGTAGTTGTTCTTCGTAACTTTATAAGCCAAATAGTTTGTGGCGTTTTGAGAAAAGGTTTTCACGCGACTCATGTTGAAATTGTTTGGGCTGCTGTTGGTGCACGTAGTTGTATTTTTCTTCAGTAGTTGTTGTTGTTTGTAACATGCAAATGTGTAAATGTATGGCGCTCACTGACCGCAACTGAACAAAACTTTTGGAAAATATTCGAAATGAAAATTAACAAGCAACAAATGGGCATCATTGCCACAGTAATGCACAGTGGTTAAGAGTAGTTACTTATGATTTGAATATCTGAACTATATGAACTATCTCAAACGAAAACGTAAGCGAACGAAAATCTGCCACTCACACTCGACTCAAATTGGGTTCGTCTAAGTCGAAATTTTCGTTCGCCTGACTCTATGTTTGCTCCCAACTGACAGCACATTCGGAACAGAGAAACTAAAATTTGTACTCAAAACTTTTGACACATTGTAAGTTTTCATTCGACTTGCAACGACAAGATTGTGGAATCCAAATCAACTTTCTTTCGTATAGAACACGAACGATAGCTTTCGTTCGTGATAGAGGAACAGGTTATAAGCATGGAAAGTTGTATTCAAACATCCAGCACAGATGACAGATTATGGTAACACGAACAAAATTATGAATTATCTATATATACAGGATGGTTCAGTCACGACTGAACAAATTTCACCAGCGTATTCTCGGCTCATTTCATGAAAATATGTCCATCTACGACCATCCCTGAAAATTCAAGGGGCGAAATGGCAGGGGTTTGAAAATTTGGGCTTGTTGGAAAGGCCTTTAAGAGACCTTTCAGAATCATTAAAAAAAGTGAAATCGCCGAGATACGGAGCTTTAAAAAAAATTCCGAAAAAAGACAAGAATGTGCACATAACCTCAATTTTCTCCCCAAAAAAAAAAAATGTTTCCCATTACATCCCATGAAGGGACCGGGAGAACTTCTCACAATCTCAGAACTGTGCACTTTCCAGTTTTCACTCACTGATTGGGACCTACAGTTTTACACCGATTCCGAACGGTATTTTGAGAAGCTTTTATCATGGCTATATACTCGATAGTGTCACCGTCACTAAGCGAGGTGACAGTCGTCGAAAAAAATATTAAGGTGGTTGGAGCAGGGATCGAACCCAGGATCTCCTGTACAAGATGCGCGCACACTACCCATTGCACCATCGACGGCCACAATTTTCTCCCCCAGGTGGCTGATAACTTATATTTTTATCTTAAAAAATAGCCCTACCTCTTACCTTTTCAAAATTACCTAAACGAAGCCCAGAGGTCTTACCGTTCCAAAGTTATGACTATTTGACTGAAATGCAAATTTTTTTTTGGAAGCGAAATAAATTAACACGTTTAAGATTTTATTTTAGTGAAATTTTTGGCCGAAGAATCAAACACAAAGGAAAAAAACATTTGGTGTTAAAGGATGTTCTTTGATGGTAGGACATTTGATGTTCTGACCACTGGTGCAGAACTTAGCAATTTCACCCTAGTACCCTCCGACCACCAATCCGAAAATTTTCAAACCGCTGCCATTTCGCCCTTTCATTTTCAGGGATGGTTGTAAATGGACATATTTTCATGGAATGAGCCAAGGAATACGCTAGTGAAATTGGTCCAGTCGTGACTGAACCACCCTTTATAATTGTTGCATTACTGACTGACTGATTGATTCATCAGCGTCCTGGCCAAACGTCTAACGGTAGGATAATGATATTTGGACTGTATATTCCTTTTGAGATAAATATGCGAGAAAAGAATCGATTTTTTGAAATTCGTACTCTAAGAGACAAAAATGGGGCAAAAAGGGGTAACAATTGTACTACACTAAAATCCAAACGACTAAAGACAGAATCACGAAACTTGGTGTATACATTCATTCCTATTAACACATAGAAATGTGAGGAGAAAGTGACCATTAAAAATTTTTACTTTTAGGGAGAAAAACGAGGCTAAAATCCAAACGAGGTTAAAATACTACGCAAAAATCCAAACGGCTAAAGGCAGAATCACGAAACTTGGTGTGTACACTCCTCTTACCGCATACAAACGGTGTGGGGAGAGGGGACGTGAGAAAAGTGACTTAAACATTGTTACTTTTAGGGAGAAAAATAGGGCAAACCCGGACGAAAATAGTACCACTGTAAACACCAAACGGCTAAAGACCGAATCATGAAATTTGGGTTGCACATTCCTCTTATAATGCAGACATACGAAGATACGTGATTTTTAAGATTCAAACTGTTGGAAATACAAATAGGGCAGAAATGGGGAAAAATATACTACTTTCGCCAAAACCAAACTTTTGGAGATGGAATTATGAATTTTGGGGACAACATTTCAAAATAAATGGTACCTTTTATATACTTTTATGGTACTTTTTTGGTACCGTTTTGGTTACTTTTTGGTACCATCTTTAGTACATTTTGCTTCCTTCTTTGCTATTTATCCTATAGTCTATTTGTAGTTCTCTGTACCCTTTTTCGTACTTTTTGATACTTTTTATGTAGTTGTTGGTACTTTTGTAGTACTTTTTTGTTTCGGGTTTCAACATCTGTGTAATCATACTTGGCTTTTCTGAGTATCTTTCTCCGTTCATTTATGGTGTTAATAACAATTTTTTTACTTTTTTACATTTTAGTACCTTTTTGGGTACTTTTTTGTTGGTTTCATCACTTTGTGATACA